>CM038048.1:80865990-82065990 GCA_021397845.1 Areca catechu | reverse complement strand
GTTAGATGCCCAGTCCATGTGGAGTGTCCAAGCGGGGTCTGACCCTTTGGCAGTATCATCCCCAGGTGTGTCAGCTATTTGCAGAGGTGTCCCCTATCTCTAGGTAAACTCTGCTATGAAGTCGGCGAACACCTGAGCCTTCATGGCCGACCGAGGCTAGAAGGAGATGTCAAATTCATCAAGCTTAATGGCCCACTTGGAGAGCTGACCCGAGGTATTGGGGCTCCTGAGGATTGCCTTGAGAGGTTGATCGGTCAGGACGATGATTGGATGTGCCTGGAAATAGGGCCGCAGTCACTTGGCTGCTACAATTAGGGAGTAGACAAGCTTTTGCATCTTAGGATACCTTGTCTCAGCATCATGGAGTACCTTGTTAATATAATAGACCGGTCTTTGCTGGTTGTCCTCCGTAATCCGGACAAGGATGGAGCTCACAGGCTCGTTCGATGCGGATAGATACAAGTACAGGGACTCTCCTTCCAAAGGCTTAGCAAGTAAGGGGGAGTCTTCAGGTACGTCTTCAATGCTTTGAAGGCCAACCGACATTCGTCAGTCCACTAGAAGCGATCCGACTGCCGCAGCATTTTAAAGAAAGAGAGACACCTTTCAGCTGACCTAGAAATGAAGCGACTGAGAGAGGCTATCCGACCTGTGAGTTCTTGCACTTGCTTCTTATTGGTTGGATGCCCCATGTCGATGATGGCCTTGATTTTATCCGGATTGACCTCAATTCCTCTTAGGTGACCAGAAAGTCGAGAAATTTTCCTGAGGTCACCCCGAAGGTACACTTGGCAGGGTTCAGTTTCATTTGGTGGTGCCTCAGGGCATCGAAGGACTCTTTCAGATCCCTAATGTGGTCGGCTCTCCGAAGGCTCTTGACTATCATGTTGTTAACATATGCCTCCATGTTTCTTCAAAGTTGCCCCTTAAAGACCCTGTTGATCAGCCTCTGGAATGTGGCTCCGGCATTCTTTAGGCCGAAGGGAATCATTTTATAGCAGTACAGTTTTTTGTCAGTGACGAAGGCTGTCTTCTCCTCGTCTTTCGGGTCCATGTTGATCGGTTGTACCCGAAAAAGGCATCCATGAAGCTCAGAAGTTGATGACCGGTAGTGGCATCTGCCAGTTGGTCGATCTTTGGTAAGAAAAACCTGTCCTTCGGGCAGGCCTTATTGAGGTCAGTGTAGTCCACACATATCCTCCACTTTTTATTGGCTTTCCTCACCATCACGATATTCGCCAGCTAGTCAAGGTAGTGGGCTTCTCTGATGAAGCCAGCTTTGAGGAGCTTCTTGACCTCCTCAGCAACCACCCTCTCTCTCAGGGAAAAAGTTCCTCTTCTTCTATCGAACAAGCTTGTAGGTAGGGTTCACCTTAAGCCAATGGGTTATGAATTCCGACGGGATGCCTGGCATGTCGGATGCCGACCAGGCGAAGACATCGGCATTGTCCCATAGGAAGCTGACCAGCTCTGGCCTCCTCGCTGAGTGTGCTCCCGATCTGCAGGACCCTAGTAAAATCATCCTCCCTAAAAGGTATGAATAGGATTCTCTCGATCGGTTCTCCGTAGTAGTCGATTTCAGACCTGTGATCAAGTTGTTCCAAGGCAGAACGGTCTCCCGATTGTCTGTCCTGAATGGTTAAACATTGTCTAGCAATCCTGCGATCCCCTCTTATTACTTCGACTTCGTTCCAAGTTAGGAACTTCGCCAACAAATGGTAAGTAGACACAATGGCTCAAAACTTGTTCAGGACCGGTCGTCCCAAAATGGCGTTGTAGGCTGGTGTCGTGCGGATGACCACAAAATTGATGGAGAGGGTTTTTTGATAAGGCTCTGAACCGATGGTTATGGGCAGAGTTATTTCCCCCTCTACACCAACGGAGTTTCCTCTGACCCAATCAACAGTGTTGGGGATTCTTGCAGCCTAGTTCTAAGCAGGTTCATTCTGACAAAGGCATCATACAGCAAAACTTCAGTAAGCTTCCATTATCAATGAGGATCCTCTTTACATCATAATTGGTAATTACTGCCGACACAACAACGGGATCGTTCTCGGAGATCTAGGTCTCTAGGAGATCTTTGTCGGAGAAACTAATTATATTAGAACCCCGAGGCCTCTTTGAGATGTCCTGACCTCCCTTGTCCTTCCAATCAGACCAGTGATGGAGCATGCCAACATTTCCATCGATGGGGCATTGGTTGGGCAGCTCCATTTCCTCCGAGAGATTTTTGGTAGTGGAAGTTTCAGCCTGGCTCCTCTGGGGTTGGACGTACTTGTGAAGGTACCCCCACCTGATCAAATCTTCGATCGCATCCTTCAACTAGAGGTTATCTTATGTGCTGTGCTCATGGTCATAGTGGAACCGGCAATACTTGTCCCTACTCCTCAAAATGGAGGAACTCCTCATAGGGCGAGGCCTTTGTAGGAAGGTTTCCTTCTCTATCTCCATAAGGATTTTCTTCCTCGTGAGGGAGAGAGGTGTGTAAGTCTCGAACCTCCTGGGAAAGTCCTTCAACTTAGGATTGTGGTGTTGAGCCGAGTTGGTGCCATTGCTAGGAGGTCGGACTTCGGGAGCCCTATCACTCCTCTTGGGAGCCGACCTCCCTTCAGCCTGGCATCGGCTTGTCGCTTATTCTTATGCCAGGGTGTGTTTTTAGGCCCGGACCAGTAGTTCGAAGTAGCTTGTCAGGAACTTTTTGTCCAGTAAGAAAGTGAGCCTAGACGATCGCAGTCCCTTCTTGAAAGCCGACATAGCCACATGCTCGTTGAGGTTTGGGATCTCCATGGTCACCGAATTAAATTGGGCCATGTATTTTCGGAGGGTTTCTCCTTCGCTCTGCTGTACGAGGAAGAGGCAATCCGTGTTCCTCGGCGCCTGGTTGCAGGTCTTGAAATGGGATAAAAAAAGTTTTTCCAGCTGGTGAAAGGAATGGATTGTACCTGATCGGATAGCAAAGAACCACATCCGAGCTGCCTTCTTGAGTGTTGCGGTGAAGGCGATGCAGTGAAGGGCGTCGGAGGTGCCCTATACCATCATGTGGGCCTTATAAGTGCCCAAATGATCTAGAGGGTCAGTGGTGCCATCGTAAGCATCTACTTGGGGGATCTTGAAGTGACGGGTATAGTTTCTCCCATAATTCTGGTAAAGAATGGCGGGCGGGAGTCGTACGCCAGTGCTTCTTCTCCTTTTTGTCGGTCGACCAGTTCAGCAATTTGCTCCTCCATGCGTTGGAACTTGCTAGTGTAGTCCCTCGGGTCTTCATCGCATCACTAGTCATTGTTGGAGACCGAATCCATGGAAGAGTGTGAGGCGGACCTCACTCTTTTCCCGTTGGCATGAGTCCTCTGCAACCTTCGGGGCTTCGAGGTCGCATGGGAGCGGTGTCGAGAAACTCCTTGCTGTTAACTTCCTTCGACAGCAGGTGGATGACCGGTTCTGGATGCTGCGAGCGATTGCTGTCTATCATTGGTCGCATCTTGAATGTTCTGAACCGCGGTAGCAAGAGTATCGATGCGGTTCAAAAGGGTCTGGAACTATTGCTGTCCCAGGATGATGGTAGGATGGGCGGCGTCGTTCTCCCTGAGAGGTTCTCCCGAGCTTGCATGGGAGTGGCCTCTCCTGTTGGAGGTATTCAAAGCTATTCCTTTCACCATCGTCTTGTCTAGCGGTGGATCTCTCATTTTGAAGAAGGAACACAAGGGTAAAGGTTCAGCCCTTCCTCTAGCGCCAATCTGTTGCCGCTGAATCTCCCAGACCGGGCTTCCTCGACCAGGCTTGCTAGAGTGCACATCTTCAGATTCCTACAAAAAAGGTTCCACGGGCCGATGGTGTTCCGACGAGGGACACTCCGATGGCCAAGTCAGTGGGAGACTTGGAGCAACATAATTGAGGAATCGCAAAGAAGATAGCTCATGGGGAAGGAAGAGCCTGCTTACCTCGGGGTCTCCCCTTTACCTTATATAGGTGCGGAACATTACCAGAATATGTTAGGGGCTAGGCTGGAAATGGCCGATTTGCCCTTAGAGGAATCTCGGTAGTGGCCAGGTGGCACCAGGAGAGAATGGTGCCGTGGGATCTGCAGAGTAATAGCATTGAGATATCAAGAATCTATTGTAACGAAATTCTGGTACCAGCCGGAAGGGGCCTCTGGAACCTTCGGGTCATCCTTGGAGCGGCCCATTTTGGATCGATATAGGCCTGGCTGAAGTGGGTTAGTCGGATCTAGCTGAAGGATCGGTCGGACCTCTGGTGGGTTAGTCAAACCTCTGGTGGGTCGATCGGACCCGATCTAGTTCGAAGGGAGGCCGGTTGTGTATAACATGTATAATTTATGAAGTTATAAATGTGCAAAGGATAGTTGTCAATCAGGTTGGCCATGTTTTTGTTTTGTTTAGAATGTTTGACATAATACCAATTTAACAAAATTAATGGAAAACATTGGAATTGGATCAATTATTGCATCTATATATTGCAGTATTTGGGTTTGCTAAAAAGAAGCATGCTCTCAATACAATCCCATAATACTCGTTAAGAGACCAAAAAAGATACACAAGGCTTTATAGACTGTTGTTTTTAGTACAATCTTATAAAAATATATTGTTCTATCTCAGGGATTTAACATCAAACTCAAAACATAAAACCTCCACCCAACAAGTAAGACTAGTTCTGTAAATCAATTGAAATATTTAATGATAAGTAGATCGAAGTCCACATAACTAGTATCTGAGAGGAATTTGAAGCATCATCGCATTCTTTGATAATGTAGTGCTTCTTAGTGAAGTTATGTGGACTAATAAAGAATGCAGAAGCTGAAGGTTTTAGATCCATAAATAGTTTTTAGCTATAATCTCTTGAAGAGTTGCACAAATAGGAAGCATTATAGTGAATCTAGATACCACATGATGGCATTGGTTGGTGCTTCTTTTTTTCTGTAGATATCAGAGGTGAACGAAGCAACTATGTTTCTATGGCTGGCAACTCTACTAGCAAATAATGCTCTTTTGCCCACACAAAAAAAAGAGAGAGAGAAAAAATAAGCTCTAACTTTTCAAATAAACTATTGTATGAAATAACTGATATTAGGGCAACATGAAGCAAAAAAAGAGGATCTTCATTTGGAATTCTGTTGTTTATGTAGGCTCATCTTGCAACTTCAAATTCTGACAGAGTCGGAATTAATGCTAAAAATTATCATTATTGTATATTTCTTTGTTGAAATCAAAATTTAAGAATGAATTATCATTCTTGTATATAAGGGTGAGCTTTCAAAACAACAAAAGTACACATGAACATTCTTTAATTATAAATAGTAACAATTTTTGGAAAAGGGGCAAGCCTGTGGCTCTATCCCTTGCATGAGACTTGAATTATGAATAAATATGAGCAGCACCAGCTTAATATAATAATTGGCACACAAAATGGCACATACAGTTTCAAACAAGAGATTTTCATTGCTAGGAATGTCTGAAAATAGTCTCTTTTTTTTTTTTTGGTAAATCGGTGCATTTAATTAAAAGATCTAACATGAACACAGCCAAGAAAGTCATAAAGGATAATATCATGAAACGACCTTGGATCATACCCCAAGTCGGTCCATACAATAGGGCCCAAATGATGGGTAACAAAGGAGGCTATCCAGTTAGCCTCCCGGTAAACATGTCGACGACATAGCAGGCACACCCCTGAAGGAGGAAAGCGATATCACAGAGGAGAGGATGCGTCGGCCTTGATCTCCTCGCCTCTTGAATCCAAGAGATAATCATCATAGAATCATCCTCGACAATGAGATGGTCAATATGAAGGATCATCCGGGCATAGACGATCTCAGCCTAAGCTCCTCGTAGCTCAGCGACCAGGACCGTTGGCTCATGAAGGAAGTGACCTCCCGTAGCAAAAATATCGAGTCTCGTGCCACGAATAATGAAACCAGTGCCACCCTGAGTGTCGATAATGCTCCCGTCAAAGTTGACCATGATGAAGGTTGGAAAATGGGGATCCCAAGATATGAAAACTCGGCCGAGCGCTTGAGGAGCGATGTGGGAGTCCCAAGTCTCTGACAACACCACAGTCGACATGGAGTACTCGTGTGCATGGGTCCGCGCTCTCTCCACGATGACTCTGGTTGATTGAGAAGCAGAGTTAAAGATAATATTATTCTTGGTAAGCCAGATGTGATATGCAATGTAGGTAATGAGAGAGGCCAAGGAATGAGCAGTGTCAGGACGGAGCATCGGCAGAAAGCAATCTATGTAATCAACCACATGCATAAATAGTGGTTCGAAACTCTTTCAGATTAATCAACCGCATAGTCTAATTAATTGAAAATTCATGAAGGTAGAACTCTTTCAGATTAATAACAAAAACAAGAACAACTCTTAACATTTATAGAGTCAACACAATAACATTCTTTCTTGTCCAAGTCGAACACTTACAACATACATCGGTTACTAACAAATTTCAGGATTTTTATAATCAGCAAACATACAAAGTTAACAAAACATCAACCACGACATGACAAAAATAGGGCAAATACTTCATGTTCATTGCTATGATGCTTGGCTTGACTGATTGGGAGTACTTGTCTTTATCCTTGATGTTTAATTAGTGATAACTGTCCTACTTTAATAATGTGTTCCTGTGGCACTATCCCCTGTATTGCAGTCCCCTGAGGTGCAATGTTTGGTAGACTCCTACAAAGCCATATGTAAAGAGATTAGGCTATGGATGAACTAAAATAATTAGTTCATCAATAGACATTATTAGACATATGTCTCACTTATGTCATTAGACATATAATTCATATTTATATTACACCTCTCAGTCATATAAAATATTTCACTTGAATCTAAAATATATATCCCATAGCCAACAGGGACTCTTGTTGCCAGTATCACCCATTTAACACTTTTTGTTAGCATGTTTTAAATGTATTTTCAAAATAAAATTAATCAATCAATCAATCCATTACCTTCCCTTTTTGTTTTTTCTTTTGCTATTCATTTGCCACTATTTTATACTTTTCACTACTATCCTGCACCATAAATTTGAAAGAAATTTTCAAGAAGTTAATTACATAGTATATACTATTCTCTAATAATATAAATATATCCAAATATATTCTTGTACTATTTTTTGAAAGCTATGGACCGATGCACTCTCTCTTTTATTACCTATAGCTTGTTTCTTCCTTGGTTGCTAGTAGGAGCTACGGATAGACCCTTATAGCTCTTTTATTATGCCCAATCATATGACACTTAGAGCAAGTCATTGTTCTCCCCTCTTAGATAGCCTACATGGATTCTTAGGCTCCTCAAAGTCTCTTCTCCTTTGTTTTTTAGGTCTACAAGGGGATCTTGTAAGTGACGGTGGTTCTGGTTGCTCATACCCAGACTTTGTTCATAGTTTTGGTCCATTGATTAGCTCATGGCATAGTCATATATTTTTCTATAAATTTTAATTCTAAACCAACGAGCCATATAATCTTTTATAATTTGCCTATTAAATCATATCATTGTCACCGCAAGGGGGTATAGGGTTTTACTAAGCTGCCATGCCCTATAGCTATACATTCCTTTTTTAAGATCAATAATCCAACTATTAATCCCATGCCTCACTTCATACCACTTTTTTCATTGTAAGTTAAAGTATAATATATGCTATCAACCTTTAATTTCTCTACTTTTGCTTGGATGACATGATATATGGGATCATTAAAATTTTTCAACTCTTCTCTTTTCTATCTTAACCTGATCATCATAAAGATCCTGATCTCTTCCAGCATTGTAATAATGGACATATCTTTACTCTTCAAAATGTATGATTAAAACACTCTGCCATGTTATTTTATACAATATCACCACAAGCTTTCTTTGTAAAGAAAGCTCTAGTCTAAGTATGAGGAGTATCCTTGTTATTAATGATATCCTTATAAGCCTTTTCATTTACACTTTTCAAGTAGTCTAGTGCAGCTTTATACTCCTGTAATGTATAGACAAGTGATAACTCCCACAGTGCATTTTTAAGAACCTTGCCTTTGTGCTTTTTTTGAAAATTGCTATTTATATGCCTCATACAAAACCTATGTTCGATCCCTTTCAAAAGAGTCTGAAAGTAAGGGACCGGACCCTATATTGCAAGACAAAAGAAGAACATGCTAAAAATATTATATAATTATAATAAGAAATGATGTAAAAAAGAACTGAAATAAATATGAAATTTATCTTTTATTGGTCTGATATAAAAATCTAATATTTCTCTTGTGCAAAGCCAATGTTTATATGATTCAAAAACCATTCCCAAGAGTCTTTTGTTTCTACCTCTACTACTGTTTAAGCTATAGAAAACATCTGCTCATTAGTATCTCTCCCAACTACTACCAATAGATGTCCTTGACAAACTGACTTAAGAAAACATCCATCTAAATAAATTATAGACCTACAACCAGCAAGAAATCCCTTCTTGCATGCATCAAAGCATACATAGAACCTTTGAAAAACAAGCTTTATCTCAACTTGTAGCCTCCATATATAAACAATAACTGTGCTATTAGGCTTTAACCTTTTCAATTCATGGGCATAGTCATGCAGTCTTGCATACTGCACCTTATAAAATCCATAAAATTTCTCAAGCATCCTTTTTTTTGTCCTATAATATTGATATATTGAAATATTAATAACCAGGTTCTAGCTCACATCTTCTTGGAACTCCTTGGTTTTAAAATCAGGATTGCTTTTGAACTTATCTAGGTAGCATCTAGTAAGCCATAATAACTTTATTTGGTAATTCTTATAACTTCTATTACATTTATGCTCATGACAATAGTACTTAACTTAGAATGAATTTTTTATATTTATCCAAGAGACAGATATTCTCCATGGACAGCCATAAGCATACCTAGCAGCAATGTAATGACTAGCATTCCTTTTAAACTTAATATTATATACATTCAATATCACATATATCCTTACAACTTCCTTAAACTCCTTATGATTATCAAACTTTATTCCATTTAAGAATTTTGGATCCTTCAAATATATCTAAATATTAAACTCTTCAAAGTATTTATCACTTTTGTTAATACCATCATCATCACCATCTAAACCAGAATAATCAACTGAGACATTTTTCCTTCGCCGACATCCTTCAAGAATTGAATGGATGGACCTAAATCATTATATATATACATTTCTACCTCATAATTACTTTCATAATTAGTTGTATCACCTGCTTCCTTTACATAAATATCCACAAAATTACTGTCATAGTCATTATTAGTATCACCATCAGTATCACTATCATTCTCACTACCATTGTAAGCACTAGTCTAAGCAACATTCTCAGTACTATCTGTAAACTTACTAGCATTTTTATGAATATTATCAGTAGCATCATCCATATCTATGATATCAGTATATCCAGTTGATGTTCAACATAAAAATATACTGTACTCCCATTATTGACTTAATTAAATATCTCAAGAATTTATTGATCATAACATAAAAGTCTAAGATTATGCTTAAAATCCCTTCCGGTATTTCATAGTGCACTTTGTCTACATTATTGTGGTATAACTCTTCTAACTTATCAATGATACTAATGCATGATACTTTATCTACATCAATATCATCTATCTCTGCCACTAATTCACTAACATAATTGAATATAGAATAGTTGACAAATGATCTACCATGATAAATAACAACCTCAACAATTACATCCATACAGCAAATCAAGAAAAAAATACATATAAAATATTCACAATTGACACAATTATATAAAAAAAGATAGAGTAGCAAGCGAGCATCCTATTGTGCTTATAAAAAGTAAAGTACTAAATTGAGTTAATGAACAAAACTAAATTTGTTTAGATTCCAAATAAAAAAAAGAGATATTATGCTAAGTACATGAATTCGATGGAGGTTCTTGAATACTATCTAGTGAAAGGTAAAAGAGAGTTATTGTTAACCATCCAAAAAAGTTTATGATTAATTTTGTTGATTTGAAAACATAAAAATTCTTAATCTAAATAATTTTATTTGAGGAGAAGGATAAGATAAAGTTAACAACTAAGCTTTATTTCTCCCTTCACTCTTTTTGTCGGTTTTTTCATAAAACTATTTAATTAAACGACCATCAATTAAATAGTAAATAATTTTATTTATTGAAGATGGATACATGGATGACACAATCTCGAATCATATATGGTGCAATGTGGAACCATGAAAATTCTGCACACACACCCTTGAACAAAGATTTTTTTTTTAAATTAAATAAATTTTGATATTTCTTGTGAAGATTATATGGACCGTAACATGAGAGTCCTCCAATCTGATTTCACCCAATCTCAAAATAATTAACCATGAAATGCTTATAAATTGAGTATATTAGAGTAGGTAAATAACTTAATTATTCAAAATTGATTTCAAAATAAATACTTATTATTAGATGCTTGCTAGTAATAAAAACAAGATAAAAATGCATTTTTGTAGAACCAAAGGCAAATTAACAAAAAAATATCATGATACATGGCACTAGATTGGATGGCATTTAATTATATGGAACAGACGGAAAGAGATGGTAGGGATCATAGTCGTGCATTTAATCATAAAGAATAGACAATAGGAGTTTATTTAGCAATAAAGAACTGATAGTAAGGATCATTGTTAGTATTTAGCAGATACAAACAGATATTAAGCATTCTAATGCGGACAGAAATAGACATTAGAGATCCACTATTTCAATAACCAAAGATATATACTAAGGAACCACTCCCAAATCATACAGATAAACAACTTTCTTAAATAAAATACATGACTCTACAAATAAACATTCATGCAATCTTCATAATGCCCCCTAATTATTCAAAAACCTAATTTTTTAAATCAGTACCTGTCAACTTGCCAAGAACCTTGGATTTAGATTTTTCACCTACCTCTTTCTGCACAACAATAATTGGATTCTAAAAGGAAACGGAAATATTGCTATTCTCCCCCTCCCCGCGGACAAAGAATCAAACTTGTCTGATCAAGACAAGGTTGGCACCATACGAAGGGATTTTCAAACACAAGCGGTAAGGAATTGAGGGTTTTGAATGGTGATCATCTGACGCAAGGTAGGTGTTTTTACTTTCATTTAGCCACGTCACGTGAGATCACATGTCAAAACAGGCAAATGGCATTGAATTTCAACGGTCCATTTTTTTAAAATTATACAATTTCATCCTAGTATTAATTAAATTGACAAGTTTCCAAATTCAATTTTAATATATCCAGATTTTGTTGTACAAAAATATATTTTTTTCTTGGCTGAATAATAAGTGTTAAAACCAATACTGACGGCAGAGCAGCAGGCGGAGACTGACTGCGGACACTAATCTATCAAACAGAGACAGCAATTTTGTGCCGCTTCAGCGGGACCGATCACCTACAGATATTACACTAAAAAATTGTAATCATAGACTGGACCAACCTATCCCGTCCTTTTTTCCTTTTTTTTTTCTTTTTTTTTTTTGGGTGATAAACAGGAAGGTAACAGACTCCAAAGAAGGAAATTGCATGGAGCGAATGGGAGCTACAGCTTACAAATTTTGTCAGTTAAATTTTTAAACAATGCCGTTATTTGCAAGTCCATGGACGAGCAGCCGCAGCTCGTTACAAACCTTCAATTTCATGCAAAGACCCTTAAACTTCAGATGAATCAACATCAACAATAACTGATGAGGCATAAAAAATTTCTAGAAAACGCCCGGCAGTTTGATAAACCCATATCCTCACAGCCATGTCTACTTGTTCATCACAACTTTTTGCATCAAAGTTTATCATTAACCTACACTCACAATTGCGAAAGCTTCTAAAAAATTTGCAAGGAAATGTATTCTTTGGTAACAAAAAATTAACCAATTCTATCATTCAATGAAGACGAAATCTTCTTAAAAAGAGATACAGCTCTGGACTGAACTGAAACGCTTGAAAGTTGAAAACCCGGTACAGCAGGGAAAAATTAACCATATAATAACTCAAAAATACTCTCTCGTCAACCGAGCTAGAAACACCGTTACACAAGCACTAAGAGGTCTCTCAAAAGCAGGTGAAGACCTGCAGGTTAGAGTCAGTGTTGATCCAAATGGGTTCATGTCAAAAAAATTTAAAAAAAGGTATGCAATGATAATTCTCAATCAATCCTAATTGGTTGGCACTTTCCAACATTATAAAAAAAAAAAAAAAAAATCTTGATCCACCTCTAGTCCGCAAAAACTGCATAATCATTATCCTCAGAGTATCACAGCTGCCTTCTCCTGGGAAATAAGAGGAATAGGACTAGCTAGCAAAGGTTCATAATGGTCGGCTCCAGCACCACACCAGCCTGTAAATTTCAAAATTGATCAAAACATATACAGCAAAAATATAATTTCTGACTTTTGACAACAATCAGATAACCAGAAATATATAATATAACTAGAAGAGGAAGATCTGCATGGTACCTGCTTATACTAAATATTTTCACAACTTTCCCGGGGGGGGGGGGGGGGGTTTGTTTTAGCATTAAATAGCATATTTTTCACCACTCATTTTTTTCTAGATTTACTTGACAGGTGTAAACCTTGATAGTTTCATCTATGTTTGATACATGAGTAATACATGAGATTACACCCATTCGCCTTTCCCAAAACTAAAAGGATAAATAGAGAACCTGCCCAATTTGAAGCACAACGATGGCTTAGCAATCAATATTCAGATGTAATGCAATCGATTATTCAGATGTAATGCAATCAATATTCAGATGTAACAAACAAGCAACAATACATTTACAGGTAAATTTAGTTGTCAAGTCTAAAAAGTGAGCGAAAGAGAAATGCAAAGTCCAATGCATGAGGTAGCCAGCCAAATTGTGTGCAAAGATCAAAAACCAATAGAAGCACTTGCAGTCACCTAGAAGGCTAAGGCTAATGATACTACAAACAATATTTGTGCTAGCCACTTAGAGGAAACTTGACTGATGTGCCAACAATTTATGTTCAGAGGTGCAGGCATGGGTCTGATGCAAGAAAAGCTAAGCCATAACATCTTGAAGGCAGAAGGACCTCGGGGCATGCAAAGTGGGACCAAAAATAGTTAAGTAACCAAGATCCCTTGATTGGTGGTCGTAAGAGCTTTTATGAATAAATTTGGATGTAAATGTCATGCCAAAACTGAGAAATTTCAAACATCAAAATATAACTCTAATTTCGCTACACTTACTCTTGATAAACCATGCTTGCATTATATGATGAATGACTCAAAGCTGAGTTAGTACATCAAAAGAGTTAAGAAGCTGAGGCAAGTTCTAAATAAAAATTCTGGAGTTTGTGATAAAACAATATATCAAGCTCATATGAGGAAATCTGACAAACATTAAGACTTGATTTGTTGCTTTATGATGAATATATGATACAACGATAATGATCACCTGCAAAATAAGTTGCACTAAAATAGTAAGAAATGGCTACATACCTGTGCCTTTCATAAACAGAAAAATTGGAGGTCCACAAATCTGACCCCTAGGTCGGTGAGGGAGAAAGAATACACAATTGTCTTCATCAACCATTGCATCTGAACCATGTGCCTGAACCTGATAACATAAAAAAGTAAATGAAATTTACAGGATATATCCCCATATGTGCATGCATTCAATAGAAAAAGAACAATGTTGGAACAATGAAAGATTGTTCATTTTAACATTTTCATGCCATTGCATATTTCTCTTTAAACAAGAAAGATTCAAATTGTTTGCCAAAAATGGAAAAATGGAAAGATAGACCCAATTTTCTAGACACTTTAACACAATAGTTGGAAATCAATATGAAATTCCAATGACCATTGGATATGATTCGATCAGGTCTTGAATAGTCAAGAATTTCCCTATCTTTTTTACCAGAAGTATCCAACAATTTATGTCTTACTCGATGATTAGTCATTGAGAGGTCAAAGATATATCTTTCTTCGAAAGAAAAAGAATGTTCACTTTAACATTTCTGTCCAACTGTATATTTCTTTTTAAACAATAATAACAAAATTGATTACAAAAAATGGGAACAAACGCAACATTTATAGATACTTTAACACTCTTTTAGCTGGCACTGTTGTTATCCTTAAAGGCCTTTTCAGAGGAAGATGGTCAGTCTAATCCATGACGAAGTTAAAAAGAAAACACACACACACACCCAATGCTGATTCCAATGAAACTGACATGTATAATACGAATGTCCTCTTCACTGTACTTTGTCCATGTTCATTGGAACCAATGAGAAACAGGCCTCCATTGAACCACCTCACAATGAAAAGTCCAATTCAACAAGCCATCATGCATCCTTCCCAAGAGTCTTGATTGATTTTCTTAGACATGCAACTCCAATCAAATAGCAACTTTGTTGAAGACTATCTTTAATCATTAGGCCCCATTGCCTCTGACCCTTTTTACTTCCATAGAAGTAACGTATAGCTATTTATAAGGCATCAATCTAGGTGCATTATCCCTTTTGCACATACATTCAAAATCAAAACACTTAAAATCTACAATGAACTAATGAACTAGATGTCTAGTCCAGACTATTTGTTAAATCTTTCATTTAATTGTCACCAATTGTTGATAATCTAACAAGCCACATCACTATTTTGCATCAAAATTATTGTGTATCCGTTCTTTTGAGCATGACTTAGAAATTTTAGAAGATAAATGCCCAAGATGATTGAGAAACCATACATAAATTACACCATCATACACTAACTCTGTAACTACATTCCTATCTGTGAAGCAAAATAAAGATCTAAAACTCAACCTGCATTATTGATCAAACATGCAATATGTTACATGAAGTATATATGATTTAAGATGGTAGGCATGGATTTATTTTGTTAAACACCTATTATGTGCAATCTTTGTGATACTTGACAGCTACAATCAAAGTGTTTTGCATTTTGACCAATTTCATCACAATCAAGGCTTCACAACTGTGTCCATTCGACCAGTAATATTACCAAGTTAAAGCCACCAGTGATGTAAGAGTCATCTGAAACATGATAACTACAAGTTGTTGTCATCTTGTTAAGCATTCTAGATTGCATTACTTTCACCACAAGGACTGCATCATTAACACAACAAATTCATTAATATGCATTATAAACAAGGATTCATAAGAAGTCATAATAGGTAATCAGATTTCATGGTCAACCAACTTGGCATTTTATGCAGGCTCCTCAAGCTCTAAACTCTCTTTTTAACTGACCTAGCAAAATTTAACAGCAGACCTTTCTGTCCTTCAAAATCAGTCAACTTTTCTTCTTAGTTTCAACATATCCTTTTTGTTCTTCTTAATTGCTTTTATGACCACAAACCTTCACTATCTTTAAAATCAATTGTCCAGCTTATTTAATTTTTACCTCCTTCAATTCAATGGTTTGCTTCTAATTACAACCAGAATCATAAAACACAATACAATGACAAAATAGTAGCAAAAAGAAGAAACACTTTGTACACTTTTCCAAACTTCTAGGTTTTCCTCAATAAGAACACTAAATCAATCTCATCACCTTCAACTCAAGTTTCTCCTGACCAACATCATTCATTGGTAACAATCAGAGTTATTAACAAGCAACACCTTATGATGATCTTGCTAAACAAGAAAGGGGTTCTCTCTTCACACCAACACCTCCTACACTTTAATACCAAAAACAACACAATATATATGATCACTTTCTATTATGACTGAATACAAGATCTGAAAGATAGGGAGTTCACAGGAAATACATGAGAGAAAAGCAAAAGGTAAGACTAATGAAATTTGACAAAGATTCCTGCATTCATATAGGTAGTTGAAGTGAATCCTGCACAGAAAAGGTTAAAACAACAACCATTTCCATGTTATTGTTGAAACAAATAAGCTTTCCAATCCTCATCTTCATCCTTTATGACATATCTTCTTAATTGAAATTTTTTATCATCTTATTTGAAAAACAAAATCTATAGACTTGCCACTTAAATTTCTATTCCACATGCTTTTTGATGCCAAGGAGAATGCTTGGAGATCAAAATGAAGAAAGGAAACTGGTTAGTCTCTCTTTTACCCTTTCTTGTACATGTGCAACACTGTTAATTCGAGCTAGGCAAACATACAGAGAAATACATGAATCAACAACACCAGAGTCAACAAAACAATGAAATATCAAACAAATATCAAGCGACATGGAACAAACACTTTTCCATCTCATAGAAACAAACACAAGCACAAAAGCACAGCACACACATGCACACAAATATATCCCAGGTTCATGAACTTTCTCTTAAAAAAACAAAAAGAATGCAAGATGCTGATAAGCACATATGTTTAGAGAAGAATATCATTATCATACACCCACCACATAAACTTCTCGCTTGAACTCTGTTGCCAAGCTCTCAATTGCAATGTCATCCCCAAAAGCTGCAGCATGGCCATCCCAGTTCTCATCTACGCTCAACAAGCCCTCTTCTGTATACTGCAAAGTGATTATGTCATGTTCATCTTCTTGAGAGCCAGAGATGGACATATACTTGGCCCAACTAGGCCCATCATTCACAGCAATGCATCTCTCCTTATAAATAGATTCTGCTGCAACCTCCCTGCAACCAAAGTTGGATATAATAACCATAGAAAAATCTGATAACCTGAACATTCTGTTGCTAATTACACTGCAAGATAACTACTTGAAAATATAAAGAAAAACTCAACCAAAGCTTTCTTTTAGGCCACTGTGTCATAGAAGAATGTGTTAATGGGGAAGAAAAACACTAGAGATGAAACAATTAAGAACCATAATTTTATAAAATGGCACACTACAGAATGGAAATTAAAGGGCATGGTATGTTACAAGTCATAATTACTTTCTAATTTTTATTAACTAATCTGATCTCAATAATTCATATGAAGGTAACAATGTAAATCTATTACCCCACTGATTCACCCATTCTAGGAGTGTGGGTTATCCTACCATGGGCTCTGACCATATTATACCATTCTCAGATGTTGATACCTTCATACTATGACAAATTCACTTCCAAAGATGCAAAGAGAATCAAGGGGAAGATAAGCAAAAGAAGAGAGTATGTGTGCATGCATGTCTATGTTTTAAGAAAGTCAAAAGAGTCCAAAACTGCACAAAACTGCAATACATGTAATCAATTGAACCATTTTTTAGCCCTTGTTTTAGATTGATTATACCAGCAACTAAATGCTTGGCAACAATGTTTTGAAATTTCCATATTTTGTCATAATCATGTCCATCATATAGCATGGAACCAAGATGCAGTTATTCACACATCGAAGTCATACAACAAATCTATTATGATTTAACAGGTAAAAAACAAAATTGTTTGAACTACACATCGCTCTATGTTATAGTTATAGTAACATATAATAACTTATACTAACAGGACAACAATGTCATAAATACTAAGTCTTTGAAGAATATTATTATATATAAATTCAAAAATTATTATTACAACTTTCAAACATTAATTAATTAAAAGCAACCAATTTTGTAAATCCAAGCAGGATGGAAAAAAATAAATAAAAGAAGGAAGGGTGAAGAAAAAGGAAAAGAAAAATATGAAGGAAAAGGAAAGGAAAAGGAAAGAAACAAAGGAAAAGGAAAAGAAAAGGAAAGAAACAAAGGAAAAGGAAAAGAAAAGGAAAGAAATGAAGGAAAAGGAAAAGAAAAAGGAAAGAAATGAAGGGGGTAGAAGAAAAGAAAGAAAGGAATGAAACAAGGGGGAAAAAAAGAAAGAAGAAAAAAAGGAAAGAGAGAAGAAAAAAGAAATGAATGAAAGGAGGAAAAGAAAGAAGGAAAGAAAAAAAAGAAACGAAACAAAGAAAGGGAGAAGATAGAGAAGGATTGAATGAAGAAAGGAAAGGAAGAAGAAAAAGAAACAAACAAGGAAAGAAAGAAATAAAAGGGAGAGAGATGGAGGGTACCTACAGAGAAAAGGTAGAGGAGCATCCCGTCCTATAGAAAAATAGGGACATCCACATCCCATTGGATTTAAAACCATGATAGCAAATATAACCGTTGCACATCATAATTATGGTGGGCATGTTATATGTTTAATGATTAACATTTGTATAATGTTTTATATATGACTAATGCTAAAGAGGTCGCAGAATTGTTAGTGGTCATCGTAACCAAATTATCCAACTTATACAAAATTACTATCATCAACCAACCCTTACAAAACTATATTTCACCCATGGTTTATGTTTTCAATATATTATCCAAATCTAAGGCATCATCTTCTATAAATTATTTTTTCACTACAAAAGGGAGAGCATTCATTAAAAAGTAGAATGCCTCTATAAAATTCAAACAAATCCTCCATACAACTTCATTACTAATAAATTCTCCAACTCTAATGACTAATGCCAAAACATTAGCTTCAACTGAGACCAACCTACAAACCCCTTGAATTTGACTTACGATAGGAATCACTAATTATCATTCGTGGTTACATGCTGAGCACGAGCTGCAGACAAGCTAAATAATTCATATAAGTTTTGTTAGTAAAACAGTTTCAGCTATACATGCCTACATGTTGTTGTAGGAGAAAATCACCCACGCTCCACGTGACACGCACCAAATCTCCTTGTTATGTGGGCCCTGCATACTTTTGTTACAGGACCCACTTCAATGATTTTTTTTTTTTTTTTTTTTTCCCCAGTGAGAACTAGGCCCAGTGGGAACCTTGCTCAAAATCAGATTGGGAATGGGATCGAACCAATGACTCATATGTTACCAACTTGACCAATTGGCACCCCCAATGAAAGAAGCATTTCTAGTCACTATAAAGTACATAAAGGCAGCATGCTTTAAACATCAATTTCTTGTAACTCACCCCTCTCTCTGTTTAAGTGCTAACCACAATCCTAAAAATATATTAAAATTAGGATACATAAAAATTTATAAAAATGTTTGTCTTATAGAAATGTGGACTTCATGAACTAAAGTTATAAATTCAACACACCCTAAAGCTGTTCAGATTTACTATCAATTTCATTTTTTTAGCTAAGGATCGTATGTCAAATTAGTAGCAAATCAGTTTTAACGAACTGCCCAAGTCCTACACGTTCATATTGTCCACAGCAGAGATTAGAGAGCTTTTTAAACTTTAAAAGAAATATGTGTTGCCATAAAAGAACCAAGGCATCATCGGAACCCATAAACATATCAAGGAGTTCAAAAAAAAATGAAATAAAAGGAAATAACCACAGATAGATCTAGAGGCAACGAAAAATAATGTGAAAGGATAGCAGAAATGAAATTTATATTTAAAATTACAAAAGAAAAAGAGAGAGAATAACGTCTCAAGATCAAGATTGCTACCTCTGAAGCCCCAGATCTACAAGCTCTTGGATGGTGGCGTCCAATCCCTCCCGATCCACCTTCCTCGCGAGGAGCTTGACCTCTTGGACCACGTGGATCCCCCAACCGGCCTTCAGATCCGGCGAGTAGAGGTGCCGGATCGTCGCATCTACCTCCTCCCTCCCCTCCACTTCCCCCGATCCGTGGTCTTCTAGGAACCGCCGGACCGTCCGCTGCCTCAGCTCCCGCGGTCCCATCCCCTTCGCCGCCGGCCCCATCGCCCTCCTCGCCGCGGTAAACAGGCAGTTCCCGTCCGACTCAACCTCCCCGCCGTGCTCCAGCCGGAAAACCGTCCCCGGGGCCGACGCGTCCTGGGGATTCCGCCAGAACACCCCCCGAGCGTGGATCTTCTCCAGGTGCCGCCGCTGCTGCTCCTCCAGCCCGGATACGGCCCCCCATGCGGCGGAAGCGGTGGCCACCGGATCCGCCTCCGCCGGCGGCATCGTGGAGGCGGGGGGCGAGATCTCCGGCCATTGGAGGAGGGCCGGGGAGGGCTTTAGAGTTCCGGCAACGGCGCTCGAGTCGCAGAGAAGTTTTCCCATCGCCTCGTCCTCTCTCTAGGGCTTCTTTCCCCTCTCCCTTTCCTCTAATTTTCTTCTCTCTCCTCTTCGAGATAGAGAGAGAAAGAGAGGGACGAAAGGAGGAGAAAGTTTCCGTTATAGCTCAAGGGAGGAAGACGGAGGACACGTGTCGAATATCGCATGTCGAGGTAGGCTAAGTTGTGCCGTCGTGACAGGATAACTAGCGGGTATCCGTTGGGATTTTTTTTTTCTTTATTACACGAGTGGCTGTTGACAGCTGGAGACTTTTGACTTTTGACCGCTTTTTGCTTTCATTTTTTTTTTTTTTCCCCTTCTTTATAAAATAAAGAACCATACAGCCTTAACATGAATATAATCAAAAGAGAAGCATTGGGAAAACACAGCACCATCAACGCATCCATCCATAAGTCTCCGTTCAACGGCTCGGTAGCACCTCTCTATCTCCTGATCCATCCTATCATTGCCGTAGAATTTTTTTCACAATCAACTGTATCATTGCCGTAGAATTTTTTTCACAATCAACTGACCCATTCCAAGGATTAGCCACGTATGCAGGATGTGCTTTTTAGACTAATCATAGCTCAATTCCAGATATGGTGGTAACAAAAAAAAAAAAAAATTCCGTCTACCATGATCAATCTACAATCAATATCCTGAATCAAAAATTCAACTCTTTAAGTATTTGTTAATAATATTATTAACAAGTTTTTTTTTAAATAAAACAAAAATAAAAACCGATGATGCAAACTTTATGAGACGCTGCAGGAGCAAAAAGGTCCGAGGTTTCTCGATACCTCACGGTCAAATTGGCAACCTCCGCACCCTAAGTGGGGCTCTCTCGAGCGCCGGCTGCCACCCATACTGAAACCGCTAGGGAAAAAAAGGAAATTCCAAGATCAGCTATTTGTATGAAGACAGGAAATTCTTCGCGTAAACGGTACGTATCGTTCGGTTTTCCGGTTTATCGGTTACAGCTGATCCTCACAAGGAAATGGAACAGGGAATTTCTTACCTCGTAATAGGGAATATTTTAGTTGTGAGTGGGAGCATTTTGAGAAATTAACTGTTCGAAATCGAACGGGATTTTCCTCGTAATCATTGAGAACTTGCCTACAATACCAACAAAATGACAACGTGTCCATGAATGACTTTGCAGAATTTTTTTAAAATTAATATTTTTTTAAAAAAAAATTATGCAAGTAGGTGATTTCAGATATATAATCTGAATTCGTCTTTGCACGGCTGAGTGTTTCCTGTTCGTAAATTACGGCTACCCAACAAAATTGGAAGTCGGCCTTTGTGGCCTGGGGTTTCCAAAGGATAGAATGGGTTCAGAGGGGAGATATTCTCATCGAGATTCGTGCGTTGGGTTTCAATGGTGGGAAGAGTTAAAAAAAAAAAAGACATGTCCATGGCAATTCGCATGGCTTGGTGGGGGAAGCGAACAATGGGAAGGAGGGTTGGGTGGTTGTTGTCGGCCGTTAACTTGGGCGTTACGTAGTTGCGATGTCCCCCGTCTTTGGATTCGCCGCGTGGCATCTCCGGAGCAGACGTTGACCGTTATCCTGCGGAGGGATCTTGGGCGAGGCATCTTCTTTATTTCGCGAATAGAGAAGGTGCGGTGAGGAGCGTGTATGCCGAGGGAGCTAGCAGGCAGATGACACGTACACACTAAGTCAATACAAAGGATTTTGTTTCCGGTGTTGGGGGACGTGTCTGGGTGGTGGCTCGTATCGAGCTATTTAACGTCACAATATAATCCAGCGGTCTGAACCTAGAAAAAAACAAAATAAATCTTAAGCATAAATTTGATGGATTATGCTGCTCAAGTTGCAAAATTGGATCGGAAGGTATGCAAGAAAATTAACTGTTAATTTTTCTTAGATGATTTCTTGTGTGTTGCCGTCCTCGTCGCCGCGCCCGTGCCGAGGATCAACCGATCCTCCCTGACCGCCTGGCAAGGGAGCCTCCCTTCCTGCGAGAAACCTGCAATAAAGGGGTTAGAGGACCCTGGCCGGGAATTCCGGCGAGGAGGCTCCGACGGTCAAGTCAGTAGACGACGAGGAGGAACAGACTCTCGCTCCCAGGCCCTCTAAAGGGTCCCAGGTTTGGAGAGTTAACTAGTGAAGGGAAAGCGCCGGGGACCGGAATCTCGGCTGGGCCTGCCTGCCGAGCTCGCGTTCAGTATTCCCCTCTCGGGATCTCTAGTTTCTTCCTCGGAGCGAGGCCTTATGCCGGTGCTTCCTCCTTGTCCCCAAGCTAGTTGGCTTACCTTGCAGTCTCCGGATTCTTCCTTCTTTATCTCCCTCCGTCGTGTGCTTGTCCTTTTCCTCCTCGAAAACTCCTCCCTCCTGTCTTCCTTTCTTTTCCCTTTTTGGCGAAGGAGACCAGGCGGCTTTCCGACCTCGTCCGCCGGGCCCAGCAGGGAGAAGGCAAGGACAGAAGAGAAAAGGAGGGAGGGCGGCGCTGGCAGAGCGGCCAGTCGTCAGGCCTCGGGCTTCGTGAGAGTGCTCTTTTCCCCGAGTGTGGGCGCCATCCGTTTACGGGGCCTGTTCCGTCAGGATCGGATCTCTCGACTGCGGGACCTGTCGGGCCAGTGTAAGTCACGTTCCGCGTGCCGCCGCCCTCCGTACGGGACGCCGTCTGGGGTCGGTACGGCCCGAGGGATGGCCTCGGGACCCGTCGCTTTCCCCCGGGGGCCTCTCCGTACGAGCGGTCTGACTTCGGCTGAGTTGGACCTGTCTCCGGGGGCCGACTGGCGAGAGGCGAGAGATCGGCCGACCTCGGCTTAGGTGGACCCCCCCGGGGTGGACACCTGGCGAGGTGGCAGGAGATCGCCTGGCTTCGGCCGAGGTGGACCCGTCTCCGGGCGGCCACCTGGCGCGAGGCGGGGGTCAGCCGACCTCGGCCTAGGTGGACCCCTCCTGGGTGGACACCTGGCGAGGTGGCAGAAGATCGCCTGGCTTCGGCCGAGGTGGACCCGTCTCCGGGTGGCCACCTGGCGCAAGGCGGAGGGTCAGCCGACCTCGGCCTAGGTGGACCCCTCCTGGGTGGACACCTAGCGAGGTGGCAGAAGATCGCCTGGCTTCGGCCGAGGTGGACCCGTCTCCGGGTGGCCACCTGGCGCAAGGCGGAGGATCAGCCGACCTCGGCCTAGGTGGACCCCTCCTGGGTGGACACCTGGCGAGGTGGCAGAAGATCGCCTGGCTTCGGCCGAGGTGGACCCGTCTCCGGGTGGCCACCTGGCGCAAGGCGGAGGGTCAGCCGACCTCGGCCGACCTCACACGGGGCGGACTCCTCCGAGCCCGGGCGCAGATGAGTTGGTGGGGGAACTTCGCGCCGAACTCGACCTCGGCGGGGGCCGTTTGCTTCAGACAGTATCGGGCGGTGCGGTCTTGCCGACCCCAGCCTTGAGGACGTGGCGCTGATTCCGGCATTAAAACCCACACGTGGCTCGCTCGTATTCGGCGATACCTGAGCCTGGCCACGTCACTGTCACGGCTGTAACAGTTGCCCCCCAGCCCGCCGTTCCGTCGGGGCATCGTAGAACGGAGCGTCGGGATTAATTGCTGACATGACGTGGAGAGGCGAAGATCTTGCATCATAATTGGCACGATCTCCATTCGTCGTGGCTCGATGCGGCTGAAGACTTATGGGGAGTCGCCACGTGTCGTCCACTTGCCCGCAATCAATGCGTTGCTTCGGGGCAGAGGCCGTTACTCTGCTAACGAGGCGTCGGTGTCGGGCGTGTGCCCATGTGGCGACCATCCAGTGGCCTGAGGCGGAATGGTGGGTACGGCTGCTGCCGGCTGAGTTTGAAAGGGAGGGGACTTTCCAGAACGAGACCTTTTCCCTTGCTTCGTGGGCGGTTCGCTGCAGGCTAACAACTTCTGCTGCTCGCGCCCGTCTGTGCATTTTTGGGTAAGTGTCTTCTTCTCCTTCTCTCTCGTTTCTTATTCAGCCCCCTTCTCCTTTCCTTCTCCATGGCGCGCCGTCGCCATGTCTCTTCTAACTCGGACGAGGCCGGTCCATCCCGGCCGAGGACTCCGTCTTCTTCCTCCTCGAATGAGGAGGTAATTCCAGAGGAGGTCCGCCGGCGCTTGCAACCCGGGGGTGTCACTATTGGCATCCCCAGGGGGGTCCGGTCCCCTCCGGTTGCGCCTGCCGTGCCCCTCCGTTCACTCCCCGCCTTGGCTTCTCTTCCTGCTCCACCACTTCTTCCCGCCGGTCCCTCCGGTCATGCCTCTACCATGACCGAAGGTGATCTTTCTCTGCTCCGGGATGCCTATGGCATCCCGGGATCTGTCCGTCTGTTTGCTCCGCGGTCCGGGGAGCGTGTCACCATGAGTGGCCCCGGCCGCATTGCCTTCTACGAAGACTTCCTCCTCGGGGGTCTTCGTTTTCCTCTGCACCCTTTTTTCCTTTCCTTCCTCAGCCATTTCCGGCTCGTCCCGGCCCAGCTGGCTCCTAATGCCATCCGGGTCATCTTCTCCTTCATTGTCTTCTGCCATTTTCACGGGTTCGTTGCCCGTTTTTCACTTTTCAGGGCCCTGTTCACCCTGAAGAAGTGCTCCACCGATGATGGCTGGTGGTACATTTCGCCCCGGCCTAGGTGTCTCCGGTTCGACCTCCTTCTTCGGTCAAGGGATGGAAGAGCCGGTTTTTCTTTGCTTCGGTCGACGACGTCGACTGGGCTTGGAGCGAACCGGACCGGTCGCCGAACCGGAGTTCTCGAGTCGAGCCCGCGGACCAGGAGTCTTACAGCCAGCTCCTGAGTGACGTGGTCCCGCCGCTCGAGGTTCTGCTTTCTGAGCAGAATCTTTTTGAGGCCGGCATCAGTCCCATCCGGGAGACCGGTGAGATTTGGCCCCGCATTAACTTCTGCCCTTCCCCCCTCTCTTTTTAAGATTGAACTGTCTAACCTTCTGATTTCTCCACTTTGCAGGGATGAAGTTTTCCTTAGAGAATCTTCTGGAGGGAGCGGCCCAGAGGGAGGTCGTCGACGTGGACGAGCCCGTGGCGAAGAAGGCTCGCACAGAGACGAGCCGGGAGGTCGCAGCGGCGACCGCGCCCGGCCTAGCTGCCGCTGTTTCTCCGCCCAGACCTCCTCAGGGCGGCGCCCCTGGCGCCTTGGCCCCACGGCCTGGCGGCGCTGCCGAGAGAGCTCCGGCGCCCGCCGCTCTGCCCATCGCCGGGCCCACTCCTGTCAGCAGCCCAACGGCACCGCCAGTGGCGACCGCCGGTCCGTCGGCTGCAGCTCCAACAGAGGGGGCAGCTGTCGCGGGGACCGGCCCGAAGGGCCCGGCGCCGGTGATCTCGCACCGGGACTCGGTCATCCTCGATCGAGGACTGGCGGAGAAGTTGATGGAGTACGCTTCCACCGCCCGGGACCGCCGAGCCCGGGGCGGCCGAGATTACGCGGATGCGCTGCTCGGCATCCTGCCCCAACTCTTCACGGTAAGCCTGATCCTTGACTCTTCTTTTCTCTTCCAATCCGAGGCCTCCTGCCTCGGTACTGACATGTCATTTTTGCCCTTGCAGATCGGGAACGACGTCCTCCTACTGAGGAACTACCTCGTAGGGAACGCCAAGCGGGACTCCGATCGGGAGCAGAAGCTTGGAAAGCTCGCGGCCGACGTGAAGGACTTGATGGACAAGGGGGCCGAGCTGCGAGCTGAAAAGCAGGCCCTCCGGTCCGACCTGACGCGTTCCGAGGAGCGGAACAAGGAACTGGAGGCCTCCTTGGCGGAGGAGCGGACCTCCAACCAGCGCCGTACTGAGGAGGAGGCGGCGGAGAAGGCCCGCCTGCAGGCCCACTCTCTATTCTTGGAGCATCAGCTGGACGAGGCCCGGCGAGAGGTGGCCGCGGCGAAGGATCGGAGCTCTTACATCAACGGGCTCCTGGAGGCGGCGAAGCGAGAAGCGCTGGAGGCCGTCCCCAAATTCCGAGCCTCCGACGAGTTTACGTCGGAAGTCCGGGAGGCCGCCGTGGACTCCTTCCTGAAGGGGTTCCGGATGTGCCGGGAAAAGGTGGGGGCCTTCTTCCCCCAACTGGACCTGAGTGCGGTCGTCGTCGGCGGCAGGAAGCCGGGGAGCGAGGGCAGGGCCTCCGGCACGGCCCAGGCGACACCTCAGGCGGCACCTGCAGCACCTCCGACTGATGACGCCGCGGCCCCGACACAGCCCCCGGAGCCGGTTATCGTGGAGGTTGAAGAGGTGGCGCCCGCACCTCCGCCGGACGGCGCCGACCCTGCGCCCTAGTGACCTTTACTTTGTATTTTTGCTGTCTTTGTCCTCTTCTTTTTTTTGGGGGGAGTTCCGGCCTGTCGGAGCTCCCAGTTTGTACTGAACACTTTGTAATGAAGACTCCTTTTTCATAAAAACTTGTCTATCGTCTTTGCTTCTTTTTCTTCTTCTTTGTTTGTTTCTGGGATGTCGGTCTCGGATACCTGAGACAACTGTGGGCCTGGTCCTTCCATACTAAATCGAAGGACGGGGTCTGCAAAACCGTGTTGCGGCAAGGCAAGAATCCTGAGCAGGTCCGACTTTGGGCTGCCTTCATGCTTGCGCGGACAACACAGTTCCTGCACCATCTTCTGGGCCGAAACCCGGGATCCTCCGGACTGAGCTCAATGCCGCAGGCTTTCTCAAACCTTGCGCGGCTTGCTGAGCTGTGCTCCGGGCTTGCGTGGGCGAAGCGGATTCGGCGCCACCTTCCAGGCCGAAGCCCAGGATCTTCCGGACTGAGCTCGATGCCGCAGGCTTTCTCAAACCTTGCGCGGCTTGCTGAGCTGTGCTCCGGGCTTGCGTGGGCGAAGCGGATTCGGCGCCACCTTCCAGGCCGAAGCCCAGGATCTTCCGGACTGAGCTCGATGCCGCAGGCTTTCTCAAACCTTGCGCGGCTTGCTGAGCTGTGCTCCGGGCTTGCGTGGGCGAAGCGGATTCGGCACCACCTTCCAGGCCGAAGCCCAGGATCTTCCGGACTGAGCTCGATGCCGCAGGCTTTCTCAAACCTTGCGCGGCTTGCTGAGCTGTGCTCCGGGCTTGCATGGGCGAAGCGGATTCGGCGCCACCTTCCAGGCCGAAGCCCAGGATCTTCCGGACTGAGCTCGATGCCGCAGGCTTTCTCAAACCTTGCGCAGCTTGCTGAGCTGTGCTCCGGGCTTGCGTGGGCGAAGCGGATTCGGCGCCACCTTCCAGGCCGAAGCCCAGGATCTTCCGGACTGAGCTCGATGCCGCAGGCTTTCTCAAACCTTGCGCGGCTTGCTGAGCTGTGCTCCGGGCTTGCGTGGTCGAACTGGGTTCGACGCCACCTTCCAGGCCGAAGCCCAGGATCTTCCGGACTGAGCTCGATGCCGCAGGCTTTCTCAAACCTTGCGCAGCTTGCTGAGCTGTGCTCCGGGCTTGCGTGGGCGAACTGGGTTCGACGCCACCTTCCAGGCCGAAGTCCAGGATCTTCGCAGGCCTCCTTGCTGAAGTTTAGAGAAGAATGTTTAAAGTGAAGAAGCTTTGTTAAAGGAACTGGGAGCCTTACATCACTGGTAGTACATTCTCAGGTTCGAGGGGTTCCATGTCCGGGGGAACCTGGCACCTCCCAATTCTTCCAAGTAACATGCCCCGTGAGGGAGGGCCTCTGCTACCCGATAAGGGCCTTCCCAGTTGGGTGAAAGCTTGCCGCGCTCTCGTGGCTGGGAGGCTTCTGTACGCCGGAGGACCAAGTCCCCGGGACGAAAAACCTTCGGCCGTACTCGGGAGTTGTAATATCTGGCTACACGTTGCCGGTATGCCGCCATTCGAATTCGGGCCTTGTCCCTTGTTTCTTCGAGGAGGTCTAGGTTGAGCATCATCCTGGCCGGGTTTTCTGTCTCGTCGTATTGTTCCACGCGCAGCATGGGTATGCTGAGCTCGATCGGGATGACTGTCTCGGCCCCGAAGACGAGGTTGAATGGGGTTTCGTCAGTAGCCGTCCTTGGAGTGGTGTGGTATGCCCAAAGAACGCTGGGAAGCTCGTCGGCCCACCTGCCCTTGGCTTGGTCTAGCCGCGTGCGGAGGCCCTGAAGAATGGTCCTGTTCGTGACCTCAGCCTCCCCGTTGGTCTGGGGGTGCGCCACCGAAGTGAAGCGATGCTTGATGCCGAGGTCGTTGCAGAAATCTTCGAACTCTCGGCAGTCGAACTGGCGTCCGTTGTCGGTGACCACGGTGTGGGGGAGGCCGAAGCGGCAGACGATGGACTTCCAGAAGAACTTGGCGACGTTTGCTTCGGTGATTCTTGCCAAGGGTTCGGCTTCGACCCACTTTGTGAAGTAGTCGATAGCCACTATCAGGAACTTTCGCTGGCCAGACGCCGGCGGGAATGGGCCCAGGAGGTCCATCCCCCACTGGGCGAACGGCCAGGGGGCTGAGAGCTGAGAGATCGGGTTGGAGGGTTGCCGCTGTACCGTGGCATGGCGCTGGCACCGGTCGCATTTCTTCACGAAGTCGGCGGCGTCCTTCTTCATCGTCTCCCAGAAGTAGCCTTGACGAAGGGCCTTGTACGCCAATGCCCTGCCCCCCACGTGGTTCCCACAGATGCCTTCGTGAATCTCCTGGAGCACAAGCTGGGCTTCTGCGGGTCCAATGCACTTGAGGAGGGGATAAGAGTAGGACCTTCGATACAGCTGCCCGTCCATCAGGACAAACCGCACGGCCTTCTTCCTAACGAGGCGAGCCGCGTCTCGGTCTTCCGGCAAAATGCCGTCGGTGATGTACGCGGCGTACTTGTCCATCCAGCCGGGCTCCTGGCTGACCTGATGGACCCCCGCCGGTGCTTCGAGGCTTGGGACTTCGAGTCGCTCCACATGAGCGCGTCCCAGCATTGTGTCCGGCAGAGTCGCCAATCGAGAGAGAGCATCCGCGCGGGCGTTCTCCCTGCGGGGGATATGGAAGATGTTGAAGCGCCGGAACTTGGACGCGCCTGCCTTGACGAGCTCCAGATACTTCGCCATCTGGGGGTCGTGAGCGACGTACTCCCCGGACACCTGCCCCGCCACGAGCTGGGAGTCAGTGAAGGCTCTGAGGTTGGTCACGCCTAGCTCGCGGGAGACCCTCAGTCCGGCGAGGAGTGCCTCGTACTCTGCTTGGTTATTTGTCGCGGGGAACTGGAAACGGAGCGCGCACTCGGCGACGACTCCGTCACCGTTGGCAAGGATGATCCCAGCTCCGCTCCCGCCAGAGTTTGAGGCTCCGTCTACATGGAGGATCCAGGCATCCTCTCCGGGCTCGTTGTTGCCGACCTCCATCGGCTGGACCGGGGAGTCCTCCTCGGGCTCCTTGCCCAAACCTGCACATTCGACCAAGAAGTCGGCCAGCACCTGTGCCTTCATTGCCGACCTCGGTCGGTATGTAATGTCGAACTCGCTGAGTTTCAGTGCCCATTTGGCCAATCGCCCCGAGGTGTCGGGTCGGCTGAGCACCGCTTTCAGCGGTTGGTCCGTCAAGACGGCGATGGGATGCGCTTGGAAATAGGGCCTGAGACGCTGGGCAGACACTATCAACGCAAAAACGAGTTTCTCGGGCCGGGAATACCTGAGCTCCGCGTCCCGGAGGAGTTTGCTGGTATAGTACACCGGTCGCTGGATCCCGTGGTCGTCGGTTCGGACCAGGACAGAGCTGACGGCCTCCGGGGTAACGGCCAAATAGAGGGTGAGCTCCTTCCCTTCCTCGGGCCTGGACAGCAGAGGTGGTGATGCGAGCGTCTTCTTCAACTCCTCGAAGGCCTGCTGGCATTCCTCGGTCCAGGCGAAACCATTCATCTTCCTCAGCACCTTGAAGAAGGGACGGCAGCGGTCCGCCGACCTGGAAATAAAACGGCTAAGGGCCGCAACCCGGCCGGTCAGCTGCTGCACTTGTTTCTTGGAGGCTGGCTGCTCCATGTCCAGGATAGCCTGGACCTTCTCCGGGTTGGCCTCGATTCCTCTCTGGGTCACCATGAACCCTATGAACTTTCCGGCGGAGACCCCGAAGGCGCACTTCGCCGGATTCAGCTTCATCTGGTGGCGCCGGAGGTTGCCGAACGTCTCCGCCAGGTCGGCTACGTGGTCCGAGTCAAGTTTGCTCATTACCAGCATGTCGTCCACGTACACCTGCATGTTGCGGCCTATCTGGTCTTTGAAGACTTTATTGACCAGGCGTTGGTACGTCGCCCCCGCGTTCTTGAGGCCGAAGGGCATCATCCTGTAACAGAAAGTCCCGCGGTCAGTTATGAAGGCGGTACGCTCTTCGTCCTCCGGATTCATCCGGATCTGGTTGTATCCGGAAAAAGCATCCATGAATGACAGGAGACGGTGCCCCGAGGTGGTGTCGACCAGCTGGTCGATCTTCGGCAGAGGGAAGCTGTCCTTCGGGCAAGCTCGATTGAGGTCGGTGTAGTCCACGCAGATCCTCCACTTACCGCTGCTCTTCTTTACCATGACCACGTTTGCTAACCAGCTGGGGTATTGGACTTCTCGGACGAAACCGGCGGCGAGAAGTTTTTCTACCTCCTCGTCGATCGCCCTCTGCCTCTCCATGGCAAAGCTTCTCTTCTTCTGGCGGACCGGGCGGCTGCCTGGGTCCACGTTCAGGCTGTGCATGATAATCTCGGGCGGAATACCCGGCATGTCGGCCGCCGACCAGGTGAACACATCGGCGTTGGCACGGAGGAACTCCAGCAGGCGGGTTCGCTCCTCTTCGGGGAGCTGGGCCCCGACTTGCACCGTCTTCAGGGGGTCCGAACCAAGGGGAAAGGAGAGCAGGCGCTCACGGGCCCTCCCTGGGTTCCTTTTCTCTCAGGTCGAGGTCCTCGACGTCGTGGGCGAGCTCTGCGCCCCTGGTGCCTGGGATTGTCTGTAGGCAGAGCGGGACTGGCTGAATCGCCCCCTTCATTTCCCCGAACCCGAAAGGCGTGGGGAACTGCACCAGCAGTCTCCTTGTGGAGATGGTGGCGTCTAGTTGGTTGAGCCCGGGACGCCCAAGAATGGCGTTGTAAGGCGAAGGGAGCTTGACGACAGTGAAAGTTACCATGATGGTCGCCTGCCGAGGTGGGGATCCGGCGGTAACTAGGAGAGTGATTTCCCCTTCGACTCCCACGGAGTCCCCTGTAAAACCTACCAGTGGGGTGTGCACTGGCTTTAGCTGGTCGAGAGGCAAACTCATCCGAGAGAAAGCATCGTAAAAAAGTACGTCGGCCGAGCTTCCACTATCCACCATGATTCGATGTACAGGGTGTTTCGCGATGGTCATTTCGACCACCACGGCATCATTGTTTACATTGTCATTAGACTCCCCTCCCTTGGGAGGGGTTACATTCTCCGGGACTTCCCGGGCTCTCTTCTCTGCTCGGCCGGATCCGCGCGAGATCATGCCCACGGGCTTCTCAGTTGGCCGGTTGTCGATCGCAGGGACAGGCGGTAAGGCCGCGAGCGGCTGCTTCTCGGAGGGGGCCTCGTTCTTGACGAACTTCCTGAGGTATCCCCTCCCGATCAGCTCCTCGATCTCCCGCTTCAAATGGCGGCACTCCTCCGTGTCATGCCCGTGCTCGCGGTGGAATTGGCAGTACTTTGATTTGTCTCGGGGGGCCCTCGGGTTCTGAGGTGGAGGTCGGCGGAGGTAGCGCTCGCCCTCGATTTCCATAAGGATTTTGGCTCGAGGCGCGAGGAGAGGGGTGTACCTTCGCTCGGGGGCAGACTCGGCCCTCGGCCTTGGGTTCGGGCGAGGATCGGCTGATGGCCCGGGCCTCCGGGCTACCGGGGCGTCCCTCGGGGTTGACTTCTTTAGAATCTTCCCGTCCAGCTCTCGACGGGTGCGGTCAGCCTCCTCCGCTCGGATGTACTTGTGGGCGCGGAGGAGGAGCTCGGAATACGTCCTGGGCGGCTTCTTGTCCAGGGAATAGGTCAGGCGGGACGTCTTGAGCCCGCGCTTTAAAGCCAGCATAGCGACGGGCTCGTCCAAGCTGTAGATCTCCAGGGCTGCGGTCTTAAACCGGGCGATGTAGTCTCGGAGCAGCTCCTGGTCCTGCTGGCGGATGGAGAAGAGACTGTCCACCTCCCTTGGCACCTTTCGACAAGCGTCGAAATGCGCCACAAACTTTCCTTCCAACTGCTGGAAGGAGCAAATGGATCCGGGCTCGAGACGGGCGAACCAAACTCGAGCGGCCTTCCGAAGGGTTGCAGGGAAGGCGATGCATAGAAGGGCGTCGGTGGTGCCCTGGACCCTCATGAGAGCTTTATAACTCTCCAAATGGTCCAGGGGGTCGGTGGTCCCGTCGTAAGGGTCCACCTGTGGCATGCGGAACCGTTTCGGGATCGGTTCCGCCTGAATTTCTTCGGAAAAAGGGGGGCGGGAGTCGTAGCCCGCCGGGTCAGCTGACGAGTTCTGCAGGTCGGCGAACCGTCGGGCGAACTCCGCCAACTTGCGCTCGTGCTCTTCTAGGCGCCTCTCGGCCTGGCGCCTGATGGCTTTATCGGTGGAGTCTTCCACCGAGGCTGCAGGTGAGGGGGGCGCCGATCGGTCTCGGCGCGAGGTCTGGCCCCGGCGTCGCTTGCTGCGATGCACCGTTTCGGCCCCATCGGCCGGGGATCGACTCTCGTGATCCTCCGAGCCGGAATAGTTTCTCTTCGGGGGAGCTTGACGGCTCCCTCGGGGGTTGGAGATGGCTTGCGGATGGGACGGCCTGCCCTGGATCGAGCGCAGGCTCCCGTGCTGTCCCGCGACTCGGGCCGCGGGGGTCCCTGGCTGCGGCTGAGTGGCCAGGGACCGTTGCTGATGCTGAAGCTGTCGGACCGCTGAGGTCAAGGTCTGCAGCTGCTGGACGATGGCCGCAAAGGATCCGTCCGCCGGGGTAGGCTGCTGCAGAAGAGGAGGGGGAGCCGGAAGCTCCCGCTCGGGGGTGTGGCCCCATGGTGGGGAGTGGGCTTCTCCCACACGGCTGGTGGACGCCTCGCGACCACGAGTGACCACCATTGCTAGAGAGCGTGACACCTGCAAAAAGCTAGTTCCCACTAGGGGTTAGTGTCCTGCCCCCCTTCCTGGCGCGCCAATCTGTTGCCGTCCTCGTCGCCGCGCCCGTGCCGAGGATCAACCGATCCTCCCTGACCGCCTGGCAAGGGAGCCTCCCTTCCTGCGAGAAACCTGCAACAAAGGGGTTAGAGGACCCTGGCCGGGGATTCCGGCGAGGGGGCTCCGACGGTCAAGTCAGTAGACGACGAGGAGGAACAGACTCTCGCTCCCAGGCCCTCTAAAGGGTCCCAGGTTTGGAGAGTTAACTAGTGAAGGGAAAGCGCCGGGGACCGGAATCTCGGCTGGGCCTGCCTGCCGAGCTCGCGTTCAGTATTCCCCTCTCGGGATCTCTGGTTTCTTCCTCGGAGCGAGGCCTTGTGCCGGTGCTTCCTCCTTGTCCCCAGGCTAGTTGGCTTACCTTGCAGTCTCCGGATTCTTCCTTCTTTATCTCCCTCCGTCGTGTGCTTGTCATTTTCCTCCTCGAAAACTCCTCCCCCCTGTCTTCCTTTCTTTTTCCTTTTTGGCGAAGGAGGCCAGGCGGCTTTCCGACCTCGTCCGCCGGGCCCAGCAGGGAGAAGGCAAGGACAGAAGAGAAAATGAGGGAGGGCGGCGCTGGCAGAGCGGCCAGTCGTCAGGCCTCGGGCTTCGTGAGAGTGCTCTTTTCCCCGAGTGTGGGCGCCATCCGTTTACGGGGCCTGTTCCGTCAGGATCGGATCTCTCGACTGCGGGACCTGTCGGGCCAGTGTAAGTCACGTTCCGCGTGCCGCCGCCCTCCGTACGGGACGCCGTCTGGGGTCGGTACGGCCCGAGGGATGGCCTCGGGACCCGTCGCTTTCCCCCGGGGGCCTCTCCGTACGAGCGGTCTGACTTCGGCTGAGTTGGACCTGTCTCCGGGGGCCGACTGGCGAGAGGCGAGAGATCGGCCGACCTCGGCTTAGGTGGACCCCCCCGGGGTGGACACCTGGCGAGGTGGCAGGAGATCGCCTGGCTTCGGCTGAGGTGGACCCGTCTCCGGGCGGCCACCTGGCGTGAGGCGGGGGGTCAGCCGACCTCGGCCTAGGTGGACCCCTCCTGGGTGGACACCTGGCGAGGTGGCAGAAGATCGCCTGGCTTCGGCCGAGGTGGACCCGTCTCCGGGTGGCCACCTGGCGCAAGGCGGAGGGTCAGCCGACCTCGGCCTAGGTGGACCCCTCCTGGGTGGACACCTGGCGAGGTGGCAGAAGATCGCCTGGCTTCGGCCGAGGTGGACCCGTCTCCGGGTGGCCACCTGGCGCAAGGCGGAGGATCAGCCGACCTCGGCCTAGGTGGACCCCTCCTGGGTGGACACCTGGCGAGGTGGCAGAAGATCGCCTGGCTTCGGCCGAGGTGGACCCGTCTCCGGGTGGCCACCTGGCGCAAGGCGGAGGGTCAGCCGACCTCGGCCGACCTCACACGGGGCGGACTCCTCCGAGCCCGGGCGCAGATGAGTTGGTGGGGAACTTCGCGCCGAACTCGACCTCGGCGGGGGCCGTTTGCTTCAGACAGTATCGGGCGGTGCGGTCTTGCCGACCCCAGCCTTGAGGACGTGGCGCTGATTCCGGCATTAAAACCCACACGTGGCTCGCTCGCATTCGGCGATACCTGAGCCTGGCCACGTCACTGTCACGGCTGTAACATTGTGATTTTCAAAAAGTTGCTACGCTTTGGTCACATATGTTCACAACTACCTCTAGTTTTACGAGGGATAAATTATAGTGACATTTATGTTACTGGCAAATCATTTTTTTGATGGATTACAGTGATACTTGAGGATTTATGATCTTCTCTAATAAGGATGAAGAGCTACTCCCGAGCACCTCTTGGATGGAAACCTATTAGAACGGTTTTTGCTAATCAATGGTTACCAGTAATAGATCCTCTAATACTCAAGTTAGTGGGAAGAGTTTGGTTAACAATAGCTGGAGTTAAGAGTCATGACAAGAAAAATACCAAAATGAGCATACGGGGTGTGAAGACATACCTTTTGAAAATCCTCTCTTACCAATTTATAAAGTTATGCGAAATAATTGAATATCATTAGAGAGGCGGCCTCCTTTGATATATACAAAAAATTTTTAGTGGGTGTTGGGATCTTATATTTTGTATCTTTTTTTGTTGATATCCTTTTATTAGGATGACAAGTTTTATTAGGATCCTACCTCCCTCAATCTTGTCCGTTACAATCTCTGCTAGAACAACTATAAGTTATTTATTTAGTGGGTGTTGGGATCTTATATTTTGTATCTTTTTTTGTTGATATCCTTTTATTAGGATGGCAAGTTTTATTAGGATCCTACCTCCCTCAATCTTATCCGTTACAATCTCTGCTAGAACAACTATAAGTTATTTATCTCTACCTCTTATTTCAAAGGTTAGTCTTCCTGGCTATAAGTACTTGACCAAAGTTATTCAACAAGGAAGTACTCGTACTCAATCAAAGTTACTCAACCAAGAAAATACTCGTACTTAACCACAAGTACTCGTACTGAAGCAAAGGTGTTACAGTAGTAAACAAATCTATTCGGCCCTAACACGCATTCTACCTTGGTGACTGGCTCGGCCACATACTTCTCCACCTTGGCCATGCGCAAACTCCAGCTCCGTGGCGGGTCAGCTCGACAAGTCCCCACCTCGGGGGCAAACCTCAATACCTCGGTCCCACCTCGACGGTGAACCTCTGTACCTCAGCCTATGCCGGTCCAGCTCGGCAAGTCCGCGCGGAGTCCTTCCACCCGCGCGACAGTGGTCCAGCTCTTCCACCCGCGGCACGCCCGCAGTCAAACTCCTCCGCCCGCGGCACGCCCAGCTCTAGCTCGGCACGACCGCAGCGGGAGGCTTCCGCCCGTGCAAGGGTCAGACCCGTGCGCCCATCTCGGCATGCCAGCTCCCTGCTCAGCACGACCGCGTGGCATGCCCAAGCCTGGCCGAGCTTCATCCTGGTTCGGCTCCGCCCACGGGGGGCAGTCCAGCTTCGCCGGCTCCGCCAGACCTCGCCCGGTCCGGCTCAGCCCATCCGGCACCCCGGCAGCACTCCGAGCAGCTTCGCCGAACCTCGCCAATGCCCCAGGCTCATGCCCGCGACACGACCCTGCAGTGCACCTCAGCCCGGCACGGTCCAAGCTCACGCCCGCAGCATGCCAAGCTCACGTCCGCGTCTTGCGCCCAGGTCGGCCCGCAGGGCTGCACCTCAGCTTCCCGGCTCCAGTCCAGCTCGGCAAGACTGCACGCCCCGCTCGCTCTAGTACGGCGCGGCCTCGCCATGATAGCTCTCAGTTCGACGAGACCGTGTCCAGATCCGCCAGCGCCTCTATCCGGTCTGGCGCGCCCGCGTGCGCACAACCCGCTCGCTCCAGTCTGGCGTGACCTCGCCACGACAGCTCTCAATTCGGCAAGACCGCATCCAGCTCCGCCAGCGCCTCCGTCCGGTCCGGCGTGCTCGCGAGCGCACGCCCGCTCGCTCCAGTCCGGCGCGAACTCGCCATGGCACCTCCCGATTCGGCTCCCAGCTCGGCATGGCTGCACCTCACCTCTGCCTGCGCCAAGTCCGGCCGCACCCGCGCACCGTAGCGACTCCGGTTCGCCCGAGGGAGGCCGCACCCCTGCTCCGGCTCCAACCCAGCTGGGCAGGCCTGCGACAGCCCCAGCCATGTTCGCGCCTGCTACGCGCCCATGGCATGCCCAGTCGACTCCGGCTCCATCCCTGCCCGCGGCACACCCCGTCTGGCACGCGGCGATCAGTCCAGCGCAGCCCCGTGCCAGTCCGGCTCCGCACGCGCCAGGGCACCTCGCCTACGTGCCAAACGCCCTGTCGACCCCGACTCAGCCCGCTCCGGTGCCCGATTGTCTGCGGGAGGCCTGCACAGTGGCTCCCAGTCCGGCGCGGCCCCGTGCCAGTCCGGCTCTGCCTTCGCCAGGGCACCCCGCTCGTGCTAGGGCACCTCACCTCCATTCCAGATGCCCTGTCGACCCCGGCTCAGCCCGCTCCGGTGCCCAGTCGCCCGTGGGAGGCCTACATGGTGGCTCCCAGTCCAGCACGGCTCCGCCAGCGCCAAGTCCGGCTACGCCCGGTGCTGGTGGCACGCTTCGCCTCCGCTCCAGCCCAAGTCCACCCGTGGCATGCCCGCATCATGTCCACGACCGCCTGAAACTGCCCCTACTCCGCCTGAAGCTCCGCGCCCCGGTCCGGTGCCTCGACAGGCCCGGCTCCTACCGGGGGCGCGCCCAGCGTGTGCTCGCGGCACCGCCCTGCATCCTCCGGGGACTGCCCAGCATTCCGCTCCAGGTCAAGTTGCCCACGCTCGATCCGCACGTGGGGGGAGGCCCTGCATGCCGCGCCTTGGTCCGCACGCCTGCCCCATGCACCTCGGCCCGCATGCCTGGAGGCCTCTGTGGACCTCGCCGCGCAAGGAAAGGCTCTGCAGCCCGCGGGACACCTCGAACCGTATGCACAAAGGGCCCGTCCTGGCTCATCTAGACCCGCGTGCCACGATCCATCTGATACCATCCCAGATATGTTTCTCAGAGTGCAGGCACGATGATAGTTTGACATGTAAAATCACCATCCCTATCAGACCTGTAGCGCGTCTTCTATAAGGAGGGCTATATTAAAGCTCCCAGGTGATAGTTTACACCAATCAGGAAGGAGTGCTCCATCCAAGGCATTGTGCTTCTTCACCAACCTCCTGAACCATCCAAAAGAAGGAGATTCACCAACCCATCTAAACTCCTTAGACCAGCAGAAGCCTCACAGGCCTATGCCAAGAAGAACGCGCCTCCCTGAACACCAAGAGTCGCTCATCTACATAAGGCCAGCAGGAAAAGGTAAGGGGGTAAGAAATAACGGACCATATTGAGTCCTAAGTTATCTTCCATTTATCCTCCATTTTAATCACCCTCTGGGAGCAGAGAGTTTTCCAAGCTCTCCACCCCGGAGGTCCTCTGTTTTCCTCGATCATCCCACTGACTTAATCGTCGGAGTGTCCTTACCGAAATCCCCGGCCTAGGTCTCCCCTGTTTTGCAGGTCCGCCCGACGAAGGGAGTTGATTTACGAAGCCGGCGGTCGAGCATCCGGCGGGATAGACCCGACGCACCGGAGCTACAGGCCACGATGATATTGGCAGCAACAGATTGACGCACCAGGTAGGGGGGGCAGATCCATGCTCCTCAACAAGGTGGGACGGTAGTTCCCACCCTTATCCTTAGTCCCCGGGGGGCAAACTAGGGCCATAGGAGTTGGGGCACGAGAGCTTCTCCCTCTCTCTCGAGGCTCTAAGGAGCGGCCTCGACCAAAAGAATCTTGGGCTGTGAAGGTGCATCATCACCCTTGATAGGGCAGTAGGCAGCAAGCCAAAGATGGAGCCATCTTCCAGGAGCCCCATTCAAAAGAAAAGAAAGAATAAGAGAAAAAGAAGAGGAGGAAGGGTCTGACTATCATGGAGAGGGAAGAAATCCATGCAACGGAGCTTCCTCCCATGAAATGGAGCTCCAACTCTCCCATGCTACAGGGAGTCTCATCTTCTCCATGCAACAGAGTATGCTCCCATGCAACGGAGCTTCCTCCCATGCAATGGAACTCCTACTCTCCCATGGTGCAGGGAGTCTCATCTTCACCATGCAACAGAGTACGCTCCCATGCAACGGAGCTTCCTCCCATGCAATGGAGCTCCAACTCTCCCACGCAACAGGGAGTCTCATCTTCTCCATGCAACGGAGTACGCTCCCATGCAACGGAGCTTCCTCCCATGCATTGGAATTCCAACTCTCCCATGCTACAGGGAGTCTCATCTTCTCCATGCAATAGAGTACGCTCCCATGTAACAAAACTTCCTCCCATGCAATGGAGCTCCAACTCTCCCACGCAACAGGAGTCTCATACTTCAATGCAACAGACCCCCACTTCCGTACAACGGAGTCCTCTTCCCCCATACGGAGATCTATTCTCCCATGTAGAGAAGTTTTATTCTTTCTTAAGGAAGACCTTCTATGACATCATCAATGGAGCCCTCTTCCATGCAACGGAGCCTCAAGCTCCCATGCAAAGGGGTTCCATGCTCCCATGCAACAGAGCCTCTTCCTTCCATGCAAGAAAATCCTTCTGCTCCTAGGCAACAGGATCTCATTTCCTCCTATGCAACGGAGCTCCTCCTCCTCTATGCAATGGAGCCTTGTCCTCCCATGAAGAAGAGTCTTATTCTCTCCTAAGGATCTCATTCCTCCCATACAACGGAGCTCTCTCCCATGCAACGGAGCTCTCTCCCATGCAATAGGATCTCATTTCTCCCATTTAATGGAATCATCTCCCTCATGCAACGGAGCTTCCTCCCATGCAGTGGAGTCATCTTCCTAGTGCAACAGAGCTTCCTCCCATGCGATGGAGTCATTTCTTTCATGCAACGGAGGCCCATCCTCCCATGCAACGGAGCCTTGCTCTCCCATGCAACCGAGTTCTATTCTTCCGTGCAAAGGAATCCTATTCTCTCCTGAGAGGATGGCCGGCAAAGTTGATTATGGCCCGCTCAAGGAAGAAACATATCTTTATCTATTCATATGACCGGAGCTCAACAGGTAACTCCTTCTCCGCTACATTTACACAATGAAAAAATATGTTTCAGTTCTACAGGAAAAGCTCCCGCAAGCTCTCCAACGCCTCAAGGAGGGAAATACCAGAGGTCTCGCACCAAAGCCAAGAAGCTACCGAAGCTCTGCGTTCAAGCCAAGAGTCAATCAAGCTTCTCGATAAAACAGAGCTAAAGCCAAGCTCCCTAATGGAGTTGAGCTCCTTACCAAAGTCAAGCTCTTTGATGAGACCGAGCTCCCTGCTGAGGTCAAACTTCTGTTGAAGATGAAGAAAACTAACCCCCACTATGGCTGGGGAAGGCAATGAACAAAGCATGATTCCCGAAAGGAAGAAGCAGTGAAGGCCCAGTCACTTCACGCACATCATGCGAGACTGTGGAGTGGGATTTTGTCCTCCACACCATGCAAAGGGCCTTCTGCAACACCATCGTCACCAACATCATTAAACATTCTCGACCGTTGGGATGCGCAAGGCCAACCACCACGGGAAGCTCCGGAGGCCCAACCGTCTACGGCTCACCTCCTAGCATGGCAAACCAGCGGCTCTGCCACCTCATAAAAGATGTAAGAATCACTCCTCAATAATTAAAGTTCCCTTTCAGTGCAAATTTTGCTCTTCATCATTATAGGAGCTCGCCCGTCCGACTCCGAGTCTGACGAAAGAAGCCCGGAACCCAGTTCTAGCATAATGAAACCCAGTTCCGGTACAAAATCCTAGAGTCCAATCTGGATGAAAGCCCGGAACCCAGTTTCGGCACAACGAAATCCAGTTCCGGTATAAAATTTCGGAGTCCAGTCTGAATGAAAGCCCGAAACCCAGTTCCGGCACAACGAAATCCAGTTCCGGTATAAAATCCCGGAGTCCAGTCAGGATGAAAGCCCGGAACCTAGTTCTGGCACAACGGAACCCAGTTCCGGTATAAAATCCCAGAGTCCAGTCCAGATGAAAGCCCGGAACCTAGTTCCAGCACAACGGAACCCAGTTCCGGTATAAAATCCCAGAGTCCAGTCTGGATGAAAGCCCAGAACACAGTTCCGGCACAACGAAACCTAGTTTCGGTACAAAATCCCGGAGTCCAATCCGGATGAAAGCCCAGAACCCAGTTCCGGCACAACGAAATCCAGTTCCGGTACGAAATCCCGGACTTCAGTCTAGAAGGTGGCACGGAACCCAGTTCCCCCATAAAATCCCGGACTTCAGTTTGGAAGGTGGCACGGAACCCAGTTCCCCCATGTGATCCCGGACTTCAGTCTGGAAGGTGGCGCGGAACCCAGTTCCCCCATGTGATCCCGGACTTCAGTCTGGAAGGTGGTGCGGAATCCAATTCCCCCACGAGATCCCAAACTTCAGTCTTAAAGGTGGCACAGAACCCAGTTCTCCCACGAGATCCCAGACTCCAGTCTGGAAGATGCCTCGGAACCGAGTTCCGGCATGAAGGCCTAGACTTCAGTCTGCATGTTATCCCTTGAGTTCCTCCACCAGGACGGCTCCCCCGAGGTCAAGCGTTGCTCCCTCGAGGTCGAGCATCTGGCCGGAGTCGAACTCCTGCTCCCTTGAGTTCCTCCACCATGATGGCTCCCCCGAGGTCGAGTGTTGCTCTCCCGAGGTCGAGCATCTTGCCTAAGTCGAACTCTTGCTCTTTTGGGTTCCTCTGCCAGGATGGCTCCCCCGAGGTCGAGCGTTGCTCCCCCGAGGTCGAGCATCTGGCCGGAGTTGATTTCTCTCTCTCCTGCTCCTTGGGCTTCTTCAACCAGGATGGCTCTCATCTTCTAGCAACTTCAATGCCATCATCAAAGGTTCTGATAGATATTCTGAGCTCGATTGTGATGACTATATGCCCGGTCATGTATATGTGCATCCAAGTTGTACACCTCACCAACCTCTTCCTCCATGGAACCACCTTCTATCTAGTCAAAGAGGAGTCAGACTGAAGTACTGGCACCGTCATAATACAACTAACACAAGGTCAAAGCATCTACAGGCAAGTAAGTTTCAAAAAACAACACCTTCTACTTTGTTTTGCAGGCCACTCCTTGTTCATGAAAAGGACAGCAAAACTTAATGCCTTCGTCTAGGCCTTCAAAGATCAATGGCTAACCTTCGGTAAGTCCATATTCATTTAGCGACTAACTTCTTGCAACCAGTACAGAGCCCGCTAAGGTGCAGGGCCGAGTGGATGACAGTACTCCCTTTATCCAAAAATGAAGATGTTTTGGACTCAGGGAGTGGGGGCATCTGTTACAGTAGTAAATAAATCCATTCAGCCCTGACACGCATCCTGTCTTGGTGACTGGCTCAGCCACATACTTCTCCACCTCGGCCATGCGCAAACTCCAGCTCCATGGCGGTTCAGCTCGGCAAGTCCCCACCTTGGTGGTAAACATCAGTACCTCGGCCCCACCTTGGTGGTGAACCTTGGTACCTCAACCCATGCCGGTCCAGCTCAGCAAGTCTGCGTGGAGTCCTTCCGCCCGTGCGACAACGGTCCAGCTCTTCCACCCGTGGCACGCCCGCAGTCAAACTCCTCTGCCTGCGGCATGCCCAGCTCTAGCTCGGCACGATCATAGCGGGAGGCTTCCGCCCGTGCCAGGGTTAGACCCGCGTGCCCATCTCGGCATGCCAGTTTCCAGCTTAGCATGATCGCGTGGCACGCCCGAGCCCGGCTGAGCTTCATCCCGGTTTGGCTCTGCCCGCGGGGGGGCAGTTTGGCTTTGCCGGCTCTACCCGACCTCGCCCGGTCCGACTCAGCCCATCCGGCATCGCGACAGCGCTCCGCGCGGCTTCGCCCAACCTCGCTAGTGCCCCAGGCTCATTCCCGCGACACGACCCTGCAGTGCACCTCAGCCCGGCACGGTCCCAGCTCACGCCCGCGGCATGCCAAGCTCACGTTCGCGTCTTCCTCCCAGGTCGGCCAGCAGGGCTGCACCTCGGCTTCCTCGGCTCCAACTCCAGTCCAGCTCGGCAACACTGCGTGCCCCGCTCGCTCCAGTCCGGCACGACCTCGCCGCGACAGCTCCCAGTTTAGTGAGACCACATCCTGATCTGCTAGCGCCTCCATCCGGTCTGGCACGCCTGCGTGTGCAGATCTGCTCGCTCCAGTCCGGTGCGACCTTGCCATGACAGCTCTCAGTTCGGCGAGACTGCGTCCAGCTCCGCCAGTGCCTCCATCCGGTTCGCCGCGCCCGCGTGCGCATGCCCGCTTGCTCCAGTCCGGCGTGAACTAGCCACTACACCTCCCGGTTCAGCTCCCAACTCGGCATGGCCGCACCTCGCCTCTGCCTGCACCAAGTCCGGCCGCACCCGTGCACCCATGACTTTGGTTCGCCCGAGGGAGGCCGCACCCCTGCTTTGGCTCCAGCCCAGCTGGGCAGGCCCGCGACAGCCCCAGCCATGTCCGTGCCTGCTCCGCACCAGCGGCATGCCCGGTTGACTCCGGCTATGCCCCTGCCCGTGGTGCACCTCGTCTGGCACGCGGTGATCAGTCCAGCGCGGCCCTGTGCTAGTCCGACTCCGCCCGTGCCAGGGCACCCCGCCGGTGCTAGGGCACCTCGCCTCCATGCGAGACGCCCTGTCGACCCCGGCTCAGCCCGCTTCGGTGCCTGGTCACCCACGGGAGGCCTGCACGATGGCTCCCAGTCCGACGCAGCTCCGTGCTAGTCTAGCTCCGCCCGTGCCAGGGCACCCCGCCAGTTCTAGGGCACCTTGCCTCCGTGCCAGATGCCCTGTCAACCTCGACTCAGCCCGCTCTGGTGCCCGGTCGCTCGCGGGAGGCCTGCACGATGGCTCCCAGTTCAGCACGGCTCCGCCCGTGCCAGGTCCGGCTACGCCCGGTGCTGGTGGCGCGCTTTACCTCCGCTCTAGCCCAGGTCTGCCTGCAGCACACCCACGGCATGCCCGCGTCATGCCAACGGGGTGCCCGCGTCACGCCCACGGCGTGCCCGCGTCACGCCCACGGGGCGCCCGCATCACGCCAACGGCGCACCCGAAGCTGCCCTTGCTCCGCTTGAAGCTCCGCACCCCAGTCCAGTGCCTTGGCAGGCCCGGCTCCGACCGGGGGCGTGCCCAGCGTGTCCTCGCGGCACCATCCTACATCCTCCGGGGACTGCCCAGCATCCCGCTCCAAGTCAAGTTGCCCACGCTCGATCCGTGCATGGGGGGAGGCCCTGCATGCCACGCCTCGATCCGCACGCCTGCCCCATGCACCTCGGTCCACATGCATGGAGGCGTCTGTGGACCTCGTCGTGCACGGAAAGGCTCTGCGGCCCGCGGGACACCTCGAACCGTATGCGCGAAGGGCCCGACCTAGCTCATCTAGACCCGCATGCCATGATCCATATGATACCGTCCTAGGTATGTTTCTTAGAGTACAGGTACGATGGCAGTTCGACATGTAAAATCACCGTCCCTGCCAGACCTGTAGCACGTCTCTTACAAGGAGGGCTATATTAAAGCCCCCAGGTGACAGTTTACACCAATCAGGAAGGAGTGCCCCATCCAAGGCACTGTGCTTCTTCACCAACCTCCTGAACCACCCAGAAGAAGGAGGTTCACCAACCCATCTGAACTCCTTAGGCCAGCAGAAGCCTCATAGGCCTATGCCAAGAAGAATGCGCCTCCCTGGACACCAAGAGTCGCTCGTCTACATTAGGCCAGTAGGAAGAGGTAAGGGGGGGTAAGAAATAATGGACCCTCATGAGTCCTAAGTTATCTTTTATTTATCCTCCATTTTAATCACCCTCTAGGAGCAAAGAGTTCCCCAAGCTCTCCACCCCAAAGGTCCTCTGTTCCCCTCGATTATCCCACTGACTTGATCATCGGAGTATCCTTGCCGGAATACCCGACCCAGGTCTCTCCTGTTTTATAGGTCTGCCCGACGGAGGGAGTCGATTCACGAAGCCGGCGGCCGAGCACTCGGCGGGATAGACCCGATGCGCCTGAGCTACGGGCCACAACGATCTTGACGGTAATAATAGGTACTCGACGAAAGTTTGCCTCTAGCTTAGTTGTCGATCTAATTGGTTCATCAAGGTTGAATAGTTGGGTTGTGACCACAACATTGCCTCCGACTGTTGAGCCCAAAATATTGATGATTAAGTGCTTTGATTTTTATTATTTTTGGGCAAAGGGAATAGCATCACTTCTTTGACCTTGACTTGTCATGGTATCCGTACTTTGAAATCATAATAGATCTTCATTGATGCTTCGATCTGGAGTCTTGATTATGGGAAGTCGATTGTTGCTTGGAACCTAACTGTGAAAAGTCGATTTGTTGAGTGGAACTAGATAGTAGAAAGTCAGTTATTGAGTGGAGCTTGACTGTGGAAGTAAAACCTGAATAAGAGTGGGAGTGAAACTCAAATAAGAGTAGGAGTGAAACTCGAATAAAATGGAAGTAGAACCCGAATAAGATTGGAGTGGAACCTGAATAAGAGTGGGAGTGGAATCCAAATAAGATGGAAGTGGAACCCAAATAAGAGTGAGAGTGGAACCTGAATAAGATGAGTATGGAACCTGAATAAGATAAGAGTGGAACCTGAATAAGAATGAAAATGAATCCGAATAAGAGCGAGAGTGAAATCCAAAAAAATATGGGTGCAATTTGAATAAGAGTGGGAATGGAACCCAAATATGATAGGAGTGGCACTCGAATAAGATGGAAATGGAACCTGAATGAGAATGAAAATGAACTCGAATAAGAGTGGGAGTGAAACCTGAATAAAATTAGGAATGAAACTCGAAGTAGAGGTATAAAAATGCAACCAGTTTCTTTGATCTGGAGTCAGTCAATTAGATGGGATTGAGATCCAAGATGGAGGTATGAGAATGCAGCCACCTACTTCCCCGATATGAGCCAACCAAATGGGAGTAAGAACCAAGATAAAGGTATAAGAATGCAGCCATCTTCTTCGATCGGATGTCAATCGATCAGATAAGAGTGTGATCTAAGATGGAGGTGTAAAAATGCAGCCACCTTTTCTGATCAGGTATGAGCCGTCTGGATGACAATAAGATCCAAGATAGAGATATGAGAACTTAGCTATCTTTTTTGACCAGATGTCAATTGACCGGATGGGAGTGAAATTCAAGATGGAAGTGTAAGAATGCGGCCATCTTCTTTTATTGAGTATGAGTCTATTAGATGGGAGTGAGATCCAAGATGAAAGTATAAGAATGCAGCCATCTTCTTTGATCAATTATCAATCGACCAAGTAGGAATGAGATCCAAGGTGGAGGTGTGAGAATGTAGCCACATTCTTTGATCGAGTATGAGCCAACCAGATGGGGGTGAGACTCAAGATGGAGGTATGAAAACGTAGCTGTCTTCTTTGACCGGGTATCAAATGATTGGATGAAAGTGAAATCCAAGGTGGAGGTATGAGAATGCAGCCACCTTTTTTGGTCGAGTATGAGTCGATCGAATGAAAGTGATATCCAAGATGGAGGTGTAAGATGTAACTGTCTTCTTCAATAGGATGTCAATCAATCAGATGAGAGCAGGGATGAAAGTGGATCAGGTCGGACCAGGTCATGAGTGACCCTGACCCGACTCGGTTCTTTGATCGGGTCCTAATATTAGATCCAAATCCAATCCAGTAGAAAATCGAGTCGGGCCGGCCCAGGTCCATTATCAAAGTTTTTAATCCAATGAGTCATTTGGGTTAGATCAGGTCCATGAATAATCCGGTTCTAATCTAAAATCTTGGATCTAGATATAATTCAGATCAAATATAGATAACTATATTTTAATTATTATATAGCCAACTATTATTAACTACAAAATAGATAACAAATAATATTATTTTCAAAATAAATTAAGATATAAAATAATTATAACTCTAATTTTATATTTAAAATAAGTTCCATACAAGTTTTAAAATATAATTTAAAGGTCTAAATATGTTTGATTCTAATAGTATTTACAGGTTTGGATCGGGTTCAGTCTAAATTCAATAAATCCAGACTCGACTCAAAAAATGAAATAGATCTAATTTTAGGACCCGACCCGGATCCATAGATTCTTAAAAATGAATTGGATCGGGTCGGGTCAGGTCACGGGTTAACCCAACCTATTTGTAGCCACCTTGAGTATGAGACTCAAGGTGGAGATATGAGAATAAAGCCATATTCTTTGACTAGGTATGAGCCAATCGGATGGAAGTGAAATCCAAGATGGAGGTGTGAGAATGTAGCATCTTCTTTGACAGGGCATCAATTAATCAAATAGGAGGAGACCCAAGGTGGAGGTATGAGAATGCAGCCACCTTCCTTGATTGGATATGAGCTGATTGGATTGGAGTGAGACACAAGATGGAGGTCTGAGAATACAACCATCTTCTTTGACCAAGTGTGAATTGACTGGATGGGAATGAGACCCAAGATGGAGGTGTAAGAATGCAGCCACCTTCTTTGATTAGGTGTTAATCAATCGAGGTGGTCCTTAGAGGAGGGACTGCTGGAGAGAGATTGGTTTGCAGGATCTTCTTTGTCGATTGAAATGGTCTTCGGAGGAGGGATTGCTGGAGAGAGAAGACATCAGCTCGTGCAATAATCTTCATTGACCAGGTGTTAGTCAACCGAGGTGGTCCTCAAATGATAGACTATTAGAGAGAGATCGGCTCATGCAATCTTCTTCGTCAACCGAGATAGTCATCGAAGAAGGGATCGCTAGAAGGAGAAGATGTCGGCTCATATGATCTTCTTTATCGATCGAGAGTTAGCTTATCGAAGTGATCCTCGGAAGAGATATAGCTAGAGAGAGAAAATGTTAGCTCGGGCGATCTTCTTTGTCGGCTGGTTGTTAGTCAACTGAGGTGGTTCTCGGATGAGGGATTGCTAGAGAAAGATTGGCTCATGAGACTTTCATTGTTGAGCAAGAGTTGGTTGGCCAAGATGGTCCTTAGAAGTGGGACCACTGGAAAGAGAAGACATTGGCTCATACAATCTTCTTCATTGGTTGAGAGTTAGTCTACTGAGATGGTCCTCAAAGGAGGGACCATTGAAGAGAAAAGACATTGGCTCGCGCATCTTCTTAATCGATAGATGGCTGAAGTGGTCCTTGGAGGAGGGATCACTAAAGATAAAAGATGTCAACTCATGCAATTTTCTTCATTGACCGCATGTTAGTCGACCAAGGTGGTCCTCAGAGAAGGGATTGCTATAAAGAGATTAGCTCACATGATCTTCTTTGTCGATCAGTTGGTCAGATATTTGCTAGCCGAATGAGAGGCCTCCTCAAGCTTGTTGTCCAATCAAGCACCTTCTTCTAGAGGTGTCTGGCTATTTAAGAATGGCTTTGAGTAGTCAATCGATTATGATGATGATTAAATGAGCTTGGAAATATGGCTTGTGCTAAGATGAATAGTGTATAAACAATTTATTCAAGTTTGGAGCACCTGATCTCAGTGTCATGAAGCACTCAATTGGAGTAGTGGATAGATATTTGGACTCCTTTATGATCTGTTGCCCAGCAAAGCAACCCAAGAGGGGGGTGAATTGATTTTTTAAAACTTGTTTCAAGTACGTGCCAATTCAAAAACAATGAAGGTGCTAGTATGATTTCAAGTGTATGTGTGCTTGATTATAAAATGCAGCATAAATAATGAAGTAAATGTAAGAAGAGTAAAAGCAATCACAAACACAATATTTTATAGTGGTTCGGTATACTCCAAAGCACCTACATCCACTTTCCAAGGTCCACTTGGATATTTCACTATAATCCAAACTTGATTACAATAGATTAGTTTTCCAGGCTCACTAATCAAAATCCCTTGGCTTTTACAAGGCTAACCAAAAACCTAGTTAATTTTTTACAAGGCTTACCAACAACCTAGTTGATTTTTACAAGGCTCATCGATAACCAAATCACTAGTTTCAATCCACTTGAAACTAGGAACACCAATAAATTCAAGTTCAAAGTAAAGATACAATAAGCTTTCAAATTAAAAGCAAATATATCTTTGAAGCTCTTGATTGCAGTTGAGAAAGCTTGTCTCCAAGTTGTTGAAGCCTTAATGAATGCTTGGAGATTGGACTTGAATGCTTCTTGATTGTTTGAAGGCTGAACTTCACTCCAAAGCAATGAATACTCAATGAATGCTCATTAGTTTCTTATTAGTTACTTCCTTCTTGAGTTTGGTCTACTTTAAATACCTTCCCAAGTTTTAAATAACCGTTTATGACCATTGAAGAGGTGAAAATAGCCATTAGACAAAAAAGATTAATTCTGTGCTTCAAAAAATAAGCCATTACTGTTTATTCAAACCTGCAGGTGTCGACACTTTAGGTCATGAGTTGACACCTGAGTCGACACTTGGGTCAACACTAGGTCGAAAATAATTTATGAATCTCTCTGGAATGTACTAGTACATTGACACTTCTTCTGGTGAGTCGATACTTGAGCAAAAACTTGAATTCAGCATGTTCTGTATTATTTTTGGTCTCAGGCCTTGAGTCGACACTTGAGTCAATATATGAGTTGACACTTGGTCTTCATGAGTCGATAATTTATACATGCCGGTTGAAACTTTTTCTACATATCAACTCAAGTTTTTGTGAGTCGATACCTTGAGTCAACACTTGATTTTCATGAGTCGACACTTGGCTGAAACTCTCCTAAAACTCTACTGAAACTCTACTAAAACATCTCCAAATTTAAAAATTTAGTCCTTCAAGGTCATTTTTATGTGCCAAGATCCGTTTAACTTGAAATTCCACCAATATAAGTGATTTCTTCAATAAGATGACAAGCATTTGAACTTTCAACACATTACAACTTTGATGAGTATCTTGTTCTAATAAACACACTTTTAACACACAGTTAGTACTCAAATATACTTAAGTATTTTGTTATTCATCAAAATTAAGACAGGAGTCAGTAATCTTTCTCTTTTTGATGATGACAAAATTTTTAAGTATATATACATAGTAAGCTCAAAAGATTTGCAATAAGTATCAAGCAATTGACTATAAGTATTAGAGCTATTGATAATAAGTATCAAAGTTTAAGTTATAATATTTATCAAGAGCAAAAACTCATCTACAATGTATCAGAGCTATATATATATAGCTCTGAATTCAATTCATATAGTTTCAATGTATCAAAGCTGGAGCTATAATATATCAGAGTAATAATTAAAATGTATCAAAGCTAAGTTGTATATATGAGATGTTCAAGAGGTGTGTCAGAGCTAAAATAGATTTGAAGAATAAACATTGAGAAAAAATAGATTGAATCATGAAGAGTATCAGAGTGAAAACTTTAAGAGTATCAAATCAAGAAAAAAATGTCTGAGCATATCAGAGCAAATAATATACCATAAAGATAGAGAGTATCAGAGCAAAAATATTAGAGCATGAAGAGTATCAAAGTATGAAAACAATGAGTATCAGAGCATATAAAAATAAGAATAAGAAGTATCAGAATACAAAAAAAAAATAAGGAGTATCATATTATAAAATAGAAAAGTATCAAGCATAGAACAAAAGCTCTCCCTCAATATATGATCTAAAAATATTTTTTAAAACTTAAACATTTTTCAAAAATATTTCCAAAAGGTTTAGATATTTTAAAATTTTCAAAATTTCCTTCTTTAGTACTTTTCTTTCTCCCCCTTTCTTGTTGCTTTCTTTTTCTCTCCCTCTTTTTTACTTAAACTATTCATTCTCCCTTTTTTGTTTATCATTCTCTCCTTTTTGCCATCACTGTCCCTTTTGCCATTCATTAATTCTTCCCCTTTTTGTCATCATGAAAAAGACGAGAAAATAGATCAAAGTAGAGATAAAATATTACAGTATAGTAAGAGTGTAGAAGTACACAGATAAATGTTGAGAATGTCATTATATATAAAATTTCAAATATTTGATACATAAGATTCAAAATTTGATACAAAATTCGATACCATTGATTCATAGTTTGATACAAACAACATATAACTAATACAACTGATATACCAACATACTGATATGCTGACCAATCCTACGGGGTACTTTCCTCATCAGAGGAAGACCCAATCTCTAGAATGATCGGTCCCGTAATCCTAGAGGGACAGGGTCGTGGCCACATCAATCAGAGATCTACAAGTCTGGTGCGAACAGCTCTAGGAATATCACCATGTCCGTGGCTTCAGCTTCTGGCTTGTGCTCTTCTTCTGGCTGGTGCTGAAGAAGAGGAAATGTCAGGAGTGGAGTCAAGAACTGGTGCAGGGTCAGGATCAGTATTAGTAGTAGGGATAGATGGAGTAATATAAAAAATGAGACTAAACGAAAGAATGTGGAAACCAGGAGTGTAGAATCCTAGTTCTTTGGTCAAGGAAGAGGTGTGTAAAGAAGTGGAAGGAATCACTGGTGTCCTATCAAAGAAAGTAGGGGGTACTGTGATCGAAGGAGTAGGAAGGTCAGCCAGAGTATCTGAAGGATCATAATAAAGAACAGGGGTAGATACATCAGATAAAGTATTAGAATCAAAATGATCTGGTAGGACGGGGGTACAGAGAAGAATAGAAGTCTGATGAACTGGGTTGGATGGGGCTTGAGCAGCCTCAGAGGTCCTCTCTGCATCCTGGTCAGCTATAGTATCCGACTTAGGGTCTACCATGAAGTCAGGAATATCAAAATCTGCAGAAGAGTCTTCATGTCCGTCACCTATCTTGGTGTTTGCAGGTGGAGCCAGTGGTGCTAGAGGAGGGAAAGGTGGCTTACTAGATGATAATCCCTGTATAGCAGCCAAAATAGTAGTGAAACTCTCCTTCATCTCTTGCAATCCTGCTCTCATCTCCACATGTATCAGATCCACTTGTTATCTAATGATCATCGTCTCTGTCTCCAGTCGAGTGATCCGGTCCTCTATACTGTCTGTAGGAGGTGGCACCTCAGCATGTACCGAAACTATGGGCTCGGGCTATGTCTCAAGTATATCTCTACGTAGCTTAGATAGCCCGACCTCATCTCTATGTATCTGCTCCTCCTCCTCAGCTACTTCCTCCTCATCATCCTGGTTAGTGTTAGATGTTTGCCCTGAAATCCTGTGCCTCCACTGACCTGTGTATCTGTGATACCCCATGCGATGCAAAGATCGCTCATCATAAATATATGTATGTAGTAACTTTCGATATGGCTCTCCGTCTGGGTCGACTCCATATGCTCTAAATAGCATAGTCAGACCCATCCCATATGGCAGATATAATCTCCTGCTGGTCACTACCTCCGTCATATGATGGATCATGAGCACCGGTAGGCAGAAAGAGTCCTCCGTATCAGGGAAACCATAACAAGTAACTCCCTCTCAATGATGAAGTCAAAATGCCCTATCTTCAGTAGAAGAATCTGGGCAACTATATGGTGAGAAGCCTCATCTCTAGAGAAAGTCGTGAAGCTATAATGGTGGCTCCCTCTCCAATATCCTCTCGCTCAAATATACATATGTATCCATTGATCCTATCAACCAGGGAGTCCGCTACAGTACCTCTCATCGAGATCTCCTATGCTCTGCTCAGTATCTCTGCTGTCAGCGGTATGGTAGTTTCTTTGACCTCTGCATCCAACCGTCAGCTTCTTTGGATAGGGTACCATAATACTCTCTCATCAATCATGGGTAGAACCTCTCCTTGAGGAAACATAAATGAACAAGCCCTACATCTCTCGGCCAGTCACCTATCCGAAAGTACTGCTGGTCCACAAACTCAAAATCCACCCTCCGTCCTCCGATAATGGCCTTGGAAGCCATCTGGTCTGCTCCAAGGACTGGTGGTCAGATAGGAATCTCCTGCTGAGCTACTGCCTCTGCTGTCTGATCCTCATGATGGGCTTTCGTGCGATGCTCCGCACCCTGAGAGGAAGGTCGAGGCCTCCTAGCTAACTACTTCCTGGGACCCATCTTCCAGAAAATAAGGAATACAAGCAATGCAAGGAGAAACAACCAAAGGATTCACAGTAAAATCGTGAAGAATGGTGAAAGCAAGGGAAAGAACAGGCTCAAACTAAAAATTGAAAGGTTAGAACAGTGAATGGGATCAAACAAAGTTTAGGGAATAGTGGAAGAAGTGTTGACTCACAAGAAATGGGAGGAAAAAATGGAAAGAACCGATCGATTTTCCTATTTAATCACCGGTTCCTGCCGGTCAAGTGTCGACTCACGGGATAAGTCCAAGTATCGATACTTGGAGGTGTCGACACTTCAAAGTGTCAACACTTCAGGAAAAAATCAGAAAAATAGGAAAAAAATTATAGAAATTCAAGGTAATTGATTTTAATAGCCAATAGATGATTGAATATGATTTTCAAGGATATTAAGATAAAGAAATTCTCAAAGAAAATTTGAAAGGTCATGAAGAGTGATCTAGATTCAATCAAAAGGATTAATGATCTCTAATTCTCTTCTAATCATATTGAACCTATCTTCATTGAGTGACTTGGTCAGTATATTAGCTAATTGCATTTTAGTATAAACAAATTCAAGTATAACATCATTATTTTGAACATGATTTCTAATAAAATGATGTCTAATTTCTATGTGCTTACTTCTTGAATGTTGAACTAGATTTTTAGTTAAGTTAATTACACTTGTATTATCACATCTTATGGGTGTCTTAGATAGTTTGATGCCAAAGTCCTCGAGTTGTTGCTTAATTTACAAGATTTGAGTACAACAACTTTCAGCTACAATTTATTTAGCTTCAGCTATAGATATTGTAACTGAATTTTGTTTCTTGTTAAACCATGAGATTAAGTTAATTCCAAGGAATTAACAAGTTCCAGAAGTAATTTTTCTATCTAATTTATAGCCAGCAAAATTAGCATCAGATTTTTTAGCTACCGTGCTTCGATATATGTAAAGTTAAAAGCAATCAACTCAGATTCTAATATGCTTCTAGTAATTATTATTTATTTATAAAAATCTCAAGATACTGCAGTTCCTCCTAATAAAGAGATATTTAGTGATGGACTTAGCATATAAGCTATCTGTTACCTAGTTAGTATCACTATAACCCTCAAGTATTTCTGGATAATCTGAGTATACTAGAGAGTAATCTAAAATTTTCTTAAGATACATAAAGATTTTTTCTAGAGCTTTCCAATATTCTTTACTAAAATTACTAGTATACCTACTCGATCTACCTACTGCATAAGCTATATTGGTGCGGGCACCAGACTCAGAAGAAGACTTCAGGGCTCCATCTGGATCTCTGATTGACATTGCCCGAAGAATTAGGGTTTTCTGGTTTTGTAATAAGGGTTGACTTGGTCAACTCAATTTTAGTTTGAGTCTGTATTTCCCTACAATTTAAATTTTGTTGAGTCATGTTGACTCAATACAAGTCCTAGTAATGGTCTAGGTCTTCTCCAAGGTACCACATTTTCTCCCAGGACCAAGCAAGTGGGTGCCACACTCCCAACCACACGCTAGAGTCCAGGAGGCGCCACATCTCCATCCAGTGTGCCTTGGTCCCCACACCACAAGAAAGCAGGTCCCTTCTTTCATGCGCCACTTGGGGGAGAAATCCATCAAGATACCTCAATCCAAGGAGGAGCCAACTTCTTTCCAGATAAACCCAAGCCAGGATGGCAAGAATTTTTCTTGAAGAGAGGATCAAGGAGGTGCCCCACAATGTTCCATAAAAACCCAAGTTATAAAAGGGAAGAGAGCATGTCTTGGGGAGAAAATCAAGGAGGCACCCAAAGTTTCCTAAAGTGCCAAAGCCAATTTCTGGAATATAAAAATAAAAAAAAGAAAAAAGAATTAATCTTAAATTTACTTCCGCATACGCTTCTTTGTTCTTTGTTCTGCATCATTTTTGGTACCAGAGCTTTCGTTCTGCATCATTTTTGGTATCAGAGCCTTTGTTCTGCATCATTCTTGGTATCAGAGCTTTTTGTTCTGTATCATTTTTGGTATCAGAGCCCTGTCTATGGTTTCTGTTTGATTGCTTGTTTGAGTCCCTCTCTTTTTACTTTGTCTGCTCGAAGTAGACTCCCCAGGACGTCCGGTCCTAGGAACGAAGCGAGGTGCAAACCTCCTCTTCCCATTCCACGGGGTGTTCCTAGGGCGTGTAGGGGATCCGTTGGGTTACAACTTCGTAGCAGAAATTATAAACGGGGAAGTGCTCTGTTTTTAGTCCGTAATTGCCCTGTTGCAGGAATTATTTCTCACTGCAGCTAACTCAAATTCAGTGATTTTTGTTTTGTTGAAACCAGTATAATTGAAACTAATTTTCATAATTTTATCATGATTTATTGGTTTCTGTGCGATTTCTGAGAATTAAATTACTGCAACTCTGTTTTTGTGTTCTGCAATCCATTTATTTTTGAGTGTACATCTCTTAATTCATCTTAAGGGCATTTGAGCATCTAAGATAAGGGGAGGAGTTGATAACCTCTCCTTAGCCCAAAACCACCACCCACTCATTCGAACCTAAGCCTTTAATCTTAAAATTAATTAGACCTAATTTGCCCTAGTGGGCTAGGGACATCAACAAGTCGGGTCTAAGCTAATGTTGAGTCAGTTTGTCTAGTTACTCTGTGTGTGCTTTGTACTCAGTGTCTAGAATGGTGGTTCAGGGATTCTATCCTGAAGGGCTTGTGTGCTGGTCCGCCTACCTGGCCAATCTCTGATTGGTGTCTAGGATTGACAATTAGGGACCTAACACTCCCCTTACACCTGCCTGGCTGAGTCCCGAGTTACTACAGGCTAGCTTGCCACTCTGATTGGGCATCTAGTTTGGGCTCTAGGTCTAGTTAGCCCGTAGTCGTTTCAGTCGAGTCTCATTTGGTGTGCTTGCTTGCATCATCATGTCCACCCGGAATGAAGTACCCTACCAACCTGGTCAAACCCAACCTGATTTAGAGGCCATGATTAGAACTCTTACTGAAAGTATGACCAAATTGAGTCAGGATATGAATGAGGGTTTTGCCCATTTTAGAGACCGAGCCCAGGGAGTTGAGAAACGTAGACATCAAAATTGGACCCCTGATCCAGAATTTAATAGGCCCCAACCTCACCCATGCCAGGAGCCTAGGAGGACCTTATACCGTGATCCCGAGCATAACCCTAGGAGCCTATATCCATACTTGGTTGACTCAGAAAAGGGACCTGTTAGGAACACCGAACCTTATGCACCCACTTTTGATGGAAGAAAGGAGACATATATTAAGTGGGAAGAACAAATGGATCGGTATTTTGAGTGCACTAACATATCGAAATTAGGACAAATTAGGTTGGCCAAAACCAAGTTCACCAAACATGCTAGGTCGCATTGGTATGCTATTGAGCATGAGTGTTATCAAAGAAAAGAGGAAATATATTCTTGGAGAGATACCAGAGCCAGCTTGATCCATACTCGACAGGGTCGAGTTCCTCCCACCCCGGGAGAATTGGTGCGGGCACCAGACTCAGAAGAAGACTTCAGGGCTCCATCTGGATCTCTGATTGACATTGCCCGAAGAATTAGGGTTTTCTGGTTTTGTAATAAGGGTTGACTTGGTCAACTCAATTTTAGTTTGAGTCTGTATTTCCCTACAATTTAAATTTTGTTGAGTCATGTTGACTCAATACAAGTCCTAGTAGTGGTCTAGGTCTTCTTCAAGGTGCCACATTTTCTCCCAGGACCAAGCAAGTGGGTGCCACACTCCCAACCACATGCTAGAGTCCAGGAGGCGCCACATCTCCATCCAGTGTGCCTTGGTCCCCACACCACAAGAAAGCAGGTCCCTTCTTTCATGCGCCACTTGGGGGAGAAATCCATCAAGATACCTCAATCCAAGGAGGAGCCAACTTCTTTCCAGATAAACCCAAGCCAGGATGGCAAGAATTTTTCTTGAAGAGAGGATCAAGGAGGTGCCCCACAATGTTCCATAAAAACCCAAGTTATAAAAGGGAAGAGAGCATGTCTTGGGGAGAAAATCAAGGAGGCACCCAAAAGTTTCCTAAAGTGCCAAAGCCAATTTCTGGAATATAAAAATAAAAAAAAAGAAAAAAAGAATTAATCTTAAATTTACTTCCGCATACGCTTCTTTGTTCTTTGTTCTGCATCATTTTAGGTATCAGAGCTTTCGTTCTGCATCAATTTTGGTATCAGAGCTTTCGTTCTGCATCATTCTTGGTATCAGAGCTTTTTGTTCTGCATCATATATCTAGGTAGGTTCTACTTGAAATATATAATAGAGATCCTATTCTTTGAAAATATTTTAATTGTTTAATAGGTTCTCCTAAATTTTTAATCAAATAAGAACTATGATTATATGGGATAGAGATAGGATTTAGATTAAAATATTCAAACTTTTTAAGCATGATTTCTATTGAATGTGCTAGGCTTATTGTTATTTTACTATCTACTTTATTAAGCTTTATTTCTAAAATTATATTAGTTTCTTCTAAGTCTTTTATATCAAAATTATTTGATAGATAGCTTTTAGTTTCTTGAATTATTTTCATTGATATTTCAAATAATAAAATATCATCTATAGACAAGCATAATATTATAAAGTCTATATCCTACCGTTTATAATATACATATTTATCATATTTATTTATTTTAAAGTTAATTTTTAAGATAATTTTATTAAACTTAATATGTAATTATCCAGGGGCTTGTTTTAAACTATAAAATGATTTAATTAGTCAACATACCATATATTCTTGTCCTTTTATCTCAAATCCTTGAGGTTGGTTTATATAGATTTTTTCTTCTTTCAAATCCTTGAGGTTAGTTTATATAGATTCTTCTTCTAATTCTTCATTTAAGAATACATTATTTATATCCATTTGATATATTATTAATTTATAAATTGAGACTAAAGCTATTAAAGTTCTTAGCATTGTTATCCTAAGTACAAGGTATAGGTGTCAAAATAATCTCTCTCTTTCTTTTAACTAAACCCTTTCATTACCAATTTAGCTTTATATCTTTCTATTATTCCATCTGATCTTAATTTCTTTTTAAAAATTTATTTTGTTTCTATATATTTATTTCCTGAAGGTAAATTAGTTAAAATCTAAATTTTATTTTCTAGGATTATTGAACTTTACTATTTATGGTTTCCTTTCAATATGATGATTTTGATGATGACATCGTTTTATCATACGTAGAAGGATCACTACTAAGAATATAAAGAAGTCTTTTCAAAATCTTTTTCAATTTTTTCTTTTACTTTTTCTTAATTCAGGTTTAATTTTAGGTTTAAGTTAAGATTCTATTGATTCAAACTCTAAAGATCTAAAACTTAACTTACTAAGAATTATAGTCTTATAAGAAAATATATTACTAATCTTTATTTTGATTACTAAGAATCTATAGTTATTACTATTTTGAGCATAGGCTATAAATACAACATCTATAGTTTTAGGTCCTAATTTTTTTTTTTGGATTTAGAGATATTAACCTTAGCTAGGTACCTCCATACTTTGATAAAATCCAAGTTATGAGTTCTTTCTTTTTAAAGTTCATAAGGAGTCTTACCACTATCTTTAACATGTATCCTATTTAAGATAAAACAAGATAATAAAAGAACTTCCCTTCACAAGTTCTTAGACAAACTGAAATTGATAAGCATAGAATTTGCCATATCCAAGAGAGTACGGTTTTTGCGCTCAGTTACATTATTAAACTATAGAGAGTAAGGAGCAATCACTTGATGAATTATACTATATTCTTGACATAACTAGAAGAATTCATTCGAGATATACTCCACTCCTCTATTAGACATAAAAATCTTAATTTTTTCTTGTTGATTTTCTATTTTAATTTTATAAATTTTAAACTTATTGAATATTTCATGGTTAAATTTAATTAGGTAATAATAATATTATTTAGAAAAGTCATATATAAAGGTTACTATTATCTATTACTATCACAGGTTGTAGTCTTAGTAGAGTCACATACATCACTACATATTAATTCTAAGATTAAAAAATTTTTAACTGATTTGAATGATTTTCTTGATTATTTAGATTTAGCACATATTTCTTACTTAGATATATCTAAGTTTGATTTGCGAATTAGTTTTTACTCTATGATATATTTAACTTTTTTTAAATATACATGATCCAACCTATCATGCCATAGATTTTATTTGGATTCATCCATAAAGTAAACTTGATTCTCAGCTTTATTAATAAAAGAATTTATTATATTTAATTTGAATAAGCCTTCACTAATATATTCTTTTTCTATAAAGATATTATTCTTAGTTATTATATTTTTATTACAATCAAGGATAATTTTATATCCCTTTCTGAACTAGCTGAGACCTACTAACAAGGTTCTTTCTAAGGTATGGAACGTATAACACATCTATCAGGGTGAGGACTTTTTTTGATGTCATCTTCAAGTTGATTTGACTTTGTTCCATGATCCTAATGGTTGTGTTATTTCCTAGGATCATACCTCCTTCATTTAAGTCCTGAAAGGTAGTGAACCAGGAATGGTCAAAATAAATATAAATATTAGCTCCTGAATCCAACCACCAATCAAGGTTGGAAGAAGTAACATTAACTTTAGAATTAAAGCTTACTGACCTAAAGGTGGAATCTTCTGGACCTTCAACAACATGAGCTTAGGGTCCAAGGAAACTAGAAGGCTTACGAAAAAGCTCATTCTTTCGGTGAAAATAATCTCTTGTAAGATGATTTGTCATCCTGCAAATAAAACAAAACCTTGTACTTAGACTTTGGACAGGCTTATTAAACCTAGTATTATTGGCTTTGAAGGTTTTATCCTTAGGTCTTTACTTATTTGGGTTAAGATAGGTTGGTTTGACATGTATTGTTAGTTTAGTTAAAATCTAGTTTTGATTTTGGTTTGGTGTTGTTATTGGTTTGATATTATTGGATCAGGTTAGCTTGGTCACCTGGAACTCTAGTTTGTTGGGTTTTGAGCTTGTGTTAGTTTTCTATCCTGATTGAGTTCAAAAGTTAAACAAGGATTAGCTCTTCTTGCTTTTAGAGTTGACCTTTGACAAAGCCATTCCAAGAAGGAGATATTTTATTTAAAAGTCTAGAGACCTTAAATCCTTCAAAAAATTTATCTCTATTAGCTTGAAGCTTCCTAAGTCATTTAGAATTTGTGAAGCTGGTCATTTATAAGTTTGTCTTCTATCATGTTATACTTAAGGAATGTGCAGTATCGAATTGTTCAACCTAGCATTATCAATGTCATACTCAAATTTTACGATATCTCATGATTCCTTTGTACTCTTAGCTGATAAGTAAATATCATAGAGTGAGTTGGAAATGGTATTAAGGATTATATCTTTACATAGGTAATCCTCTTCTCAGATAGTATGGATGGTTGAACTAGAAGAACTAGTTAATTGATTGATCACTGACTAAAGATCTAAAGTGGTTAGCCAAAACTTCATTTAGCTTTGGTACCTCCTGAAATGGGATCCATCAACATTTTCTGGTTTTAGGTTAATGATATCATCCTTAAGGATTGCCATTAGGTTTAAGTTAGGTTCAGAGTAAAATATCTAAAAAATAAAAATAATTCTATTAAAAATTTATTTGAATAATTTAAATATTATATTATATTATATTTTGAGTATATACTTCTAAAATGTTTCCTAATTTATTTTTTAAAAGTTAAAGTTTTATTAAAATAATCACTAAAGTGATTGGACCTGGGTTTATTAAGATTTTATTTAATTTATTTATCTTTAAATCTTAAAAAGTTTTGATTAATTTATTTATATTATTTTTAAAAATTAATTTTGTATACTGCAATACAAGTTTTGTGAAGGATCTTTGATTAATTTTACATAATATAAAATTATAAAAGGATGCTATAGCTAATTAATTAAAATATAATAATATATATAATAATATATATATAAATATGCAATGCATATAAATTATAATTATATATAAACAATTATATTAATATAAAACTATATTCATGCACCATACAAATATTTATCAAATCTCCTTTAGATTATTATTTATTTTATATAAAAATATATACATATTTTTATATTTTGAAAATATTTTAAAATTAATTTTTTGTGCTTTGTGTAATAGAGTATTTTGGTGTGACAATCAAATAAATAAAATTTAAGAAAATAAAATAAAGATTTAGAATCCTGGCTTGGAAGGTGGATGAAACCATTATCTTAAAGTAGATTTGGCTCTTTTCTCGTATGAAGAATAACTGAATATCTCACTCTTCTCTAAGATATAATCTTGAAGTTAATATTTCAATATTCATCAGTGGCACGACCTCGAATGAATACCGATCAAGCCCCGTCTTTAGTCTAAATAATCAAAATATTTAAAATAAAGGAAAAGAGAAAGTTTGTTAGAGAGATTTTAGGGAGATAGAGAGAAGAATATTTTAATAACTTGTATGGCTAAGGTAAAGATCTATTTATAGATTTAAAATTTGTTAAAAAAACTTAAAATATTCTTAAATAATGGTTAAAAGTTGTTAAGTAAAATAAATAAAAAAGGTAAAGAAATGGATGAGGAGCTCATATGCGTGGAGCATGGATGTCGAGTGCCGGTTGGGTGCCATGAGGAGTTTCAAAACTCCCATCAAAGTAGACAACAGTTCCCCATGGAAAGCATGGAGGTGGATGAATGGGGGGCACCCTAGGCCAATCAAGCCAAATGCCACCTATTGTCGCCAAACCCAAGTGATCCCTTCGCACCATCAAGATTTGCCAGTCGAATTCCCTTTGGGCCCTGCAAAACAAATCCACGCACTAGAGGATTTTCGGTACAGGACACTCCGATGTTTAAGTCAACAAGTGTTGACCCCTGGAATGATTTTGATGATAACAAAACATTGAAGCATGCATTTGTTACTAATACTTTCAATTGTTTAATAAGTTTTTGTAGGGAATGTCAAAGAACTTTCATTCTAATCACAACTCAGAAGTGTGTATCAAAAATCAGTGATTTCTTGGAAATACAGTCATAATTGGAAAGCCCAAAAGATTTTAAGTGTGCACTCATGTAGAAGAGGGCAAGTCTATGTATTTTTCAAGTTTAAGCCTCCTAGATTTGCACCGTATGAAGTTTGGGTATCATTGGAAGAATTTGAATGAAGTTTGGACTTATTTAAAGCTAAGTCACTCGAGCCGACTTAAGCAACTTGAGCCGACTTTGTATTCTGGCACTACACAAGAATTCTGATATACAGACATCCGAGCCGACCCGAAGAATTCAAGCCAACTCGTCCAGTGTTCAATTTTCTAAAGATAGACATCCGAGCCGACTCGAAGAACTTGAGCCAACTTGTGCAGTGTGCTATTTTGTGAAGCCAGTCAACCGAGCCGACTCTTGTACCAGTGAGCCGACTCTTCCAGAGTGAGCAAAAACATCCTTGAGGATTCGAGCTGACTCGAGGGATGTCGAGTCGACTCATCCAGAGTGATGATTTCTCAGACTGACATTCAAGCCGACTCAAGTTTTGAAGAGCTGACTCTTCCAGAGTACACATTTTCTCCGTTCTGAAGAACCAGCCAGGCAAGCCGACTCGAAAAAAAGGAGCCGATTCGACTAGAGTTATGCTTTAACTTGTCTGAGAATCCAAGCCGACTCAAAGCATCCAAGCCGACTCAAAATCCAGTTCTAAGTTCATAATGGCTAGCTCCAGAACTTTCTTTTTGAATTCAAAATACTCTACAATGGTCATATTTCAAATTCTAATGGTCTACAATGGCTAGATCCACTTGAAATCAGTCAAAGGGACTATTTAAAAGGGATTTAAATCACTTTTTGAAGAGAGGCACAAAAAGAGAAAAAAAGACAAAATATTTTTGAAGAGCATTCAAGAGAGCACTCAAGACTACACCAAACTTCCATCTATCTTCTTGAGGCATTTATTGAAGAAAGGTTGAATCCTTGAAGAGCATTCAAAGCACATTCAAGAAGGCTTCTCTACAGCTGCAACTGCAACCATCCGACAATAATTAGTTTGTCATTTAGTTACTCTGTTTTATTTCTTCTCATTATTTGAGTTGTCCTAAGTACAGTAGGGGTTGTGACTTGGAGTTTGGGTTATTTGGTGAGCCCGGCATGAAACCAAAGTGGGTTGTTAGTGATCCCGTGAAAACTAATAGTGTATTGGGTTTTTGGTGAGCCTAGGATAAAACCAAGTATAGGTTTTGGATTGTGAACCTGTGAAAATAATCTGACTGTATTCTATGGGTGAATATAGTAAAAATTCCAAGTGATATCTTAGATAGTGAACGTAGGAGCTGGGTTGCTCCGAACCATTATAAATCTCTTGGTGTTTGTATTGTGATTTCTGTGTTGTGCTTTTACTTCTGCTGCTTACTTATTTAATCACTTCACTCATTACACTCTGATTTCAAAAGAGCACATACTTGAAGAATTTTTTTTTAAATATCCAATTCACCCTCCCTCTTGGATAAGCAACCTGGGCAACAACTGGTATCCAACTGATATCAAAGCAGTGTCTCTGAACTTGTTTGGAGTAAAGATTGATGGCTAATCCCATGAATACCTCTTTGGTCGAGGGCCAATCTACCAATAGACCACCACTCTTCACTGGAACTAATTATGGCTATTGGAAGGCCCGAATGAAAATATATATACAAGCTATTGATTTTCAATTATGGAAGATAATTCTAAAGGGACCTCATACACCCACAAAAAAGGTTGATGGCATGGATGTCCCAAAATCTGAAGAGGAATGGGATGATCATGACTTGAAAATGGGTGAGTTAAATGCCAAAGCTATGAATATTTTATATTATGCTTTGAATGCAAGCGAGTTTAATCAAATTTCTACTTGTCTATCTGCAAAAAAAACTTGGGATAAACTTGAGGTTACCCATGAAGGAACTTCACAAGTGAAAACCTCTAAGATTAATCTTCTTGTACATAATTATGAATTATTTAAAATGGAGCCAAATGAAACTATTTATGCCATGTTCTCTAGATTTACAGATATTATTAACGGTCTTAAGAGTCTTGGCAGGATACATTCAAATACTGACTTTGTATAGAAGATTTTGAGATCTCTACTAGATAAATGGGATCCAAAAGTTACTACCATCCAGGAAGCTAAAGATCTCAACATACTGCCACTAGATGAACTACTAGGTTCCCTGATCACTCATGAGCATACCATGCAGCACCAAAATGAAGATGAAATAAAGAAGAAAAAGTCAATCACCTTCAAGGCTGCTATAGAGCTGAAGAAACAGGAAGAAGAACTTGAAAAAGAAAACCCCTCCTCCTCTGATGAATTAGAAGATGATGACATCACCTTAGTAGCGAGGAGATTCAGAAAGTTTATGGGAAAGAAAAAGGGAAGATATTGGAGAAAATTTCACAAAAAGAGAGAATTTAGCAGAGATAAGGAGAAAGAAAAAGAAAAAGAAAAGGAGCAACAGTCCATTTACTATGAATGCAAAAAACCTAGACACTTTAGATCTGATTGTTTGAATTTGAAGAAAACTTTTAAGAAGAAGAAAAAGAAGGCTATGGTTGCCACTTGGAGCGATAGTGAGGAGTCGACTTCAACTGAAGAGGAAGAGCGACAAAAACTGCACACTTATATCTAATGGGTCTCGAAGATGAGGTAAGATCTCCTGAACCTCAAGATGAATTTACCTTTGATGAGTTGAATTATGCATTTCATGATTTACTATCCGAATACAAAAAGGCAGGACTCAAAATCAAAAATTTGAAAAATAGCAATGATATATTGATAAAAGAAAAGGAAAAGATTTCAGAAAAGAATAAACTTTTGTAAAAAGATCTGAATGGCTTTTCTAAGAAATTCAAAGTATTGCAAATTGAGAAAAATGATTGTCTTAACAAAAACCAAGCTTTACATGAAGAAAATATTGGTTTACAAAAGGAGGTTGAAAAACTCAAGCCTTTGGTTGAAAAATTAACATTAAGTTTTAACAAGCTTGAGTTGATTTTGAAAGATCAAAGAGTATCTAGAAATAAGTCTGGAATTGGTTTTAATTCTGTGCATACAAATAGAATTTCAGCTACAAAGTTTATACCTTCTAAAATTTTTGTGCAAAAATTCTCAGTACCTAAATTTTATGCTTCAAAGTTTTCTGCATCAAAACCTACTACTTTTAGAACTTCAAAATAGGCATTTAAAGTTGTTTGTTATGCATGCAAAAGGGTTGGACATAAAGGATTTCAATGCAATATCAATAGAAGTGTTAAAAGTAAAATTTAAAAGATTTGGATTCTTAAAGGAACTACCTGCACTAACCTGCAAGGACCCAAGAAAGCTTAGGTACCTAAAAGAACTCCATGATTATTTTGCAGGAATGTCTTGTAGCCAAGAATTCAAGCAAAAGATGGTATCTGGATAGTGGCTATCAAGGCATATGACGGGCGACAAAGCTCAATTCATCATCCTAGACTTGAAAGAAGGAGGAATGGTCACTTTTGGTGACAATGATAAGGGGAAGATCATTGAAATTGGTAAGATCAGAATTATCCCTTCTACATTTATAGAAAATGTATTGCTAGTAGACAAAATGAACCATAATTTGTTAAGTATAAGTCAATTATGTGATAGAGGCTTCAAGGTTGTCTTTGAATCTTCAAAGTGCATTGTAACTAACTCTCTTGATTCTAGCACTAAGCTCATTGGACATAAACTTGGAAATATATATGTGGTAGATCTAAATGATCTAGTAATGTATAGTAGTACAAGTCTTGTAGCAATGAAAGCTAAAACCAAGGAGTCCTATTTACTTTGGCGTAGGAGATTAGGTCATGCTAGCATGCATACAATTGCTAAATAAATTTTCAAAGATCTAGTTAGAGGTTTACCTAAATTCAAAGTTGATTTTGAACATGTTTGTGATGCATGCCAAATGGACAAACAAACTAGGGAGAGTTTTAAATCGAAAAACTTAGTTTCAACTTCTAGACCTCTTGAGTTACTTCACATGGACCTATTTGGACCAACTAGGACTACAAGCCTAGGTGGTATGAAATTTAGATTTGTGATTATAGATGATTTTTCAAGATTTACATGGGTCTTATTTATTGCTCAAAAAAATAAAGCTTTCAAAGTTTTTCAAAAATTTCATAAGAAAGTTTCAAATCAAAAAGATCTTTCTGTGATTTCAATTAGAAGTGATTATGGCACAGAATTTGAAAATCAATATTTTGATGATTGTCACACTGAGCATGTCATTGATCACAACTTCTCTGCTCCTAGAACACCATGGCAAAATAGTGTTGTATAGAGGAAGAATAAGATGTTGGAAGAGATGGCCCGAACAATATTATGTGAAGACAATCTTCCAAGATACTTTTGGATAGAAGCTATGAACACTGCTTGTTACATTTTGAATTGTGTTTTGATAAGACCGATTTTTAAGAAAACCTCGTATGAACTTTGGAATGAAATAAAACTTACTATTTATTACTTTCATGTATTTGGTTGTAAATATTTTGTGCATAATAATGGAAAAGATAACCTAGAAAAATTTGATGCTAAATCTGATGAAGTTATATTTCTGAGTTATTCAATTAATAGCAAAGCTTATAGAATTTTTAATAAAAGAACATTAACTGTAGAAGAATTTGTGCATGTTATTTTTGATGAAACTAATCCCTCACCATCTAGATAGATGAGTGCATAGACAATGATGTAGGTAAATTAATAAAGCAATAGAAGATATGAGCTTGAAGGATAAATCCACTCAAGAAGGAGAAGAAATGGTAAGTAGAGTTCATGGTGATCTCCTAAAAGAATGGAGGTATGTTACTTCATATCCTAAAGATTTAATTATAGGTGATCCCTCTCAAGGTATTAGGACTAGGTCTTCACATAGAGAAGCACATGATTACTTAGCTTTTGCTTCATAAGTAGAACCACATAGTTTAAAAGAAGCTGAAAATGATCCAAATTGGTTGTTGGCCATGTATGAAGAATTAAACCAATTTGATAAAAATAATGTATGGGCCTTAGTTGATAGACCCTCTGACCATCCTGTTATAAGAACCATTTAAACTAGATGAAAAATGTCAAGTAATTAGAAATAAGGCTAGATTAGTGGTTAAAGGTTATAATCAGGAAGAAGGAATATATTTTGATGAAACCTATGCATCTGTAGCAATATTAGAAGCTATAAGATTGTTACTTGCATTTACTTGCTACATGAATTTCAAGTTATTTCAAATGGATGTAAAAAGCGCATTTTTGAATAGTTTTATTTTAGAAGAAGTTTTTGTAGAACAGCCATCCGATTTTGAAAATCATGCTCTTCCAAATCATGTTTTCAAGCTTAATAAAGCATTATATAGTTTAAAACAAGCACCTAGAGCATGGTATAAAAGCTTTCAAGGGCAAAGAAAAGAGATTCCACTGAAAAAGCTTACAAGTCTATCATTTCAGCTTTCCAAAAGTGCCTTTGAAAAGATTCCAAAGAGAAGACAAGACAAGCAATCTTCAAAAGCCTCAAAGCTTTCATATTCTACTCTAGAAGAGAGTTTGATTGTGTTTTTATTCTTGTATATTTAACTTTATTCTTTGTTGACCTAGCTTTCAAGGTTTTTGAAAGTAGGTTGTTGAGGTTGTTGGTGAGCCAAAGGTATAAAACCAACTAGGATTTAACTTGTGAGCTCGAAGACAAAACAAGTTGTAAAGGTTGTTGGTGAGCCTAGGTTACAAAACCAACTTGGATTTTGATTTGTGAGCCTTGGAAAATAAGTCGGCTGTAATCTTGAAGAGATTATAGTGAAAATTTTCAAGGGATGCTTGGGGAGTAGATGTAGGTGCTTGGATTGCACCGAACCATTATAAAACCTTGTGTTTGTATATGATTGCTCTCTCTACTATTTGCTCTTTATTACTTGTCTTTAATTTGCTATTATCCACTGCATATTCATTTTAAATTTAATTACTTTGCTTCACAAACACATCCAAACCAGCACATAGTTGTTTAAATTTTCAAAAGATCTAATTTACCCCTCCCTTGGGCTCCATTTCTGGGCAACAAGTGGTATCAGAGCATCGGTGCTCTACTTGTACGTCCAACGATTTTGAGTAAAAGATCATGGCAACCCTAAATGGTATGGGTGTTGTAGAAGGTCAAGCCTCTAACCGTCCCCCGTTGTTTAATGGCACCAATTACTTATATTGGAAGACACGCATGTGCATTTACATTCAAGCCATTGATTTTAATATTTGGACTATTGTTAAGGGTTCTCATCAGCCTACTATCTTGATTAATGGCATTCCCACTCCCAAAATAAAAGATGATTGGGATGAGAAAGACATTAAGCAAATAGAGCTTAATGCAAAGGCTATGAATATATTATTTTATGCTTTGGATCCAAGAGAATTCAATAGAATCTTAAATTATCTATCCATAAAGAAAATATGGGATACACTTGAAATTACCCATGAGGGTACTCATCAAGTAAAAATTACAAAAGTTAACATGCTCATTCATACATATGAAATGTTTAGAATGGAACCTTCTGAATCTATTAATGAAATCTACACTAGATTCACTAATATTGTGAATGGCATGAGAAGCTTAGAAAAAGTTATTTCTAATGGTGAACTTGTTAATAAACTTCTTAAATCTCTTCCGACTTCTTAGGATGCTAAGGTCACTACTATAGAAGAAGCCAAAGATGTAAACACACTTCCTCTCGAGCAGCTTTTGGACTCATTAATGACTTATGAGCTCTCCTTGAAACAAAAGACCGTGGACAATGATAAGAAGAAGAAAGTAATTGCCTTCAAGTCCACTACAAAAGAAAAGTCAAGTGATGAATCTGAAGAAGAGGATGATGAGGATGAGATGGCTCTCATAGCAAGAAAGTTTAGGAGGTTTATGAGAAAGAAGAAATACAATTTCAAGAAGAAATCTCAAAAGGGAGAGCCCAGCAAAGAGAAAGAAAAAGAGAAAGAAAAGGAGCAGCCCACATGCTTTGAGTGCAAGAAACCCGGCCACTTCAAGATGGACTGCCCCTATTGAAGAACAGCAGAAGAAGATTAAGAAAGAAAGCAATGATGGCAACATGGAGCGACAGTAAGGACTCGAGTTCTGATGAAGAACAGCAACAGGTTGCAAATTTTTATTTAATGGCCAATAATGATGAGGTAATGTCTGAACCTGAAGAAGAATTTATTTTTAATAAATTGCATAAAATCTTTGATGAACTAGTAGTTGAATTTCAAAAACTTAAATTGAAACACAAAGAACTAAAAAAGCAAAATCTAGATTTGATTAAAACAAATGATAAGTTTTTAATTAAAAATAATTGCTTACTCCAAGAAAACAAAAAGTCAAATGGTAAAATTATTCTTCTAGAAAAAGAAAAGGAAGATTTGAAAAAGAAAAACTCTTTTGCATCAACTAAAAATTTTACAAAACAAAATAAAGAGATTTTACAAGAAAACAAGAAGTACAAGGATGAACTTGAAAAACTAAAACCTTTTGTTGAAAAATTAACTTACAGTTCTGAAAAACTCAATTTGCTTTTGAATAACCAAAGAACTATTTTTAACAGAGCTGAATTGGGTTTCAAAACTTAAAAACAATAAAAGTTTTTCAAGAATTTTTTTGTGTCTACTTCATCTTCTATTACTTGTTATAAATGTGGCAATATAGGACATAAATCATATTTGTGCAATAAAATAAAATTGAGCCAAGTTAGAAAAGTTTGGATTCCAAAAGGAACCATCACTTCTAACCTTAAAGGATCCAAGATAACTTGGGTACCTAAAGTCTCCATCTGATTTGTTGTTATAGGTGTGCCTTGCAACCAACAAAAGAAGATTGTGGTACGTAGACGGTGATTGCTCAAGGCACATGACTGGAGATGTGGAGCAGTTCTCCTCTCTTGAATATCAGAATGGTGAAAATGTGACTTTTGGTGATAATGAAAAGGGCAAGATTGTTGGAATTGGTAAAGTCCATTCACCCCCTCTACTTATATTGATAATTATTGTCGCCAAAATCATCGTGGCCCGTAGCTCCGATGCGTCGGATCTCTCCCGTCGAATGCTCGATCGCCGGTATCGTGAATCGACTCCCTCCGTCGGGCGGACCTGCAAAACATGGGAGACCTGGGTCGGGGATTTCGGCGAAGACACTCCGATGATCAAGTCAGTGGGAGATCGAGGAGAATAGAGGACCTCCGGGGTAGAGAGTTTGGGGAACTCTCTACTCCCAGAGAGTGATTAAAATGGAAGATAAATGGAAGATAACTTAGGACTTAAGAGGGTCCGTTATTTCTTACCCCCCTTACCTCTTCATGCCGACCTTATATAGAGAGTGGCCTTTGTCATATTGTGGGGCATACTAGTCTTAGTATAGGCCTCTGAGACTTCTGCTGGCCTGAGAGGTCTAGATGGGTTGGTGAACTTCCTCCTCTTGGATGGTTCAGGAGGTTGGTGGAGGAGCACAGTGCCTTGGATATGACACTCCTTTCTCATTGGCATAAACTATGACGGGGCTTTTAATATAGCCCTCCTTTTCTGGTGGCGGCTCAGTTTGGTAGAGATGGTGACGTATCAGGCTGCCATCCAGCCTTCCTCCATACCTATATTTTGAGAAGCGTACCTGGGATGGAAACAGATGAACCATGGCATGTGCTTTGAGGTGAGGCAGGCGAGGCTCTTCGTGTGCATGGTTCGAGGCATCCCACAGCGAGGTAGGCCGCATAGCCCTTCTATAGGGGCCTCTGTGCACGCGGGACGGGGCACACGGGGCAGTTGCATGGACCGAGGTGCTGCATGCAGGGTCTCCCCCATGCGCGTGGTACTGGGCATTGGAGCAGGCAGAGATGAGATGCAGTCCCGCAGGCGGAGCCGGACCGGGCAAGGGTGGAGTCGACCGGAGCAGGCAGACGTAGGGCCAGAGATGGGCATGCCGGACGAGGGGCGTGGGAGCGCCGGACCTGCTCAGGCACGGCGTGCCGATCCTGGGGCACGCAGAGCGGGGGTGCACGAATCGGAGGCGTGCCGGACTGGTGCGGGGGTGCACCAGGTGAATCCTAATCGGGCGGAGGAGGAGCCGAACTCGCATAGGCGAGCCAGACAGAGCCGGAGGCGACTGCGGGCGAGGCACTGGCACAGGCGGAAGGACTCCATGCAGGTGGAGCCACGGGTGGAGCGCACGGGCGAGCCAGGCAGAGCTGGTGGGGTCTGGTGTGCCGTGGGCAGAGGTGGAGCCGAAGTCGACCGGGCATTCCAGACCGGGTGCGGGGATGAGCCGAGGTGGACCGAAGCGGGGTCGTGCCCCGACGCGGGTGTGTCGTGGGCGTGCGCTGGCACTAGATTGGCACGGGCGAAGCCGAGGTGCCGACCTTGGTGGCGAACTTGGGAGCCGGAGCGGGCACCCCGCCGGACAGGGCCGGATCGGACGGGGGTCTGCCGGGCATACCCGGACCGGACGGGGGTCTGCCGGGCATACCCGGACCGGACGGGGGTCTGCCGGGCATACCCGGACCGGACGGAGGACCGTCGAACTAGCAGGGGCTGAGGCCGAGGTGCTCCATGGAGCGGGGTCATGCCCAGGCGTAGAGGCGTAGAGGCGAGGAGCGGGCATCCCGCCAAACTGGGCCGGATCGGATGGAGGTCCACCGGGCCGAGCCGGACCGGACGGTGGACCGCCGAACTGGTGGGGGCTGAGGCTGAGGTGTTGCATGGAGTAGGGGCATGCCCGGGTGCAGAAGCGAGGTGCGGAACCTGCGGACTGGGCCGGGCACCGGAGCGGGCATCCTGCCAGACTGGGCCGGACTGGACGGAGGTCCGCCGGGCCGAGCTGGACAGGACGGAGGACCGCCGAACTAGCGGGGGCTGAGGTCGAGGTTGGAGCTTGACCCTACACGAGCGGAAGGCGCCGCACGGGATTGGAGGCGAAGTCCATGCTAACGGACATGCCAAATTGGACTGGAGCCGGAGTCCACGCGGGTGGACGGACTTCGTGCAGGCGGAATAGTCGGTCCGCGCGGTCTCGCCAAGCTGGACCGGCACGGACTGAGGTGCCAAGATGAGCTGAACCCTACGCGAGTGGAAGGTGCCGCGCTGGATTGGAAGCGGAGTCCATGCTAGCGGACATGCCGAACTAGACTGGAGCCGAAGTCCACACTGGCAGACGGACTTCGTACAGGCGGAAGAGCCGGGCTGCGCGGTCTCACCAAGCTGGACCAACACGGGCTGAGGTGCCGAGCTGAGCTGAGCTGGAGCCATAACGCCGTGGGCAGAGTGCAAGGGTGGAAGAGCTGGGCCATGCGGGCTTGCCGAACTTGACCGGCATGGGCATGCCATCGAGTTGAGATGAACTACCACTGGACTTCGTATATAGTCGAAATGAGGTCGAGGTGGGGCCGAGGTGGAGAAGTACGTGGCTGCGCCAGCCTCCAAGGAGGATGCGTGTCAGGGCCGAATGGATTTTTTTAGTACTATAACAGATGCCCCCACTCCCTGAGTCCAAAATGTCTTCGTTTTTGGATAAAGAAAGTACTACCATCCATTTGGCTTTGCGCCTTAGCAGGCTCTGTACTGGTTGTAAGAAGTTAGTTGTTAAATGGAACTGAACTTACTGGTGGTTTAGCCATTGGCCTTTAAAGGACTAGATAAGGCATCAAGTCTGGTTGTCCTCTTCATGAACAGGGAGTGGCCTGCCAAACAAAGTAAAAGGTGTTGTTTTTGAAACTTACTTGCCTGTAGGTACTTTGACCTAAGGTTGGTTGTGTTATGATGGTGCCAATACTTCCCTTTGACCAGATAGAAGGTTGTGCCATGGAGGAACAGGTTGGTGAGGTAAACAACTTAGGTGCGCACATATATGACCGGGCATATAGTTGATGTGGTCGAGTTTAGAATATCCATCGGAACCTTTGATGAAGGTATTGAACTTGCTAGAAGATGGGAGCCATCCTGGCTGAAGAAGCCCAAGGAGCAGGAGAGAGAGAAATCGACTCCGGTCAGATGCTCAACCTCGGGTGAGCAACGCTCGACCACGGGGGAGCCATCCTGGTGAAGGAACCCAAAGAGCAGGAGTTCGACTCAGGCCAGATACTCGACCTCGAGGGAGCAATGCTCGACCTCGGAGGAGCCATCCTGGTGGAGGAACTCAAGGGAGTAGGAGTTCGACTCAGGCCATATGCTCGACCTCGGGGGAGCCATCCTGGCAGAGGAACTCAAGGGAGCAGGAGTTCTACTCAGGCCATATGCTCAACCTCGAGGGAGCAATGCTCGACCTCGGGAGAGCCATCCTGGTGGAGGAACTCAAGAGATAACACGCGGACTGAAGTCCGGGCCTTTATGCCGAAACTGGGTTCCGAGGCATCTTCCAGACTGAAGTTCGGGATCACATGGGGGGACTAGGTTCCATGCCACCTTTCAAACTGAAGTCTGGGATCACGTGGGGGAACTAGGTTCTACACCACCTTCCAGACTGAAGTCCGGGATTACGTGGGGGAATTGGATTCCACGCCACCTTCCAGACTGAAGTCCAGGATCATGTGGGGGAACTAGGATCCGCGCCACCTTCCAAACTGATGTCTGGGATTTCATGGAGGAACTGGGTTCCGTGCCACCTTCCAGATTGAAGTCCGGGATTTTGTACCGGAACCGGGTTCCGTTGTGCCGGAACTGGGTTCCGGGCTTTCATCCGAACTGGACTCCAGGATTTTGTACCGAAACTAGGTTTTATTGTTCTAGAACTGGGTTCCAGGCTTTCATCTGGACTGGACTCCGAGATTTGTACCAGAACTGGGTTTCGTTGTGCTGGAACTGGGTTTGGGGCTTTCATCCGGATTGGACTCTGAGATTTTGTACCGAAACTGGGTTTCGTTATGCCGGAACTGGGTTTTGGGCTTTCATCTAGACCGGACTCCGGGATTTTGTACCGAAACTGGGTTCCGGGCTTTCATCTAGACTAGACTCTGGGATTTGTACCAGAATTGGGTTCTGTTGTACCGGAACTGGGTTCCAGGCTTCCATCCGGACAAGACTTCGGGATTTTGTACCGGAACTGGGTTCCAGGCTTTCATCCGGACTGGACTCCGAAATTTTGTACCAGAACTGGATTTTGTTGTGCCGGAACTGGGTTCCGGGCTTCCTTCGTCAGACTCGAAGTCGGACGGATGAGCTCCTAGTTGAAGAGCAAAATTTGCACTGAAAGGGAACTTTAATTTTTGAGGAGGGATTCTTACATCCTTCATGAGGTGGTAGAGCTGCTGGTTCGCCATGCTAGGAGGCGAGCCGTAGACGGTTGGGCCTCCGGAGCTTCCCATGGTTGTTGGCCTTGCACATCCCAATGGTCGATAATGTTTAATGATGTTGGTGACAATGGTGTTGCGGAAGGCCCTTTGCATGGTGTGGAGGACAAAATCCCACTCCACAGTCTCGCATGGTGTGCATGAAGTGACTGGGCCTTCACTGCTTCTTCCTTTCGGGAATCATGCTTCGTTCATTGCTTTCCCCAGCCATAGTGGGGGTTAGTTTTCTTCATCTTCAACGAGAGTTTGACCTTAGCAGGGAGCTCGGTCTCATCAAAGAGCTTGACTTTGGTGAGGAGCTCGACTCTATTAGGGAGCTTAGCTTTAGCTCTGTTTTATTAAAAAGCTTGATTGACTCTTGGCTTGAACGCAGATCTTCGGCAGCTTTTTGGCTTTGGCGTGAGACCTCTGGTATTTCCCACCTTGAGGTGTTGGAGAGCTTGCGGGAGCTTCTCTTGTAGAACTGAAACACATTTTTTCATTGTGTAAATGTAGCGGAGAAGGAGTTACCTGCTGAGCTCCAGTCATATGAATAGATAAAAATATGTTTCTTTCTTGAGCGGGCCGGGATCAACTTTGCCAGCCATCCTCTCAGGAGAGAATGTGATTCCTTTGCATGAAAGAATAGAACTCGTTTGCATGGGGGAGCAAGGCTCCGTTGCGTGGGAGGATGGGCCTTCGTTGCATGAGAAAAATGACTCCATCGCATGGGAGGAAGCTCCGTTGCACTAAGAAGATGACTCCACTGCATGGGAGGAAGCTCCGTTGCATGAGGAAGATGATTTCGTTGAATGGGAGAAATGAGATCCTGTTGCATGGGAGAGAGCTCCGTTGCATGGGAGAGAGCTCCGTTGCATTGGAGGAATGAGATCCTTAGGAGAGAATAAGACTTTTCTTCACGGGAAGACAAGGCTCCATTGCATGGAGGAGGAGGCTCTGTTGCATGGGAGCATGGAACCCCTTTGCGTGGGAGCATGGACCCCTTTGCATGGGAGCTTAAGGCTCCGTTGCATGAAAGCATGGAACCCCTTTGCATGGGAGCTTGAGGCTCCGTTGCATGGGAGAGGGCTCCGTTGCATGGGAGGAATGAGATCCTTAGGAGAGAATAAGACTCTTCTTCATGGGAGGACAAGGCTCCATTGCATGGAGGAGGAGGCTCTGTTGCATGGGAGCATGAAGCTCCGTTGCCTGGGAGCTTAAGGCTTTGTTGAGGGAGGAGTTACCTTAAGAAAGAATAGAACTCCTCTGCATGGGAGAATAGACCTCTATATAGGGGAAGAGGACTCCGTTGCACGGGAGCATAAGGCTCTGTTGATGATGATGTAGGAGCTCTTCCTTAGGAAAGAATAGGACTCCTCTGCATGGGAGAGCGAGGCTTTATCGCATGGAGGAGGAGGACCGTTGCACGGGAGCATGGGACTCCACTACATAGGAGGAAGAAGCTTCCGTTACATGGGAGGAGAAGACCTTGTTGCATAGGAGGAAGCTTCCGTTGCATGGGAGGAAGCTTCTATTGCATAGGAGAACGAGGCTCTGTTACATGGGAGAGAACCCGTTGCATGGATTTCTTCCTTCTTTACGATGGTCAGACCCTTCCTCCCTTTCTTCTTTTTCTCTTCCTCTCTCTTTTCTTTTCGTTTTTTTTTAGTGGGGCTCATGGAAGGTGACACCGCCGGGAGGTGGCTCCATCTTCGGCTTGCTACCTGTTGCCCTGTCAAGGGTGGCGATGCACCTTCACAGCTCAAGATTTTTCGGTCGAGGCCACTCCTTGGGGCCTCAAGAGAGTGGGAGAAGTTCTCGTGCCCCCATCCTCGTGCCCCCGGTCTGCCCCCCCGGACTAAGGATAAAGGTGGAAACGGCTGTCCCACTCTGTTGAGGAGCATGGATCTGCTCCCCTACCTGGCGTTCCAATCTGTTGCCGCCAAGATCATCATGGCCCGTAGCTTCGGTGCGTCGGGTCTCTCTCGCTGGATGCTCGGCCGCTGGCATCGTGAATCGACTCCCTCCATCGGGCGGACCTGCAAAACAGGGGAGACCTGGACCGGGAATTCCGGCGAAGACATTCCGACGATCAAGTTAGTGGGACGATCGAGGGGAACAGAGGACCTCCGGGGTAGAGAGCTTAGGGAACTCTCTGCTCCCAGAGGGTGATTAAAATGGAGGATAAATAGAAGATAACTTAGGACTCAAGAGGGTCCGTTATTTCTTACCCCCTTACCTCTTCATGCCGACCTTATGTAAAGAGTGGCCTCTGTAGTCTTAGGGGGCATACTGGTCTTGGTATAGGCCTCCAAGACTTCTGCTGGCCTGAGAGGTCTAGATGGGTTGGTGAACTTCTTCCTCTTGGATGGTTCAGGAGGTTGGTGGAGGAGCACAGTGCCTTGGATGTTGCACTCCTTCCTCATTGGCGTAAACAAAAGCAATTAAATCATGTGCATCTCTATGTGCAGATCTAGTTTAAACACCTTGAGACGGGTCTCCTATAATTAATTCTTTAGGGTGTGATTGTACATACCTCTATTCTTTAGGTATATCATCATGTTTTTACTCACCTCTTCTTCATGTGGTTCACTTGATTGTTTGTCTTTGAGGGTCAAGTCTTTCATTCCATGATATAAAGTACCTGCATCATCATCAGCAAAATCTTCCTTTCTCGAAGATGTAATGTCAGATTCATTGAAACCAACATAAACATATTCTTCAATAGTCAAAGTTCTTTTATTGAAAACTCGATAGGCTTTACTATTTAAAGAATATCCAAGAAAAATAGCCTCATCGGATTTTGCATCAAATTCACCAAGATTGTCTTTTCCATTATTAAGAACAAAACTTTTGCATCCGAAAATATGAAAATATTTAATATTTGGTTTTCTATTGTTCCAAAGCTCATAGGAGATTTTTCTGATAATAGGTCTAATCAAAACTCTATTTAAAATATAGCATGCGATATTCACAGCTTCTGTCCAAAAGCATTTTGGAAGATTTCCTTCACAAAGCATTATTTTGGACATCTCTTCCAAAGTACGATTCTTTCTCTCTACAATATCATTTTGTTGTGGTGTTCTAGGTGTAGAAAAATTATGATCAATACCTTGCTTTGTGCAAAAGTGATCAAAATACTGATTTTCAAATTCGGTGCCATGATCACTATGAATTGAAATGACAGATAAATTTTTCAAATTTGTAACTCTTTTGTAAAACTTTTTGAATACATTAAAAGTTTCATCTTTATGTGCAATAAACAAAACCCGTGTATATCTTATAATGTCATCTACAATCACAAGTCTATATTTCATACCACCTAGGCTGGTAGTCCTAGTAGGTTCAAATAAGTCCATGTGAAGTAGCTCTAAGAGTCTAGTTGTAGAAACAATGTTTTTGGATTTAAAACTCTCTCTAACTTGTTTTTCTAATTGACAAGCATCGCAAACATAATCAAAATTAATTTTAAATTTCGGCAAACCTTTGACTAAATCTTTTGCAATAAGTTTAGCTATTGTGTCCATACTAGCATGACCAAGTCGCCTATGCCATAGTAAGCTTGATTCCTTGCTCTTGTCATTCATTGCTACAATACTTGTATTACTTGACATAGCTAGATCATTAAGATCTACTACATAAATATTACCAAGTCTGTGTCCAATGAATTTAGTACTAGAGTCAAGTGGATCAACTACTATACACATTGATGACTTGAAAAATACATTAAAACCAATGTTACATAGCTGACTAATAGTAAAAAGATTATGCTTTAACTTTTCTACAAGTAACACATTTTCAATAAATGTAGAAGGAGTAATTTTGATTTTACCAATATTGATTATCCTTCCTTTTCTATTGTCATCAATATTACCATTCCACCATCCTTGTGTTATAGAGTGAAGAATTGATCAGCATCACCCGTCATATACCTTGAACAGCCGCTATCCAGATACCATCTTTTCTTTATACTTGTGGCTGTAAGACATCCCTGCAAAACAATCATTTAATAAATTTAGGTACCCAAGCTTTCTTGGATCCTTGCAAGTTAGTGGAAATAGTTCTTTTTGGAACCCAAACTTTCTTAATTTTTTTGTTGTCATTGTGTTTCAAATGACATTCAAAAGCTTTATGACCAATGTTATTACATGCATAGCATACAATCTTTGAATTTGAATAATAACCATGAGATGATGCAAATTTAGGTCTAACATGTTTTGAACTAATGAATTTAGGAGCATATGAAGTAGAAGTTGAAAATTTGTTTGAAATAGAGCCTTTATAACCAATTCCAAATTTATTATTTGTTTCCTTTTGATCTTTTAAAATTAATTCAAGTTTGTTAGAACTTAGGGTTAATTTTTCAACTAAGGGTTTCAATTTTTGAACTTCTTGCTTTAAATCATTGTTTTCATTTTTCAAATCTTTGGTTTTCTCGAGAATCTCTTCTTTTTCAACTTGAACAATCTTAAGTCTTTTACAAATCAAATTTAATTCTCTTTGCAAGATTTTGTTTCTTTCACAAAATTCATTTTTGTCTTTTTCGAATACATCACATTAATTATTTAAATCCCTCATTCTTAAACCAGCTTTTTTGTATTCTACCAATAATTCATAAAAAGCATTATGCAATTCATCATAAGTAAATTCTAAATTAGGTTCATAAGTGCTTACCTCGTCCTCCAAACCCATAAGATAAATTTGTGCATTTTTTGTTGTCTCTTCATCCTCTTCAGTAGATGTGGTTTCATCACTATCACTCCAAGCAGCTAGCATTGCCTTCTTCTTTTAGAGAATATCTTTTTCTTCCCTTCAGGATAATCAGGATGGATGTGTCCTGGCTTCTTGCATCCGTAGCATATAGGAACTTGATCTTTATCTTTTTCTTTATCTCTTTCTTTTTCTTTTCCAAAATTACCTTTTCTATAATGCTTTCTCCATCTGTTTGTTTTTCTTCTGTCCATAAACCTTTTAAATTTTCTCATGACTTGGGCAATTTCATCATTTCCAAGATCATCATCATCTGATGAGTCTGATTCTTCATTCTTATCTTCTTCAGTAGCTTTAAATGCAATGGCCTTCTTTCTTTTTGTATCTTCCTCAGTCCTTTATTGCATAGCCAATTCATGTGTGATCAACGATCCAAGCAGTTCATCCAAAGACGGTGTATTTAGGTCCTTTGCTTCTTGAATTGCTGTCACTTTGGCTTCCCACTTATCTGTCAAAGATCTTAAAACTTTTTGGACAAGATCAGTATTAGAATAAGTTCTACCAAGACTCTTGAGTTCATTTATGTTATCAGTAAAACGAGTATACATTACAGATATAGTTTCATTAGGATCCATCTTAAATAGCTCATAATTATGCACAAGAAGATTAATTTTTGATGTTTTAACTTGAGAAGTGCCTTCGTGTGTAATTTCTAATTTGTCCCAAATTTTTTTAGCAGAATTGCAATTTGAAATTCTATTAAACTCATTTGGATCCAAAGCACAATACAATAAATTCATTGCTTTGGCATTCAGTTCAGCTAATTTCATATCATTCTCGTCCCAATCCTCTTCTGGTTTGGGAACCTCTACATCATTTACTTTAATTATGGATGTGTGAGGTCCTTTCATGATAATCTTCCATAAGTAAAAATCTATGGCTTGAATGTATATTTTCATTCTTGCCTTCCAATAAGTATAATTTGTTTCGGTGAAAAGTGGAGGTCTATTTATGGATTGACCTTCGGCCAATGAAGTGCTCATGGGATGTGCCATATGTCTTTACTCTAACTTTCAAAGACTCTGCTCTGATACCACTTGTTGCCCAGGTGGCTTCCCAAGAGGGGGGGTGAATTGGGATTTGAAAAACTTTTCACAATTATGTGCACTTTGAAATTATTTTATGTTGTGGTGCAATATGCAATGCGGAAGTAAATAAGTAATAGCAATAGATCAAGTAAAGCACAATCACAAACACCAAGAAATAGAGTGGTTCGGAGCAACCGGCTCCTACATCCACTACCCAAGGATCACTTAGGATTTTCACTATATCCCCCAAACCAGAATATAGTTGGATTATTTTATCAGGCTCACAATCCCAACCTATACACTTTGGTTTTACCAGGATTACCAAAGAAACCCAAACTCCCTTTGGTTTTGAACGGGATCACCAAAGAAAATCCAAACACTTGGTTTTAAACCGGGAAAACCAAGAACCCAACTTAGGTTTTACAAGGTTCACCTAAAAACCTTCAATCCTCTCTTAAGATACAGCCCCTTGCTGTTCTTAAAGAGTAAACAAGGATAAATGAATGATAAATATGTAACTACAACAAACCAAGTTTGTATAAGTATTGCCGATGTAGATCAAGATGAAGTCAAGCCTTGAATACTCTTTAATGCCCTTCAAGTTGCTTCTTCCCTTCTTTAATGAGTGGATTCAATGATGGAGTAGGGTTGGTGAAGCTTTGAATCCAACTTGAATGCTCTTTGAGGTAGGTAGTTAAGTGACTTGAAGGCTCTTTGATTTCTCAAGAAAATTCAATAATAAAGCTCTAATAATTGTTTAATCCTCCAAAAATAATCTCCTTTATAGTTTTCCAAGAGATATGATCGTTGTAGGGCCTTGGGATTCATGAAATGGCCATTGGAGATGAAATGAAATTCAAATTTCAACTTCAGCAACTAGCTGTTGGAGTGCAGAAAATGGCTCCACGAGTCGTTTTGAAGTCTCAAACAGTCCAAAATAATTTTCTGTGGGAGCCGGCTCTTCTGGCTGGAGTCGGCTCTTGCCTTTAGACACTTCAAAATCATGAATGCCTAGAGTTGGCTCTTAGAGGCAGAGTCGGCTCAGATTCTCAGAACTTCAAAATACCTAACTCTGGAAGAGTCGGCTCTTGTGGCAGGAGTCGGCTTGAGGTCTCAGGCTTCAGAAAAATACTTTCTTCCATGAGTCGGCTCTTAGGATGGGAGTCGGCTCTTGATACAGAAACACTAAAACTTTCTCCGTGCCGTGCCACCACAAGTCAGCTCTTGATCCAAGAGTCAGCTCTTGCAAATCTTGAAAAAATGTGCTTCAATCTTCTCCAAAAATCTTCAACATTGAATCAACTAGAAGCTAATCTACATACCTTATAATTTTTGCAATTTTTTAGCCCTCATACAAGATTACAAGATTAATAAATTTAGAGCTTTTACAAGTTCAAGCTCATAAATCTTTATACATAACTGAATTACCTTCCAATCAGTTTGAAAATCATTTTATACTTAAGGTAACCAATTTCCTACAAAACTTCTTAAATAATTGAAAGGAATTAGTATCAAATACGTGCTCTAATGTTTTATGATCATCAAAATCATTCCAGGGGTCAACACTATCGTAATAATAATGTTCTTTATGTTGATGGTTTAAAGCATAATTTACTTAGCATTAGCTAGTTTTGTGATAAAGATTTTAAAGTTGTTTTCGAATCTTCCATGTGCATTGTTTCTAATCTTGATGATAATGGCATAAAGTTTATTGGTCATAGGCATGACAATATTTATATGGTTGATCTTGATGATCTTCCTGTTCAAAATAGTCAATGCCTAGTGGCAATGGAAGCTAAGATCAATGAAACTAGTTGGCTTTGGCATCGTAGACTAGGATATGCTAGTATGCATTTGCTTTCAAAACTTTGCAAAAAGGATTTAATAAAAGACTTGCCAAAACTTAGTTTTGAAAAGGATAAGATTTGTATTGCTTGCCAACTTGGAAAATAAACTAAATCATCTTTTAAACTTAAAGGAGTAGTCTCTACATATAGACCCTTAGAATTACTTCATATAGACCTCTTTGGACCAACTAGAATATCTAGTTTGAGAGGTAAAAAGTATGGTCTAGTTATCGTAAATGACTTCTCACATTTTACATAGGTCATGTTTTTAGCTCACAAAGATGAGACTTTTTCTACATTCATTAAATTTCATAAAAGAGTTTCAAATAAAAAAGATATTTCAATTATATCATTAAGAAGTGATCATGGCACATAATTTAAAAATCATGATTTTGAAAAATTCTGTAATGAAAATAGTATTCATCATAATTTTTCTGTACCTAGAACACCTCAACAAAATGGGATGGTAAAAAGAAAAAATAGAACTTTTGAAGAAATGGCATGCACCATGCTTTGCGAAAATGATTTGCCTAAGTATTTTTGGGCGGAAGCCATAAACACTGCTTGCTATGTTTTAAATCATGTTTTAATCCGACCTATTTTAAAGAAAACACCTTATGAGCTTTGAAAAGGTAGGAAACCTTCAATTAAATATTTTTATTTTTTTGAATACCGTTATTTCATTTTAAACAATGGCAAGGATAATTTAAATAAATTTGATGCCAAGTCAGATGAGGATATCTTTTTAGGCTACTCTGCATCTAGCAAGACATACAGGGTCTTCAACAGAATGACACTTCTTGTTGAAGAATCCATCTATGTTGTGTTTGATGAGACTGATAAAAAATCTTCTAGAAAAGAAGATGTTCTTGATGATGAAACAAGTATCCAAAGAATTGAAGAAGTGAACAACAATGAAGAGCCTTCCAAGGAGTAAGATGATAATCAAAACAATGAAAGAGATCAATTACAAAAAGGTAAAAACACATCAACACCTAACCCTCTAACTAAAGAATGAAGGTATACTCATGGACACCCCAAAGAACTTATCATTGGTGATCCATCAAAGGGGAAGTAGTCGTTCATCTCTTAGAAATGTATGTGATTATTTAGTTTTTGTTTCTCAAGTAGAACCAAAATCTATCGAAGCAGTTGAAAATGATTGTAATTGGATAAATGCTATGCAAGATGAACTAAATCAATTTAAAAGAAATAATGTTTGAACTTTAGTTGAAAGACCCTCTAATATTTTTATAATTGGTACAAAATGGGTTTTCAGAAATAAGCTTGATGAAAATGGAATTATCACTAGAAATATAGCTAGGCTAGTTGCCAAAGGATACAATCAGGAGGAAGGGATTGATTTTGATGAAATCTTTGCTCCTGTTGCTAGACTTGAGGTAATTAGGCTATTATTGGTATTTGCATATTTTATGAATTTTAAATTATTTTAAATGGATGTTAAATAGTTTTATCGAAGAAGAAATTTATGTTGAACAACCTCCCAATTTTGAAAATCATGAGTTTCCAAATCATGTTTTTAAACTTCATAAAGCTTTGTATGGTTTGAAACGAGCTCCAAGAGCTTGGTATGATAGATTGAGTTCTTTCTTGCTTAAAAATGATTTTTCTAGAGGAAATATAGACATTACTTTATTTTTGAAAAAGAAGAATAATGATTTCTTGGGAGTACAAGTTTATGTGGATGATATCATATTCAGTGCTACTAACGAATGTCTTTGTCAAGAGTTTGAAAAGTTAATGCAGGGAGAGTTTGAGATGAGCATGATGGGAGAGCTTAACTTCTTCCTCGGACTCTAAATAAAGCAAACAAAAAAGTGGATCTCCATCAACCAAACCAAGTACACGAAAGAAATATTAAAGAAGTTTGGGATGGAGAGCCCCAAGCTATTAGGTACTCCTATGTGCTCCTCTTATAGACTTGATAAAGATGAATCAGGTAAATCTGTAGACCAAAAGTTATATAAAGGCATGATTGGTTCATTACTTTATTTAACTGCTAGTAGGCCAGATATTATGTTTAGTATTTGTATGTGTGCAAGATATCAATCTGCCCCTAAAGAGTCTCATCTTTTGGCTGTTAAACGCATACTTAGATACCTATCTGGTTCTATAGATATTGGACTTTGGTACTCTAGAGATTCTTCATTTGAATTGATTGCTTATTTTGATGCTGATTTTGCTGGGTGTAAACTTGATAGAAAAAGACTAGTGGAACTTGTCAGTTTCTTGGAGTTAATTTGATCTCATGAAGTAGCAAGAAACAGAATTCAATTGCTCTATCTACGGTAAAAGCTAAATATATAGCTGCTGGAAGCTGTTATGCTCAAATCCTATGGATCAAACAATAACTCAAAGATTTTGGCATCAAATTAACTAAGACACCCATAAGATGTGACAATACTGGTATAATCAATCTAACTAAGAATCCTGTGCAAATTCAAGAAGCAAACACATTGAAATAAGACATCACTTCATAAGAGATCATGTGCAAAACTCTAATGTGATGCTTGAATTTTTTTGTACTGAAAATCAATTAGCTGATGTTTTCACCAAATCCTTGAGTGAAGAAAGATTTTGCATGATTAGAAGAAAGTTAGGCATCATAGACTCTTTCTGTTAGAACTCTTCAAATCTTGTTCTTATCTAATTTATTAGTGCTCAAAATCATGTTCTCTAAGTCCTAAATCCTTCTCTAGAAATTGCTTGATTTTATTAAATTTTATTGAATTTTTTTTTGAAAATTCCTGGCCAAGTGTTGACACTTTATTTTTGGCCAAGTGTCGACTCACGCCTAAGTGTCAACACTTGACAAACTAAAGTGTTGACTCACGGGCAGTTTTTCGAGTTTTCTAGGGCATCATCCATTCATTCTAAGTTTTCTATTCCTTGTTTTGTCCGTGCCCTAGTGGTCCCCTAGCCATCCTTTGACCTCGCAATAGTGATTTACCCACTGTGCCCCTCGATTTTAGGTAAATCTCCTCATTTCTCCCTCTCTTTTTTCAATTATTCATGGATTTTCGTTTTCTTTCCATTGATTTGGGCCGAACTCATTCCCATTTGTTTTTTTCCTACTTTGGACTGATTTTCTTTGGATTTCTTGCGGATTGATCCGGCACATTGCTCACTTCTTTCCATTTCTTCCCCTTTCTTGTCCATTATCTTGGCCAATTCCAAGCTTTTCCTTCTCTACCCATCGGTTTCTCTATTTCTTTTTTGCTTGGACCATTCCTTCTTGTCTTGACATTCTTGTTTCATCTGTTTCATCCCTTCCATTGCTTCCCTCTATTGGCATTCATGGGTCCATGGAAGCATGTAATTTCTAAAAGGAGGTTGAGTCAGGGAACATCTGAAAGAAGGACAAAGGCTAGAAATGATAGTGGACAGCAGTCAGAGAGAGCAGCACCCCCTCATTCCCCCTTAGCAGATAGAGGTTCAGGCAAGATCATAGCTGCTGGTCATCGAGTTGATCTAGAATTCTTTGATCATGAGGGATTTGGATTAGGTCAGATTCTTGAGGCTATACGACTGATCTCCTTCTGTACCATGAAGGAGAAATTTTATCCTCATCTGATCCGAGAGTTTTATGGGAGCCTAGATTGCAGCAGATTAATGTGGAGTGCTACTGTTCGTGGCATACAGATACCTGTCTTAGAGGAGATTCTTAGCAGAGTTTCGGAGATTTTCCATCGTGGGATTATCACGAGCCTTGTTGATGATAGAGAGGCCTTCCGGTGTATTCTTGAACGTGATGATGTTCGCGGTGTGGCCACAGTCACTGCGAATCAGCTTTCAATTAAGATGCACCTCCTACACCATTTCATTGCCAGGATATTGCTGTCGAAGACATGACGATTTGATTTTATTACAAAGAGAGAGCTGATGCTTATAGTCTGTCTGACTCAGAGGATAGCTATAGCCCTCCCTACTTTGATGATGGCACAGATGAGAGAGGCTGCGACCTAGAGACAACTTTGTCTACCATACGGGATGGGTTTGACTCATCTTTTTTGAGCCTATGACGTACCTTTGGAGGGGGAGGCCTCCAAGGATATTTTGCATACTGACATATACGATGAGCACTCTCTTCATCGTATGGGTTATCAAAGGCTGGCAGGTAGATGGGTGCATCGAGAGTCTGATTAGGAGCCAAATGAGGAGGATGAGATCCGAGCCACTGAGGCAGGTCCTTCTGAGCCTGCTGAGCAGATGACACCTCCCAGACTGGCACCTGCTGCGGCTTCTAGGTCTGAGCCCGTGACACCTACTACTGCTCCTCATACAGCAATCGACTTATCTTTCGAAGAGCATGCAAGGTATCAATTTGCTGAGATCAGGAGTAATATGATTGGACTAGGAGTTCGGACCACTCAGCTCCGTATTGAGATTGAGTGCCTTAGAGCCCATACTGCTGAGCAACATTCTGAGATATGTCAGACGATGGAGGCAGGTTTTGCACGTATCGAGGAAATGTTGAGAGCATTGTTACCTTCTGGGTCATCAGGACCACCTCCTCCTCCTCCTCCGGCAAATGATGATGACCACCCAAATCGACATGGTGATACTCCTCCTGGTGGTGATGGTCATGGACATGATAGCAGTGGTGGTGGTATAGATGTTATTGATAGTGGTAGCGACGGCAGCGATGATAGAGCTGGAGACTATGAGATAGTCAGCAGAGAGACTCACACTCCAGCTGCTCCCACTGTTCCTCCTACAGATGATCTGCTTGCCTCTGCGCCCATCTTTCTGACTCCTGCAGAGACACTACCTCTACCCTCTACTAGATCTTCTTGGGTTGTATCCCGTTTTGGACCATCTGCTAGGACTAGGAGCCGTGGCATCCTTAGGACCCCTAGATCCATTGTTTCTAGGACTAGGATTAGTGCTCCTATTTACTTTGAGCTTCCATCTTATGATAAGTAGCTTCACAGATGTTTATCTTGATGTTTAGTGTTATGTATTTGTCTTGATGTATTTGTCTTATGTTTGTCTTGATGTTATTATCTATATTTAGTGTTTATTAATGTATTTCTATTTTACTTACATTATAGTTTATGTTTGCTTATCAGTCTTGTATCAGTTTATGTATTGTAATAAAACTCTGACTTTTATAAAAAAATGCACTTTTATCTTATGGTTACTCCCTACTTTGTTCATTTGCCTCTGATACTTGTTGATTTTTTGCTAATCTAATCTTGTATCATGGCCCCTAACCAAATTTCTATGACTTAATGCATCAATTCAGGAGGAGTTTACTCCCTTTATTGTTTAATTTTGACAAAAAGGGGAGTAAGATATAAGCATTTCTTTCTAAAAAAATTTTTTAGTTGGTTCATAACTTAACTCACATAGGGGAAAAGAAAATTAACTTCAACACTTGATTGGTACCTCTCCCCTATTAAAATTGTGTTGTATGAGTTTTAAGTTCATGATTATGGGTTACAATATCTAAAATTGAATTTGAATGCTTATATACTCAAGATTTTGTCATCATCAAAAAGGGAGAGATTGTTGGCTTTAGCCCTTGATTTTGATGACTAACAAAACGTTGAGTATATATTTTATACTATTGTTTCAATTGTAGTTATGAGTTTCAGGATATAGGCACCTCAAATTTTTAAAATAAAAGTATCATGGCACTCATTGGAAGCTGAGCAATTTTTATAGTTTAAGAAGTCTTCTCATCTAAAAAAAGGCCTCAAAATAGACCAATTGTGCTTTATATAAAGTATATTGAAGTTTCATTGAAGATCATTTTGAAATTGGAAGGTTGGCACATGTTTTTGACAAGTTGCAGAGTCAAGTGCCGACTCATGATACACGAAGTGGCGACACTTCAGAAACTGGCATGCAGAAATTTTCTCTGGCATGCCAAGTGTTGACTCAAAGATTCCAAGTGTCGACTCATGGAACATAAGTGTCACTCACAATTTCAAGTGTCGACTCAAGACCTGAGACTTTTGGAGATACAGAACATGTCTTTTTGGGAGATTTTCTATCAAGTGTTAGCTTAGGAGACTCAAGTATCGACTCGGGAGACTCAAGTATCGATGCAAGGATTTTAAGTGTCGACTCAAGGCCTGAGATTTTTGAAAATACAGAACTAGGCCATTTGAAGGTTTTTGACTCAAATGTTGACTCAGAAAACTCAAGTGTCAAATCAGAAAACTCAAGTATCGACTCACAAAAATCAAGTGTCAACTCATGAAGACTCAAGTATCGACTCACAAAAGTCAAGTGTCGACTCACAGATTTTGATAGCAATAACAGCTATATTTTCTGAGAGATAGAATTCATCCCTACAAGCTCCCAACCGCTAGTTTTGCTCCTTCAATGATCTTAAACCATTTTTTGAAAGTTTTTGAAGTATTTAAGCGTCACCAAACTCATTCATGAAGCATTGAACATACTAGAGACAAATATTTTTCAAGAACTTCACTTTCAAAGGCAAAGAAAAGAGATTCCACTGAAAAAGCTTACAAGCCTATCATTTCAGCTTTCCAAAAGTATCTTTGAAGAGATTCCAAAGAAAAGACCAGACAAACAATCTTCAAGAGCCTCAAAGCTTTCATATTCCACTCTAGAAAAGAGTTTGATTGTGCTTTTATTCTTGTATCTTTAACTTTATTCATTACTGACCTAGCTTTCAAGATTTTTGAAAATAGTTTTTTGATGTTGTTGGTGAGCCAAATGTATAAAACCAACTAGGATTTAACTTGTGAGCCCAAAGACAAAACAAGTTGTAAAGGTTGTTGGTGAGCCTAGGTTACAAAACCAACTTGAGTTTTGACTTGTGAGCCTTGGAAAACAAGTCGGCTGTAATCTTGAAGAGATTATAGTAGAAATTCCCAAAGAAGGCTTGGAGAGTGGATGTAGGTGCTTGGATTGCACCGAACCATTATAAAACCTTGTATTTGTGTGTGATTGCTCTCTCTACTATTTGCTCTTTATTACTTGTCTTTAATTTGCTATTATCCTCTGCATATTCATTTTGAGTTTAATCACTTTGCTTCACAAACACATCAAGACCAGCACATAGTTGTTTAAGTTTTTAAAAGACCCAATTCATCCCTCCTCTTAGGCTCCATTTCTGGGCAACAATATTCATAAACCAAGCAAAGTACATTAAGGAATTCCTTAAGAGGTTTGGCATGGAGTTGTCCAAAGAAATGAGCACATCCATGAGCCCCTCCTATAGATTAGATAAAGATGAAGATGGCGACAACATTGATCAAAAGATTTATCGAAGTATGATTGGATCACTATTGTACTTAACTACAAGTAGGCCTGATATCTTGTTCAGTGTATGTATACATGCTAGATTTCAATCTAATCCTAAAGAATCACATATACTTGCTGTTAAAAGAATCTTAAGATATTTAAAAGGAACAAGTAATCTTGGTTTATGGTATTCTAAGCAATTTTCATTGAATTTGATTAGTTTTTCTGATGCTGATTATGGTGGATGCAAAATAGATAGAAAAAGCACTAGTGATACTTGTCGATTTTTAGGGTTGAACTTAATCTCATGGCATTGTAAGAAACAAAACTCTATAGCACTGTCCACTACTGAGGTAGAGTACGTAGCTGTATGGAGTTGTTGTGCACAAGTGCTTTGGATTAAGCAACAATTAGAAGACTTTGGTATTATTCAATCTAAAATTCCTATCAAATGCGATAACAAAAGTGCTATTAATTTATCAAAAAAATATAATTCAGCATTCTAGAACAAAGCATATAGAAATTAGATATCATTTTATTAGGGATCATGTTCAAAATAAAAATATTATGCTTAAATTTGTTCCTACAGAAAATCAACTTGCCGATATCTTTACTAAACCTCTTAATGTAGATAGATTTTAATTGATTGGAGGAGAATTAGGCTTGTGTGACCCCTTTTAGAATTTCTATCATAATTTCTTCAAATTTAAGGAAATATTGTCTAGAAAATCTTTTATATCAAGTTAAGAACAATGACCACCTCAACTAGTATTCTTCTATCTTTAGAAACCTTGTTTGAGTGTTTTCAAGTCTTTTTGAGAGTTTTTGCTCGAGCCGACTCGAGCAATTTAGGTTTTGGCCGAGCTGACTTGGATGTCGGGTTAGGCATTTTATTTGTAAGCCGTAGGACTTGTCTAAAGCCATGGTTCTTTCTTTTTCACCTTACCAATAGTTTAGAACCTTCCTTTCTAAGCTAGGGACCACTCCCTTCCCTCTTGACCTCCCTTGTCTGCCTCAAACTCTCACTCTCTACTTGATTTTGGGCAATGGCATCGAGGAAGGCAGTTGCGAAGCATTCCCGAGGCAATGAAGTGAACTCTCTAAGAGAAAGAAGGTCAAAAAGATGAGAAGATGAGTCGACTCGAGGTCGACGACAAGAAGAGGAACAAGATGCATCACCTTCACCACAAAGGCAAGTGATCTCTATGGCTAATCGCCCAGTTACTTATGGTAGAAGGATTATTTTCTCTTTTCTGAAAGATTTAGGGCTTCGAATCAGTGATTGGATTGAAGTTCAGGGTTAGACATATTTATGTTCTTTGAATGTTCCTACCTATCCCAACCTAGTTCGAAGCTTCTATGAAAATTTGATTTTACGAGAATACCATATTGAATCAATAATGGAAGGGAAAAGAGTGATTGTTAATGAAGAAAAATTGAGCAATTTGTTGGAAATGCTGAATGAGGGTATAAATCACTTGGTTTTAAAGGATAAACAGAAAACCCTCAGAACAGTTTTAGAAAGAAGAGATATAGATGACATTGGAAATGTTCAAGCAAACAGGCTATCCTTAGAGATGAGGTTGTTACATAACATGATCAGTCGAATTTTCTTGCCAAGAACATGTCATTTTGATTGGATAAGTGAAAGAGACATTTGATTGAGGGGGAGGCCCTCAATCTACCTTTCATCATGTTGGTGCAAATGAGAGAAGCTACAAGAAAGGTGAAGGCTTGTCTGCCATATGGGATGGTCTTCACTTTATTGTTTCAAGACTCCATAGTTGATCTAACATGAGAAGATGGTAGACCACTGCATCACACAGATACATATTTTGCCAAGTCATTGCAGAGGAAAGGATATCACCTGATAGATGGATCTTCGAAGAAGAGAGTATCTGGACAGAGAGCAGTGGAGTCATCTTCCTATGATGATGAGGAGCCTGACCCACATTTGCCTGATGCTGAGACTGCCACTGCTGTTAATCATTCAGATTCTGAGGCTGAGGAGTAGGAGCATACAGAGAGAGAGCCTGGTAGTCCTAGGACTTCACCAGCACCATCAGCACCTCCTTCAATACCAGCACCAGCAGGGCCTTCTACTATTGCATCACCTGCCACAACTCCACCTGACATATCTGCACAGCTCAAACAGTTCAGTGAGGATCCAACCAGATCTTTTAGTTCTCTGTTTGACCGTCTGCATCAGATAGTAGATCATGGATTGCAGGAGTTCAGATCGGAGTTACTTGAGCTGACTCTTCGAGTGGAGTCTTTATAGCAGAGCAGGAGGAAAGAGGATGATTATACAACAGATCTAGGGTTACTTCGCACTGATTTTGGCTGACTAAGAGGATCTGCAGAAGCTTTTGCTAATGCTCAAGCCAGTGAGCTTATTGCTTTTTATGAGAGGATCGAGGAAATATAGACTGAGCTTAGCACAGTTTGGCTTTACCTGTCTCAGCTATCTTCTACTGCTGGAGGAGCCAGCTCATCTACTCCTAAGCAACCTCCACCCTCTTCATCCTATACCCCTAGACAGCCACCACCTTACTCTAGACACCCACCGCCTGGACCATCTACTAGGACTAGAGCTTCCTCTAGTCATCCTAGGTCTTGGCATGGTTCAGTGTTTGTTAAAGTTGAGTCTAGTGACAGTGAGTAGGCTAGTCTTTAGTATTTTTGTATCCGCTTTCAAATTTTGTAAGTTGTATTGAAAACTTTGAAAGTATTAAAAGCATATATTTTTTCACTTATTGTGTTTGTTCAATGTTATCTATGCAATGATGATAAATCAAGATAAATTTGTGCATGGAAAATTCAAACATTCAATATTTTAGTGAAATATACAAGTAAGGGGGAGCTAATTGATTTTGAATCTAATGAGTTTTTAGCTTATGCTCTGATATGTTTCCTAAATTTAGCTCTGATATATATTAGCTCTGATACATTCAATAGCTCTGATATTTTTAAAAGCTCTGACTGATATTTTAAGCTCTAATACATCTTTTGATCTAATACATTTTTTTTTTCAAAGAAGCTCTTATACATATTTCTTTAAAAGCTCTGATCATTCTCTTTAAATCTATAGCTCTGATATATTTGCTCCGACAAATAGTATGTCTAATACAGAAAAGTCTAATGCATAATGATACACTCTGATTCATGTCACTTCAAATGTTCATACACACTCCATTGTAAAAATTCTTTTTTTCATGCCCGATGTTTTGTAATCATCAAAAATGGAAAGATTGTTGACCCCTCGAATGATTTTGATGATAACAAGACATTGGAGCATGCATTTATTACTAATACTTACAATTATTTAAGAAGTTTTTATAGGGAATGTCAAAGAACTTTCATTCTAATCACAGCTCAGAAGTGTATAAAAATTAGTGATTTCTTGAAAATATAGTCATAATTGGAAAGCCCAAAAGATTTTAAGTGTACACTCATGTAGAAGAGGGCAAGTCTATGTATTTTTCAAGTTTAAGCCTCCTAGATTTGCACTAGATGAAGTTGGGTATCATTGGAAGAATTTGAATGGAGTTTGGACTCATTTAAAGCTAAGTCACTCGAGCCGACTAAAGCAACTTGAGCCGACTCTGTGTTCTAGCACTGTGCAAGAATTCTGATATGTAGACATCCAAGCCGACCCGAAGAATTCGAGCCGACTCATCTAGTGTTCAGTTTTCTAAAGATAGACATCCGAGCCGACCCGAAGAACTCGAGCCGACTCATGTAATGTGCTATTTTGTGAAGCCAGTCAACCAAGCTGACTCTTGTACCAGCGAGCTGACTCTTCCAAAGTGAGCAAAAATAGTCCTGAGGATTCGACCAACTCAGGGATGTCGAGCCAACTCATCCAGAGTGATGATTTCTCAAACTGATGTTTGAGCTGACTCTTCCAGAGTGCACATTTTCTCCATTCTGAAGAACCAAAAGGTGAGCCGACTCGAAAAAAAGGAGCTGACTCGACCAGAGTTATGTTTTAACCTGTTTGAGAATCCGAGCCGACTTGAAGCATCCAAGCCGACTCGAAGCCCAGTTCCAAGTTCGTAATGGTTATCTCTAAAACTTTTTTTTTTGAATTCAAAATGCTCTACAACGGTCATATTTCGAATCCCGATGGTCTACAATAACTAGATCCACTTGAAATTAGTCAAAGGGACTATTTAAAAGGGATTTGAGTCACTTTTTGAAGAGAGGCACAAAAAGAGAAAAAGAGAGAATATTTTTGGAGAGCGTTCAAGAGAGCACTCAAGACTACCAAACTTCCATCTATCTTCTTGAGGCATTTATTGAAGAAAGGTTGAAACCTTGAAGAGCATTCAAAGCACATCAAGAAGGCCTCTCTAGAGCTGCAACTACAACCATCTGACAATAATTAGTTTGTCATTTAGTTGCTCTGTTTTATTTCTTCTCATTATTTGAGTTGTCCCAAGTACAGCAGGGGCTGTGACTTGGAGTTTGGGTTATTTGGTGAGCCCGGCATAAAACCAAAGTGGGTTGTTAGTGATCCCGTGAAAACTAATAGTGTATTGGATTTTTGGTGGGCCCAGGATAAAACCAAGTGTAGGTTTTGGATTATGAACCTGTGAAAACAATCCGGTTGTATTCCGTGGGTGAATATAGTGAAAATCCCAAGTGGTATCTTGGGTAGTGGATGTAGGAGTTGCGTTACTCCGAACCACTATAAATCTCTTGGTGCTTGTGCTATGATTTATGTGTTATGCTTTTACTTCTGCTGCTTACACATTTAATCACTTCACTCATCACACTCTGATTTCAAAAGAGCACATACTTGAATTTTTTTTTTAAATACCTAATTCACCCCCCCTTGGGTAAGCCACCAAGGCAACAGCAAGGGTTCAAGTAATGATACAAAATCTCAAAGAAGATAAGTAGGAATGGAAATACTTCAACTAGCTTTTCTTACTTACCCCTGGAGGTCCCCTCTTATCTATATTTATAGGCATTTGCCTTAATAGAATTCAGTTAGAAACGGTTAGTTTTGACATTATTTTGTTGAAACTGACTTGGACTCATTATAATGGTCAGCCGTTATTCTATTAGACCAACTTCCTCTTTTCTTGTCAATCCCATTCTTCTTGAATCAGCCGGTGGATTTAATCATCTACTCATTTTTTTAACCTTAAGTCGATCAGACTTTATGATTCCGTCGGACTATATAAGTGGGTCAGACTAATAAATTTTGAAGGTGAATTTATCAATTGCCATGTCATCGACATGTTAACTTTTGGGCCTGTCACACAGCCTTTTGCTAACCAGTCCAACCAACCCATCACAACACTTGCCCCCACTTCCAATTTCAAGGTAAATTAGTGCTTTGAAAGGTGGAAGTTAATAATTTTTGTTCTATTTTTTTGCCCTCAATCAGGAGGAGAGAAGATATCTTTTAATGATGACAAATCTTGGAGTCAGTTGATAGCATTAACTTACTCTTTTGGGCATTACGCCTTTGCTAGGTGTCGATTTTTTATTGGTAGCAGAACTGTTCCCTCGAATCGAAGGGTTTGTTGATTTTGCTCTCGTTGATCTTCATTTTGGATTTTAATACATGATGTAATCAGGGGCATTGATGCTATTCAATGATGTGATCGTGCGACATCATCTTTTATTATTGCCAGCCAGCCAGATTCTCGCAGATCAGAACTGACACATTGGTTTTCCTCCTATTATATCAACTTTTTTTCCTTCGATGTCATATTTTGCTTTTGAGTAATCTCTTACATGAAAACATTTCTAAGGGTCTACTTATCAGTATTGTACTTTGAGTATTTTTTTCTGTGAGGTCATTTTTTGCCAAGTACCAGCTCTTTAGCAGATTAAGGAATATCGAAGTCGATGTCATAAGAAATATACAGACATGCTTTAGTATTAAGCCCTTGGTAGCTTTGTTGAGTGCACCAGTTGAATTGGCTGATTAGACCAACTTCTTTTTTTAGTTAGATATACTAATTAAGTCGGTTGATTAGACTAACCCTTACTTTGTCGGGTGTGAGGCAGTGGGCTAGACCGACTCTCTATCTGTCAGAGATATCGATTGAGTTAGCAGGTTAGACCAACTCCATGTTAAGTATACCGATTGGGTCAATTGTTTAGGCCAACCCTTATTTCATCGGGTTTGAGTTGGTGGATGAAACAACTCTTTATTCATAACAGAATGTTTCCTCTGACCAGAAGCTGGATGAAAAGGGCCAAAGATGTCCATTTCCCACTGGATGAATGGCCAAGGGACAATTAACTGAGTCAACTGACTTGCTGGGTGCCTTTGCATATTGGAATATCTCTGACACTGATCACACCTTTTCATAAAGTCAGCGACATCTTTCTGGATGGTCGGCCAATAGTATCCTTGAAGCTTGATCGGCGATGTAACATGCCAACCATTCCATCAGTGGGTTGTCAATTAGGAAACTCCATACAATATGTGGTCTACTTCTAGGTGGTGACCTCAACTCGGCGTTCTTGGCCATAGATGTACTTTTCTAAGTATCCATGCTTAATCAAGCCTTCTATTTCATCCTTTAATTGGATGCATTCTTTGATAGTATGACCATGATCATGGTGGAATCGACAGTACTTAGCCTTGTTATGCGATGCTAAAAGTGCTCACATTGGTCAAAGTCTTTGAAGAAAGCTTTCCTTCTCTATTTTCATCAATATCTTCTCTCTTGAGAGAGATAGGAGAGTGTAGGTATCGAACTTGCCGACCAGATTCTTCGACTTAGAGCTTCATCATCGAGTCAAAGTGTCATCATCGCTGGGAGGTTACGGCTCATTATTTTTTTTGACTCTTTCTTTTTTGGACTGTCCTTCCTTCCACTTGGTGCCTACTTGCCACTTGCTCTTCGGTTAGTGTATATTTTTATGTGCATGCCAATAATTCAGAGTAGCAGGTGAAAAATTTTTTGTTCAGAGAGAAAGTGAATCTGGATGACCGGAGACCTTTCTTTATAGCAGACATAGCAATATGCTCATGGAGATCGAGGTTTTCGAGCATGGTAGAGTTGAAATGGGCCACATACTCTCTCAAAGTTTCACCTTCTTGTTGTTGAATAAAGAAGAGGCTATCCGAATTGCATGGCATCCTTTTACTGGTCCTGAAATAAGCCATAAATAATCTTTCCAACTTGTCAAAGGAGTGAATAGTACCTGGTCAGAGGCTTAAGTACCACATCCGCGCGGCCTTCTTTAGAGTCACTGGGAAAGAAAGATAGTGGAGGGCATCTGTTGCACCTTAGATCATCACATGGGCTTTAAAACTACCTAGGTGATCGAGAGGGTCAGTGGTTCCATCATAGGTTCCCAACTATGGGATCTTAAAGTGAGATGGGATCACTTCTTCCATAATACTCCTAGAAAATGGAGGTCATGAATCATAAGCTATAAGCCGCTCGTTGCTCCTCCATTGATCATCAAGCTTAATGATTTGTAGCTCCAGTTTCTGGATCTTCCTCTCGAAGTCATCATGTCGTTGAGTTCCCCTACTCCGGTGGGAACTTCTTGGGGTAAAGTCATTAGAAGATATAGAAAAGGATCTCTGACATTTTTCTTTAAGCTGGCCTCTCCATGTTCATGAAGTCGAGAACATTGCCACACAAGAAAATGTTGATTCAAAGAATGACAACATCGAGAACATTGATTCAGCTCTCATCATCAAGCCTCTTCCACAGGAGACAATCGACTACATCTAGAGGCTATCGGTCTTTGCTATCCACTGATTGCTACTTCTTGAAGGTTCTGAATAGCTATGGGCAGAACCTCCATTTTATCCAAGAGAATGTCGATTTGCTATCATCCTATAATCATCACGAGGGCAATATTATTGTCTTCTAAGGGTGGCTTGTTGTTCTTGGATGGCGGATGACCTCTTTTAGCTGAAGCATTTTGCACTCTTCCTTTCACCATCTTCTCCTTTAAGATTATTTCTTTAAGATAATCTTGTGCCCCTACCCAGTGTACCAATCTATTATCACCAAACCTAAGTGTTCCCTTTGTATTATCAAGACTCGCTGTTAAAGCCGTGACAGTGACGTGGCCAGGCTCAGGTATCGCCGAATGCGAGCGAGCCACGTGTGAGTTTTAATGCCGGAATCAGCGCCACGTCCTCAAGGCTGGGGTCGGCAAGACCGCACCGCCCGATACTGTCTGAAGCAAACGGCCCCCGCCGAGGTCGAGTTCAGCCCGAAGTTCCCCCACCAACTCATCTGCGCCCGGGCTCGGAGGAGCCCGCCCCGTGTGAGGTCGGCCGAGGTCGGCTGACCCTCCGCCTTGCGCCAGGTGGCCGCCCGGAGACGGGCCCACCTCGGCCGAAGCCAGGCGATCTTCTGCCACCTCGCCAGGTGTCCACCCAGGAGGGGTCCACCTTGGCCGAGGTCGGCTGACCCTCCGCCTTGCGCCAGGTGGCCGCCCGGAGACGGGTCCACCTCGGCCGAAGCCAGGCGATCTTCTGCCACCTCGCCAGGTGTCCACCCAGGAGGGGTCCACCTTGGCCGAGGTCGGCTGACCCTCCGCCTTGCGCCAGGTGGCCGCCCGGAGACGGGCCCACCTCGGCCGAAGCCAGGCGATCTTCTGCCACCTCGCCAGGTGTCCACCCAGGAGGGGTCCACCTTGGCCGAGGTCGGCTGACCCTCCGCCTTGCGCCAGGTGGCCGCCCGGAGACGGGCCCACCTCGGCCGAAGCCAGGCGATCTTCTGCCACCTCGCCAGGTGTCCACCCAGGAGGGGTCCACCTTGGCCGAGGTCGGCTGACCCTCCGCCTTGCGCCAGGTGGCCGCCCGGAGACGGGTCCACCTCGGCCGAAGCCAGGCGATCTTCTGCCACCTCGCCAGGTGTCCACCCCGGAGGGGTCCACCTAAGCCGAGGTCGGCCGATCTCTCGCCTCTCGCCAGTCGGCCCCCGGAGACAGGGCCAACTCAGCAGAAGCCAGACCGCTCGTACGGAGAGGCCCCCGGGGGAAAGCGACGGGTCCTGAGGCCATCCCTCGGGCCGTACCGACCCCAGACGGCATCCCGTACGGAGGGCGGCGGCACGCGGAACGTGACTTACACTGGCCCGACAGGTCCCGCAGTCGAGAGATCCGATCCTGACGGAACAGGCCCCGTAAACGGATGGCGCCCACGCTCGGGGAAAAGAGCACTCTCACGAAGCCCGAGGCCTGACGACTGGCCGCTCTGCTAGCGCCGCCCTCCCTCCTTCTCTCTTCTGTCCTTGCCCTCTCCCTGCTGGGCCCGGCGGACGAGGTCGGAAAGCCGCCTGGCCTCCTTCGCCAAAAAGGGAAAGGAAAGGAAGACAGGGGGGAGGAGTTTTCAAGGAGGAAAAGGACAAGCACACGACGGAAAGCACACGACGGAGGGAGATAAAGAAGGAAGAATCCAAAGACTGCAAGGTAAGCCAACTAGCCTGGGGACAAGAAGGAAGCACCGGCACAAGGCCTCGCTCCGAGAAAGAAGCCAGAGATCCCGAGAGGGGAATACTGGACGCGAGCTCGGCAGGCAGGCCCAGCCGAGATTCCGGTCCCCGGCGCTTCCCCTTCACTAGTTAACTCTCCAAACCTGGGACCCTTTAGAGGGCCTGGGAGCGAGAGTCTGTTCCCCCTCGTCGTCTACTGACTTGACCGTCGGAGCCCCCTCGCCGGAATCCCCGGCCAGGGTCCTCTAACCCCTTTGTTGCAGGTTTCTCGCAGGAAGGGAGGCTCCCTTGCCAGGCGGTCAGGGAGGATCGGCTGATCCTCGGCACGGGCGCGGCGACGAGGACGGCAACACTCGCAAATCAGATTTCCTTTGGGACCCTACAAAATAGACCCATGCACCGAAGGATTTTTGGTAAGGGATACTTCAATGCTTAAGTCAGTAAGGATTCGAATAACAGATATAAAATCTCAGAGAAGATAAGTAGAAATAGAAATACTTCAGCTAGCTTTACTTACTTACCCCTGGAGGTCCACTCTTATCGGTATTTATAGGTATTTGCCTTAATAGAATTCAGTTGGAAAGGGTTAGTTTTGACATTATTCCATTGAAACTGACTTAGACTCATTATAACAGTCAGCCATTATTCTATTAGAATAACTTTATCTTTTCTTGTCAACCCCATGCTTCTTGAATTGGTCGGCAAATTTAGTCATCGACTCATTTTTCTAACCTTAAGTTGGTCATACTTTATAAGTCTATCAAACTTTATAAGTGGGTCGGACTAATAAATTTTGAAGGTGAATCGATCGATTGCCATTCCATCGACTTGTTAACTTTTGGACCTATCACACAGCCTTTTGCTAACCAGTCCGATCGGCCCATCACAACACCACCCATTTATTAAATCATAAAAGAATCTAGATTTGTACAAAGCCAAGAACTATGAAAATAGAGAAAAAAGATTTTAAAAAAAATAAAAATAAAGTCTCTGCTTCAGAGGTGAAAAGAACAAAAAATCACTTCCAGCATGCGAGTCTCAAAGGAATAGTCTTGATTACTGGAGGAAAGCTTCAGGCAAACCTGCACCCTCAACCTTACAAGTTTTTATATTATTATTGTTGCCACCTATACCGCCATGGCCTACAGCTCTAGCGTGGTGCTGGACGTAAGCCTCCTTACTCGAAATTTAGTACACGTACCTGATCTTGCAAAAGAAAGGAGACCCGGGCTGGGAATCCCGGCAGGGGCACTTCGACGATCAAGTCAGTGAAAGATCTAGGGGAACAGATCCTGCTCTGTGGATCCCTGAACGGTCTCCACGCTCGGAGGAGTTTTTAAAGGAAAGAGTAGAGTGGAAGTTGTAGCGGAGGAGGAAAGCTTGAGCAGTGGTGGCTGTGTCCATTGAGACTCTCCCGATGAATTCTCCGGTAGCCTCAGAGTGCTCTTGCTTGCTTTCTCCCCCTCCACCTCACTTTTCTTACCTCGCCCGAAGGCCCTTAGGGCATCCTTTTTAGATCATCCATCCTCTCCCTTACCCACCTTGGGTTCTCCCCCTTCTAGGGGTGCTCGAAGGTCAACGACCGACAATGCCCCGTGAGTCATGCTTCTGCGCCCCCTTCCCTTTATGGTAGGGAGTTATGTTGAGGATTCTGACTCCCTGCAGGTTGCCACGCTTGAAAAAATTTGGCAAAGCCTCAATCCGGGGATAGCCGCTCCTAGGTTTGAATCCCCTGGTACAGCTTTCTTCTTCCGGGTGGTGCGAATGGTTGGCTGGGAAATGTAGTGCCTCGATTGGAGCACTCTTTCATAATTGGTATAAACAATGGTGGAAGAGATCTTGGTGCTCTGGGGGGATGCTTTGTGTAGGTCGGCGCGCTTCCCCTTTGTTGGCCTTGGATGTCGTGCCGTTGCCCAATGGATGTAGTGGCATTTCTTTCTCTCTGCCCTGGGGGCTTCTAAGATGCGGTCGACCTTGGTCAGTGGGATAGCCTTGAGCTGGTAGACCTTTCCACCGAAGAGCACGAGGCTCGAGGAGCGGGAGCTCAACTTTGATCAAGGTGGGCTCAATCCAGGGGAAATGCCCAGCAGAGGAGCTCAAAGAGAGGAAGCTCGACTTCGACCGAGGTGGGCTCGACCTCGGGGGAGATGCCCAGCGGAGGAGCTCGAAGAGAGGGAGCTCGACTTCGGTCGAGGTGGGCTCACCTCAGGGGAGCCGCCCGGTGGAGGAGCTCAAAGAGAGGGAGCTCAACTCCAATCGAGGTGGGCTAGACCTCGGGGGAGCCGCCCGACAAAGGGGCTCAAAGAGAGGGAGCTCGACTTCGATCGAGGAGGGCTCGACCTCAGGGGAGCCACCCGATGGAGGAGCTCGAAGAGAGCAAGCTCGACTTCGACCGAGACAAGATCGACCTCGAGGGAGCCGCCCGGCAGAGGAGCTCGAAGAGAGGGGCTGACAAGGCAACATCTGCCAGCATAGCCACCACCTGGATCCAAAGGGGACTTCATGTCAACGATCCTACCATATATTTTCCTCCCACTCTCAAGTCCCGACGAAGCATCGCATTCGGGGCGAAGGGAGTAAATGCGAAGTTGACATGGAAAGAAAAAAATTTGGTACCATTAATGCCACGATCGTCGCTACTTCATGAATCAGGCCTTGAGGCCAATACAGGGATGCCACATCAGCGAGTCTGAGAAAGTATAATGATCGATGCAGGACTCGAGATGGTTTTCAGTGTAACGAGGCATCGTCTTCGGCTAATTTTGACACACAGTGCCCATCTGGTAGAGGAAATACCGAAAGGATGCACGGTCGCTATCTGGACATTTTGAAAAGGGAGGAAACTTTTCTCAAATCATCTCTTTCAAATTCTTCGCACTCATTGACGAACCAGAGTCTTTTCCTTCCCCTCGATTGTCCTTTACCTTCAAATCAATCAAGTTAGTTTCCCTTTGTCTTCTTCTTCGATAGGTCGAGTCCTCCTTTAGAACCCTCCCAGAGTCCAGTCTTCCTGTTCTTTCCCCTTATCTTATCTTAGATGGCTCCCTCCGATCGAAGTCATCATCTCTCTAGTAACCCTGACGAGGCGGGGCCCTCTCAATCAAGGACTCCATCCTCTGATGAGGAGGAGGAGGCTCTTCTCTGCATCCATAGGGGTCCTCATCTAACCGACATAGTCATAGGAGAACCTAGGGCTTCCCTTCTTGTTTTTCCTACTCCTGTGGTCCCTTCTAGGCCTTCCCGTTCATCCAGGCCCTCTGGCATCGCATCGACGATCACCGGAGAGGACCTCTCTATGATCCGAGATACTTACAAGATTCTGGATTCCATCCAGCTCTCGATCCCGGGACCAGGGAATGGGTCACCTCTAGTGGCCAGGGATGGATCGCCCTCTACAAAAAATTCTTTGTTGGGGGTCTTCGCTTGCCTTTTCATCCCTTCTTCTTTTTTATGCTCAGTCACTATCAACATGTCCCTGCTTAGTTGGCCTCGAATGAAGTTAGGGATGTTAACTGCTTCATTGTCTTCTGCCACATTCACGGGATTGTTGCCCGTTTCTCCTTGTTCAGGGCCTTCTTCATCCTGAAATGCCACCCGATCAAGGATGGGTGGTGATTTGTTTCTCCTCGTCTGAAGGGCATTAAATTTGAACTCCCCTCTTCCATCAAAGGATGGAAGAGCAATTTTCTCTTTGCTTCCATCGAAGGAGTTGACTGGGTCTAAAGCGATCTAGACCAGACTCCAAACCGAAACTCCCAATTCGAGGCTACTGATCGGGAAGTATATGACCAGCTCATTTCTGACCAGATCCCCTCTCTGGAGGTTCTGCTGTCAGAGTAGAACCTATTCGAAGTTGGGGTCGGCCCAATCCAGGAGTTGAGTGAGTTCGGAACAATGCTTCTTCTTCTTCTGCAAAACTTCTTTGGTTCAAGGTTGACCTCTATTTCCTTCTTCCTGCAAGCATGAAGTTCTCTGTGGAGCAGCTCCTGGAGTCCACCCAAAAAAGGAGCGCGTCGATAGGGCCCAGGGAGACCCCACCGAAGAGGGTCCGGACTGAGCCCAGCAAAAGGCCTGGGCCCACTGCAACCTCTGGCTCAGTGGGGAGGGTGGCAGAACCGGCCCCCAATTCATCAAGGCAGCAGATTCGACTCCCAGCCCAGGGCTCCGGCATGAGCGCGCAGACCCGGCCTGCCGCTGCCACCATGGTCCAGCCTCTGGAAGTCGTCGAGGTGGACGCGAGGAGAGGTGAGAGGAGGGAGTGACCATCGATGGCACCATCAACCGTGGCGGCGAGCTCCACTCGGATGGTTGAGACGCTTTCATCGACTCCTCCTGAGGGTGTGGCGGCCGTCCCAGCTCCGTCGAGGACCGTCGTCCGAATGGCATCGATCGAGGTGACGCCAAACTCCACAGTCACCCAAGATCGGGTGATGGCCGAGTGCATGATGGACTTCGCCGTCCAGTCATGCGACCGTCGCGAAAGTGGAGGCAGGCCATTATCGAAGGCCATACTTGGCATTTTTCCCCACCTCTTCACGGTAAGTCCTCTTGTCTTCTTCTTTTCTTTTTCTTTCTTTTTTTCTTCCTTCTTTTTTTTTTGAATTGCCATGATTGACATTTTTATTGATGCAGGTCGAGATGGACCTCCTCCTCATCTGCAACTACTGCACCCAGTCGACAAAAAAGGAAGCCCTGAAAGAGCAGGAGCTCGTGGGGCTGGCGGTCGAGGCCAAGGAAAAGACTGAGGGCCTAGGCCATGAAAGAGAGAAATAGGGCCCTCCAAGATGAGGTAGTCGACGCCGAGAGGTGGATCAAGGATCTTAAGGCATCCTTGGCCCGAGAGAAAGATCGGGCCAATCATCGGGCGGAGGAGCTCAAACACAAAGTGGCTCGAGTGGAGGAGCGGTCTCAAACCCTCCGAACTCAGCTGGAGGTGGCGCAGGCACGAGCATCAGTAGCTGAGGAGAAGGCTACCAGGGTGGTGGCTTTGATGAAAGCAGCCAAGAAGGAGGCCGCCGAGGTAGTGCCCAAGTTCAGGGCCTTGATGGAGTATGCCGATGAAGTTCGGGAGGTGGCCATGGACTTCTTCATCAAGGGGTACAAATTCTGCCAATCTCAGGTAGCACAACTCCTCCCAGAACTGAGGCTGGATGAGCTTGCTCTTCCAGGAGCTCTAAGTGGAGATTCAGAGGAGGCATCGGCTCCTATCGAAGTAAAGGATATGGGGCCGTGACTGACATGGAAGCAGCCCCTCTGGCAGAGGTCCGGGAGGATGCCGGCTTGCCTCACTACCATCCTGGAAAGGAGCCGGCCGAGCAGTAGCCTCCAGGCCTAAGGACTCTGTTTAATTTGCTTTTCCGCACTTTGTACATAGGAACTTACTTTGCTTTTTGTTTTAGGATTGCCCGGCCTGTCGTGGTCTTCCAATGGTGTAACTCTCTGATCTAATTTCAATGAAACATCATTTCTTCCATCGAATTACTGTGTTCTTGATTGTCCCAGCTCCCTTTGGCATTTTCCCATGCATATATTTATGCTGTAGTGCCCCATCCGAAGGCATCCGGCTTCCAGTCCTTCTCGGTAGGATTTTGAGTGCAATAGGTAGCTAGAGAATTCAAGAACTTCATAGGTTACCTCCACTGTGCTAAAAACCTTGTTGCAGGAGTTCATGCATCTTGTCGGAGCTGATTGTTATCTTAGAGACTTTCTGGCTAAGTCTAGAGCCAATGGATGTCTCAAGGTGGCCTGAGTGGCCCCGAGAGACCATCTCCGGATGCCTGGGATGCCACCAAGCTGGAGAGCTTAGCTTGAGAAGTCCTGAAGACATCCTCGATGATCCGGGGTTCGACAGGCAAGGTGCGAAGCTTCTGTGGTCTACCGGCTCACCATCGCCAAACTGGGATCCAACGGATTGAATGCGAGGCTTCTGGAGTTTCCTGGCTTCAAGGTGCGGGGCTTCTAGAGTTTTCTGGCTTCGAGGTGCGAGGCTTCTGGAGTTTCCTGGCTTCGAGGTACAAGGCTTTTGGAGTTTTTCACCTTTAAGATGTAGGGCTTCTGGAGTTTCCTGGCTTCGAGGTACGGGGCTTCTGGACTTTCTCGGCTTCGGTCACCAGACCTGGGTTTGGCAGTAATATTCCTGCAAGGCAAAATAATTTTGTACCGAAAGGAATTCTTTTATTAGTGAGAGGAAGCCTTATATCATTGGAAGTACATCCTCAAACTATTGGCATTCCAAGTTCAAGGGAATCGGGCACCATCAAGCTTGGCTAGGTAGTAGACTCCATGAGGAAGGGCTTCGACTACTCTGTAAGGGCCTTCCCAGTTCGAGGAGAGCTTGTCGCATTTTCAAGATTGGGAGGCTTCAGGCCACCGCAATACCAGATCGCTTGGGTGAAAGGTCTTTGGCTTTACCCGAGAGTTGTAGTACTGGACCACCCGCTGCCGGTAGGCCGCCATCTAGAGTCAAGCCTTGTCCCTCATTTCTTCAAGGAGATCCAAGTTGAGTAGAAGGCGAGCTAGGTTCTCCGCCTCATCATATTGTTCCACCCACAACATAGGCAGACCCACCTCTACCAGGATCACAGCTTCGGCATCGAAGACGAGGTTGAAAAGCATCTCGTCCATGGCCGTTCGAGGTGTTGTGTGGTAGGCCCAGAGAATACTAGGAAGTTCTTCGGCCCACTTGCCTTTGGCCTGATCTAGCCTGGCTCGGAGCCCCTAGAGGATGGTCCGGTTGGTTACCTCAGTCTCTCCGTTGGTCTGAGGGTCAACCACCAAGGTGAAGCAATGATGAATATTAAGGTCGGTGCAAAACTCTTCGAACTTCCGGTTATCGAACTGTCGTCCATTATCAGTGATGATAGTATGAGGCAGCCCGAAGTGATAGATGATCGACTTCCAGAAAAACTGGCTGACCTTGGTTTCGGTGATCCATGCTAGCGGCTCGGTCTCGACCCACTTGGTAAAGTAGTCAATGGCTACTATTAGAAACTTGCACTGCCTGGATGCAGGAGGAAATGGACCAAGGATGTCCATCCCTTACTAAGCAAATGGCCAGGGGGTGGAGAGCTGGGAGAGTGGCCTGACCGGTTGATGCTATATGTAGGCGTGTCGTTGGCAGCGATCACACTTCTTCACGAAGTTGGCTGCATCCTCCCTCATAGTCTCCCAGTAGTATCCTTGGCGGAGGGCTTTGTATGCTAACGTTCTGCCCCCCACATGATTCCCGTAGAGGCCTTCGTGTATCTCTTGGAATACAAAGGCCGCCTCCGAGGGTTTCAAGCACTTCAGAAGTAGATAAGATTAGGACCTGCGGTAAAGTTGCCCGTCCATCAGCACAAAGCGTGCAGCCTTTTTTTGATAAGGCCAGCCTCTGTGCGATCTTCGAGCAGGGTACCGTCGGTGATGTATCAGATATATCGATCCATCCAGTTGGGTTCCGTGATGACTTGCTGGACTTCCCCAGATGACTCATAACTTGGAGCCTGGAGGTACTCGACGTAGGCGCGCCCTAGCAATGAGTCCGGTAGGGTCACAAGCCTGGAGAGGGCATCGGCACGAGCATTCTCCCCACGAGAAATGTGGAAGATGCTGAAGTGCCGGAAGCATACCATGTTTGAGTGCACCTGCTCCAAGTGTTTTGACATTTAAGGATCTCGAACCTCGAATTCTCCTGAGACTTGTCCAGCCACCAGTTGAGAGTCAATGAAGACCTTCAGGTTGGGTACACCTAGTTCACAGGAGACTCTTAGTCCCGTGAGGAGTGCCTCGTACTCTGCCTGGTTGTTGGTCGCCGCGAACTAGAAATAGAGTGCACACTTGGCTACGACCCCATCGCCATTTGCGAGAATGAGCAAAATTCAATATAACAACCTTTCTAAGTATCTTGGTGGGAAACAACATTTTTGTCTGCTTAAAACTTTTTAAAAAAGGCTAATCGAATATTAATGCATATCATATTGATAACAAACACAACTCCTCCGATATTCAATGCAAGTCATGTTCCATCCTGTCATGCCAGCTTGGATCCACATGGACCAATAAGAAGAACTGGTGCAAGATAGCTCGAATTTCCTATACTGCATGCGGTATACAAAGAATTTTACTATAATCAAACTCAAAACACATATGATAAAGATTCTATCAGGTATCTTAAAGAGTCCAAATTCCAAAGCTATTCTCTCACCATGTATTGCATTGAATGACTCTCGTTTTCCATACTTCTCATGCAACACCAAGTTGGTATCAAGAATGTAACCTTCTTCAACCTTTGCTCCATCTCCATCTTCTTATACTCCATTCAGGATTGTTGTAATCACCTACAAAAAAGGACTCTCCCATCATCCTTAATAGAATTACCATAAGCTTTCTTTGGTATCTATTGTTGCTCCTTTCTAAACTAGATAAATTAGATGCACTAAGATGGCCTTGAGCTTCTGAGAATCTAGAAGTTCTTTAGGAAACTAGCCGATGACTCTCAAAGTAGACCTAATCAGCTTCTAAACCTATAAAAGAAGTCCTCGTCATTGGAGAAATGGATAGAGTTTCGTCAATGGGGGATCCTCTAATGCTTAAGTTAGCTATAGAGGTAGAAGAGTAGGAAGAAAATGGAAAGAGAAAGTCCAAATCTTCTTCCCATGGAGTTTCCTTTGATCCCTTATTTATAGAGGACTAGGACCGAGTTGGTTAAATGGTTGTAACCATTTATAAGGTATTTATATTGTTAAATGAGTTGTCAAGTCAATTAGGTCGTTAAGAGGTCTGTTTGTGAAGTGGTTTGCTAAATGGTCCATTATACTTCTTAATAACCACCTTAACAATTTTGTCGCAATACCTCTAATAACTTAAAGAGATATGCTTCATATTAAATAAAGTTATAGAACTCTATACCTGATTTAGGTAAGTGATCAGTACCTATCCAATATAGTTGAGCATCATGTACTTTAATAAGAGATCATACTCTGACAGATAGATATCTTGTGCCTTGATGGGAGCCAACTATATACTTGGTTTAGGTAAATGATCAGCACCTATCCGATAAATAGTTGAGCATCATGTGTTTTAATAAAAGATTATACTATGATAGATAGACATCTTGCACCCTAGTGGGAGATTTGCTCCTAGCCATTAGGCATCTCGTGCCTTAAGATATTGGCTCCTAACCATTAGGTATCATGTGCCTTAATAAGATATCGGCTCCTAGTTGTCAGGCATCCTATGCCTTAATAAGATATCGACTCCTGGTTGTCAAGCATCCTGTGCCTCCATAAGATATTAGCTCCTAGTCATAGGCATCCTGTGCTTCAATAAGATATTGGCTCTTGATCAATAAGTAATTCATACTTAGTAAGAGGTCAGCCTTTAGCCAACAGGTGTTCTACGTCTTAATAAGAGATCAAAGCCTGGTCAAATACTTTTTGGCTTATCAACAATTACTCTTAACTAGATCAGAAAAGATTTGACAGGCCATTTACCATGCAACACTTGTCTCCTCACTTCCAAATTTGAAATGATTCACTCAATTCAACTCGAAAGTATAACGATAAGTTTTCATAGACTTTTAGTAGAGAAAAATATATAATTAGTTGCATCGCCATTCTACCATACAGTAATTAATGTCATGCATGCCTTTTTGCCAAAAATTATTAAACTGGCAGTAGATAGTTTTCGCAAAGACAGCGACTCGTCAATCCATGGGGTATGTCTCTAGCTAGTAAGAGTGACCTATGTGGCGCGGATAAGTGGTCCACACCTTTAGTCAGAGATCGAGCGATGTGTCCAGAATCTTAATGATGAGATGATTTAATTCGGGCCATCGAATATCATTATAAGTAAAAGTTTTTTTTTGATCAAGATCTTTTGCTTTAATGTTCTTTTACCTTCATCTTCAAGCAAGTTAACAAATGACCCCTACTTCCTTTGGTATCATCTCCTTCGTCATCAGCTCTCTTAGCTTCAAGTAGAACAATCAGGTTTAAGTTTCTTTGGGCGGTCCAACATGCCCAAGTAGATCCACCATACATGGTTCCAATCTCTTTCCTTAAAGAAATATGAGGCCGGCTCCCCACCATTTGCTCGAGGAGAAGCTTTTTGCTGTTCCAATTTATTTAAGATGACTTCCATTGCTGCTTTCTAGCTGAGCTATGCTGTGCTTCTGGATTGAGTACCTCCTTCTTGCTCCTAATAAAAAATATTTTATACACCGCTAAGGTGGTAGTCCGGTAGATAGAGGCTTAGCCTCACCTTCCACCGGTCATGGATTCGAGGCATGATCCTGACGGGTGACTCGATTAAATCTAGAAATTTTTCTGGGACACGTGATCGGAATAGCGAGAGAGCGCACTACTTCGACGTCTTAGTGGTGTCAAGCTCACGTACTCGCCATTGGTGGAGATGGTATGCGAAAAAATTGTGGCCCGAATTGAACATAGCATGATGGGGTTGGGGCCCAGTGGGGTAGCTACACCAGGATTATTCCCCCTCTCCTTTTTCTTTATCAAAAAAAAAGAAAAAAAAGAGAGTGTGTGTGTGTTTTATACCAAGTTAAGCTTGAACATGTTATGCTAATGATAATAGGTGCCATAAAGGATGCTCTCAAGCATGATCATGTAAGGCCCCATCAAACAAGTTCGGGTTGCATCTTTTGCATGAAATAATGACTCCCCTTCTCTGCAACATCAACCATTGGATTGCACAGTGTCCACCTCAAGAACTATGTAGGTAGATGGAAGATGGAGATTTGAGTGCTTTAAAATCTGCAAGGTCCAATGGTTGACATCTCAAAAAAAAAAAAAAGAAAAAAAAAAGATCAATCATTCTATTGCACAAAAGATACAACCCTATCTCTATCCAAGACTTTCACAAAAATTAAGAGGAAAAAGTAGATGCTCAATTCTCAAGCCAAAAGTCCCATTTAGCTTGAACATTGCAGCATTCTTCTTCAATTAATTAGGGCTAAAATGGGCCAGGCTTGCCTGAATGCCCAAAAAATGCAACCTCGAAAAAAATCAAGCTAAGGCATAGGCTTTTGGGCCACAAGCTAAGGCATAGGTTTTTGGGCCACAAGCTAAGGCATAGGCCTGAATGCACAAGGATTGGGTCTGTTTCTTAACACCCCTTGATGGGATTACAACAAGCTTGGAGAATATACCACAAATCTTCTGTCTCCCTCAAACCAAACTGTTTAATTCAAAATTCTTGTAATTCTAAATATGTATTTCAAGCCAAAGAGTTTGGATATGCCAAACTTGTAGAGCAATATCCAAGAAAATCTTTCAAACCAAAGAATATTGATATAAGATTGCCCATTAGTTGAGGTCCAACCAGGTAATGCCTAGCCTGAGCCATTGGTCTAAACCATGGTCTTGTATCCACTCCTTGCTCAAGACTAGCTTTGAAGAGTCACATAGTTCTAGGGCCAGCCATTACCTGGCTTATTATGTGATAAAATCTTGAAGAACTCATCATTTTGTGCTGGCTTTGCTCTTTATCTTGAATTTCCTTCCTTTCGGATTTAAATTTGCTAGTTCAAGAACTAATTCTATTGCATATGAAACTTTAATTTGATTAAGCTTTCAGCATTAATGATCTTCATACCTTCATCCTCATCAATGTTAGAATAGCTTGGACTGACCATGAAATGCAACATAACTTTGAAATCCTTCATTGAAAGCTTGGTGACTTGCTCTCTTGAGTGGAGGACTATAAAATCTATTTTAGTAGCCTAAAACATTCATTGATAAAAGTATATCGAGTATATTAACTTTGGATTATGTGACTCTTTATAAAAGTTATAACTTGCAGATTCAATAATAACAGAAAAGAGATGCATTTGATAAAAAATAAAAGAAAAATGTGTACCTATAATTCTTCTACACATGGCACTAAAAAAATAATTATTTCCAAAATTGAAACATAACATGTTATTAATAACAGTGGGGGATGCATGTTGGCAATGTGGGATCAATTGACCCCCAATATAGGCAATGTGGGATCAATTGACCCCAATATATATATATATATATATATTAAGCATATATATACTAGTAAGAAAAATCAGAATTGACCTACTAATTTTATAATTGACCTCATATCTCACATAAAATTCTAAAAAAAACTAAAAAATACAAAATGACCACATCAAAAAAAGTCTTTATAACATTAATTTTCTCTCTTTAATGACTCGCATGTTCCACCACTCTCTCCTTCTCTTATGCCACTTTGACCTCACTCCCTCTCTCACCTTCTCGGTTTCTTTATTAGTTACTTCTTTATTTATCTTTTAATGCCAACCCCATCCTATCTGTCCATCACTTTTATTTAAACCCCATATCAGTTTATTTTTTATACCGTATAAGAACTATATTCAAAGAGTAATTATAATTTACATTATCCCCTTTTAATGATTTACATGTCTCACCTCTCACTCCCTCTCTCACATGCTACTTTAATCTCTCTCCCTCTCTCTCACACCACTTTGGCATCTCTCCCATTCTCTATATTTTTTTTTCTCTATTAATTATTTCTCTATTTGTTTTATAATGGCGCACCCTAATCTCATTAATCCACCCTTACATTTAAATCCCACATCAACTTATTTTGAATACCCTAGTCAACCCAAATACAATAGAAAACCATAAATTCTTCTTGTCTCTCTTCTCAGCCCGATTCAGGTATATCTCTTTCAATTTTTTTTAGCACTCTTTTAGTTTTTTCTTTTTTTCTTTTTTCTTTTTTTGGCTTCTACTTTAATTTTTTCACTCATATCAAATATATATGATTAGAATATTTTTTTTGTTGGCAACTATAATTTTAATATTTGATAATATATAATAACCATACTATATTGGCCTTAAGTCCCTAACATAGAAATTAGGATTTTATTCTTTATATTTATGAATAATGGTTAATTTTTCTTTAATTATAAATAATGAGTTAGCATAAAAAAATATATTTTAATTCATGGATAATTTTTTTTATTGATGTTGTAGGTGACATGTTATTATTGTGAATATATAAACAATTAATTAGTGCATTATTTTTGTCAGACAAATATCAAGAATTTTTTAAAAATAGTCCTTTCTAACTCTACAAGACAAAACTCATGGAAGTAGAAGTGAAAGTCAAATTAAAATTAGAAGTAGTTTTATTGATACCCTACACCAATCTTAGAAATTGATCTTAATTCTCTTCCAAGTGATCCTGAAAATAGAAAAAGAATTTTAGATTATCATCCAAATGATTAAGATGAAGTGAAAAGAGCATACCTGGCCCTTGCCAACTTTATAACCATGATTTTCTCCAAAGAAATATTGAAGGTATGTTGGGAAGATTTAATCCTTCTTAGTTTGATCAATATAGTAATTGGTTAGAATACAATATAAAAGAAGATGTAGCATTTTGCTTGTATTATTATTTATTCCAAAATAATATTGGAAAACATGCAAAGGTGACACTTTTATTAGTTTGGGTTTAAGGCTTGGAACAAAAAATAGAGATTTGATATGCATATTGGTAGATGCAATAGTGCCCATAACCAAGCTATCAAAAAATATAAATATTTGAAGAAGCAAAAAAAAGCCGATACCAACTACTCTTAATAAGCAATTTAAGCAAGCTAAGAACGAGTATCCAACTCGCTTAAATACATCAATTAATTATATAAGATATCTTTTGTACCAAGAATTGCCATTTTATAGGCATGATAAGTATAAATATTCAAGTAACAGAGAGAATTTTCTTGAACTATTACAATGACTTGCTAATCAAAATGAAAAAGTAAAAAGTATTGTATTGCAAAATTCTCTAGAAAATCAACAAGTGATTGGCCCTTTAATTCAAAAAGATATTGTATATGCTTATGCAAAAGAAACAACAAGTACTACTATTGATAGTGTTGCCACCAAAATCATCATGGCCCGTAGCTGCTGTCGGCGTCGAATCACCTCTCATCTTCTTGAGCTTGACCTGCGCTTCAAAGCCTGCAAAACAAGATCAAATACCCGGGCCGGGAATTTTGGTGAGGGCACTCCGACGGTCAAGTCAGTAACGATCCAGGAGAACAAACCCTCCTAGTCGAGCCCTTCTTGATGGACTCTACACTAGGAGGAGTGAGTGGTGTAAGAGTGGGGATGCGAGTGTGCTGGGAGAGATGGTAGCCGAGGTGGATTGGCCCTCTTGTATGGCTTCCTTTTCCTCACTCGCTTGGATGAGTGTTTTGTGATTAAGCTTGCATACCTCCTTGCTGGGGTCGTCGAAGGTTCTTTTAAGTCCAGGTGATTGTTAAGTGAGTACCTCGGGATCTCCCCCGTATTGGCAGGCACGTGCGGCAGTATTCTGTGTCATGGTCGGGATGTATTTCCTGATTGGTGATAGAGGAAGCTGCCATGCGCTATGATACTCCTTCTGGTCGCCCTATTTCGGGAGGTTTGACAATATCTCGATTAGGGGGCCACCACCCCGGGATTCGAATCTCCTAGTTAACTTTCATTTTTGGGTGGTGCAGGTGATTAGTGGAGAGCATGGCACCTTGATGAGGGAGCTTCTTCCTCTTCTGGTGTAAGTGGTGGCTGCATACGGTTATCATGATCTGATGAGTGCTTCCTCATAGTCCTCGGGCAGCTCGTCGGTGCCTCGGGGGTAGCTATGCTCCCTTCGATGCCAGGCGGCATTGCTCGAGGTGGTTGCCAAACTGGAGAGCTGGGACTTGGCTCCGGCTCGGGGGGCTGACCTCCGAGGGGCTCGACCTGGCGGAGGAGGGCTGAGCTCGACTCTGATCCAGGGGGCTCAGCCTCAGAGGGGCTCGATCTGGCGGAGGAGGTCAGCACGCGACTCCAACCTGGGGGTCTCGACCTCGGAGGGGCTCGACCCGACGGAGAAGGGCTGAGCTCGACTCCGGTCCAGGGGGATCGACCTCGAAAGGGCCTGACCCGGTGAAAGAGGTTGCTCAGCTCCGGCCTAGGTGCCCCGAGCTCGTGGGTGCTAACCTGGCGGAGGACGAAACTCGGCTTCGACGAGCTACCTCGTCATTCTAGGGGAGCTCGGCCCAGTCAAAGGAGTCCAAGGTGGAGTGTCCACCGTGGCAGTTTTTCTGACATGGCATCTGACAAGGATTACATGTCAGCTTCCTACCACATCATTTGTCCCCCACTCCCGAGTCCCGTTGGCACGGGGCGCTCGGGGCGAAGGGAGTAAATGCATTGCTGACATGGAAAGATAGGGATCTGGTGAAATGATGGCCGTGATCGGTGGCATCTTAGGAAGCGATTTCTTCAGCCTACTCGGAGGAGCCACGTGGACACGTCCAAGGAGTGTTATTGCGAGCACAGAATCTGAAGCGGCCACAGTCGAAGCCAGACGCCAGCCTTGCCGATGAATGATGTGTGGCGCAGATATGATGGTGGGAATTTGTAACGGTACGGTCGGGTGCCAGTCGTTTCGAAAGGAAAAGTTGCCTTTCCCGAAATACATCTTCTTTCAAATCTTTCGTGCCTGCCACTGTACCGAGACTCTTCTTTCATCCACCCGCCATTCTTGTCTCCAAAAGTTCTCAGCAGGTTAGTCCCCTTTCTCCTTGCCTTGGTCAGTAGGGTCTTCTTCTTAGGGCTAGGTTCATCTCCGGGCCTTCGTCTGCCTTCTTCTTCTTCCCTTGATCTTCTTCGTCATGTCTCGCTTCAGGTCGAGTTTCTGTCCTTTGACTAATCAGGGTGAGGCCGGGCCCTCTAGGCCGAGGCTGCCATCATCATCTTCTTCTGATGAGGAGGGAGATGGGGCTCGCTTCGAGCTTAGAGGGAGGCATCCCCCTGGTGGTATAGTCATTAGGGAACCTAGACCTAACCCCTCTTGTCCTTCTCATCCTCTTCCTCCAACTGAACTCGTCCCCGATCCTGTCCAGTCAACAAGTCCTAGCAGGATCGCTTCGACAATCTCTGCTAAGGAACTGGGGACCATCTGGGATGTCTATGGTATCCCGCACTCCGTTCGGCTTCTAATCCCCCGACCAGGAGACCGAGTTACCTCCAATAGCCCGGGCCGAATTGCCTTTTATGAGGAGACCTTCTTAGGAGAGCTCTGCTTCCCTTTTCATCCTTTCTTTTTATCTATGCTGAGAAACTATCGCCTGGTCCCTGCTCAGCTCGTCCCCAACACCATAAGGACCATCTTTAGCTTCATAATGCTTTGCCACTTCCACGGGATCGTTGCTAGGTTTTTCCTGTTCAGGACATTCTTCATCCTGAAATGCCACCCTACTGAGGACGGGTGGTGGTCCCTCTCCTCTCGCCTGAAGGGCATCAAGTTTGAGCTCCCCTCTTTCATTAAATGATGGAAGAGTATGTTCTTTTTTGCAACGGTCGAGGGGGTCAACTGGGTCTGAAGCGACCCAGATCAGTCCCCTAATCAAAATTCTGTGGTTGAGGTGGCTGACCTAGATGTCTACGAGCAGCTCTGCACCACCCAGATTCCTTCCCTCGAGGTTCTGTTGTCGGAGCAGAACCTCACCGAGGCCGAGGTCAACCCAATGGGGGAGTTGGGTGAGTTCGACTTAAGTCCTTTTTGTCCCTTTTAATATGTTTCTTCTGAGATAGAATTGATATTGTATCTTCCATACGCAGGTATGAGGTTCTTGGTGGAAGACCTGCTTTCGATCACCCGAAAGAGGCCTCCATCGGGATTGGCTGAGGAGTCCTCTTCGAAGAGGGCTCGTGATGAGGGCGCATCGGCGGTCACCCCCACCGAGCCGACCGAGTCAAGGAGGAGGGAGTCCGAGGCTGCCTCCACACAAGCAAGCAAAATGGTGGCTGTCGTTCCTAAGCCAGAGCAGAGGGCTACCGGGTCTGTGTTGGAGTGGCCTAGGCAACGAGAGCCGATCTTCACCCCGGAGCTTGAGGTGGTCGTCCAGGCCAGGGCCGCTGCTGTAGCCATCGCCATCATGTCACCTCCTCCTCCGGAGCTTGTCGTCATCGAGGAGGAGGTGCAGGGAGGAGTGGAGCCGACACCGGGGGCACCACTTAAAGGGGCACCAAGCTCCTAACCAGCCCCCGAGGCCTCTTCTGGCAGTGGAGTGGGTGAATCCATATCGGGGGCGTGTAGGAGGGAGAGAGCCTACTGCCGGGTCCAGTTCAAACTGGGGCCCGATGTCTCGCTACTCTGGGATCGAAAGCTGGCCAAGCGCATGATGGATTTCTCAATCCAATCATGCGAACGGCAGGAGATGGCCGAAAAGATACTGGGGGATGCAATCGGTAGCATCTTCCCCCTACTCTTCACGGTAAGTAGCTTGACTTCTCTCATTTTTTTTTTCGATGTGTTGTTTGGTGCAGGTCAGAGCCAAGATGCTTTTGATCAGGGATTGCTACTGGAACTGGTTGAAGAACGACTAGCAACGTGCAGCTGAAGTTGAGACCTTGAGGGCCGAGCTGAAGGAGAAGTCTGATGTCTCCCGAGAGCTCATCCTGAAGAATGAGGAGCTCCGGAAAGAGCTTACAAGTGCCGAGAGGTGCTCAAAGGAGCTCCAAGAAGAGCTCGATCAAGAGCGAAGCCGGTCGAGGAAGAAAGCCGAGGAGCTTGCGACCACTGAGAAGAGGCTGAGCTCGTTCAACATCGAGGCAGTCCAGTAGAGGGGATTGCTCAGTCCCTTCAAACTAAGCTAGATGTGGTGAAGGATAAGCTGGCTGCGACCAAGAGGGAGGCAGCGAAGGTGGCCAAGTTGGTAGAGATGGCAAGGGAACAAGTCGTCGAGGTGAAGAAGGAGGCAGAAGGGGCCATGGCAAGGTATAAGGCCTTATATGAGTTCACCGTCAAGTTCTATCATACGGCGTCGAACTCCTTCTACAAGGGCTTTGTGTACCTTCGTGATCGAGTTGAGGGATTCATCCCTGGACGAGGGCCGCAGTCGGCTCAGCTTTCCTCGAGCTTCGGACATGGAGCCGGGCTCGGATTCAAACGTTGTAGAGGGGTCAGTCACCATCCCCGAACCTTCCTCGCCGGTGGTGGTCGTCGAGGCTGGAGCTGCACAGCCCGAAGCCCCGAGGGATGGAACTTCACCGCCGCATAGCCCTGCCGATGGGGCTGTCCGAGTAGAGTAGATTCTCACTCCTGTTTTCTTCTTTTTCATCTTTAGCCTGGGTCGCCCGGCATGTCGGGGGCCCAACAGTACTTGTAAATGGACAACAAGTTTTCAATGGAATGGAATTTCTCAATTGTCTTGACTTGAGCACTCCTTGCCTCTCCCCTCTCTTCTTCTCTCTTCTCTTTTTTCCCCTCTTCTTTTTTTTTTTTTGGCATGTGATGAGATCAAAGAGGAGGGTTTCATTTTGGTTGAGAGTTGGATCTTCAAACTTTAGTACCAGAGGGCTATGCTCTGGGCTTGAATGTCTCGAAGCAGGGCTTGATGACTTGGGGCCGGAGAGCTTGGCTTCAGGCTTTGATGGCTTGAAAGTTGGGCTCAGGGCTTTGATGTCTTAGAGCTGGGCTCGAAGACTTGGTGGCCGGAGAGCTTGGCTCCGGGCTTTGATAGCCTAAGAGCTAGGCTCAAGGCTTTGATATTTTGGAGCTGGGCATGAAGACTTGATGGCTGGAGAGCTTGGCTCCGGGCTTTGATATCTTGGAGCTAGGCTCGAAGACTTGGTGGTCAGAGAGCTTGGCTTCGGGCTTTGATGGCCTGAGAGCTGGGCTCAGGGCTTTGATGTCTTGGAGCTGGGCTCGAAGACTTGGTGGCCGTAGAGCTTGGCTCCAGGCTTTGATGGCCTGAGAGCTAGGCTTAGGGCTTTGATGTCTTGGAGCTGGGCTCGAAGACTTGGTGGCTGGAGAGCATGGCTCTGGGCTTTGATGTCTCAAAGCTGGGCTCGAAGACTTGGTGGCCGGAGAGCTTGGCTCCGAGCTTTGATGGCCTGAGAGCTGGGCTCAGGGCTTTGATGTCTTGGAGCTGGGCTCGAAGACTTAGTGGCTGGAGAGCTTGGCTCCGAGCTTTGATGTCTCAGAGTTGGGCTCGAAGACTTGGTGGCCCAAGAGCTTAGCTCCAGGCTTTGATTGCTTGAGAGCCGGACTCAAGGCTTTGATGTCTTGGAGCTGGGCTCAAAGACTTGGTGGCCGGAGAGCTTGGCTCCGGGCTTTGATGTCTCAGAACTGGGCTCGAAGACTTGGTGGTCGGAGAGCTTGGCTCCGAGCTTTAATGGCTTGAGAGCCGGGCTCAGGGCTTTGATGTCCTGGAGCTGGGCTCGAAGACTTGGTGGCCGGAGAGCTTGGTTTCCGGCTTTGATGGCCTGAGAGCTGGGCTCAGGGCTTTGATGTCTTGGAGCTGGGCTCGAAGACTTGGTGGCCGAAGAGCTTGGCTCCAGGCTTTGATGTCTCGGAGCTAGGCTCGAAGACTTGGTGGCTGGAGAGCTTGGCTCCAGGCTTTGATGTCTCGGAGTTGGGATCGAAGACTTGGTGGTCAGAGAGCTTGGCTCTGGGCTTTAATGGTCGGAGAGCCGGGCTCAGGGATTTGATGTCCTGGAGCTGGGCCCGAAGACTTGGTGGCCGGAGAGCTTGGCTTTGGGCTTTGATGTCTCGGAGCTGGGCTCGAAGACTTGGTGGCCGGAGAGCTTGGCTCCGGGCTTTAATGGCCTGAGAGTCGGGTTCAGAACTTTGATGTCCTGGAACTAGGCTCGAAGACTTGGTGGCCGGAGAGCTTGGCTCCGGGCTTTAATGGCCTGAGAGCCAGGCTCAGGGCTTTGATGTCCTGGAACTGGGCTCGAAGACTTGGTGGCCGAAGAGCTTGGCTCCGGGCTTTGATGTCCTGGAACTGGGCTTGAAGACTTGGTGGCCAAAGAGCTTGGCTCCGGGCTTTGATGGCCTAAGAGCCAGGCTCAGGGCTTTGATGTCTTAGAGCTGGGCTCGAAGACTTGGTGGCCAAAGAGCTTGGCTTTGGGCTTTGATGTCCCAAAGCTGGGCTCAAAGACTTGGTGGCCGGAGAGCTTGGCTCCGTGCTTTAATGGCCTGAGAGCCGGGCTCAAGTCTTTGATGTCCTGGAGCTGGGCTCGAAGACTTGGTGGCCGGAGAGCTTGGCTCCGGGCTTTGATGGCCTAAGAGCTGGGCTCCAGGCTTGGTGGCCAGAGAGCTTGGTCTAGGCTTTGGACGCCAGACCCGGGGTCGGGCGGAGATTCTCCTGCAAGGCAAAGAGTATTTGCACAGGGAGAACTTTGATTATTGGTGAGAGAGAACCTTACACCATTGATGCGGGGAGCTGGGTCCCAGGAGTCAGAGTCGGAGAGCTAGGCCCCGAGTTTTATTATTGGAGGGCTAGGCTCCGAGTTTTGGCATGTCGGACCTTAGGCAGGGCAGCGACATTCCTGCAAAGCAGAAGGCAATTTATGCAAAAGAGGGCCTTTATTATTTTAAAGGGTGAGCCTTACATTACTGATAATATTTTTTCAGGTTGCAAGTGTTCCACATTCACGAGAACCTAACACCATCCAAATTTTCGAGGTAGTAGGCTCCATGCGGAAGAGCTTTGACCACCTTATAAGGACTTTCCTAGTTTGGTGAGAGCTTGCTGCACTCCCGGGGTTGAGATGCTTCAGCTTGGCAGAGCACCAGGTCACCGGGTCAAAAGGATTTGGGCCTTACTCAGGCATTGTAGTATCGGGCAACTCATTGCTGATATGCTGCCATCCGAAGTCGAGCTTTATCTCTGGTCTCCTCAAGAAGGTCCAAGTTGAGCAGAAGGTGCACCGAGTTCTATGCTTCATCATATCACTACACCCGCAGTGTGGGCACACCGAGCTTGACTAGGACCACTGCCTCAGTGCCGAAGACAAGGTTGAAGGGTGTTTCGTCCATCGCCGTCCTAGGTGTTGTGTGGTAAGCCCAGAGGATACTTGGGAGTTTTTCCGCCCACCTACCCTTGGCTTGGTCTAGCCTGGTCCTGAGTCCCTAGAGAATGGTCCGGTTAGTCACTTCGGCCTCTCCGTTTGTCTGGGGATGGGCGACGGAGGTGAAGTGGTGCTGGATGCCGTGCTCGGCACAAAATCCTTCGAACTCCCGGTTGTTGAACTACCGCCCGTTGTTGGTAATGATGCAGCATGGTAGTCCGAAGCGGCATATTATTGACTTCCAGAAAAACTAACGAACCTTGGCTTCAGTGATCCACACCAGTGGCTCCGCTTTCGCCCATTTGGTAAAGTAGTCAATGGCCACCAGCAAGAATCTCCGTTGCCCTGGTGTAGGGAGAAATGGCCCTAAGATGTCCATTCCCCATGGGCGAATGGCCAAGGGACAGAGAGCTGCGAGATCAACACTGCCGGTTGACATTGTATGTGGGCATGGCACTGACATTTGTCGCACCTCTTCACGAAGTTGGCGGCGTCCTCCCTCATGGTCTCCCAAAAGTATTCCTGGCGGAGAGCTTTGTATGCCAACGTCCTTCCATCGATGTGGTTCCCGCACAAGCCTTCCTGTATCTCCTGAAGAATGAAAGCTGCCTTTGTAGGTCTCAGGCACTTCAGGAGTGGGTATGAGTAGGATCGACGGTAGAGCTGTCCTTCCATCAGGACAAACCAAGAGGCTTTCTTTTTGACGAGACCGGCCTCTGCACAGTCCTCAGGCAAAGTACCGTCAGTGATGTATCTGATGTACCTGTCCATCCAACTCGGCTTCGGGGTGACCTGTTGTACCTCCTCCGGGTCTTCAAAGCTTGGATTTTTGAGGTACTCAATATGCGCACACCCCAGTGACGAGTTTGGTAGGGTTACGAGTCTCGACAATGCATCCGCACGAGCGTTCTCTCTGTGGGGGATATGGAAGATGTTGAAGCGTCGGAAGCCTGTCGTGCATGAGCGGACTCACTCCAGGTATTTCACCATCTAGGGATCTCTAGCTTCATACTCCCCAGAAACTTGTCCGGCCACCAGTTGGGAGTCGATAAAGACTTTCAAGGCCTGGACGTCTAGCTCGCGTGAAACCTTTAGGCCCATGAGGAGTGCCTCATACTCTGCCTGGTTATTCATTGCGGCAAATTTGAAGCGGAGAGCACATTTTGCCACGATCCCGTCGCTGTTGGCAAAGATGAGGCATGCTCCGTTCCCGTCAGAGTTGGATGCACCATCCACATGGAGAATCCATGGTTCCTCCTCTATGCCGGGCTCAACTCGATGATCCGAGGATGTCTGCTTCGGCTCCTCGGCAAGTCCCGTGCACTCGACTAGGAAGTCGGCTAGGACCTGGGCCTTCTGTGATGACCTCGACCGATATGCGATCTCGAACTAGCTCAACGCCAAGGACCACTTGGCCAGCCACCCAGAATTTCGGGGCGGTTGAGTATGGTCCTCAGCGATCGGTCCATCACAACCATGATGGGATGCGCTTGGAAGTAGGGCCTGAGGTGCTTAGCAGACATTATTAGAGAAAAAATAAGCTTTTCGGAGTGAGTATACCTGGTCTCCACATCGCGGAGGATTTTACTGGCATAGTATACCGACTTTTGTGACCCGTCCTTGTCCGCACAGATGAGTACCGAGCTAACATCTCCAGGTGTGACCGCCAGGTAGAGCAGAAGCTCTTCTCCTTCCTCTGGTCTGGAGAGCAGTGGATGAGAGGCCAGGAACTCTTTCAGCCCTTCAAAGGCCATCCTGCACTCCTCCGTCCAGGTGAAGTCATGCATCTTGCGCAGCACCTTGAAGAAGGGGAGGCAGTGGTCGACCGATCTCGAGATGAACCGGCTCAGGGCTGCAATATGCCCTGTCAGGCGCTGGACCTGCTTCTTGGATGTCGGGTGCTCCATGTCGACGATCACCTGGACCTTCTTCGAGTTCGCTTTAACACCCCTCTGGGTGACCATGAAGCCAAGGAATTTTCCTGCCACCACTCCGAATATGCACTTTGCCGGGTTCAGTTTCATCTGGTGCTTTCAGAGGTTATTGAAGGCTTCGGCTAGGTCGGCGACATGGTCCGAGCTCAGCTTGCTCATGACAAGCATATCATCCACATACACTTGCATGTTCCAGCCAATCTGATCTTTGAAGACCCTGTTGACCAGACGCTGGTACGTGGCTCCGGTATTCTTCAAACCGAAGGGTATCATCTTGTAGTAGTATGTCCCTTAGTCGGTGACGAAAGGAGTGTGCTCCTCGTCCTCTGGGTGCATCCGGATCTGATTGTATCCGAAGAATGCATCCATAAAGGAGAGCAGTCGGTGACCTGAGGTGGCGTCCACCAGTTGGTCAATTTTCGGTAAGGGAAAACTATCCTTCGGGCATGCCTTGTTAAGGTCGGGTAGTCCACACAGATCCTCCATTTGCCGTTACTCTTCTTCACCATCACCACATTTGCAAGCCAGCTTGGGTATTGTACCTCCCAGATGAAGCCGGCAGCTAGGAGTTTGTCAACCTGCTCTTTGATTACCACCTGCCTCTCGGGGGTGAAACTTCTCTTCTTCTGCCAAACTGGTCTGCACTTTGGGTCAATGGTCAGCTTGTGGGTGATGATGTCAGAGGGGATACCTGGCATATCGGCCACCATCTAGGCGAACACATCTGTGTTCACCTGTAAGAACTCTAATAGGTGGGCTCTTTCTTTTTCTTGTAGCTGGGCCCCAATCTGCACCGTCTTCTCCTGGTCAGCTCCGAGCGGATAAGACAGCATGCATTTGGCCAGGCCACCCCTGGGGTCTTGTGCCCTTTGATCGAGCTCATCCGCTCTGGGATCGTCCTCGGGGACTTTGGTATCTGGGAGAGTCTGAAAACAGTGTTGAATCGGCTGAGGTGCACCTCTCATTTCACTGACTCCATAAGGAGTTAGGAACTGCACTAGCAGCCATTTCGTAGAGACGACAGCATCAAGTAGATTGAGCTCGGGTTGGCCAAGGATCACATTATAAATCGAAGGAAGTCTAACTACCGTGAAGGTCATCATGACAGTGCTATGCCGAGGTGGGGTCTAGGCAGTGACTGGGAGTATGATCTCTCCCTCAACCCTCACAGAATTTCTCGTGAAGCTGACAAGGGGCGTGTGCACAGGTTTAAGCTATGTGGGAGATAGATTCATCCTGGAGAAGGCATCGTAAAAAAGCACATATGTGAAGTTTCCACTATCAACCATGATGCATTTTACAGGATGCTTCACGATCATCATTTCGACGACCACGGCATCGTTATTTATATTTTGCTCCCCGTCTCTCCCTTCCCTCATAAAGGGGAGTACATTTTCAGAATGCCCTACCCCCCGAGCCTTCTTAGATGCGCGCTCGGCACCCTAACATATCATCCCCACCAGCTTCTCGATAGGACGGTTATCCATTATAGGAACTGGAAGGAGAGCGACGAGCGCTTGAGGTTCTGCTGGAGGTCTGCCCCCCACGAACCTCCCAAGGTAGCCTCTTTTGATGAGTTCTTCGATCTCCTTCTTGAGGTTACGGCATTCCTTAGTATCGTGGCTGTGATCACGGTAGTAGCGACAATACTTCATCTTGTCACGGCTAGTGGATGGCCTCATCGGAGGTGGGCGCTTCAGGTAGGTCTCACCTTCGATCTCCATCAGAATCTTTGTCCTCGGGGCAAGCAAGGGGATGAGTCTCTATTCTGGAGCTGGGGCGCATCTCGGTCTTGGCCTCTGGTGAAAGTTTGGAGCCGGAGGTCCTAGCTTCCGCGTCCCGGATGTCTCGGTGGGAGCCGACTTCTTCAATGGCTTTCTGTCTAGCTCCCTCCTCGTACGGTCTACCTCCTAGGCACAGACATACTTTTGAGCTCGGAGAAGGAGCTCGGAGTAGCTCTTGGGGGGCTTCTTGTCGAGCGAGTAGGTCAGGCGAGAGGTCCTGAGCCCTCGCTTTAGTGCCAGCATGGCGACTGGCTCTTCAAGGTTATAAATCTCCAACACGGTAACCTTGAAGTGGGCCACGTAGTCTCGTAGGGGCTCGCAGTCCTGTTGCTGGATGGAGAAAAGGCTATCTGCTTCACATGGCACCTTTCGATAGGCATTGAAATGAGCCACGAACTTTCGCTCCAGCTGAGCGAAAGAACCAACGCTTTTGGGTGGTGTAGAATGTAAAATGAAACTATGCAACCCTAATGGAGATTAGCAAATGATTAACCAAGCAATTCCCTATTTGCATATAAACAACTCAACATAAACTATCAAAGAGATTTAGTGAAGAAGCTCGAAGGATCTAACATAAACCTAGTGATCGAGACTCTCAGAATAAGAAAGGAATAGGACCAGAAGAGAACCACGCAAGCCAAGCTAGGTCTAATTTAACATTGCAAACTTAATCAACACTAGACATACCTGACATTGGCCCTTCAATTAGAATAGATTCACTCTTGAAGAGGTCTCCCGGATGACATGAACATAATACCACTGAAGGCCCCTCTTGTTTTCTGGATCTATGACAAGTAAACCTTCCTCTTGAAGCCGGAATCCCGGAGAACCCTGCAACAAAGAAACCCTAAGATGAGTGACTTAACAAGCAATCAACTAGAGAAAAGAAAGAATGGTGGAAGAGGCATTGAAGGAGATCCATCTTGGCGTCATGGTGGAATGCTTGAAGTGGAGTAGGTTGGTCACCTTGTGATGATCTTCTTGATTCACCCTTGTACGCTAGAGCTAGTTTGAAGTTATGAAAGAAGAGGAAGTCTTTGGCATTGGGAATGGAAGAAGGAAAGATTAGGGTTGGCGTGGAGGAAGAGAAAGGCTAAGCTACCACATAGACACATAGGAAAAAAAATACATAGAAGAAAAAATACCAACTTCATTCATTAACCCATTTTTAATGGGGCATCCCATAGCTTAAATAGAAGCCTTACAACATTTTTAAAATTTGAAAACCCATCGGATTAGGATGATTACAAGGGGGGTTGGAGGATATGGTGGCATTTGTTGCTTGAAACTCCTTCAAAGCTTGACATGTGGCGCAAGGTGGGGACCACTTGATGAGGTGGCGGTGTCCTTTGGAGCTCTTGACATGTGGCATAAAGTGGGGACCACTTGTTGAGGTGGCGACATCCATTGGAGCTTTTGACATGTGGCACAAGGTGGGGGTCACTTGATGAGGTGGCTTCTTCTTGTCTTAATGCTTCATGGACTCATGGATTGGGCTTGATTTAACTGGACCCAACTCTCAATTGCAGGGTTAACTAAGATATTAAACCAGACCCAACATGGACTCGAAATTAACTACAAGATTATTTGGACTCAAAAAAAAAAGAAAAATTACAGGACTTCTCTTTTGCTACTCCAACCACAAGGACTCGGACTTGACCTGAATTGGTTGGAGTCTTTTCCTGATTCTAGTGCCCACATCATCGGGCTCTAGATGGGTGAACCAGACCCGAGTCACCTTCTGAAGGGTTGCTGGGAAGGCGATGCAAAGAAGGGCATCGGTGGCCCCTAGACCCTCATGAGGGCCTTGTAGCTTTCTAGGTGGTCCAGGGGGTCGATGGTCCCATCGTAGGGATCCACCTGCGGCATCAGAAACTGGCTGGGAATCGGTTCCTTTTAGATTTCTCGGGAGAATGGGGGATGGGCATCATAGCCCGTTGGCTCGTCAGCAGAGCCCTACATGTTTGCAAATCGGCGGGATAATTCTGCCAGCTTGCGCTCGTGTTCCTCCAGGCGCTTCTCAGCTGTGCACCTGATGGCCTCGTCAGTAGAACCTTCTATTGAATGAGACGCAGAAGGTGGCATGGGTGCACAGTGCTCATGAAGGGTGGACTTGCCTCTTCGACCTCGGCGGGGTTTGGTCGTTACCCGCTCAAGGATCGGGGAGCAGCTCTCCCTGTCGGCAGATCCGGCTCATTGTCTTTTCGTCGGAGTTTAATGACTACCCCGGGGGTCGGTGATGGCCCGCGGCTGCGAAGGCCTTCCTTGGAAGGAATGCAGGCTATCGCGGGTGCTGTGGCATGGGTCGCGGGGGTTCTTAGCTGCTAATTGGTAGCCAAGGACCATTGCTGGTGTTGGAGCTGGCGCACTACCGTAGCAAGGATATGCATCTACTGAGTGAGTGCAGCTAGCTGAGATTCCACCGGAGGTGGTTGAGGTAATGCGGGCGGTTCTACTTCCGGGATGTGTGGGTTTCCTCGAGAAGGAGAATCTCTTGCACGGTTGGTGGAAGCTTCTCTCGCTCGCATCGTCACCATCCTCCCGATGGACCCGCTTGCAGAGGGACTGGCTTTTGGAATAAAGGGCCTGCATCAGTCCCCCTACCTGGTGTGCCAATCTATTGCCGCCAAAATCATCATGGCCCGTAGCTGCTATTGGTGTCGGATCACCTCTTATCTTCTTGGGGTTGACCTGTGCTTCAGAGCTTGCAAAACAAGGTCAGATACCCGGGCCAGGGATTTCGACGAGGGCACTCTAACGGTCAAGTCAGTGACGATCCAGGAGAACAGATCCTCCTAGTTGAGCCCTTCTTGATGGACTCCATGCTAGGAGGAGTGAGTGGTGTAAGAGTGGGGGTGCGAGTGTGCTAGGAGAGATGGTAGCTGAGGTGGATTGGCCCTCTTGGGTGGCTTTCTCTTCCTCACTCGCTTGGATGAGTGTTTTGCAATTAAGCTTGCATACTTCCTTGCTGGGGGCGTCGAAGGTTCTTTTAAGTCCAGGTGATTGTTGAGTGAGTACCTTGGGATCTCTCCCGTGTTGGCAGGCACGTGAGGCAGTATTCCGTACCGTGGTTGGGATGTATTTCCTAATTGGTGATAAAGGAAGCTGCCATGCACTCTGACACTCTTTCTGGTCGCCCTATTTCGGGAGGTTTGATAGTGTCTCTATTAAGGGGCCGCCGCCCCCAGGATTCGAATCTCCTGGTTGACTTCCACTTTCAGGTGGTGCAAGTGGTTGGTGGAGAGCGTGGCACCTTGGTGAGGGAGCTTCTTCCTCTTCTGGTGTAAGTAGTGGCTGCAGACGGTTATCATGATCTGATGGGTGCTTCCTCATAGTCCTCGGGCAGCTCACCGGTGCCTTGGGGATAGCTCTACTCCCTTCGGTGCCGGGCGGCATTACCCGAGGTGGTTGCCGAATGGAGAACTGGGACTCGGCTCTGACTCGGGGGGCTCGACCTCCGAGGGGCTCGACCTGACAGAGGAGGCTAGGCTCGACTCTGACCCAGGGGGCTCGAACTCGGAGGGGCTCGACCCGACGGAGGAATGCTTGACTCTTGCTCAGAGGGCTCAACCTTGGAGGGGCTTGACCTAGGGAGGAGGGCTGAGCTCGACTCCGATCCAGGGGGCTTAGCCTTGGAGGGGCTCAATCTGGCGGAGGAGGTCAGCACGCGACTCCAGCCAAGGGGGCTCGACCCGGTGGAGAAGGGTTGAGCTCGACTCCAGTCCAGGGGGCTCGACCTCGGAGGGGCTCGACCCGGCGAAAGATGTCGCTCAGCTCCGGCCTAGGTGCCCTGAGCTCGCGGGTGCCGACCTAGCGGAGGACGGAACTCGGCTTCGGCAGGTCGCCTCATCATTCAGGGGGAGCTCAGCCCAGACAAAGGAGTCCGACGTGGGGTGTCCACTGTGATGATTTTTCTGACATGGCATCTGACAGGGATTACATGTCAGCTTCCTGCCACATCAGATAGCCTTGGTGATAATTTATCTAGAATATTGGTTGATGAGTCATGTGAAATATCACACAAAGAGCAAATAGATTTTATTTTGCCCTATATTGATAAAAGGGGATCGTAATGGACCAGTTTATTACAATTGCACATGTTGTTGATACTTTTACTTTATCTATTAAGGAAGTAACTGGTTATTTACTTTCTAAACATTCATTGAGTTTTGCAGATTAAGTGGACAAGACTATAATGGATCTAGTAATATATATGTGAGGCTTAAATCTCCATAAATTATAATTTATATTGTTACCATGTTAAATTATTTTATATGGTTTGTGATATGCAACTTCCAAGGCTTAATGATTATTTTAGTGAGATAAATATTGAGTTGCTTCTTTGTATAATTTGTTTGAATCTAGTTGTTTTCTTTTGACAAGTAGAAGTTGATTAGATTGGCACAATTTTATCCAGATAAGTTTTTACATTTTGATCTTTTGGTACTCGAACACCAACTTGAAAACTTCATCGTTGATATACACCATGATAAAAGATTTTTGAATTAAAGGTCTTGGTGATGTTTCAAAAAAAACAAACAAATATATTGTATATCCACAGGTTTATTTGCTTTTGAAGTTAGAATGGATAATATCAATTGCTACTGCTATTATGAAAAGGGCTTTTCAACCGTGAACTTCATATTACATAACTACATGTGTGATTAATTGATAAATAATTATTCAGTGACATATATAGAGATGTATTAGATGGTATTATTAATAATACTATCACACATCATTTTCAAAATATGAAAAAATCATAGTAGATAATTATAAACTAAAAAATATATATTTTTTGTTGATATGGAAGTAATACTATACTCTATTCAGTTCTCGGTATTCTTATTATTTGTCCTTCATTTTACATTGACTCCATGAAGAAAAACTTTTGGATCAGCCACTAAAGAGACAAGGAGAGATAAGGTGAGAAGAGTACAGGGAACTAGAAAATATGATGATATTTAAGATGCTATCGCATACCTTAGCACTCAACTTACATTAAATAGGAAATGGTTAAAGAAGGAGCAGGGTTTTTTTTTTTTTTTTTTTGACTCTATCTCAATATATTGTAGGCTAAATAAGGCAGATAAGTTGGCTTCGGCCTAGCTTCCAATTGAACTAAAATCATCTCTCCATATCATTTCTATAAATTCTAAAGCCATTTCTCTACAGCATATTTTAGCTTCCTTGAAATGTCTCCAAGCCCATCATTAAGCGAAAATACTTCACCTCTAACAAAACCTTCTCAAAATGACTACAACTCATATTCTCTTTTAATTTGTCAGTAGAGAGAGTATTTTCATGTAAATTTAATAATCAAACTCCCATATGTTGCACTCAAAGCTAGATCCACAATATCTCTTGGGGAACAAAGCAACACTTATATTTAGTTGACATGATGATGATAATGGAAACAATAACAACAAAAAATAAACATCTAAAAATCTATTATGCTTTTCAGACTTTGGATTTGACATATATTTTCATAAAAACTCATCGAAGCTCTCGGATTAAACCATTTTTCAAAGGTGCAAAATAGATAACATATTTATGAGAAATTAAAACTTTTTATCTTTGAAACACATTCAGTTACATTGATCTTTTATCATGTACCCCACCTTCAAGTTATGTTTGAGATGGGAGATCGAGTACACCTCCTCCTTCGAGAAGACATTTTAATTTGAACTTTGAGTTATTTCGTCAGCCTCCGATCCTTCTCCCTTATTTTAAATTTTTAATCCTCGAGGTTTGGCATGGCGCATTGAAACAATTTTTCATGGGTCGTTTGGAATGGAATCCATAAATTTTCAACACGAAAGCTTAAAAAAGGTTGGACGAGGTATCATGTTCTTGCTAGGATTTTTCCTTTATATGCTCATCAGCATTACAAGCTAAGCTCGCATGCTCTTGCTGGTATCTCTCTCAAAAATAGCACCATAATAACACCATGGTTGTGTGGAGTGTGAGTAGAAATTACCATTTTTACTTTAAAATGATAAAATGAATTAAAAATTTTATATGTATAAAATCTTGAAAATCAATTGGCTGAAAGATTTTACTTGTATCGAGGCATACATGTTATACACGTTATCCTTCCAAAAAATCTCATATAAGTCTTCTAGGCTATCCTTTCTTTCTTCATCTAATAAATCCTAGCCATAAGAGACTCCAATCTCTCATGGTAGCAATGAGTGAGCCAGAAAATTAAATTACGAGAGAACCAAGATAATATATATAAAATATAAATTATTTAAAATTTATTCAATTTAAAATTTAATTTAAGAATTTTTTTGCTAGATTATCGGCACCTTCTTTGATCGATTGACATGATGATGCTAGACGATGGTAGAGGGCTAGTAGGATGTCTAATTACATCATGCATGACATGAAAGAAAGGAGAGTTTGGACGTTTTGTTTATTCTATTAAAAAAATAAATTATGGGATTTGGAGGAAACGGATATCGTTACATAACTTTCGTTTATCCTATTAAAAAAATAAAAAGGTCTATGTACACTATGCGATGCGGGAGTGTATATTTATATATGCTTAGATGCTTGCATGATGTACTATTTTACTTTTGTTTCAAAGGAGTTCATCTAATTTTTTTTTACTTTCTGTGTTTATATGTACTCTAATGTGCTTAGCTTCATGGCACTGGCTCCTGTTCTATTAAAAAATAAAATTATAAATTATAAAAAATTATATAGGTCGTACCCATGGGAAGGGGGTCAGGCTCCCTTGCCTCCACATATCCCCACCACTGCGCCAATCATTTTTGTTACCATTTTAGTCATTGTCGGTGATGTCTCTTCTGTGACTAGTAAGCCATCTCTCATATCTTTTTTTCTTATTTTTGCTCGGTAATTTTTAGGATTTTCTTTTTTTTTTTTTTGCTATACTTCTCTCTCTCTCTGATAGTTTATTCTTAAAAATATTTTATGTAATAATATAAATCATATAATTATTATTTTAATGAATATATTATTTTTTAATAGATTTGATTTAGAAATATTTTAGAAATTTGATTTTATATTACCAGTAATGTAATTATCATTTCAAACAGGACAATCAAGATTTTCAGTAACTTTATCCTTACATTATCTATATGTAGCAAATACAGTAATTAATATTATCGACAATCTATATTACTGGCAAGCTATAATTATCTAGCGATGTACCAAATATAATCAAAGAACATGATTCGTCTCTTATATGCGAGCCTACGGGATGTTCCTATTATGGTCACCAGCCCACCTTTCTCGTAGCTTGATTTGGGCTTAAAGGGGTGGAATTTCATTTAACAACAAAACTTGCTTTCACATGTCCAAGATAGAACTTTAAAAAATAATATTTTAAAATGTTTAAATTAATAAAAACTTTAAGGATATGATTTTTTTTTTTTTTTCAAATTAAAACTTCAATAGTTTTTACCCTAACCTCATGGGGTCATCGTACCATAGTTCCAATGGGATCATGGTGCTCTTGACCATTTCTAGCTCCAATGGGATCATGGTGCTCCAGACCATTCTTAGGTAAGGGACAAGGCTGCCATCAATGAACGAGGGCTTTTATTAAATGGAGGTGAGAGATATTCATGGCTCTGAAGGGAAACCATGAGATTGGACATTATTGACCAACACCACACGTCTTCTCTCTTGTGACACAAAATCTTGCCATCCAAAAATCTTTCATCCTTCCCCCCATCACCTGTTCGGATCTCCTCGCTTGTCCTCATCAACATAAATAAAACTTCTTTTGGGGATTTCAAGCTTTTATTCACCACCAAACGTGCCATTCATGTCTGCAGTGGCATATGTTTTCAATCTACCGTACCTCACTTTTATTAGATTTTTTTTTTTTTTATAATTAAGATAGAGAGATAAATCCGACATAGCTATTTCATAAGCCTCCATCCCATCAAAAGATTTTCGATTCAAAATGCTAGATTTTCATAGTCTTTCTCTATCTAAGGATGAATAGGTTAACCGACACCATCAAGATGCCAGCTCGTCGAAATGGGAAAGAAGAAGGATCCTGGTCTCTCACTCACCCAACCGTCACAGGTTTCAGGGAATAACTCCTGAATTTAATCGAGTTTTCCGCAAAGTCACGTCTCAAACCTATGACCTGTTGATTGTGAGGCAAGACCCCAACCAGCTGAGCTACCACCTTCACTGTATACCCTTATAAATCATTGCTCACATGTAAAGGCCTTCACTCAATATTTGAGCAACTTGTCCAATTTATAGATTCCAACTCGAAATCACAAAAAAATTAATTGACAGGAGTCATTATTAGAGAAACCTAAAAAAATTTACAACTAGGAATAACTTCAACGAGGACCCTTCACTGCTGAAATCAGAAGGAAAGTAATGAGCAAGGGGAGTTTTTTTTACTTGAGTCCTCGAGACTATGGTTATTTATAGAAGATGGTAGTAGAACCGCACGATTCTAAAAGTATCGAGCTATTAGTCATACTATTATAAGTACAGAATTTTAGCCCTCATTAGCTCGGACATAGGGAGGAAACTATTACTATTGATCTTATCTATCTGAGGTCACCATTTTCGCACATTGGATGATTCACTATTTAAAATTGCAAAGACTGGTCATGTGATAAGAAGTCTTGTTGAAGACAGGAAAGAAGTTGATAGTGGCTAAGTACAAAAATGCGTCGGCCTAGCCTAGATCAATAGGTGGGTCGGCAACCTTGCCTAGGTCAAGGCTCTAAAAGTTGCATCCCAACAATAAATTTGAAGTATTCGAAATATCCTCGTAACAGCGGGACTACCCAATTGTGGGTGAATTGATTTCCCATATGGTTATATAGAACTAAGGAATGTTTGATTTGCAAAATAAGCTTTACTTTTTTGGAAAATTTTGACATATTTGATTGATTATAAAAAAATTATTTATTTCATAATGACTTATGTTTAATTAGGCATCTACTTTTTTGAAAAAAATCATATAAAATATGTATTATATCATTAATAAATTTAAAACTATACATTTTTACTTCCAAACTTCATATAAATAATATCATATTTATATTAATATAAATATAATACCAATATATTATAATATAATATTATATCATAATAATTTATTATATTAATATAATACCGATATATTAATATTATATTTACCATATTAATATTGATAAAATATTAATAATTATAAATATTGTTATAAGTAATTGCTATTAGTTGAGGCATCCTTTGCCTGATGGCCAGGAGCCGATTACTTATTGAGATACAGTATGCCAGATGGCCAGGAGTCGATTACTTATTTGAGACATACGGTGCCCGATGGCCAGAAGTCGATCACTTATTGAGGTACAAGATATCAAATAATCAAGAATCGATCACTTATTTGAGGTACAGAAGATCAGATGGCCAGGAGCTGATTACTTATCTGGGGCACAGGGTGCTAGATAGCTAGGAGTCAATCATTTATTTGAGGTATAGGGTACCAAATGGTCAAAAATCGATTACTTATCTAAAGTACAAGTTGCTCAACTACTCATCAAATAAGTATCGATAACTTATATAAGCCAAGTACAGAGTTCCATAACTTTATTTAACATAAAGCATATATCTTAAAATTGTTAGAACCATTATGACAAGGTTGGTAAAGTAGTTATCAAGAAGTATAACAGACCACTTAACAAATCACTTTACAAACTAACCTCTTAATAGCCTAACCAATTTAACAACTTTTAATTATGTAGCCACCTTACAAATGGTTATAATCACCTAACCAACCTAGCCTTAAAACTCTATAAAGTATCAATAGGGGATCAAGGAAAACTCCAAAAGACTTCTTTCATACATACACTCTTTCCATTTTCTTCTTACCGTTCTCTCTCTCAAAGCTGACTTAAGCATCAAAGGATCCCCTATTGAAGAAATCTACCAATTTCTCCAACGACAACAACTTTTTTTGCATATCTAGGAGCTAATTAAGTCAACCTCAAAAGTCATCAACTAGTTTACCAAAGATTTTTTGGGACCGAAGGCTACTTTAATACATCCTGCTAGTCAAGCTTGGAGAGGAGCAACAACTAATTAGCACTAGAGGAAGGGCCTTGCCCACATCTTTCAAGAAAATGGCGAGATGAAGACCTCCATTCAACTTTACTCCCCGATGGTGATCTTCCTAAAATGCTTCCAATACATCATAAGTTAAGAAATCCTCAACCTACTCCTGCTGCAGACCCAAGGTTAGATAGTCTAATTGAGTAGGTCTAGCTACTGGTAAGTACTATCCATCTTCTTCAATAATCTACTATATGGCCTTTCCTTGCTAGCTGAATCATCTTAGTGGAACCACCAGCATTAGTCTAATAGAGATGATAGAAGTCATCAACCTCCCTATAGGGAGGAAGAAATCCGATGATCAATTCCTTCTCAAGAAGGGAAAAACCATTGCCATCACCCCCCAGAGAATTTCCAAGAGGATTTGACTCCGATGCATCCTTCAAATCATCATTTTCAGCAAGAAGATAATATTGAAAAGAAGGTCCAGGAGCTGGAAGCTATACTCAGAGAAATCTATATAAAAGACTGCTACTAGAATAACTCCTATGACTTCAATACTCAATTCCCTTTCACTAAAGAAAAAATGAATGAACCAATTCTCCATCGGTTCAAGATGCCCTCGTTGAGCCCTGTGATGGTTTGACTGATCTTGTTGACCATCTAGAGGAATACAAAGTCCTCATGAGGCTCCAAGGTGCATCTGATGTCTTATTATACTTAGCTTTTTTGATGACTCTTAAAAAAGCCACCAGGATGTGGTTTCCATGTTTGCTACTCGGATCCATCTATTCTTTCTAGTAGCTAGACAATCAATCGATGACCTACTTCAGTAGTCATTGACCATAACCAAAGAATAATAATAGCATCTTCTCTATTAAGTAAGAAGAAGGGAAGATATTTCGAAGGTATGTGGCCTGCTTTAATGTAGCTATGTTAGAGGTCAAAGATCTCAATGAGTCCATCGCTATGTTAGCTCAAAACTGAGGACTCCAGAATGGTCGTCTGAGTTTCTCTTTAGATAAGAATTTCTCAAAAAATTATGCTGATCTACTCATATGTCTAGAAAAATATGCTCAAGTCAAGGAGAGCTATTTCCTTTGCTAGAAAGAAGAAGGAAAGAAAGAGCAAGAAGAAACTCATGTTTAGTTAGAAGCCACCAAACCTCTAAAGAGTTCAAAGCCAAACTATCTTATATAGCAATTCATCGACTATATCCCCTTGACCACCTCTTGATCTTAAATTCTGATGGAAATCGAAAACAAGGATTTTTGCACTGACCACTATCCATAAGGGTCTACCAGAGAAGAGGGATAAAACAAAAACTACCACTACCATAGGAGATCATTATCATGATATAAAAGATTATTAACAATTAAAACAAAAGATTGAAAACCTAATCCGTAGGGGCTACCCAATAAATATATTAATAGCTGAAAGAAAGAAGAGATCCCTTGGACGTAGTCCAAGCATAAAGCTAAGCTAAATAACCTACCAATTAAGAGGATGGCGTGATCTTAGGCCTCTCCAAGGGCTGGGGGCAAGAAGACAAAATAAGGAGCCACCTAATGAAAGGCATCAGGAAGAGTAAACCAGTTCTTAAGACAAGAATGTTATTACCTTTCTTGATGATGATGTAAGAGAGATTCAAATCTCACATAATGATGCGATTGTCATCTCCATAACGGTGGCCAAATATGATATAAAAGAATTTGGTTAATAATAGAAGCTTTGCCGATATCATATTCTATAATGCCTTCCATAATATGAAACTGCCACTTGAAAAATTGAAAAAGGTACATACTCTACTCATCATTTGGCTCGAAACTCAGTTATCACATAAAGAGAGATCATCCTATTGGTAACTGTAGGCAAGCCACCAAGACAAGCAACGGTTCTACTCAACTTCCTGGTTGTCCAAGTACTATAACCTATAATGCCATTCTTGGACAACTAGAGTTAAATGCATTGAAGGCAGTAATCTCTACTTATCATCTACTCATTCACTTCCCAACCAAGCATAGAGTCAAAAAATCAGAGGAGATCAGATGTTAGCAAGATAGTATTTTCTTGCAGTTGTTAAAATCTAGAAATAGATCAAGACCCTATAGGTAGATAAGTTGGATGTCAGAGGAGGCACCACTGCAAATAGAGGCAAACTTGCCAAGCAATTGATAAGATTCTTCTAGGAGATGACCCGGATAAAACTATATAGATTGGACTTATTTCGGCTCCTGAAGTTAGAGAATAGCTGATCATATTTTTTCGAGTTAATACCAATATCTTTGTCTAGATAGTTACTGACATGCCAAGCATACCTACTTATGTCATCATCCATAAACTTAGTGGAGACCCTCACTATTCTCCTATTAAGCAAAAGACAAGAAGTTTTATGCCAGAAAGATAAATGACCATTGAAAAGGAAGTAGATAATCTTATAAAAGTAGGCTTCATCAGGAAAACCCATTATCCAAATTGGATAACCAATATAGTTATGGTTAAGAAGGAGAACAAAAAATAAAGAATTTATATAGACTACACTAACCTTAACAAAGTTTGTCCAAAAGAAAGCTATCCCTACCAAGATTTGATCAACTGGTTGATGCCACCTCTGAACATGAGCTATTAAACTTCATGGATGCTTTTTAAAATATAATTAGATCCGAATGGTGAAAGAAAATGAAGAGCAAATGGCCTTTGTGATAGAAAGAGGGCCCTACTATTATAAAATGTTCTTGGACTAAAAAATACTGGAGCTACTTACCAGCATCTAGTTAATAGAGTCTTCAAAAACTAGATAGGGACAAACATAGAAGTCTATTTGGATCATATACATGTCAAGAGTACAAAAGTTGATCACCACATAGCCAATCTGGAAGAATCCTTCAATGTATTAAGACGATATCAAATGAAGCTTAATCCAAACAAATGTGTATTTAGTGTCACATTAGAAAAGTTCTTAGGTTTCATGGTGACTCAGAAAGAAATTAAGACCAATTCCAAAAAGATTCGAGCACTTCTGAAAATGAAGCATCCCTAGAATAAGAAGAAAGTTCAATGCCTAACAAGTCCAATCGCTTTACTTAGCTGATTTATTTTTTGATCGACAAAAAAATACCTACCATTCTTCAAAATTATAAGGTATATTGATAACTTTGAGTGGTCGGATAGTTATCAATCAATTTTTCAAGATTTGAAGTACCTTGGGTATCCTCCATTTCTATCGAGGTCAAAAGAAGGTGAGCAACTTTACATTTACCTATTTATTTCTTCTAAAACCATTAGTTTTGTTTTGGTGAGATAAAGATGTAGGTATACAAAAACCTATTTATTACACCAGCAAGACATTAAGAGTTGTAGAAAGGAGATACATCATGGCCAAGAAGATGATCTATACTCTTGTCACTACATCAAAAAGACTTTAGCCATACTTCAAGTCCTACTATATGGGTTGTCTTAACAAATCAGTCTTTGAAATCCATACTTTGAAGGCTAGACACATCAGGGCATTTAGTCAAGTGGGCTACCAAATTAGAAGAATTTGAAATTGAGTACAACCCCATCCCAGTATGAAAGTCCAAGTCCTTGCTAACTTTATCATGGAGTGTACAGTACCTGATGAAGAAAAAAAAGAAAAGAGATCGGAAGAACCAACCACTCCTTGGGTTTTGCATATTAATAGCCCTCAACTTCCAGAAGAGTGGAGCTGAATTAATCCTCACTAACCTTGATGGGGTCATGATGGATTATGCCCTAAGACTTGGTTTTAATACCATCAATAACGAGGCTAAATATGAGATACTAATTGTCGACTTAAAGATAGCTAAAGAGAATGGCATCAATCAAATCAAAGTCCTTTCTAACTCATAAGTGATCATCGAGTAAGTACGGGAAGAGTATGGGGTCAAAGAGCCAGACATGATCAAATATCTTTAGAAAATCAAAGAGTTATCTTTAAGTTTTAAAGTTCTACAAATCCAATAGATACCTAAATCTGAAAATACCTGAATAGATGCCCTATCACATCTTACTATCTCGGACTGCTCAAGTCTTCCAAAAGGAGTCTTTATTAAGTATTTGCAAATTTTTAGCAATAAAAAAGCCCCTATTGTTTTATAATTAGAGCATGAGCCAAGCTGGATTGACCCCTGTCAGATTTTTTAATAAAGGAGATCTTCTAGTAGATAAAATAGAAGCTCGAGGAATCATATGAGAAACTCTATGGTATGTTCTCCTAAACAAGCTGCTTTATAAAAAAAGCTTTTAAAATGCCTCTACTCCGATGTTTGTATCCTTCAAAAGCTGACTATATCCTTTAAGAAATTCATAAAAATATTTGTGGTAGTCATATTGGAGGAAGAATGCTAGCCTACAAAGTTCTCAAGCACGAATTCTACTTGCCAACCATGTAGTAAGATGTTATGGACTTTGTCCAAAAATAAGATCGATCTTAGAAATTCACTAACATTCAAAGGCCTTCGATATTGATCACTCAAAAGTTAGCCCCATGGCCATTTAATATTTGGGGGTTTGACATTCTTGGACCATTCTTAATGGCAACTGGACCAAGAAAATTCTTGATAGTGGCAATTAACTACTTTACAAAATGGATAAAGACTGAACCTTTGGTCCAGATCATTGAGAAGAATGTTCAAACTTCATTTAGAAGTCCATTTTATGCTTGTTTGGATTGCCTAGATATATTATTTATGACAATAGGTGTCAATTTGATAACAAGATATTCTAAGAATTTTGCTCAAAATTGTATGTTAAACACATGTTCAGATCGGTAGGGTACCTACAATCCAATGGAGAGGTGGAAGTGACCAATCAAACCATCCTTCAAGACTTGAGTCTAGACTTGACCAAGCAAAAGGTCACTAGGTTGATGAGTTGGATAGTGTCTTTTGATCATATCGAACAACTCCTCGTATCCTGATTGGTGAAACTCCTTTCAAGTTGACCTTGGACAGAAGTAGTTATCCCTTCAGAAATCGACCTAGTTTTCGATCAAATAAGGGGATATAATGAAAGCACCAATCAAGAAGGCTTCATACAAGCCTTGATTTTTTAGAAGAAATCCAAGAGAAGGCCCTTGTCATGATGGTAGCTTGTAAACAGAGAGTTGTCCAACATTATAACTCCAGAATCAAAATCAAAATCTTCCAACAAGGAGATCTTGTTCTTCAACGAGCTGAAGTCTTAAAGTCAATAGAACAAGGAAAACTTGTACCTAATTGGGAAGTGCCTTACAAAATATCATAGGTTTATTAGACCAAGGGCATATAAAATGAAAAACTTGGATGGAACTTCGATCTCAAGATTATGAAATTTTGATAATTTGATAAAACATTATTAATAAATTTTTCTTTCAAAAAGATGCCTCTCTATTATTTTTCAAAGTGATCGGATAGAGGGTATAGGCATTGTCCAAATTTCTAATTAGGTATTCTTAAAATGATCAGGTAGAGGGCACAGGCATTGTCTAAATTTTCAATCATATATCCTTAAAGTGATAAGTAGAGGGCATGGACATTACCCGAACTTTTGATCAAATATTTCTTAAAATGATCAGGTAAAGAGCATAGGTATTGTTCAAACTTTCAATTAGGTATTCTCAAAGTGATTGGATAGAGAGTATAGCTATTGTCCAAACTTTTGATTAGGTATTCTCAAAGTAATAAGATAGAGGGACAAGCATTGTCCAAACTTTCAATCATATATTTTTAAAGTGATTGGGCAGAGGGCATAGACATTGCTCAAACTTTTGATCAGATATTCTCAAAGTGATCAGGTAGAGGGCACAAGCATGATATAGTCCTAAATCTCTTGGAGTAGATGAAAAAAGTTTTGAATGGAAGTCACCTGTTAATTCACTCGAAGATGAAAGCAAAGAGGCAGAAGACAAAGGATTCAGATTGGAAGAAGAAACCACTATTTATAGTGATACTTAATAGTCTAGATTAATTACCATCGGAATGCCAACCACATCACTCAATCTCCAGTTCAAGGTATGGGCCACTCTTTTAGTGACACATGGATTATCCTTATTGGCTGGGGGGCATGCCCCATAGATTGAGGAGTCACTATCATTTCAAAAACCGCCTGCGGTCAAGTTGAATGATGTCTTCACAAAAATCTCTGCTCTAAACTCTATAGGCTGACCTCTAGTTCTTCAAGTATGGTACACTCCAAGACAAAATTGGCTATTACCTGGGATTTTATTGATGCTCGAGAAGGTACTTGATGTCGAACTCCCCTAACTTGGTGGTCCACTTAGCAACCTAGCCTAAGGTATCAGGTCAATGAAAGACCGACCTTATAAGGAGGTGGTGAAAATAGCTACCATGTGCACTTGAAAATAGGGACAGTCTCCGAGAGAAGATTAGTAGCGCATACATAGCCTTTTCTAATTTCACATATCTTGTCTTGGTATCATGCAGAACCTGACTGACATAGTAGAGTGGCTTCTGAAATGCACCCTCCTATTTGACGAGCACAGACCCAAACGCTAGCGTTAACACTTCTAAATAGAGGTAGAGGACCTCATTTGGCTCTGGCTTGCTCAAAAGTAGTGAAGATTTGAGGTACCTCTTTAGCTCATCGAATGTGATCAGCATTCAGCATCCCTTGAAAATTCTTTGGTTGTTTGAGAGCTCTGAAGAAGGGTAAACTTTTCCCAACCAACCTTGACATAAATCTGCTGAGAGTTGTGATCCTCCTTGTCAAATGCTACACCTCTTTTATTGTCTAGGGTGGCACCATTTCCTATAGGGCATGGATTTTTTCAAGATTAGCCTCGATCCCATGCTGCAATACCATAAATCCCAAGAATTTGCTAGAGGTGACTCCAAATGCACACCTTCATCTGGAAGCAACAAAGTGTATCGAAGGTTTCCTGTAGATGGGTAATGTGATGATCGACCATTTGACTCTTCATTAGCATATCATCGATGTACACTTCTATATTCTGCTCAATTTGTTCTTTGAAGGCCTTGTTCACAAGCTTCTAGTAGGTCGCTTTTGTGCTCTTCAGGCTAAAGGGCATGACCCTATAACAGACCATACCCTTGTTAGTAGTAAAAGCAGTATTTTCCTGATCATGGGGCACCATGCAGATCTAGTTATAGCCAAAAAAAGTATCCATCAAGGAGAAAAGCCTGTGACTCAAGGAGACATCCATCAACTTGTCAATCCGAGATAGTGGATAGCTATTCTTTAGATAGGCTTTGTTAAGGTCTGTGTAATCGATGCACATCCACCATTTCCTATTGGCCTTCTTGATGAGGATGACATTAGCCAACCACTCCAGGTAGTTCACTTCCTTTATGAAGCTAGTCTTAAGTAGCTTGTCCACCTCCTCTTCTATCACCTTCAATCGTTTGGGTGCGAACTTTTTTTTCTTCTGTCGAACTAGTCTGTGGTTGAGGTCAACATTCAAAGCATGCAAGATCACCTCCAGGTCTATCACTAGCATGTCTACGACAGTCCAGGCAAAGACATCAATGTTCACATGGAGGAAAGTGGCCAAATGTTGGTGGTCCTCTCTGTTCAGGCACGACCCGACCTAAATAACCTTGCTCGAGTCAATCTTAGTATTATGGGCATGAGATCCTTCACGAGTTCTCCTCTTTGCTTAATGAGCTTATCTCTGACCCCTAGCTCTTCTTGAGATAGCTTCACTTGAGCTTCACTTCGCAAGGTGGTCATGTAGCATTCTCTTGCCAACACTTGGTTCCCTCTAGCTTCACCGACTCCATTAGGGATGGGGAATTTGATCAACAGGTGATAGGTCGATACCATAGCTTGGAGAGTGTTTAGTCCTGATAGACCTAGTATGGCATTGTACACCGAAGGAATCTTCACAACCAAAAATCGGGCTTAGACAGTCCTTTGCCTAGGTGTCCAACCTGCTATTAGGGTTAATTCGATCGCCTCTTTGATAGGTACAGTGGTCCCAGAGAAGCTAACCAAAGGAGAATTCACCTTTTCTAGCATATCATCAGACAATCTTATTTTCATAGATACATCATAAAATAAAATGTTTGCTGAACTTTTATTGTCAACCAAAATGTAGTGTACATCACAATTAGCGCTATTCAAAGTGAGTACAACAATATAGTCATGGGAGTACTGCATGCTATGGAGGTTGGCATCAGAGAACGTGATAACTTTGTCTTTGATCCTTGGCCTCTTCTGAACTTCCCATCTACCTTGATGCCCCCCGGAGATCATGTGGACATATTCAATCCCTTCCCTATTCTCCTGAGGACCTCAAGTCGAAGTGGTTCATTCCAGGCTCGATCTTGCTACATGATAAGTCTATTAAATATCCCAATTCAAGCATTAAAATATATTAATTAATCTTTAATTCTTAAAAATTAATATTTTTACTTATCTTTTGTAGAAAAGGAGTTTATAGATGGAAAGAGCATGATTTATAGAATCCAAAGATCAAACGGTATAAAAATCAAAGTTCAAACAGAGCTAAATTCAAGCAAAAATCAACAAAATCAAGCCTAGCATAGATTTTAAAGCAATCGATCCACCATGGACTGGATGCTCGGTCTACAGGCCTTGCCCATGGACTGTCTTCTCCAAATCATTACTGATGTCCCTTCTCCCCATCATTTTTGGAGCTGCTTCCTGCCATCGCCTGTCGCTAGATGGAGAAGTCGTTGAGACCCCCATGCTGCTCCTCCCCTACTCATCATTGCCACCTTCATCCTGCCACAATCCACCCCGGCATTCTTGCCGCCAATGGCCATCCACTACTCCCATCACCGCCCTGTAGCCATCGTCTCCACCCTAATTAGAGCCACATTCCACCCACCACCGGTTGCCACAAACCACCATTGCCACTGCTTTCTTCACCATCACCACTGGCCCGCCTCCCTTAAAGCCACCCATCATCATGGCCTTCCTCTGATTTACCGAGACATGGCTGCCGCTCCTCCTCCTAGGCCATCTCCCGAGTGCTGCCCTCTTCCTGGCTCATCATCGTTTTCCTCTTCCTATCATCTAAGCCATCCAATGAAGATTCGATATCCGGGGATTAATCCACCTAAGACAAGGCTTTGACATGCAACATGCGACCGGATCTACATGCATCAACAGCCAAGAAACAATCAAAGCGAGATCCAATGTTCAGAATCTAATCCGACCTGATTAAGGTGTTGAACAATTGGCACAGATTTTGGCATAATTTGAAGCTTGTGATGAAGATCAGATGGCTGAGATAAAAGAAGGCCCTAGGTAGCAATCCAAACATTAGTTTTGCAGCAAAAAATTATTTTCTTATTCTTTTATTTTCTTGTTTAGATTTTGTATAAGGCTTTGGGAAGAGGGAAAAATATATAAGAGATGCTAGCGGCAGTGATGTGGGGCTAGGCTTCTTCAACCTGGAAAGATGATGAAGCCTGTACTCAGATTTTTATTTTACTTTTTGTATTTAATTCTTATGCAATAAAAGTAATGCTTTTATTTTATATATCTTTTGATTTACTTTTTCGAACAAGGTTTTGATCTAACCTACACGGTCTATGCCCTCGACAGATATTCTGTGATCTCCGAATATGGTACGTACCTAAAAGAGATAGATCATAGTAAGTTCAGTTAATCCCAAATCTTTTAATTAAATTAGATAGTTTATACTCTAAACGAATGAGCCATAATCTTTGGATACATTCCATACCTAACAAAAGATAAATTATATAAATATCCTAGTTGCAAGTATTATTATTATTGCAAAATAAAAAAAAAGTAAAATCTATTTACATGGTGGATTCGAATTCCTAGGTTGCTTCTCTTATTTGCTTTTGTTAATTAATTAATTCAAAACTGCAATTCAAGTATGCTATTCTGCTTTAATCTTTCTATAATCAATTCTCTTTTATTCTTTGTAAAACAACCACCCTTGATCCTTGAAGATATGATCCCCACTTACCCTACCTATAGTAGAGAGTTAGGTTTTATTTTTGACTGCCTTATGACAAGTAATAAATTTTAGCACCATTGCCAGGAATCTAGGCACAATTGTATTTTGAAAAATATATATTTTTTATTTTATTTACTACTTTTTTGATTTTATCACCTTCATTAATTTTAGTGCTTTAATTTAGTTTCCTTATTCTCTAAATTATATTTTATTTTTGTTAACATAAAAAGAGAAAAAAACTACTTTCCTTCTTTTTACAAGTTAACTCCTAGCCTAATTAAGTTTTCTTTTTTAATTTAACTAGCTTAAATATACAAAGAAAGACACTTTTCCATAAAACTTAATTAATTTAAAGAAACCAACAAAAACCCTTAAAAGTTTTACTTGATTTGGATAGCTTGTTTTAACTGCATTGCATCTCTCATAAAACACTTTAAGAGTATTAACCCATAAACAAGATAAGGTTGGAGTTTGATCATCCTTCCTTGGTCTATAAATCATCTCCTTGCATTTGCATTGACTTAGTTTTTAATATAAAATCAATTAGACATCGATCCTAGGACACTCGAGCTCACTAGGACAAGGCACTCGGAAGTGTTGGACTTGATCAGGATTAGCTGATAGACTGATATCTAGAAAAAGGATTCAAGGATGATGCAGTCCTAAAGGATGGTGGTTAATTAATTATGTTGACTAACCTAGTCAATTAAATTGGTATTTAAGGAAAGCAACGGGGGACCCCACAACCTTATCCTTACCTAGCTAGTTAGCTAGTTTTTGACTTGGAGGGCTCCAAGATGGTCTTGGTAGTTAGAAGGTATCTAGATATAGGTTAATCCTATGATAGAGAGTCCATTGTTTGACCACTTGTTTGCTAGTAAAATTTAAACCTAATTAAGATATCCTTGTCTATAATCTATAGATTTAGGACTCCTTATGGCTTATCTTTAGAATTTTCTTCTTATCTATCACTCCTTTCTCTTCTCCTCTCTTTTTCCAAATATATATATATATATATATATATATATATATATATATATCTAGCAAAATTACAACCTGAATAAGGAAATCTGGCCAATTAGTAAGAATAAATCTAAACCCTACCCTTAACCAAGAAAGCTCGGAGTTGACCATGGAATAAATAGACCAACCCCTTAGCCTAAAGGACTATTGTTATCTAATTAGATCTGCTCAACCATCTTGCATTCGACTATCCCAAATTAATGCTACCCATTTCGATATTAAACCTTAAATTATTAATATGCTCTCTAAATTTAATGAAATTAAGGATGCATATATTTTCATTAGAGATTTTGAAGAAGTGTATGATACCATAAGAATACATGAACTCTTAAACAATGCCATTAAACTTAGACTGATTAATTTTGCTCTCAAAAAAATGCTAAGAAATGGCTATATAGCTTGCCTATCCACTCAATTACAACATGAGAGGGCTTTGTTAAAACTTTCTTAAGAAAATTCTTTCCACATCATAAAACAATATGTTGCCTAGGTGGCTTTCCCAAAAGGGGGGTGAATTGAAATTTAAAATATTTAACAGATATGTGCTCTTTGAAAATCTCTTTGAAGTGTTAGGTGCTGTGATTTAGATAATAAAAAGTAGAAGCAGATAGGAAGAAAAAGCACAATGCAAACATAGCAAATTAGAGTGGTTCGGAGCAACCCTCTCTTACATCCACTATCCAAGATACCACTAGGGATTCCACTATATTCACTACCAGAATATAGTCAGATTGTTTTACCAGAATCACAATCCAAACCCAACACCCTTTGATTTTTAAACTGGGCTCACCGAAGAAACCCAACTCTCGATTTTAAACAAGATCACCAAGAACCCAACACTTAGTTTTAAATTGGCTAACCAAGAACCTATTTGGTTTTTAAACTGGGCTCACCAATAACCCAATAACTCAAAAAAAGAATTGAGAAAAACAAGCAACAAATGACAAACTAAAGTTGTCTGATGGTTGCCGATGCTACTTGAGAGAAAACTTCTTAATTGTACTTCAATGCACTTCACTGGATTCTTTAACTTCTACAATGTGTGCTTCAAGCTTCAGGTAGGAGTTGGTGAAGTCTTGAAGACTGACTTGAATGCTCTCTTGTGCTCTGTTTTTTACAAGCTTTCTTTTGATTTCAACTAAGCATTAACCATTGGAGCATTTTTCAAATCCAAAAATGGTATTCTGGAACTAGTTGTTACTTGCCTGGAATCGACCTTTGAGTCAACTCGGATCCTCATAGAAGTTTTGGTCGAGTCACCTCACTTCATTCAGGTCAGCTCGGTTTCACAGTGTTCTTAATTCCTTACTCTGAAAGAGTCGGCTCATCTTTGTTCGAGTTGGTTCGGATTCACAGGTCTTCAAAACTATACTCTGGAAGAGTCGACTCTTCTCATTTGAGTCGGCTTCTGGCTATTTTCTCATAACTATTCTTTATGGACTCTAAGGAGTCGGCTCAAACTTCTGAAGGGTCAACTCGGATGTCTGACTAAATGATAAAGTCGTCTTGGACTTCCTTCGGGTCAGCTCGCTTGTCTGATTCAGGAAATGATATACTGGACGAGTCGGCTCGGGTTCCTTCGAGTCGGCTTGGATTCCTTCTAGTGGGCTCGGATATCTGCATGCCAGAAACCTTCATGCATGCCATGAACAAGAGTCGGCTCCCTTTACTCGAGTCAGCTCAGATGAGTTTTACAGTGAAGCTTCATCTATTCTCCAAAATTCTTCCAGCAATACTTCAATCATTCAAGAAACTCTCCAACTCTTCTAACAATAATTTCTAAGAAATTTAAGCTTGAAAAGATTTTGAAGTGGCCCATTTTCATGATTTTTACTTTACTTTTTCTTTGGGCTCTTCTTTACATGACACATTTACAACACAACTCTTGATAAATTTAAAGATTATAGGAGTTGTAATTGAGCAATAAAATCATCCTACAAAAACTTGTAAAGTACTTAAAGAGTTGTTAGTAAGATAAATACATGCTCCAATATTTTGTTATCATCAAAATCATTCAAGGGGTCAATAATCTCCCCCTTTTTGATGATGACAAAATACTAGGCATGGAAAAACTTTACATTTACATGTATAATTGTATTTGAAAGTAAGTATTAACATGTATCAGAACTTTTGCATGTATTAATGTATCAGAGCTTGCATATGGACAAAGTATCAAAGCTCTTGAGATAAGGTCAATATTTATCAGAGCTAAACCATATGTATCAAAGCTATATAAAGTTAAAGCTTGTCCAAAGCTAATAATGGATAGCCATTGATGCAATATCAGAGCAATTTCAATTATATCAGAGTAATTTAGTTGAATATATATCAGAGCTATTTAAGCAAATCTATCAGAGCAAGTATAAGCAAGATGCAAAATTTATATCATTCTCCCCCTTATTTGTATATTTTCCATGCACAATTATACATACTCCCCCTTTTTGTCAATAATCAAAAAGATATTCAATTAATTTTTCCCCCTTTGTTAAGAACACAAAGCTTGATTTTTTGAGATAGAATGAAAGGATTAATAAGATTGTTTGAGATAATTTGACTTTCAAACAGATTTGACAATTATTACCAAAATTATCAAAGCAAATATTCCATTGCAAACACAACAATTTGACTTTCAAACACAAAAATTTCATTTCATTCAAAGATTTTCAGTACACATTACAAAAGATTGAAAGTAAACATACATACAATAGTCTATTCACTATCACTAGGCAATTCTACAGTAGGTTCTACTAGTTCTACCTTAATGTTTGCACTAGTGCTAGTAGATGGTCCAGGTGGTGGCATAGAAGAGATAGGATCAACAAAATGTGGCTAAGAAGCCTGAGGTCTAAGGTGTAGTGCAGGCTGCCTAGGGTGTGGTGCAGACTGACTAGGAGGTGGTGCAGGCTGAGACTGTCTAGGAGTAGAAGCGAAGGCTGTAATGACTGTGGTAGAGAGTTGGCAAAGGGTAGTCCAAACTGAACTGTGCTCTTCTTCCATCTTCTTCATCCCAGTGTTTAGTGCAACCAGTTCACTTGCTTGGGCATTTGCAAATGCCTCTGCAGATCATCTTAGTCTCCCAGACTCAGCTCTAAGGATGCCAATCCCTTTAGTATAATCTTCTTCCATTTTCCTGCCTTGTTCCATTGAACCCATCCTGTAACTCATCTCTCTCAATTCAGTTCTGAATTCTTCTATGCTATGATCAATAGATTTTTTGATATCTTCAGAAGCTGTCCTGAGGGAGTCATATAGAGGCTGAATGTCAACCTATGGCTATGGTCTAGTAGACTCAACATTGTCAACTTTGGAGCACAACTATCTGACCTCACCATAGATCTCCTCAAATTTGCTATCGACTGTTTGGCGAAGCTCGCCAAACATCGAACCGAAAGAGCTGGTCAGGGTCTTAGTAAGTAATCTCATCTGCAGTGCCATGAATGCCTGAGGCGGTCCCTGAGTAGAAGATGTCACAAAAGGAATAGATGGTGGAGCCAATGGAGAAGTAGGTGCTGGTGCTACAGCAGCTGATGGTATAAGTGAAGCTTGAGGTGCTAATGGAGCTGGTGAAGCCTGAGGGCTTCTAGCCTCTCTGTGTGTATCCTCATGCTCCTTTATATCAGGTAATGAAGGCTCGACAGTAGTAATCTCCTCAGCTACAAGCTACTGTGCATGCTCCTCAAAGTCCTTATCCTCATCATCTGAAGATTCTGCTGCCCTGTGATCTGACTCTTTCTTCAACCAATCCCCTTCAACCTGATGATAGCCCATATGCTGAAGTGATTTGGCAGAGTAGGTGTCAATATGATGTAACAATCTGCTGTCCTCTCCGTCAAGTGTAATACCAAAGTGTTTGAATATCAAAGTGAAGGCCATACCATAGGGTAAGCATGCTTTGGCCTTCTTAACAGCATCTCTCATCTGGGTAAGCATAATAAAAGGGAAATTGAGGGCTTCTCCTTCAATCATGTATCTCATGAAAACTAAGTCCCTCTCATTGACCCAGTCGAATCTACTAATCCGAGGCAAAAATATCCTGCTCACAATATTGTGAAGTAGTCTCATTTCCAAGGAAAGAACATTAGCCTTAACATTAGCAATCTCATTCACTGTATCAGATTCTAAAATTAGTCTTAAGGTCCTCTATCTTTCCGTCATGACCAGATGACAACTTCCATTGTGAGGCATGTGCAGAATTTGACTTAAGCACTCCTCATTTACTGTCATTCTAACCCCTTTCATAGTAGAAGTGACTCCATTCTCTTCTAGGGTTAGATTTTTATAACATGTTCTGACTAGGGTAGGGTAGGTAGGTAGGTCCAATGTACAGAAAAACTCCCAGCCCTGAGATTCAATCCAAGTCCCAATCTGGAAACCCTGGTTTTCTAAAAAGGTGAAGTTGATTTTCCTACCAGTGGTGACCAGTCGGTTCCCCATCAACATGATTGGTCAAGGTTATACAGGGGAAGGATTCTGATCTTCTTCACTGCTCTCATGTTCTTCCACTGCAATAATCCGAGTCGACTCTTCTTGCCGTCTCTTTGTTCTTCTTTTCCTTTCCATAGTGGATTCGGTCCGTTGTGATCTTTTGCCAACTACCCTTTTAGGTGCCATTGCACAACCCCGGGAAGAATGCGAGAATCGGAGCTCGAAAATGTAGGTTTTGGAAGTATGGAGGAGATATTCAAGTAGGGAGCAAGGGTTTTGAGCTAGAACAAAAGACAAAATTTTAGAATAAGTCCTACAGCTCTATTAAAAAAATAGCTTGCCCGACATCCGAGTCGGCTTGGCAAGCCCTAATCTACTTGAGTCGGCTCGAGCAGAACTATAACAGAACTTAATCAAGAGTTTGAGTCGGCTCGACTTGAGCATAATAGCTCGAGTCGACTCGAACCAGAACTCTCCACAAGAGTCAAAAAAGGTTCAAAAATGAAAATTAATGACAAAAATCTACAAGGAGAGATGGTCAAAGATCTTGGTTTGATGTAGGAGTCTTTTTAGATAATTTTTTCTTAATTTTGAAGAGATTAGGTTAAGAAGATTTTCTAAAAAGGGTCACATAAATCTAATTCTCCTCTAATCATCTCAAATCTATCTTGATTAAGTAGCTTAGTAAAAATGTCAGCGAGTTGGTTTTCAGTTAGAATAAATTCTAATTCAATTTCACCATTCAAAATATGATCTCTTATTAAATGATGCCTAATCTCTATGTGCTTAGTTCTTGAATACTAAATTAGATTTTTGTGAAATTTATAGCACTTATGTTATCACATCTGATAGGAATTTTAGATTGTGTAACACCAAAGTCTTATAGTTATTGTTTAATCCATAATACTTGTGCACAACAACTCCCTGCAGCAACATACTCTGTCTTAGCAGTAGATAGCGCTATCGAGTTTTGTTTCTTATAGTACCATGAGATTAAACTCAACCCTATAAATTGACATGCACCACTAGTACTTTTTCTATCAATTTTACAACCAGCATAATTAGCATCCGAAAATCCAATTAAATTCAGTGAAGAATGCTTTGAAAATCATAGACCTAGATTACTTGTTCCGTTTAGATATCTTATAATTCTCTTAACCGCATGCATATGTGATTCTTTAGGATTAGATTGGAATCTAGCACATACACATATGCTAAACAAGATATCAGGTCTACTAGCAGTTAAGTACAACAATGATCCAATCATACCTCGATAGAGCTTTTGATCAATGTTGTTGCCATCATCATCTTTATCCAATCTGCAGGTAGGACTCATGGGTGTGCTCATTTGTTTGCTTGACTCCATACCAAACTTCTTGATGATCTCTTTGATGTATTTGGCTTGGTTTATGAAGATCCCTTCCTTTGATTTCTTTACTTGAAGTCCAAGGAAGTAGTTCAGCTCACCCATTAGACTCATTTCAAATTCACCCTGCATCAACTTAGCAAATTTTCTACAAAGAGTTTTATTAGTTGCACCAAATATAACGTCATCAACATAAATCTGTATAACTAATATATCATTATTTTTCTTTTTGATGAAAAGAGTTTTATCAACATTTCCTCTTATAAAATTATTTTCAAGCAAGGAAGTGCTAAGTCTATCATACCAGGCTCTAGGTGATTGTTTCAAACCATACAATGCCTTACTAAGTTTAAAAACATGATTTGGAAAAGCATGACTTTCAAAACCATTTAAAAAAGTACTTTTCATGTCCATTTGGAATAGTTTGAAATTCATGTAGCAAGCAAATACAAGTAATAATCTTATGGCCTCTAGTCTTGCTATGGGTGCATAGATTTTATCAAAATCTATTCCTTTTTCTTAGTTGTATCCTTTAGCTACCAACCTTGCTTTGTTTCTAATTACTTTACCTTGTTCATCTAACTTATTTCTATAGACCCATTTGGTTCCTATGATGGGATGGTCTAATGGTCTATCAACTAAAGTCCACACATTATTTCTTTCAAACTGGTTTAATTCTTCATACATGGCCATCATCTAGTTTGGGTCATTTTCAGTTTCTTCTAAGCTGTGGGGTTCTATTTGTGAGACAAATGCTAGGTAATCATGTGCATCTCTATGTGATGACCTAGTCCTAACACCTTGTGAAGGATCACCAATAATTAAATCTTTTGGATGAGAGATTACATACCTCCATTCCCTTGGTAGATCATCATGATCCTTACTTACCACTTCTCCTTCTTAAGTTGGTCTTTCTTATATGCTCATATCTTTCATCTCCTTTTGAAGTGTACCTGCATCATTATGTATGTACTCTTCTTTCTTTGAAGGTGAGGGGTTAGTTTCATCAAAAATAACATGCATTGATTATTCTACAGTTAGAGTTCTTTTATTAAATACTCTATATGCTTTGCTATGTAATGAATAACCAAGGAAAATTGCTTCATCAGACTTAGCATCCAATTTTTCTAGATTATCTTTACCATTATTTACTTCATCAGACTTAGCATCCAATTTTTCTAGATTATCTTTACCATTATTCAGTACAAGGCATTTACAACCAAAAATATGAAAATAATTGATATTAGGTTTCTTTTCATTCTAAAGCTCATAGGGGGTTTTCTTTAAAATTGGACGAATCAAAATACAGTTTAAAATATAACAAGCAGTGTTCATCACTTCTGCCCAAAAGTACCTTGGAAGATTGCCTTAACATAACATTATTCAGGCCATCTCTTCTAAAGTTCTATTCTTTCTCTCTATAATACCATTTTATTGTAGTGTTCTAGGAGCAGAGAAGTTGTGATCAATGTTATTTTCTGCGCAATAATTATCGAAAAATTGATTTTCAAAATTCATGCCATGATCACTCCTAATAGAAACTATAGAAAGGTTTTTCTGATTTGAAACTTTTTTGTGAAATTTTTGAATTTCATCTTTATGAGTAATAAACAAAACCCAAGTAAATCTAGAAAAATCATCAACTATTACAAGAGCATATTTCATACCACCTAAGCTTGTAGTCCTAGTTGGTCCAAATAAGTCCATGTAAAGTAGCTCAAGGGGCCTAGAAGTTGAAATTATATTTTTGGATTTAAAACTCCCCCTAGTTTGTTTACCCATTTGACAAGCATCATAAACATGTTCAAAGTCTACTTTAAATTTAGGCAAACCTCTAACTAGATTCTTAGAAATTAACTTGGCGATAGTATGCATGCTAGCATAACTTAATCATCTATGCCAAAATAAACAAGACTCCTCGGTTTTAGCATTCATTGCAACTAGACTGAAACTACTAGACATGGCCAAATCATTAAGATCTATCACATAAATATTTTCAAGTCTATGTCCAATGAATTTGTTGCTAGAATCAAGAGAGTTTATTACAATACACATAGATGATTTAAAGACAACCTTGAAGCCTTTATTACATAATTGACTAATACTTAATAAATTCTTCTTTAATTTGTCTACTAGCAATATATTTTCAATAAAAGTACAGGGGTTATTTTGATCTTACCGATTTCGATTATTTTTTCCTTGCCATTATCTCCAAAAGTAACCAAACCTCCTTCCTACATCTCTAGGATGATGAATTAATCTTTGTCACCCATCATATGTCTTGAACAGTCGCTGTCCAGATCCATCTTTTCTTTAATTTCTGGGATGCAAGACATTCCTATAAAATAATCAACAAGTTCTTTTAAGTACCCAAGCTACCTTGGGTCCTTGCAGGTTAGCAGAGGTGGTTCCTTTGGAAACCCAAATATTTCTGATTTTATTTTTAGAATATATATTTTTCTTTAACAAATCATATTGAAAGAATTTATGTTCAACCCCATGACATGCATAACATACAATTCTAGAATTCTGAAAAGATATAAATTTTGAAGTTCTAGATGTAGAAGCATGAGATGCAGATGTAAATCCACATTCAGCTAAAAAGATTTTTGAATTGATGTATTAGGAATATACTTTGAAGCTCTAGAAATGGTTACTAAAGGATTTGACACAAAAGCTTTTTGAGATAAATCTTTTGGAACAAAAGCTTTTGAAGTTACAAGAGTAGTAGCTGAAATTCTATTTTAATTAGAAGAATTAAAACCAATTCCAGCTTTGTTTCTAGAAATTCTTTGGTCTTTTAAAATTAACTCAAGATTGTTTGAAGATAAAGTTATTTTTTCAACTAAGGGCTTGAACTTTTCAACCTCATTTTTTAAATCATAATTTTCATCAATCAAAGCTTTGTTTTCATCAAGATATATATTTTTCTCGATTTCCAAAGCCTTGTTGTTTTTAGAGAAGACACTTAACTCTTTATGCAATAAATTGTTCTTTTCTGAAATCTTTTCCTTCTCTTCTAGTAATGAACCATTTATATTCTTTAAAGCTATAATCTTTACTCTAGCTTTTTTAAATTCCGATAATAAGTTATGAAAAGCAGAATTCGGTTCATCAAAAGTAAATTTTATTTGAGATTCGGGGGACAATACCTCATCTTCGAGACCTATAAGATACAAGTTAGCAGTTTTTGTGGTCTCTTCCTCTTCAGTTGAAATCGACTCCTCGCTGTCGCTCCAAGTAGCAACCATCGCTTTCTTTTTCTTTTTCTTGAATGTTTTCTTCAGCAGAGACATTCAAGACGGATGTGCCCAGGTTTCTTATACTCATAGCAGATGGGCATTTGATCATTTTATTTTTCTTTCCCTTATCCTTGTCCTTACTATATTTCCCTTTCTTATGAAATTTTTTAAAATATCTTATTTTCATCTTTCCCATAAATCTTCTAAATTTTCTCACGACCATAGAAATATCTTCATCTTCTAAGTCATCTGTGGAGGAGATGCAGTCATTTTCTGATTCCTCATCTTGTTTCTTTGAATCCAATGCAGCTTTAAAGGCAATTGTTTTCTTCTTCTTATGATCATCATCAGTTCTATGCTGCATGGCCAATTCATGTGTGATGAGAGAAACCATCAATTCATCCAGAGGTAAGGTATTTAAATCTTTCGCTTCCTTGATGACAATCACTTTGGGGTCCTACTTGTCTGGAAGTGATCTAAGGATCTTCTGTACTAAGTCATCATTTGAATAGACCCTGTCAAGACTTTTTAAATCATTTATAATATATGTAAAGCGAGAAAACATGATAGAGATAGATTCATTTTGTTCCATTTTAAATAACTCATAATTATGTACCAGAAGATTAATTTTCGAAGTCTTCACTTGGAAAGTTCCTTCGTGGGTCACTTCGAGTTTATCCCAAATTTTCTTTGTAGAAGAGCAAGTGGAAAATCGATTGAACTCATTAGCATCCAAAGAACAATATAATAAGTTCATAGCTTTGGCATTCAATTCCCACATTTTCATGTCATGTTCATCCAAATCCTCTTCAGGCTTTGGGACATCCACACCATCAATTTTTATCATGGATACATGTGGACCCTTAAGAATGACCTTCCACAACTGAAAATCAATAGCTTGAATGTATATCTTCATTCCAGCTTTCCAATATGAGTAATTCGTGCCAGTAAACAATGAAGGTCTATTAGTAGATTGGCCTTCAACCAAGGAAGTACTCATGGGACAAGCCATCAATCTTTACTCTAATTGAATTCAGAGAACCTGCTCTGATACCAGTTGTTGCCTAGGTGGCTTTTCCAAGAGGGGGGTGAGTTGGGGATTTAGAAAATTTAACAGATATATGCTCTTTGAAAACTTCTTTGAAGTGTTAGGTGATGTGATTTAGATAATCAAAAGCAGAAGCAGATAGGAAGAAAAAGCACAATACAAGCACAACAAATTAAAGTGATTCGGAGCAACCCGCTCCTACATCCACTACCCAAGATACTACTAGGGATTTTCACTATATTCACTATCGGAATACAATCGGATTATTTTACCAGGATCATAATCTAAATCCAATACCCTTTGATTTTTAAACTGGGCTCATCAAAGAAACCAACTCTTGGTTTTAAATAGGATCACCAAGAACTTAACACTTAGTTTTAAACAGGCTAACCAAGAACCTATTTGGTTTTTAAACTGGGCTCACCAATAACCCAACAACTTAGAAAAATAATTGAGAAAAACAAGCAACAAATGATAAACTAAAGTTATCTGATGGTTGCCGATGCTGCTCGAGAGAAGCTTTCTTAATTCCACTTCAATGCTCTTCACTAGCTTCTTCAACTTCTTCAATGTATGCTTCAAGGTTCAGGTAGGAGTTGGTGAAGTCTTGAAGAATGACTTGAATGCTCTCTTGTGCTCTCTTGCTTACAAGCTTTCTTTTGATGTTCAACTAAGCATTAACCATTCAAAAGTTGTCCTAATCCTTCATTTATAAAGTGTTGTACTCTTCTCAGGTGATTTTAGTCATTGTAGACCATTAGGATGTGACATTTGACGGTTGGAGCACTTTTCAAATTCAAAAATGGTATTCTGGAACAAGCCGTTACTTGCCTGGAATCGACCTTCGAGTTGGCTCAGATCCCTCGAGTCGGCTCAGATCCCTTGAGTTGGCTTGGATCCTCAGAGAAGTTCTGGTCGAGTCACCTCGCTTCATTCAGGTTGGCTTGGTTTTACAGTGTTCTTGATTCCTTACTCTAGAAGAGTCGGCTCGCCTTTGTTCGAGTTGGCTCGGATTCACAGGTCTTCAAAACTGTACTCTGGAAGAGTCGGCTCTTCTCATTTGAGTCGACTCGCCTGACTGTTTTCTCAGAACTATTCTTTCTAGACTCTGGAGTAAGACAAATACATGCTCCAATATTTTATTATCATCAAAATCATTCAAGGGGTCAACATAATCAAGTTGAAGAATGAGATTAACCAGCTAATTAAGGAGAGAGCCCTTTTGGAAATGCATAGACTATTTTAAAAAACTTTTGAATTAGTGTCCACATCATAAAATAGAGACCTGGAGGCTATGCCAAATTATTTATGAAGGTCTAGATCCAAGTTTCAGAACCATGGTTGAGTCAATATGCTAGGACCAGTTCATGCAAAAGCCACCTAATGAAGCCTGACAATTTTTAGAGAACTTAGTAGAAAAGAGTTTACAGTGGAAGGGAACCAAGAAATTTGAAAACATACCAGCAAGAGGTGATATGCACCAAATCTCAACATCCATAGCTAAAGAGGCTAACATAGTATTTATAATCCATAAGATAGAGGCCTTAGAACTTACGGGACAGACCTCTATAAATTAAGTGAACCAAGTGCCCACACCCATATACAATGGATGCTGTGATCTAAGGCATGTAGTAGAAGAATGCCCCCACCTTATGATCCAAATTGAAAACGATTATACATAGGTGAATGTAGCCTATCAGAAACCTACCAAAAATTCCTATGCACCAACCTAGAACGCAGGATGGAGGAACCATCCAAACTTTTTCTGATCACAAGGTCCTAATACAGGTGGTCCTAGCTTCAACCAACCAAATCCAAGGCCCAATCCTATAGTAAATAACCTACTAGTCAATTATAATGAAAAGAAATTCAGTTATCTAAAAAAATACCTAGAAACACTAGCTAAATCAATTGCTAACACCAATTTTGCTTTGGCTAAATCTAATGACAACACACATATAGCTCTGGCTAAATTATATGCTGACACCAAAGCTGCAATTAATAGTACTAATGCCACCTTAAATAGCTTCATGCAGACTACAGGTCAACTTGTAACTTCTAACACTCACGCTATTGCTCATTTAGAGATACAATTAGGATAATTGGCCATGACTTTGAGTGATAGAGAAAGGGGTAATTTGCCAAATCAGCCTGAGGCTAACCTAGAAACACAAAATAATCAAGGATCATAACAAGGAACCCAAATCAACCACTTGAATGCTGTCCATATATTGAGATCTAGGAAACTAATAGATAACCATGTGGTCACATCTAAAAAAGAAGAAATAGATGATCACTCTCGGAATAACTGTTTGAGTAGGGCTGGCCCGAAGAATCCAAGGCATCAGAACTTGATGCAACTCCTAATTTACTAGCTGAGCCCTTGTTAGAATCTGATAAACCAAATATTAAAGCTATAGCACCATTCCCTAATAGTCTAAAGCTTGACCAAAACTCAGCCCAATTAGATAAAATCTTGGAGGCCTTTAGGCAAGTTAAAATGAATATACCCTTATTAGATACGATCCAATAGGACCCAGCTTATACTAAATTTCTTAAGGACTTATGTACCAAAAAAAAGACCACCAATATACATAAGAGAGCCTTTCTGGTAGCTAGCATAAGCTCTTACCTTTCAAACCATATGCTAGCAAGAGGGATAATTATTAAGCATCCTTAGAGAAAATAAGGAAGCCTTAGGATGGACCATGGCTGATATAAAAAGGATCTACCCCTCGATTGTTTAACATAGGATTCACTTAAGAGCGGAAACCAAGCCTACAAGAGATTTCCAAAGGAGACTCAACTCAGTCATGAAAGAGGTAAAAGAAGGAGACTATAAAACTCCTTGACAATGGCATAATTTATCCAATTTCAGATAATTCTTGAACAAATCCTATGCAAGCAATACCTAAGAAGTCAGGAGTTACTGTAATCCAAAATGATAATAATGAACTGGTCCCAATTAGAATTCAAACTGAATGGAGGGTTTGTATCGACTATAGAAAATCAAATGTCGCTATTCGAAAGGACCATTTCCTTCAACCTTTTATAGATTAAATATTAGAATGATTAGCTGGGTATGATTTTTACTGCTTCCTGGATGGATACTCTAGTTACAATCAGATCACTATAATCCCAGAAAATCAAGAGAAGACAACATCCACTTGTCCATATGGAACCTTTGCCTACAGATGCATGCCCTTTGGTTTATGTAATGCACCATCTAACTTTCAAATATTCATGATTAGTATTTTCTTTGATATAGTTGATTAATTCCTTGAGATTTTTATGGATGACTTTTCTATCTTTGAGTCTACTTTTTTCGAATGCCTACATCACCAAAGACTAGTTTTAGAAAGATGTAAAGAAAAGCATCTTGTACTGAATTGAAAAAAGTGTCAATTCATGATAAAGGTATAGTCCTTAGCCATGTGATTTCAAAGAGGGGCATACAAGTAAACAAAGCCAAGGTTGACTTAATTACAAATCTTCTTCTACCTAAATCAGTAAAAAAAATTAGATCATTCATTAGACATGCTGGCTTTTATAGATAAAGAACATCTTGAGCCAAATAGACTTGAAAAAAATAATAGAGTTAGAAAGTATTTGTTAATAACTGTAGCGAGTCAAGGAATAGACAAGCTGATCAGGCTTTTAGCAACCTCTTAGGTTACCTAAAGTCTATTAACACTTTCATTGTATATGCACATTGACAAAGCAAATTAGGTATAGATTGTAAAAGTCAACTGGATATTCAATTATTATTAAAAACTAGTAATTGATATACACCATAATTATAGAATGTAAATTTAAGGAAAGAGCTATCTACCTGAAAAATTTTCATGCAGTATGAAAGCTACTTTGAATTCAAGGAAAGAGCTACCTGTCTAAAATAAAAATATAAAGTATAGAGTATATGTCGATTGCCCTACGCTTAGTAATCGGGTCTCTGCACCTACATCAAGTATAAATGTTCACATCAAATGATGAAGGGAAGGCTAGGATGCTCAGTATATAAAAAAAAATCAGGCAGCATAAAAGCTACTTCGATTCATGAGCTTAATTTGAAGGTGTATAGAAAATTGACCAAAATAGGTTATAAGCATTGCCGACCTTACCATCATGGCCTGCAGTTGTGATGTGGCGCCGGACATCTGCCCCTTTACTCCAGAATCCCACGGTTCTCGATCCTGCAAAATAGAGTTAGAGACCGGGGCGGAGGATCCCGACGAGAGCATTTCGATGATCAAGTCAGCAACGGTAAAGAAGAACAGATCCCCCAAGGCGGATTCCACTTCGGTCACCATGCTTGTAGGAGAGTTTTTCACAAAGAATTGAATAAAAGAGGTTAAAGAGGGGGATGCTCGAGTCGTGGCCATTATGTCCATTGGGACTCTCTCCATGAGTCTTTCGGGAAGTCTCCGTGCCTTCCCTTCACCCGTTCTCCCTTTTTTCGGACTTGTGCTCGTGCTCTCTCATGGAGTTGGTTCCTTTTCTCCTTTCCTCCCTTAGTGTCCTTTTAGATCACCAGTCCTCCTAGTGCCTCGAATCTCGCCCTCCAAGGGGCTCAGGGGTCAACGGAGCCCGTTGGAAGTGCTCCCGAGGTCATTACCTTTATAGTGGGGAGTTAAGCCGTGAACCTTGTTTCCCCAATGGGCTATCACCATTGGGAAAATTTTGTAGGGCCTCGATCCGAGGTGGCCACCTTCGGGTATGAAGCTTCCAACGTGGCCTTCTCTTTTTGGATGGTTCAAGTGGTCGGCTGCAGAATTTGATGCCTCGATCGAGACGCCCTTCCTCAACTGGTGCAAACGAGGGTAGGCATGCCTTTCAAGCCTTGGGGCGCCGCATTATGCGCATCGGCCTCGCTGGCAGTCTCGGTGCCGGCGCCTCCATTCTTCTCCATGCTTCCAAGGAGAGGGCTTGACTCCGGTCGAGGTGGAATTGACCCTTGGGGAGCTACCTGGCGAAGGAGCAAAGAGGGCTCCACTTTGATTGAGGTGGGCTCGACCCTTAGGGGGCCACCTGGCGAAGGAGCGAAGAGAGCTCGACTCTGGCAGAGGTGGGCTTGACCCTTGGGGAGCCACCTGGCGAAGGAGCGAAGAGGGCTCCACTTTGACCGAGGCGGACTTAACCCTTGGAGAGCCACCTAGTGAAGGAGCGAATAGGGCTCCACTTCGACCGAGGTGGGCTCGACCATTGGAGAGCCACCTGGCGAAGGAGCGAAGAGGGCTCAACTTCGACCGAGGTGGGCTCGACCCTTGGGGAGCCACCTGGCGAAGGAGCGGAGAGGGCTCCACTTTCGGAGAGGTTTCGACTCCGGTCGAGGCGGACTCGACCCTCAGGGAGCCATCTGATGAAGGAGCGAAGAGGGCTTGACTCTGCCCAAGGCAAACTCAACCTTGGGGAGCCACCTAACGAAGGAATGGAGAGGGCTCCACTTCAACCGAGGCGAACTCGACCCTTGGGGAGCCACCTGGCGAAGGTGTGGAGAGGGCTCGACTCTGGCCAAGGCAGACTCGACCTTGGGGAGCCACCTGGTGAAGGAGCTTGGGAAGATGTCCGACATGGCGACACCTACTTGCCTTCCCGAGGTGTACTTCACATCAGCGATCTTGCCACATCATTTGCCCCCCACTCCCAAATCTCGTCGAAACGTCGCAACAGGGATGAAGGGAGCTAATGCGAGGCTGACGTGGAAGAATGAAAATCCTGGTGTAACTATTGCCACGATCACCGTCGCTTCGCATGTCGTGCCTCGGTGTTGAATGTGCGGGCGCCATGTCCGTAAGTTTGAGGAGCCATAATTATGTCGCGCTAGATTTGAGATGATTTTTAGCAAACCGAAGCATCGACACCGGTCGTCTGCACACGTGGCACTCATCCGATGGCGAATATGCAAAAGGGGCTGCACGGCCACTATCTATCGACTTCTGAAAAGAGAGAAGACTTTTCGAAAACTGATTTCTTTCGAATTTCTCGTGCTTCACCGGTGGTTCAGAGTTTCTTCTTCTTCCTAACTGTTCCCTTTCGTCAAGTCAAGCAGGTTGGTATTCTGCAACCCTCCTCCTATTCCTTCTTCTTTCTGACTGGTAGCATTTTAAGTTCTCCCCCCTTCTTAGGTGGACCGAAACCTTCTCCTAGGTCTTCCATCTTCCTTTTCTTCATCTTTGCTTGCTTGAATGGCTCCTTTGGGCCGACACCCTCGACCCTCTAGCAACCTAAATGAGATAGGCCCCTCCCGATTGAGGACTTCATCTTTCGATAGGAAAACAAAGTTTCCCTCGAAATCTGGAGGTGCCTGCATCCTAGAGGGTTAGTCATAGAAAGCCCTAGGGTTCCTACCGCTCCTTCTGTCCCTGTTGTCGCCCCTCTGGCGGCAGCGGCTTCGACCAGTCCCTCCAACATTATTTCGATAATGACCGAAGAGGACCTTTCCTTGATCTAGGAAACATACGAGATCCCAAATTTCATCTGGCTCTCACTCCCGAAACCGGGGGAGCGGGCCATCTCAAGCGGTCCGGGTTGGATCGCCTTTTATGAAGAGTTCTTTGCCGGGGGCCTTCATTTTCCTCCCCATCCCTTCTTTCTTTCTTTCCTTAGCCACTTTCGCCTCATGCTGGCCTAGTTAACTCCCAACGCCATTAGGGTCATCTCCGGCTTCATTGTCTTCTACCACTTTTACGGGTTTGTCACCCGTTTCTCTTTGTTCAGGGCTCTTTTCACCCTGAAGTGCCACCCTGCCAATGACGGGTGGTAGTTCCTTTCTCCCTGGCCCAAGTGCCTCCGATTTGACCTCCCCACTAAAATCAGGGGATGGAAGAATCGATATTTCTTCGCTTCAATTGAGGAGGTCGACTGGGTCTGGAGCGTTTCGGACCGGTCCCTGAACCGTAACTCCCAAGTGGAGTCGGCTGACCGGGAAGTCTTCACCCAACTGATCAGCGACGAGCTCCCCTCTCTCAAGGTTATGCTAACGGAGCAGAACTTGTTCGAGGTCGGGATCGGCCCGATCCGAGAGATTCATGAGCTTTCACTGGGCATGTCTCCACGTCTTGCTCCTCTTTTTTTTTTCGAGGCTGACCCTCATTTACCTTTTTTCTTCTTTTTTCTTGTAGGGATGAAATATTCCACGGAGAGCCAGATGGAGTCCGCCCAGAAGAGAAACGCTTTGGCCATGCCCAGGGAGACTATACTAAAGAGGGCCCAGGTGGAAACCAACCGATGGGCCCGGCCCACTTCAACTTCAAATCCGAGGGTGGCTGATCCCGCCCCCCGGCCCCCTCAGCAGTGGGTTCCCTCCCCGGAGATCATCGACATCGATGAGGGGAGGGCAGGTGAGCGGCCCACCTCGCCTTCGGGACGGCCGACCAGGGTGGTGGGACCTCCAGTAACGGTCGAGCCCCCTCCGCAGTCTTCACCGCCAGTCACCGAGGACGCCCCGGTGCCAACTTCCTTCAGACCCGTGAATGTGTCGATGGGGGTTTTGCTAAATGCTTCAATCATCCAGGATGTCGGGTTGGCGGGGCGGATGATGGAGTACGCCATCCAGCCTCGGGATCGCGGCATGAAGGGAGGCCAGGACTACTCAGCAGCACTCCAAGGAATCCTCCCTCAACTTTTCTCAGTAAGTGCCTGGCCTTTTAATGTTCCAGTCAGATTGCAAAGGGACAAACCTCTTTCTTCGATGCAAATCGGGACCGACGTGCTACTGCTCCAGGAATTTTGTGCCGGCTGAGCGAAGAGGGAGGTCAAGAAGGAGAAGAGACTGGCCAACCTCGTGGCCGACATGAAGGACCTGATTGAGAAGGGGTAGGAGATGAAGGAGACCAACAAACTCCATCGAGATCTGTCCCAGACTGAGGGGCGCAACAGGGACCTCGTGGTGTTTCTGTTCGAGGAGAAGGCACGGGCAAGGTGCTGCACCAAGGAGACCATAGCGGAGATCTCTCGCCTGGATGGGCAGTCCCGGACCCTCGAGGCCCGGGTCAACCAGGTCCTGGCGGAGTTAGCGGCGACGAATGACAAGGCACAAGGTGCCTTGGCACTGATGGAGGCCGCCAAGAAGGAGGCCCTCAAAGCCATGTCCAAGTTTCGGGCGTCATTGGAGTTTGAGGATAAGGTCCACGAAGCAGTCATGGACTCATTCATCAAGGGGTTTGAAGCCCACTAAAAGAAGGTGGCTTCGATGTATCCGGAGCTCGATCTGGGGGGAGTCATCATCGACGATGGCGAAGAGTGGCCTGAAGAAGCAGGGGCTGGAGTGGTTGAGGTGGCGACCACCGAGCAACCGGCTGAGCAGGCGAAAGCACCAGTGGAGATCCAAGGAGCTGATGGTCCACCAGTGCACCAGCCTGGGAAGTAGCCGGCAACCCAGTGATCTCTGGGGTCATCCTTGTATTTAGCATCGGGTTTTTGTTTTGTCTTTGGGGTCGCCCGGCCTGTCGGGATCCCCCAAGTTGTAAAAAGTCTCAAGGATTTAATGAAGCACCTTTTATTCCTTCTCATTTATGTATTCCAGCCTTCTGCTTTGGTTCACTGTGTTTTTTATATTGTCAGGAGCTTCGGTTTTGTTTGACTCCAAATTCGATCCTCCCTAGGATGCCTTAGTCGTTGCAGTGACTTAGAGAAAAATCGAAAGCCTTTAAAGTGGTCGCCTATATTGGACTGAAGCTTTCGCTGAAAGGATCCGAGAACCCGCTGGGCACCAGTGGTCCTCAGGTTCCCGTCCCAGGGTGCCAGGCTTGAAGAGTTTCCGGACTTGAGTTACCAGGGTTCAGTTGCCGGGCTTCTGGAGTTTTCGATCTTTAGGTGCCGGGCTTAAAGAGTTTCCGATATTGAGTTACCGAGCTTCATGACTTTTCAATGCTGAGATTTCTAGTCTTTAGGTGCCGGGCTTCTGAAGTTTTCGATCTTTAGGTGCCAAGCTTCTAGAGTTTCCTGTCTTCGGTCGCCACTCATGGGGTCGATGACAGCGTTCCTATGAGACAGATGCAACCGTTGTGCTAAAGAAAATTTTATTATCAATGGGAGGAAGACTTATATTATTGGTAGTACATCCTCAAGTTCCCAATATTCCAGGTCTGTGGAAATCGTGCTCCATCGAGCTCGGTGAGGTAGTAGGTGAAGGTGAAACTAGGTTCATGCAAGCAAGGCAGAAATGATGTATTTTAAAACTGATGTGGCAAGATCGCTGACATGGAGTAGCTGTCAGACACCACGTCAAAGAAAGCCGCCGCACCAGGCGCCGCGTCAGATTCCCTGCTTGGACTCCTTCGCCGAGCTAAGCTCCCCCAGGACAACGGGACCGCCCGTCGAAGCCGAGCTCTGTCCTCCATCAGGTCGAACCCGCGAGCCCGGAATGCCTAGGCTGGAGCCAAGCGGCACCCTCCAGATCGAGCCCCTCTTCGAGGTCGAGCCATCTGGTCCGTACCCGCGCTCTGCCCTCCAGAGCAAGCCCCTCAGAGATCGAGCCTCGTGGTCAGAATCGAGCTCAGCCCTCAACTGCCACGTGGAGCCTCTCCTAGGTCGAGCCCTCTGGACCGGGCCCATGCTTTTCCCTCCAGAGCGAGCCCCTCGAAGATCGAGCCCCGTGGTCGGAGTCGACCCTAGCCCTCCTCCGCCACGTGGAGCCTCTCCAAGGCCGAGCCCTCTGGACCGGGCCCACTCTCTGCCCTCCTCCATCGAGGCGAGCCCGCGAGCTCGGGACTCTTAGGTCAGAGTCGAGCCCTGCCTTTCCAGCTCAACCCCCAGCTCGGGCATAAGCACCGGCGAACAAAGGGACAGCACCGCCATCCCAGGACACCGACGAGCCGCCCGAGGATTGCACTGAGACATCCACCATGCCGCAATGACCACCTGCGACTGCCGGTTACACCAGAAAAGGGAGAGGCCCACTGATCGAGGTGCCACGCTTCTCACCAACCACTTGAACCACCCGAAATAGGAAGTCAACCAAGAAACTCGAATCCCGGGGGTGGCGACCCCCGATCGAGGTACTGCCAGGTTTTCCAGAATGAGGCGACCAGAAGGAATGTCAGAACATATCATAGCTTCTCTTATCACGAATCGAGAAAGGTGCCTCGGGATACTGCCACACATGCCTGACAGCCCGACGGAGATCCCAAGATAAGCGCCCAACGGTAACCTAGACTACAAAGCCCGAAGGGAGCGAGGCAAATGAGGTAACATGCAATACCATTCAAACACAAGTGCAAGCTCAACTAAAGAGCACGGCACCACAAGCAAACTCAAGCAAGGGCGGGCGGAAAGGCCACACAGAGAATCCCTCTAGCTAGGCCGCTCTTCCCCCGACACACTTGCATCCCACTCTCACACCATTCACTCCTCCTAGCATGGAGTCCATCAAGAGGGGCTCGACCAAGAGGATCTTCTCTCCTGGATCGTCACTGACTTGACCGTCGGAGTGCTCCTGCCAGAAACCCCGACCCGAGTCACTAACCCCTGTTTTACAGGTCCAAGAACACCGAATGGCCAGACAGCGAAGGGAGCACACTCCGGTGTCGACAGCAGCTACAGGCCACGATGATCTTGGCGACAATAGATTGGCATGCCAGGTAGGGGGGCTCTGTGAATAGCCTTTGATCTAGTTCAAGCCCCCCTTTTACAAGCAAGTTCCATAGAAGGATGGTAACGACACGGGCACAAGAGGCCTCCACCAGTCGTGCAGGGGACTTCCCCTCCCGGGGGAACCCGCATAACCCAGAAGCGGGGCCATTCGCTCCAGTTCAACCACCTCCGACGGAGTCTCAGCTGGCAGTACTCGTCCAGCAAATGCAGATCCTTGCCACAGCAGTGCACCAACTTCAGCACCAGCACCGATCCTTGGATACCCACCAGCAGGCAGGGACTCCTGTAGCCCATGCCGTGGCCCCTCGCGATAGCCTGCATTCCTTTCAAGGAAAGCCTTCGCAGCCGCGGGCCATCACTGACAACCGGGGTAGCCACCAAACTCCGGCGAAAAGGCAACGAGCTGGGTCTACCGATAGGGAGAGCCGCTTACCAAACCTCGGGCGGACAATATCCAAGCCCCACCGGGGCAGGAAAAGTAGGACCCCCCACCACGGGTGCCATGCACCCATGTCACCTTCTCTGTCTCCTTCGACGGAGGGGTCCACTAACGAAGCCATTAGGCGTGCGGCGGAGAAGTGCATGGAGGAGCGTGACTGCAAGTTGGCGGAGTTATCCCATCAATTTGCCAACCTACCAGGCTCAGCTAGTGAGCCAGCAGGCTACGATGCCCGTCCCCCTTTCTCCCAAGAAATCCAAGGGGAGCCGATTCCGAGTCGATTCCGTATGCCACAGGTGGATCCTTACGATGGGACCACCGACTCCCTGGATCACCAGGAAAGCTACCAGGCCCTCATGAGGGTCCAGGGGTCACCGATGCTCTCCTCTGCATCGCCTTTCCTGCTATTCTCCAGAAGGCGGCCCGGGTGTGGTTCAGCCACTTGGAGCCGGAGAGCATTAACTCTTTCGCCCAGTTGGGGCAAAAGTTCGTGGCCCACTTCAATGCCTGTTGAAAATTGCCACGAGAGGCAGACAGCCTCTTCTCCATCCGACAGTAGGATCGCGAGCCACTGCAAGACTATGTGGCCCGCTTCAAGGCTGTCGCGTTGGAGATCTACAATATTGATGAGCCAGTTGCCATGCTGGCACTAAAGCGAGGGCTCATGACCTCCCGTCTGACCTACTCGCTCGACAAAAAGCCCCCCAAGACTTATTCCGGGCTCCTCCTCCGGGCCCAAAAGTACATCCGTGCCGAGGAGGCGGATCGTACGAGGCGAAAGCTTGATGAGAAGCCACTGAAGAAGCTGACCCCTACCGAAACCTAAAAATACAATGAATAGGAAACACAGAAACCCTACTTAAAAAGGTTCGGCCCAACATTCGAGTCGGCTCGCCGAGCACCCAAATAACTCGAGTCGGCTCGAGCGAAAATCTAATCTAAAGGTCAAAAAGGTCAAAATCGGTTTCTAAAGGTTTCTTGAACCTAAAATAAGTTGTCCTATGCTCTAAAAAAAAATTTAAAATCTTTAGATAATTTTTCCTTAATTTTCAAAAATTAGGTCAAACAGGTTCAAAATGGGTCACATAGCTCTAGCTCTCCTTTAATTTTCTCAAATCTATCTAGACTTAAAGGTTTAGTAAAAATGTCCGCTAGTTGGTCTTCAGTAGATACAAATTCTTGTTTAATAATATTGTTTAAAACATGATCACGAATAAAATGATGTCGAATTTCAATGTGCTTAGCTCGTGAGTGCTAAATTGAATTTTTGATAAATTAATAGCACTAGTATTGTCACATTAATAGAAATTTTAGATTGGACAACACCATAATCTTCTAGTTGTTGCTTAATCCATAACACTTGAGCACAACAGCTCCCAGCAGCTACATATTCTACCTCAGCAGTAGATAATGCTATAAAGTTCTGTTTGCGACAGTGCCAAGAAATCAAGTTAACACCTAGAAATTGATAGGTGCCACTTGTGCTCTTTCTATCTATTTTACATCCTTCATAATCAGCATCAGAATAACTAATTAACTTCAATGATATGTGTTTAGAATACCATAAGCCTACATTACATGTTCCTTTCAGATATTTAATAATTCTCTTAACGGCCATGATGTATGATTCTTTAGGATTAGATTGAAAACGTGCACTCATACAAACACTAAATAGTATATTAGGTCTACTAGCTGTCAAATAAAGTATGAACCGATCATACCTCGGTACAGCTTTTGATCAACATTTGTGCCATTTTCATCTTTGTCAAGTCTACATGCAGGACTCATTGGTGTTACACATACTTTGCTTGATTCCATGCCAAATTTTTTGATTATTTCCTTGATGTACTTGGCCTAATTGATCAGGATACCTTCTTTAGTTTGTTTGATTTGAAGTCCAAGAAAGTAACTCAGCTCACCCATCAAGCTCATTTCAAATTCTTCCTGCATTAGCTTTGCAAAATCTTGACACAAAGATTCATCAGTAGATCCAAAAATAATATCATCAACATATATTTGAACTACCAAGATATCATTATTCTTTCTTTGAATAAATAGTGTAGTGTCAACACTACCTCTTACAAAATTATTAGCAATCAAGAACTTACTTAATCTATCATACCAGGCTCTAGGTGCCTGTTTCAAACCATATAAAGCTTTATTCAGTTTGAAAACATGATTTGGAAAAGTATGATCAATAAAACTTGGTGGTTGCTCAACAAAAACTTCTTCAGATAAAAAACCGTTCAAAAAAATACTCTTTACATCCATTTGAAATAACTTGAAATTCATAAAACATGCATAAGCTAGTAGCAATCTAATGGCTTCTAATCTAGCTACTGGTGCATAAGTTTCATCAAAATCTATTCCTTCTTCTTGATTATATTCTTGTGCAACCAGTCTAGCCTTATTTCTAATTATATTATTATCTTCATCTAGTTTATTTCTATAAACCCACTTAATGCCTATAACAGGATGATCATTGGGTCTTTCTACTAGGGTCCAAACATTATTTCTCCTAAATTGGTTTAATTCATCATGCATTGCTAACATCTAATTTGGATCAGTTTTGGCTTCTTCTATATTGTGTGGTTCTACATGAGAGACAAAAGCAATTAAATCGTGTGCATCTCTATGTGCAGATCTAGTTTTAACACCTTAAGATGGGTCTCCAATAATTAATTCTTTAAGGTGTGATTGTACATACCTCCATTCTTTAGGTATATCATCATGTTCTTTACTCACCTCTTCTTCATGTGGTTCACTTAATTGTTTGTCTTTAAGGGTCAAGTCTTTCATTTCATGTTGTAAAGTACATGCATCATCATCAGCAAAATCTTCCTTTCTTGAAGATGTAATATCAGATTCATTGAAAACAACATAAATAGATTCTTCAACAGTCAAAGTTCTTTTATTGAAAACTCGATAGGCTTTAATATTTAAAGAATATCCAAGAAATATAGTCTCATCGGATTTTGCATCGAATTTACCAAGATTGTCTTTTCCATTGTTAAGAACAAAACATTTGCATCCAAAAACATGAAAATACTTAATATTTGGTTTTCTATTGTTCCAAAGCTCATAGGGAGTTTTCCTGATAATAGGTCTAATCAAAACTCTATTTAAAATCTAGCATACGGTATTAACAGCTTCTGCCCAAAAGTATTTTGAAAAATTTTCTTCACAAAGCATTGTTCTGGACATCTCTTCCAAAGTACGATTCTTTCTTTCTACAACACCATTTTGCTATGGTGTTCTAGGTGCAGAAAAGTTATGATCAATACCGTGCTTTGTGCAAAAATGATCAAAATACTGATTTTCAAATTCGGTGCCATGATCACTATGAATTGAAATGATAGATAAATTTTTCAAATTTGTAACTCTTTTGTAAAACTTTTTGAATACATTAAAAGTATCATCTTTATGTGTAATAAAAAAAACCCATGTGTATCTTGAAAAATCATCTACAATCACAAGTCCATATTTCATACCACCTAAGCTGGTAGTCCTAGTAGGTCCAAATAAGTCCATGTGAAGTAACTCTAAGGATCTAGTTGTAGAAACAATGTTTTAGGTTTAAAACTCTCCCTAACTTGTTTTCCTAACTGACATGCATCACAAATATAATCAAAATTGACTTTGAATTTAGGCAAACATTTGACTAAGTCCTTTGAAATAAGTTTAGCTACGGTGTCCATACTAGCATGACCAAGTCTCCTATGCCATAGTAAACTTGATTTCTTGCTCTTGTCATTCATTGCTACAAGACTTGTAGTACTTGACATAGCTAGATCATTAAGATCTACCATATAAATGTTACCAAGTATGTGTCCAATGAACTTAATACTAGAGTCAAGTGGATCAACTACTATACACATTGATGACTTGAAGAATACATTAAAACCAATGTCACATAGCTGACTAATACTCATAAGATTATGTTTTAACTTTTCTACAAGTAATACGTTTTCAATAAATGTAGGAGTAATTTTGATTTTACCAATACCGATTATCCTTCCATTTCGATTGTCACCAAATGTTACCATTCCACCATCCTTTTGTTCTAGGATGAAGAATTGATTAATATCACCCATCATATGTCTTGAACAGCTGCTATCCAGATACCATCTTTTCTTTATACTTGTGGCTGCAAGACATCCCTGCAAAACAATCATTTAGCAAATTTAGGTACCCAAGCTCTCTTGGGTCCTTGCAAGTTAGTGAAAATGATTCTTTTTGGAACCCAAACTTTCTTAATTTTCTTTTTATCATTGTGTTTCAAATGACATTTAAAAACTTTATGACCAATGTTATTACATGCATAGCATACAATCTTTGAATTTGAATAATAACCATGAGGTGATGCAAATTTAGGTCTAACTTGTTTTGAACTAATGAACTTAGGAGCATATGAAGTAGCTGAAAATTTGTTTAAAATAGAGCCTTTATAACCAATTCCAAATTTATTATTTGTTTCTTTTTGATCTTTTAAAATTAATTCAAGTTTGTTAGAACTTATGGTTAATTGTTCAACTAAGGATTTCAATTTTTGAACTTCTTTCTTTAGGTCATCGTTTTCATTTTTCAAATCCTTATTTTTCTCAAAAAGCTCTTCTTTTTCAAATTGAACAACTTTGAGTCTTTCACAGACTAAGTTTAGTTCCCTTTACAAAATTTTGTTTCTTTCACAAAATTCATTTTTGTCTTTTTCACATACATCGCATTGATTTTTTAAATCCCTCATTTTTAAACCAACTGTTTTGTATTCTACCAATAATTCACAAAAAGCATTATGCAATTCATCATAAGTGAATTCTAAATTAGGTTCAGAAGTATTGACCTCGTCTTCCAAATCCATAAGACAGATTTGTCTAGTTTTTGTTGTCTCTTCATCCTCTTCAGTGGACGTAGTTTCATCACTGTCACTCCAAGTAGCAAGCATTGCCTTCTTCTTCTTTTTGGTGAATATCTTTTTCTTTACTTCAGGACAATCAGGATGGATGTGTCCCGGCTTCTTGCATCCGTAGCAGATAGGTACTTGATCTTTATCTTTATCTTTATCTTTATCTCTTTTTTTTTTATTTTCCAAAATCATCTTTTCTATAATGCTTTATCCATCTATTTGTTTTTCTTCTACCCATGAATCTTTGAATTTCCTCATGACTAGGGTAATTTCATCATTTCCAAGATCATCATCATCTGATAAATCAGATTCTTCATTCTTATCTTCCTCAATAGCTTTAAATGCAATGGCCTTCTTTCTTTTTGTATCTTTCTCAGTTCTTTGTTGCATAGGCAATTCATGCGTGATCAAGGATCCAAGCAGTTCATTCAGTGGCAGTGTATTTAAATCCTTTGCTTCTTGGATAGCTATCACTTTGGCTTCCCACTTATCTGGTAAAGATCTTAAAACCTTTTGGACAAGATCAGCATTAGAATAAATTCTACCAAGACTCTTGAGACCATTTATGATATCAGTAAAACGAGTATACATTGCAAATATAGTCTCACCAGGATCCATCTTAAATAGCTCATAATTATATACAAGAAGATTATTTTTTGATATTTTAACTTGAGAAGTGCCTTCGTGTGTGATTTCTAGTTTATCCTAAATTTCTTTAGCAGAATTGCAAGTTGAGATCCTGTTAAACTTATTTGGGTCCAAAGCACAATATAATAAATTCATTGCTTTGGCATTCAGTTCAGCTAATTTTATATCATTCTCATCCCAATCCTCTTTCGATTTGGGAACCTCTACATCATTAACTTTTATTGTGGGTATATGAGGTCTTTTCATAATAATTTTTCATAAGTGAAAGTCTATGGCTTGAATGTATATCTTCATTCTTACCTTCCAATAAGTGTAATTAATTCCAGTGAAAATTGGAGGTCTATTTATGGATTGACCTTCGGCCAATGAAGTGGTCATGGGATGTGCCATATATCTTTGCTCTAATTAACTTTCAGAGACTCTACTCTGATACGACTTGTTGCCCAGGTGGCTTCCCAAGAGGGGGGTGAATTGGGATTTGAAAAACTTTTCACAATTATGCACACTTTGAAATTCTTTTGTGTTGTGGTGCAATATGTAATGCGGAAGTAATTAAGTAAAATTAATAAAGCAAGTAAAGCACAATCACAAACACCAAGAAATAGAGTGGTTCGAAGCAACCGGCTCCTACGTCTACTACCCAAGCACCACTTGGAATTTTTACTATATCCCCCAACCGGAATACAGTCGGATTGTTTTACCAGGCTCACAATCCAAACCTATATATTTTGATTTTACCGGGATCACTAAAGAAACCCTAACACTTGGTTTTACACTGGGATCACCAAGAACCCAACTTAGGTTTTACAAGGTTCACCTAAAAACCTTCAACTCTTTCTTAAGACATAGCCCCTTGCTGTTCTTAGAGAGCAAACAAGAATAAAGGAATGATAAATATGCAACTACAACAAACCAAGTTTGTATAAGTGTTGTCGATGTAGATCAAGATGAAGTCAATCCTTGAATGCTCTTCAAGCTGCTTCTTCCCTTCTTTAATGAGTGGATTCAATGATGGAGTAGAGTAGTTGAAGCTTTGAATTCCACTTGAATGCTCTTTGAGGTAAGTAGTTGAATGACTTGAAAGCTCTTAGATTTCTCAAGAAAATTCAATAATAAAACTCTAATAATTGTTTAATCCTTCAAAAATAATCTCCTTTATAGTTTTTCATAAGATATGGCCGTTGTAGGGCCTTGGGATTCGTAAAATGGCCGTTGGAGATGAAATGGGATTCAAATTTTAACTTCAGTAACTAGTCGTTGGAGTGCAGAAAATGGCTCTACGAGTTGGCTCGAGTTCCAGGAGTCGGCTCAATGTCTCAGATAAGCCAAAACAATTTTATGTGGGAGCTAGTTCTTCTGGTTGGAGTCGGCTCTTCCCTTCAGATACTTCAAAATCATGAATACCTAGAGTCGGCTCTTAGAGACAGAGTTGGCTCGGATTCTCAAAACTTCAAAATACCTAACTCTGGAAGAGTCGGCTCTTGGGGAAGGAGTCGGCTCGAGGTCTTAGGCTTCAGAAAATTACATTCTTCCATGAGTCGGCTCTTAGGATGGGAGTCGGCTCTTGATACATAAACACTGAAACTTCCTCCGTGCCGTGCCACCACGAGTCAGCTCTTGATCCAAGAGTCAGCTCTTGCAAATCTTCAAAAAATGCTTCAAGCTTCTCCAAAATCTTCAACATTGAATCAACTAGAAGGTAATCTATATACTTTATAATTTTTACAATTTTAAGCCCCTTTTTCAAGATTACAAGATTGATAAGTTTAGAGCTTTTACAAGTTCAAGCTCATATATCTTTATACATAATTGAACTACCCTCAAATCAGTTTGAAAACCATTTTACATTTAAGGTAAGCAATTTCCTGCAAAACTTCTTAAATAATTGAAAAGAATTAGTATCAAATACATGCTCTAATATTTTGTGATCATCAAAATCATTCCAGGATCAACAGATTCGTATGCACCCGGAGGACGAGGAGCACACCACCTTCATTACCGACCAAGGGACATACTGCTACAGGATAATGCCCTTCGGTCTGAAGAATGCAGGAGCCACGTACCAGCATCTGGTCAATAAGGTCTTCAAGGACCAAATTGGTCGGAACATGCAAGTGTATGTGGATGACATACTCGTCATGAGCAAGCCGAGCTCGAACCATATCGCTAACCTCGTCGAGTCCTTCCACAACCTGCAACAACATCAGATGAAGCTGAATCAGTGAAGTGCACCTTCGGAGTGGCGACAGGAAAGTTTCTCGACTTCATGGTCACCCAGAGAGGTATCAAAGCAAACCCAGAGAAGGTTCAGGCGATCTTCGACATGGAGCACCCGACTTCCAAGAAGCAGGTCCAGCACCTAACGGGGCATATTACCACCCTGAGCTGATTCATCTCGAGGTCGGCCGACCGTTGCCTTCCATTCTTCAAGGTGCTGTGCAAGATGCACGACTTCATCTAGACAGAGGAGTGCAGGATGGCCTTCGAGGTGCTGAAGAAATTTCTCGCCTCTCCCCCATTACTCTCCAGGCCGGAAGAGGGGGAGGAGCTCCTGCTCTATATGGCGGTTACACCCAGAGCCGTCAGCTCAGTTCTCGTCGGCGCAGACGAGAACAAATCTCAGAAGCTAGTATACTACACCAGTAAAATCCTCCACGATGCGGAGATCAGGTATACTCGCTTCGAGAAATTTATTTTAGTACTAATAATGTTTGCTAAGCGTCTCAGGCCCGACTTCCGAGCGCACCAAATAGTGGTCGTGACGGACCAGCCATTGAGGACCATACTTAGCCATCCCGAGACTTCCAGAAGATTAGCCAAGTGGTCCCTGCTGCTCAGCGAGTTTGACATAGTGTACCGGCCGAAGTCCTTGTAGAAGGCCCAAGTCCTAGCTGACTTCGTAGTCGAGTACACCGGGTTGCCCGAGGAGCCAGAGTAAACAATAACGGAGCTCGGACCAGGGGAGGAGTCTTGGATCCTCCACGTGGACGGCACATCCAATTCTGGCGAGAGAGGAGCAGGCCTCATCCTCGCCAACAGCGATGGGGTTGTGACAGAATGTGCCCTATGCTTCAAGTTCACCGCGACAAACAACCAGGCAGAGTACGAGGCACTCATCGCGGGTTTAAGAGTCTCCCACGAACTGGGTGTGCAGAATTTGAAAGTCTTCACCTACTCCCAATTGGTTCTGGATAAGTCTCCGAAAAATATGAAGCCAGGGACCCCCAGATGATGAAGTACCTGGAGCGGGTCCGCTCGAGCACGATAGGCTTCCGGCGTTCAGCATCTTCCACATCCCCCGTGGGGAGAATGCACGCGTGGATGCACTATCTAGACTCATGACCCTGCCAGATTCATCGCTGGGATGCACCTACGTCGAGTACCTTGAAAATTCAAGCTACGAAGACTTAGAGGAGGTGCATCAAGTCACCCCCGAGCCGAGCTGGATGGACAGGTATGTTAGGTACATTACCAATGGTTCCCTACTCGAGGACCGCGTAGAAGCAGGCCTCGTCAAGGACAAGGCCTCCCGGTTCGTTCTGATGGAGGGCCAGCTCTACCGCCGATCTTACTCCTACCCGCTCCTGAAGTGCCTCAGGCCTGCAGAGGCAACCTTCGTGCTCCAGGAGATACACGAAGGCCTTTGTGGGAACCATATGGGAGGGAGAACGCTGGCTTATAAAGCCCTTCGCCAGGGGTACTTTTGGGAGACCATGAGGGAGGACATCGTCGACTTCATTAAAAGGTGCGACAAATGCCAGTGCCACGCTCACATACAGTGCCAGCCAGCGGCGCCGATCTCCCAGCTCTCAGCCCCTTGGCCTTTTACCCAGTAGAGGATGGACATCTTGGGGTCGTTTCTCCCTGCACCAGGGCAGTGAAGATTCCTGCTGGTGGTGATGGACTACTTCACCAAGTGGGTCAAGGCAGAGCCACTGGCCCGGATCGCGAAAGCCAATGTCTGCCAATTCTTTTGGAAGTTAATTATTTACCGCTTTGGACTCCCCCATTGTATCATCACTGATAACGGGCGACAATTCGACAATCGGGAGTTCGAAGGGTTCTGCACTGAACACAGCATCCAACACCGATTCACCTCGGTAGCTCACCCTCAAACAAATAGGGAAGCCGAGGTGACTAATCGGACCATCCTTCAAGGGCTCAGAACTAGGCTGGACCAAGCCAAGGGCAGATGGGCGGAAGAACTCCCAAGTTTTCAGTGGACCTACCACACAACGCCCAGAACAGCAACCAACGAGATGCCCTTCAACCTTGTTTTCGGCGTCGAGGCGGTCATCCTGGTTGAGCTCGGCATGCCCAGGCTACGAGTGCAGCAATATGACGAGGCATGGAACTCAGCACACCTCTTGCTCAACCGGATCTCCTCGAAGAAATAAAAAATAAAGCCCAGCTATGAATGGCGGTATACCGGCAAAGAGTAGCCCGGTATTACAATGCCCGGGTCATGCCAAAAGTCTTCAGACCCAGAGACTTGGTGCTACACCGGGCAGAAGCATCTCAATCCTGGGTGTGCGGCAAGCTCTCACCAAACTGGGAAGGCCCTTATAAGGTGGTCGAGGCCCTCTCACAGGGGACCTATTACCTCGAGGATCTCGACGGCGTCAGGTTCCCTCGAACATGGATGCCTGCAATCTGCGAAGATACTATCAATAATGTAAGGCTTTTCCCCAATAATAATAATAATGGTTTTTCTCTTGCACGAGTATCTATCTCCTTGCAGGAAAACCTCCAAGAAGTCTTCGAGCCCAGCTTCGAGACACCAAGACCTGAGCCCAGCCCTCAGGCAACCTTGGACCGGGGCCCAGCTCTCCGGCCAAGGGATCTTCAAGCCAAGCTATTCTCAAATCATCAACGTCTTCGAGCCTAGCTCTAAGATGCCAAGGCCTGAGCCCAGCTCTCAAGTGATCGAGACCCGGGGTCCAGCTCTCCCGAAGAAGTCTTCGAGCCCAGCTCCGAGACACCAAGACCTGAGCCCAGCTCTCAGGCAACCTTGGACCGGGGCCCAGCTCTCCGGCAAAGGGATCTTCGAGCCAAGCCACTCTCAAATCATCAACGTCTTCGAGCCCAGCTCCGAGATGCCAAGACCTGAGCCCAGCTCTCAAGCAACCTTGGACCGGGGCCCAGCTCTCTGGCCAAGGGATCTTCGGGCCAAGCTGCTCTCAAATCATCAACGTCTTCGAGCCCAGCTCCAAGATGCCAAGGCCTGAGCCCAGCTCTCAGGTGACCGAGACCCGGGGCCCAGCTCTCCGGAAGAAGAAGTCTTCGAGCCCAGCTCCGAGACACCAAGACCTGAGCCCAGCTCTCTATCAACCTTGGACTGGGGCCTAGCTCTCCAGCAAGGGATCTTCGAGCCAAGCCACTCTCAAATCATCAACGTCTATGAGCTCAGCTCCGAGATGCCAAGACCTGAGCCCAGCTCTTAGGAAACCTTGGACCGGGGCCCAGCTCTCCGGCCAAGGGATCTTCGAGCAAGCTGCTTTCAAATCATCAACGCCTTCTAGCCCAGCTCCAAGATGCCAAGACCTGAGCCCAGCTCTTAGGTGATCGAGACCCAAGGCCCAGCTCTCCGAAAGAAGAAGTCTTCAAGCCCAGCTCCGAGACACCAAAACCTGAGCCTAGCTCTCAGGCAACCTTGGACCGGGGCCCAGCTCTCCGGCCAAGGGATCTTTGAGCCAAGCTGCTCTCAAATCATCAACGCCTTCAAGCCCAGCTCCAAGATGCCAAGACCTGAGCCCAGCTCTCAAGCAGCCTTGAATCGGGCCCAGCTCTCTGGCTAAGGGATCTTCGAGCCAAGCTACTCTCAAATCATCAACATCTTCGAGCCCAGCTCCAAGACGCCAAGGCCTGAGCCCAGCTCTCAAGCAACCTTGGACTGGGGCCCAGCTCTCTGGCCAAGGATCTTTGAGCCAAGCTGCTCTGAAATCATCAACGTCTTCGATCCCAGCTCCAAGATGCCAAGGCCTAAGCCCAGCTCTCAGGTGACCAAGACCTAGGGCCCAGCTCTCTAGAAGAAGAAGTCTTTGAGCCTAGCTTTGAGACACCAAGCCCTGAGCCCAACTCTCAGGCATCCAAGCCCAGGGCCCAGCTCTTCGGCACCAAAGCCTCGAGCCTAGCTCCAAGGCATCCAAGCCCTGAGCCTAGCTCTCAGGCACCCAAGCCTGGGGCCCAGCTCTCCGGCACCAAAGCCTCGAGCCTAGCTCCAAGGCATCCAAGCCCTGAGCCTAGCTCTCAGGCACCCAAGCCCAAGGCCCAGCTCTCTGGCACCAAAGCCTCGAGCCTAGCTCCAAGGCATCCAAGCCCTGAGCCCAGCTCTCAAGCACCTTGGACCGGGACCCAGCTCTCCGGCCAAGAAGTCTTTGAGCCCAGCTGCTCTCAATTACCAAAGTCCTGTGCCCAACTTACCGACATTGAAGCCTAGTGGCCAAATCCCAGACGAGGTGGAACCCTCCTCTCTGATCTCGCCACCCATCTCAAAAAAAAAAAAGAGAGGAGAAGGAAAGAAAGAGGGTGAGAGGGAAAAGTCAAGCAATGCTCGGGAATAGGTAGCAGGAAAATTCTCATTTCATTAACAAAAGTTAGCTACAAATGCCTTCGGGTCCCCGACATGCCATGTGACCCAGACCAAATACAAAAAGGAAAACAAGAAGGAAAGTTACTCCACTCTAGCTGGGCCATGAGGCTGTGAGGTCCCATTTTCGGGAATCTCTGGCTGAACGGCTCCGGCCTCGGGTGGCCCAGTCTCAGCCTCGATTGGCGGGGAAAGTTTGGAGACAACAGCTTCCTCAATGCCCACCTCTTGGCCCGACTCTGTGTCCGAGGCTAGAGGATACCTGAGGCAACTGTGGCCCTCGTCAGGAACAAACATCTAAACTCGACCGTGCAGGAACATGAAGCCTTTGTAGAAGGAGTCCGACGCCATTTGATGAATCTCGACGATGAACTCCTCTAGGGCCTTGTACCTGGCGATGGCCTCTTCAGCATCCTTCCCAATGGCCTCCTTCCTTGCCTCGACGACCTCCACCCTGACCGCCTCCACTGACTTGGCCATCTCCTCTGTCACCCTCTTAGCCACGGCCAACCTCTCCTTCTCTATCGCCAGCTCAACCTAAGCAGACTGAGCGATCTCCTTGTGCCGAACGGCCTCGACATTATACCACTTCAGCCTCTTCTCAGCAAGGGTAAGCTCCTCAGCACTCTTTCTCGAGTGGCTCTGCTCCAGGTCAAGGCCCTCCTGGAGCTTCTTCGCCCATCCCTCAAAGTCGGCAAGCTGCTTCTCCAAGTCCTTGACCCTTTGATCGAGCACTCCGTTCACCTCGGTCCTCTCCTTCAGGCTGGCCTTCAGTGACTCGATCTCAGCCGCCCGCTGCTATTCACCATGTTGCCAATTTCGATAGCAGTCCCTGATGAAGAGGGCCTCAACACTGATCTGCACCATGCAAATGGTTAGCAAAAAAAAAGAAAAGAAAAGAGAGAAAGAGAAGTGGAGCCACTTACCGAGAAGAGCTGGGGGAAGATGCCACTAAGCACATCCCCCAGCCACAGTCCAGCCATCTCCTGCCGACCACATGGCTGGATTGAAAAATACATCATGCGCTCGACCAATATGGGGCTCCGGAGCAAAGAGCTCTCCGGTCCTAGCTTGAATAGAAGTTGGCGCCGTGCCTCCTCTCTCTTGCTCTCTACGGGGGTAGACACCCTTGCCCCACTAGTAGTAGGGCCCCCGGAGACAGGCTAAGGACCTGGCACCTTTGTAGGCGGCGCCTCGGTCACGAGCACGGCCCCAGCTCAGACCTCCCCATCCTCGACCTCGATCATAGCCGAGCTCGGGGGACTGGGGGATGCAGCGGAAGCAGCTGTGGCCCTTGCCCGGACAACCACCTCGGGTTCCATGGCGAGGGTCATCCCATGTCAACTGTGCCACTCTGGAACCTTCCGGACTGCCCGCTGGACTGGCCCCGGCATTGCAGATATCGCCCTCTCCATCGGTGCAGAAGCAGTTTCAGTTGCCTACGAATTCTGGCCGGCCGGCATGGTAGGAGCAGCTTCACTCGCCTCCCGACTCGGGTCGGCCGCCGTGACGAGAGCAGCCACAGATGCACTTTCGCCCCGGACCCGTCTCGACGGAGGCTCATTAACCAGCCCGGTTGGCGGCCTCTTCCGGGTGATCGCCAGCAAGTCGCTCTCCATGAAGATCATGCCTGTATACAAGCCATACAATGGTCAAAGCCCACAGAAAGCAATGTGAGGAGCACAAAAAAAAGAGGAGAAAAGTTCAGGTCGAACTCACCCAACCCATTGTTGGGTCGACCCCGGCTTCGGAGAGGTTCTGCTCTGACAACAGAACCTCGAGAGAAGGGACCTGGGCAGTGCAGAGATGCTCGTAGTCATTTCGGTCACCGCATCGACCACAGAGTTTCGGTTGGGAGACTGGTCCGGGTCACTCCAAATCTAGTCGACCCCATCAACCGTGGCAAAAAAGAACCTGCTCTTCCATCCCTTGACGGAAGAGGGAGCTCAAACTTAATATCCTTTGGGCGGGAAGACAAGGACCACAACCCATCCTCAGTCGGGTGGCGCTTCAGGGCAAAGAAAGCCCTGAACAAAGAAAACCGGGCAACAAACCCGTGAAGGTGACAAAGCACAACAAAAGAAAAGATGACCCTAATGGCGTTTGGTACTAGCTGAGCAGGGACCAAATGATAATTATTCAACACCGATATGAAGAACAGATGGAAGGAAAGCGGAGACCCCCATAAAAGGTCTCCTCATAAAAGGCAATACGGCCTAGGCCACTAGAAGTAACCCGTTCCCCCGGACGGGAGATTAAAAGCTGGACAGAGTGCGAGATGCCATAGACATCCCGGATGGTCCCCAATTCCTCGGCAGTGATCGTCGAGGTGACCCCGCGAGAACCTATGGACCGGACAGACTCAGGAACAAGTTTAGAAGAGGGAGGAGAATGAGAAGGATGGGAAGGACCGGACCCTGGTCCCCTGATGAGTACTAGACCAGGAGGGCGCCTCTTACTGAACTCGAAATGAGCCACATCCTCCTCCTCACCGGAAGAAGAAGGAGACGCTGGCCTCCGCTCAGAAGGACCAGCCTTGCCCTGGTTGGTGGTGGGGTGAAAGTTTGGTCCAAAGCGAGACATCCCCAAAGAAGGAAGAAGTAAAGGACTCGAAGAAGAAGATGAAAGGACAGACTCGATCCGAGGGAAACCCTAGACTCAGAGGAAGGACCCTACTCTGACAAAGGAGGAAGAAAGAAGAAACTAACCTGGTTCCTTAGAAGATCTGAGGCAACCGGGAGGAAGGAGAAGACTCGGGTACTACAGCGGGTGCGAAGAATTCAAAAGAATAAATATTTTGGATAAGAACTTTTCATTTCGAAGTGACCTAGTGCATCCGTACCGTTACAACCTCTCCGCCAACAAATTCACGCCACATGCCGGCCATCGGTGAAAAAGGCACCCCGGTTGCTCTGAATTCTGTGCCAACATTAACTGCTCCTCGGACATGGCCACGTGGTGCCCCCGCACTAGCCTGAGGGACCGTTCCACGAAGCGCCAGCAATTATTGCTATCATTGTACCGGATCTTCATCTTTCCACATCAGCATCACAATTACTCCCTTCGGCCCAAGCATCGTGCACTAATGAGCCTCGGGAGTGAGGGGCAAAGGATATGGCAAGACCGCTAACGTGGAGTAGCTGTCAGACACCACGTCAAAGAAAGATGCCGTGCCGGCATCGCGTCAGATTCCCTGATCGGACTCCTTCGCCGGGCTGAGCTCCCCCGGGATAACGGGACCGCCCGTCGAAGTCGAGCTCTATCCTCCACCAGGTCGGACCCACGAGCCCGGGACACCTAGGCCGGAGCCGAGCAGCGCCCTCCAGATCGAGCCCCTCTTCGAGATCGAGCTATCTGGTCTAGACCCACGCTTTGCCCTCTATAGCAAGCCCCTCGGAGATCGAGCCTCATGGTCAGAGTCGAGCTCAGCCCTCCTCCACCACGTGGAGCCTCTCCTAGGTCGAGCCCTCTGGACCAGGCCTGCGCTCTGCCCTCTAGAGCGAGCCCCTCGAAGATCAAGCCCAATGGTCGGAGTCGAGCCCAGCCCTCCTTCGCCATGTGGAGCCTCTCTAAGGCTGAGCCCTCAGGACCGGGCCCGCTCTCTACCCTCCTCCATCGAGGCGAGCCCGCAAGCTCGGGATGCTTAGGTTAGAGTTGAGCTCTGCCTTTCCAGCTCAGCCCCCAGCTCGGGTGTAAGCACCGGCAAACAAAGGGACAGCACTGCCATCCCAGGACACCGGCGAGCGGCCCGAGGATTGCACTGAGACATCCACTAGGCCGCAATGACCACCTGCGACCGTCGATTATACCAGAAAGGGGATAGGCCCACTGATCGAGGTGCCACGCTCCTCACCAACCACCTGAACCACCCGAAAGAGAAAGTCAACCAGGAGATTCGAATCCCGGGGGTGGCGACCCCCCGATCGAGGTACTACGAGGTTTCTCGGAATGAGACAACCAAAAGGAATGTCAGAACATATGACAGCTTCCCTTATCATGAATTGAGAAAGGCACCTCGGGACACTACCACATGTGCCTGACAGTCCGGTGGAGATCTCAAGACGGGCACCCAACGGTAACCTAGACTACAAAGCCCGAAGGGGGCAAGGCAAATGAGATAACATGCAATACCATTCAAACACAAGTGCAAGCTCAACCAAAGAGCACGGCACCACATGAAAACCCAAGCAAGGGCGGGCAGAAAGGCCACACAGAGAATCCCTCTAGCTAGGCCGCTCTTGTCCCGATACACTTGCATCCGACTCTCACACCATTCACTCCTCCTAGCATGGAGTCCATCAAGAGGGGCTCGACCAGGAGGATCTGTTCTCCTGGATCGTCACTGACTTGACCGTCGGAGTGCCCCAGCCGGAAACCCGGCCCAGGTCACTGACCCCTGTTTTGTAGGCCCAGGACCACAGGATTGCCAGACAGTGAAGGGAGCGCACTCCAGCACCGACAGCAGCTACGGGCCACGATGATCTTGGTGGCAACAAAAACTATTTTAAAGACATGCAAAGCGGAAGGCTCGGTAGATAGATCTAAACGATCTACCGATCTGCTCACAACAGGATCTAGCATAATGTAGTAGCATGCAACATAACATCAAAGCAAAAAAAAAACACATATATAAAGTACCATACCTTTATACCGAAGAAAAGCTGTGGAAGGAGGAGGGTGCTCGAGCCACACACGTGTCTCTATAGGTGATCCACACTGGGGCTCGACTCTGATCAACTCCCTCAGAGTGCTAGCTCTTCGGGATCCTTCGGGTTGATCTTCTTCTTCTGAGAAGATAAGGAGGAGAGGTGGAACCCTTTCCTAAGAGACTCTCTTCCCAAGACTTAGCTTGAATGCTAGGTTTCTCACACCAATCCCTAGACCTCACAAACCCTTCTCTTTCTTTTCTCTTGCTGTTGTCTCTCTTGTAACCATCAGCAGCCACTACAATGACCTTCATTTATAGGGGCAGCCATGAGAGGGAGAAAGAGGAAGGAGGAGAGATGGGGGTAGAGAAAGGGGGAGAGGATCAAGGCCATACCAAATGGCTCCAAACACTTTAGGAAAAATGACAATCATTTCATGAAAGTGTGGATCCAAAAATGGTTTGAATTCAAAATTCAAACCAGGTCAAAACTTGCCCAAAAGATTTTCAAAAATTCTTCCCATAATTATGATCGTCATAGAAAGTGTCGATTCACAAAAATCGCCAAGTGTCGACACTTCCCCAAGTGTCAACTCAAGCAAAATACCAAGTGTCGACACTTGAAACAAAGTCAATCATATTGACCTCCGGTGATGGCAAACATTTTCAATCATCGATCAGCCTTAAGATCAGATAGAAATCCCCTATGGTGTGTGACCCCATAGGTTTGAACACTAAGCCGGTAGCACTGGAATATTTTCAGTACCAGTCAAAGTCTTCATCTAGTAATGATACCCAACATCAGGATACGTCGAAGATGCAGAGCACCTCACATGAACCTCTGGCATATGGTTACCGCATAATTCATCCCTTTGATCTTAAAATGCTCAAGATAACCTAGGATTTGACTTCCAACCCTAATTTGGTCCATCCAGATCATGTCTTAACTTTACAAGTTATGTGACTCCTCACAAGAACTATCCTGGCCAAGGATTTCCTAAATTGAGACATAGTGAGTCATTCACTCCAAACTATTTGGAGGGGTCAATTCCATCTTGATCCACCACCGCTCCACAAGTACTTGACTGCATCCAGAAACCTTCTGTCACTAGATTAGAAATCCAAGTAGTCTGGCACCAAAGTACAGTGAGTTGTTTGCAAGCTACCATGATGATCTCAGGTCTGAGGGACACATATATCCATATCCCTTCAGGAGCAACCCTTTGGCAAAAGGGAGCTCCGCAAATGGTCACATTCAGTGAGATGTCATACATTTCACTTGCATGTCACACCAGTATCTCCACACTCCTTGGTTAAGAGGATAATTAATAAATGCAACATACAACAACCTACACTTGATACATTATCATCCTATAACAATATGTCCTTTGGTTGTGAACCACTTTAAGAATTACATGATATATCCTCTCTATATCAAAATAATATAGTTCTAAGGACTCCATTATACAAGAGTTCATTTCAGGAAAATATAAATATGATGAACAGCCAAAAAGGAATAACTTTTATTAATTAGAAAATCATGTATAGATATAAGATAGTACAACCATCTACAGCCTAGACGATTGGCTTTGGGATACAATTCCCAATAGTAGGCCCCATGAGAAAGGATCTCGACCACTCTATAGGGGCCTTCCTAATTCGAAGAGAGCTTGTCGCATTCCCAGGGTTGGGAGGCTTCTGCCCGTCGCAGTACCAGGTCGCCCGGCTGGAACGGCTTCAGCTTCACCCTGGAGTTATAATATCGGGCCACCCGTTGCCGGTAAGCCACCATCCGAAGTCAAGCCTTGTCCCTTGTCTCTTCAAGGAGGTCCAGGTTGAGTAGGAGCTGAGCTGGGTTCTCAGCTTCATCATATTGCTCCACTCGCAGCATTGTCAGACTTAGCTCCATCGGGATCACGGCCTCCGCATCGAAGACGAGGCTGAATCGAGTCTCATCCATGGCCATTCAGGACATTGTGTGGTATGCCCATAGGACACTGGGGAGTTCTTCGGCCCATCTACGTTTGGCTTGGTCTAGCCTGGTCCGGTATCCTTGAAGGATGGTCCGGTTAGTCACCTCGCCCTCTCCATTGGTCTGAGGATGAGCCACCGAGGAGAAGCGATGGCGGATGCCAAGGTTGTCACAGAACCCCTTAAACTCCTGATTGTCGAACTACCATCCATTGTCGGTGATGATGGTATGAGCGAGTCTGAAGTGGCGTATGATTGACTTCCAGAAGAACTTGCTAATGTTAGCCTTTGTGATCCGTGCCAGTGATTCAACCTCGACTCATTTTATGAAGTAGTTAATGGCAACTATGAGGAACTTGCGCTGCCCGGATGCGAGAGAAAAAGGACCAAGGATGTCCATGCCCCAATAGATAAATAGCCAGGGGGCAGAGAGCCAGGAAAGCAATGCAGCCGTTGGCATTGCACGATAGCGTGACATTGGCAGTGGTCACACTTCTTGACGAAGTTGGCTGCATCGTCACTCATTATTTTTCAATAGTATCCCTGGCGAAGGGCCTTGTATGTCAAAGTTCTGCCCCCACATGATTCCCGCAGAGGCCTTCATGTATCTCTTGAAGTACGATTGCCGCCTCTGAGGATATCACGCATTTCAGGAGTGGGTAGGAGTAGGACCTTCGGTAGAGTTGTCCATCCATCAGCACAAAGCGTGCGGCCTTCCTTTTGATGAGCCCGGCCTCCACGCGATCTTCGAGCAAGGTACCATCGATGATGTACTTCACATACTTGTCCATCCAGCTGGGCGCTAGGATAACTTGCTGGACTTCTTTGGGCACTTCGTAGCTTGGAGTTTGGAGATGCTCGATGTAGGTGCGACCCAAGGACGAGTCCGGCAGGGTTGCCAATCAGGAGAGGGCATCAGCATGAGCATTTTTTCCACGCGGGATGTGGGAGATGCTGAATCGCCTAAAACCCGCCATAGTAGTGCATACCAGCTCCAGGTACTTCAACATTTGAGGATCCTGTGCCTTAAATTCTCTCAAGACCTGGCTGGACACTAATATGAGTCAGTGAAGACCCTCAGATTGGGCACGCCAAGCTCGCGAGAGACTCTCAGTCCTGCGAGGAGTGCTTCATACTCCGCCTGATTGTTGATGGTAGTAAACTGGAAACGGAGCGCACATTCGACGATGACTCCTTTGCTATTAGCGAGAATGAGTCTGGTTCCACTTCTCCCAGAGTTGGATGCTCCATCCACATGCAGGACCCAGATGTCCCCCCTCAGTTCAGGTGCCGTCTATTGCTCTTGGGGATCTCCGCTGGTTCCTCACCTAGGCCTGCACACTCGACCAGGAAGTCAGCCAGTACCTGAGCCTTCATGGATGACCTCAGTCGGTAGGTGATGTCGAACTCGCAATGCTTTAGTGCCCACTTTGCCAAACGTCCAGAGGTATCGGGGCGGCTCAATATGGCCCTCAGTGTTGATCCATCAGAACCATGATCGGGTGTGCTTAGAAGTAGGGCCTGAGTCGTTGGGCAGACATGATGAGTGCAAAAATTAATTTCTTGGAGTGAGAGTACCTGATCTCGGCATCATGAAGAAGCTTGCTTGCATAATACACTAGTCTCTAGACACCGTCCCCATCCGTGCGGACCAGGACCGAGCTGACGGCTCCCGAGGTGATCGCCATGTACAGGAGGAGCTCCTTTCCATCTTCCGATCGAGAGAGCAGAGGTGGTGACGTCAGGGTCTTCTTTAGCTCCTCGAAGGCTTCCTGGCACTCCTTCAGCCAGGTAAAGTCATGCATCTTCTATAGTACCTTAAAGAAGGGATGGCAGCGATTAGCAAATCATGAGATGAAATGGCTCAGGGCCACTATACGGCTGGTGAGGCGCTGAACCTGCTTCTTGGTGAGGCGCTGAACCTGCTTCTTGGACCATATCAAGAATCGGTTGGACCTTCTGCGGGCACCAGACTCAGAAGAAGACTTCAGAGCTCCATCTGGATCTCTGATTGACATTGCCCGAGAAATTAGGGTTTGTAATAAAGGTTGACCTGGTCAACCAGTTTATTTATTTTTATTTATTTCTTGAGTCACCATTTAAATTTTGTTGAGTCATGTTGACTCGGTGCAAGTCCCGATGTGGTTTCAATTTGGTCCAAAATGGTGCCACATTTGTCTTCCAATCAAATCAAGGTTCAAGCAAGTGGAGGCCACACTCCAAGCCACACGCCCAGCCACACTCCGAGCACACGCCAGAGTCCAGGAGGCACCACAGAGGCATCCCAGTGTCATGGTCCCCACACCCAAAGAAGAAAAAATTAAATTGGAAGCTAATTTAAAGGAGGCGCCCATACCTGCCTATTTTACCTAAGCAAAGAAGGAAGAAAACTTCTCTTGGAGAAGAAATCAAAGAAGGACATCCAATTGAAGTTCAAATCAAAATCAAAGAGCTTAACTTGGAGTGGAAGAAAAGAAGAAATGCCATAAGAAGAGGAGGACTCCAAATCCAAATCCAACTCCAAAGGAGGCGCCATAAAAATTCCAAAAAAAATTCCTTTATGGCCGTCCCAATTTTTTTTGAAGTCTTGGTCGACCAAGAGAGGGGGTTTTCTACCTAATCTAGAGGTTGGAAGAGTTTAGTCCCACATGGGAATTTGTACAAGCTAGAAGAAAATTTTAGGTCTATATAATATACCTCTCTTTGTAACTTTGAAAATCAATGAATGAAGAAAATTATTTTTTGCTATTCTCTTGTGTTGAGTGACCTAGGTTTCTCTTCTTCCGCACTATTCTAAGTGTTGAGCTCCGTGAGGGGGTAATCCGGGTTCCATTGGAGCCTTGAGGAGGTGAGAGATCTCCATCTTTATCCAAAACCCTAGGTTAGCCACTTGAAATCCCAAAACCCTAGCCACCCTTCATTATTTTCAATCCATCAAACCCTAGATCCATCCATCTCCCATGGCCTCTCTCTCTCTACAAGTCCAGGCCGTCCACCTTCATCCAGATCCAGTTTGGCTACTTCAGATCCAGAGCAAGTTCCAAGGAAAATCACATCAACATCCAGGAGAACCCAGTTTTCAGCAATTTCAATCTTCAAGTTCATCAACCTGGTAAATCTTTCCCTTGACTCTCTGATTCCATCAATTGTTTTTATTCTCTTCCAGATCTTGAGTTCAGGAGAAGCCAACCCGCCAAAGGACCGGTATTGGAGGATCCATTGCGAAGATACCTGAATCCGAGGATCCAACAATCTGCTCGGGAGAGTTCTTCCACCAAAATCTGTGAAGATCATTGTCTGGTTAGGTAAACCATCTCTTCTCTTTATTTCTGTTCTGTTGAAAGTTCGGAGCGAAACCCTAGGTCTGGGAGTTTCTCAACCCCCAGCGATCCGTTGCTTCTGAACTACTCTGATAATTTAGTTTCCTTAAAATTGTGCTTTCAATTATCCTATTAGTATCTTTCAATGTTAGGTTAACTTTTCTTTGATTTGAAGCCAACTTCTACAAACATATAAAAACAACAAAAAAATTAGTTAATCTTAATTTACTTCTGCATCGCATTCCTTTATTTGTTCTGCATCATTTTGGTATCAGAGCTTTCGTGCTGCATCATTTTTGGTATCAGAGCCCAGTCTAAGGTTTCTGATTTGCTTGCTTGCTTGTTTTGATTGTTCTCTTTTATTTTGTCTGCTTGAAGTAGACTCCCCAGGACGTCTGGTCCTAGGAACTAAGTGAGGTGCAAGCCTCCTCCTCCCATTCCACGGGGTGTTCCTAGGGCGTGTAGGGGATCCATTGGGTTATAACTTCGTAGCAGGGATTATAAACGGGGAAGACAATCTAGTTGCAGCCCGTAATTACCCTGTTATCTGAATTATTTCTTCCTGCATAAAACTCTGAATTGCATGATTTTTACTTCGTTGAAACCAGTATAATTGAACCTATTTTCCATAATTTTTCTATGATTTATTGGTTTCGGTAAAAATTTTGAGAATTAAAATATAGCAACTCTGTTTTTTATGTTCTGCAATTCAATTCTTTTTGGAGTGATCATCTCATAATTTACTTAAGGGCAATTGAGCATCTAAGATAAGGGGAGGAGTTGATTACCTCTCCTTAGCCCAAAACCACCATCCAATCATTCGAACCTAGACCTAATTTAAATCAGTTAGACCTAATTTGCCCTAGTGGGCTAGGGACACCAATTGGTCGGGTCTAGGCTAGTGTTGAGTCAGTTTGCCGAGTTATTCTGTGTGTGCTTAGCACTCAGTGTCTAGAATGGTGGTTCAGGGATCCATTCCCGAAGGGCTTGTGTGCTGGTCCGCCTACCTGGCCAATCACTGATTGGTGTCTAGGATTGGCAATCAGGGACCTAACACTCCCCTTACACCTGCCTGGCTGAGTCCTGAGTTACTACAGGCTAGCTTGCCACTCTGATTGGGCATCTAGTTTGGGCTCTAGGTCTAGTTAGCCCGTAGTCGTTTAGTTGAGTCTCATTTTGTGTGTTTGCTTGCATCATGTCTACCCGGAATAGAGTGCCCTACCAACCTGGTCAAACCCAACCTGATTTAGAGGCCATGGTTAGAGCTCTTACTGAGAGCATGAACAAGTTAAGCCAGGATTTGACTGCTACTGTTACCCAGTGTAAAGAACAAGTCCATGAGAATTTTACCCAGCTTAGGGATCAAGTCCAAGTCCTTGAGAAACGTAGACATCAAATTGGATCCCTGATCCAAAATTTAATAGGCCCCAACCTCATCCATACCAGGAACCTAGGAGGACCTTATACCGTGATCCCGAGCATTACCTTAGGAAGCCTAACCATGATATCTATAGTGTGGATCATGTCTATGAGAGGTCCTTACAATATTCTAGACCAGTCACTCAACAACCCAAGTCTTCTAGATCAAACCGTTTAGATCCACACCCATGCCCAAGTAAGGTCTCTACTAGCTTGAAACCCAGTGTGACCCAGGTTCCTATATCTCAAGAATGTTTGTTTTATGGAGAAAGAGGCCATAAATCTAGTCAGTGCCCATGCATAGGACTGGCTTGTGCACAGCTAAGTGGTAAGAATCCTAAGGATGACATTAATGAGGGAGAACCCAAGCCTACCAATGAGGAAGAACGGTTAGGTATGACAAGCCTAGAATCAGTTGACCCGATTACCACTGACCCGAAACCCATTGAAGATGGCATCGAGGAAGTATATGATGCTGGCTTGAGTCTAGTTGATGAATGTGAGGGGGAAGAACTTGAAGAATGTGACATTGATACTATTGGTTCCTTACCTGAGGAGACCTTGGAAAGCAACCAACTGATAAGACCTAGTTCAGAAATTCAAGAGATTTGTGAGAACCGGGTTCCTTTAGTCAAATACCTCCAGGAAGAACTCATATTGTTAGCCCGAGCTATTAGTTCGTACCCTCTAATGACAGTCATTCCCCAAGTACCAATTGAAGATCTTTGCACTGAACTGTTTAAGTTTGCCCACCCTATGGTAGATCCTCTCCTTAGGATGACTGAATCAAGCCTCTTACAATTGGACCTTGTCCCATGCCCAGCCACTAAGGTCTCTCTCGTAATCTCAGTTGAACATCCTTGTCTTGAGCGGATTGGTTCACCCAGTCTTGTAGAAGTCCTCCTTATGGCCCCAGACCCCTTCCTTTGCATGACTGACCTACCCTTCTATAGAGTATACCTTTCGACACCCATAGGTCAAATTTCAAGTCTTGAGGTCATCATCCATAGGCCCTTCCATGAATCATTCTTCAATCCAGTTCTTGAGAAAATGGATCATTATTTGCTTAGAGAACAAACTTTAACTATTGCAATCACATGTCCTAGGCTGCTTCCCGAACCATCTCTTGATCCATTCCTGGGAGTAGCAAACTTTTCCTTTCGAAAGGATGACCAGTTGACACTCATAGATCACCATTCAAACCTTCAGGTCACCACCTTTAGTCAGCAGGTAATTCGTGACTCCACCTCATATTTCCTTCCTTTCTCTAGGACTTCCAGTGCTTCTTACACCATCCAAGTATACTTTGTCGAAGTCTTTAGAGTGAACCACGTGTCGGAACCTATTAGGTTTGCCACCTACGTCTGGAAGACCTTATGGCACCTACTAGGCACCCATGATAAGTTTTCATGCTCTGCATGCCCTCCTCCGACCCAAGGTCAAACCTAGAGAGCCCTAGTTTGTTAGGTTTAGACCTAGGGTTCCTTTGGAATAAAGTCCATTCTTTAGGAATGCGTCGTCAGTCTAGTTTAGTTTTTCTTAACCCTTTACTAGGCTTTGGCTCAGATTTTGGTTTGATTGAGAGCACCAGGAATTGGGATTTGTATTTTGTCCAGGACTAAATTTGCATACAATGACTCGGTCAATAGGTCTACGGGTAAGAGTCCATTTGAAATTGTACATGGGTACAAACCTCACACACCTCTTGACCTAGTCCCTTTACCTGTCCACACTCGAGTCTCCGAGTCTGCTGAGAATTTTGCACAGCATGTAAAAGACTTGCATAAAGAAATTCATGCCAAAATAAATTTAAGTAATGAAACTTATAAGAAGTTGGCTGATACTCAAAGACGAGTCAAGTCTTTTGTTGAGGGAGACTATGTGATGATTAGGTTAAGGCCTGAACGGTTTCCTCCTGGAACCGTTAGAAAGTTACATGCTAGGGGAGCTGGACCATTTAGAGTGGTAAAGAGAGTAGGATCCAATGCCTATGTACTCGAGTTGCCTCCAGAACTAGGCATTAGCTCTACTTTCAATATTACAGACTTAGTAGAGTACAGGGAGCCAGCTGTGATTCCTAGTGAGCCTTTTGAGCCTAACCCAATCATTGAGAGTGATCCCGACCCTGTGTGTCCACCAACAAACTGGCCTGTGAGGAAAGAGCAGATTGAAAAGATCCTGGATGATCAGGTTATCTCTACTCGTAATCGAGGATACCAAAGGTACCTGGTCCGCTGGCAAGGAAGGCCAGATTCTGATGACTCTTGGATCTCCCGAGAAGAATTACAAGAATTGGACCCAGACCTCTTGGAGAGATACCAGAGCCAACTTGAGCCTTACTCGACAGGATCGAGTTCCTCCCACCCCGGGAGAATTGGTGCGGGCACCAGACTCAGAAGAAGACGTCAGAGCTCCATCTGGATCTCTGATTGACATTGCCCGAGAAATTAGGGTTTGTAATAAAGGTTGACCTGGTCAACCAGTTTATTTATTTTTATTTATTTCTTGAGTCACCATTTAAATTTTGTTGAGTCATGTTGACTCGGTGCAAGTCCCGATGTGGTTTCAATTTGGTCCAAAATGGTGCCACATTTGTCTTCCAATCAAATCAAGGTTCAAGCAAGTGGAGGCCACACTCCAAGCCACACGCCCAGCCACACTCCGAGCACACGCCAGAGTCCAGGAGGCGCCACAGAGGCATCCCAGTGTCATGGTCCCCACACCCAAAGAAGAAAAAATCAAATTGGAAGCTAATTTAAAGGAGGCGCCCATACCTGCCTATTTTACCTAAGCAAAGAAGGAAGAAAACTTCTCTTGGAGAAGAAATCAAAGAAGGACATCCAATTGAAGTTCAAATCAAAATCAAAGAGCTTAACTTGGAGTGGAAGAAAAGAAGAAATGCCATAAGAAGAGGACTCCAAATCCAAATCCAACTCCAAAGGAGGCGCCATAAAAATTCCAAAAAAATTCCTTTATGGCCGTCCCAATTTTTTTTGAAGTTTTGGTCGACCAAGAGAGGGGGTTTTCTACCTAATCTAGAGGTTGGAAGAGTTTAGTCCCACATGAGAATTTGTACAAGCTAGAAGAAAATTTTAGGTCTATATAATAGACCTCTCTTTGTAACTTTGAAAATCAATGAATGAAGAAAATTATTTTTTGCTATTCTCTTGTGTTGAGTGACCTAGGTTTCTCTTCTTCCGCACTATTCTAAGTGTTGAGCTCTGTGAGGGGGTAATCCGGGTTCCATTGGAGCCTTGAGGAGGTGAGAGATCTCCATCTTTATCCAAAACCCTAGGTTAGCCACTTGAAATCCCAAAACCCTAGCCACCCTTCATTATTTTCAATCCATCAAACCCTAGATCCATCCATCTCCCACGGCCTCTCTCTCTCTACAAGTCCAGGCCGTCCACCTTCATCCAGATCCAGTTCGGCTACTTCAGATCCAGAGCAAGTTCCAAGGAAAATCACATCAATATCCAGGAGAACCCAGTTTTTCAGCAATTTCAATCTTCAAGTTCATCAACCTGGTAAATCTTTCCCTTGACTCTCTGATTCCATCAATTGTTTTTCTTCTCTTCCAGATCTTGAGTTCAGGAGAAGCCAACCCGCCAAAGGACCGGTATTGGAGGATCCATTGCGAAGATACCTGAATCCGAGGATCCAACAATCTGCTCGGGAGAGTTCTTCCACCAAAATCTGTGAAGATCATTGTCTGGTTAGGTAAACCATCTCTTCTCTTTATTTCTGTTCTGTTGAAAGTTCGGAGCGAAACCCTAGGTCTGGGAGTTTCTCAACCCCCAGCAATCCGTTGCTTCTGAACTACTCTGATAATTTAGTTTCCTTAAAATTGGGCTTTCAATTATCCTATTAGTATCTTTCAATGTTAGGTTAACTTTTCTTTGATTTGAAGCCAACTTCTACAAACATATAAAAACAACAAAAAATTAGTTAATCTTAATTTACTTTCGCATCGCATTCCTTTATTTGTTCTGCATCATTTTTGGTATCAGAGCTTTCGTGCTGCATCAGAACGCATCCATGAAGGAGAGCAAGCGGTGCCCCGAGGTGGTGTCCACAAGATGGTCGATCTTCGGAAGGGGAAAGCTATCTTTTGGGCAAGCATGGTTGAGGTCGGTGTAGTATGTACAGATCCTCCACTTCCCGTTGCTCTTCTTGACCATGACCACATTCGTCAACTAGCTAGGGTACTGCACTTTGCAAGCGAACCTGGTCGCAAGGAGCTTCTCCACTTCATCATTGATCACCTTCTGCCTCTCTAAGGAAAACTCCTTTTCTTTTGCTGGACTGGGTGGCACTTCGAGTCAACATTCAACCTATGAGTGATGATGTCGGGGGCAATCCCTGGCATATCAGCTGCGCTCCAGGCGAACACATCTGTGTTCGCCCGGAGGAAACTCAACAAGCGAGCTCGTTCATCCTCTGGTAGCTGGGCTCCTACCTGCACCATCTTCAGTGGGTTCGAGCCGAGGGGATAAGTCAAGAGACTCTCGACAGGGCTGCCCCTGGGGTCTTGTACCCTTTGATCGAGGTCATCGACGGCGGGATCATCCTTGATGTCTTGGGCACCGGGGATGGCCTAAAAGCAATGTTGGATTGATTGAGATGCCCCCCTCATCTCTTCCATGCCGAAGGGGATCGAGAACTGCACTAGCAGTCATTTGGTGGATATGACTGCATCAAGTTAAGCCCTTGATGGCCAAGGATTGCATTGTAAGCTTATGGGAGCCTGATGATAGGAAAGGTCATCATGACTGTGGTCTGTCAGGGTGGCGACCCGGCTATAATGGGGAGAGTGATCTTTCCCTCGACTTTCATAGAATCCCTAGTGAAATCTATGAGAGGGGTGTGCACTGGCTTCAGCCGATCAAAAGACAAGTTCATCCGAGAGAAAGCATTGTAGAAAAGGACATCCGTCGAACTCCTACTATCAATCATAATGCATCTTACAGGATGCCTGGTGATGGTCATCTCGACCACGATGGTATCATTGTTTACATTTTCTTCCTCACTTCTCCTCTCCTTCATAAAAAGGGATACATTTTCCAGATTTTCTCCCTCCCGGGCTCTCTTTGATGCGCGCTCTATTCCCCAAGAGATCATACCCACAAGCTTCTCGGTGGGTCGATTATCAACAGTAGGGACAGGGGGAGAGCCGTAAGTGGTTGATTCTCCATCGGGACCTCGCTCCTCACGAACTTTCTGAGGTAGCCTCTCCTTATCAGGTCTTCGATTTTCATTCTTAGGTTGTGGTAGTCCTCAGTGTCGTGGCCGTGGTCGAGATGGAATTGGCAGTACTTCATCTTATCACGATCGCTTGATGGTCTCAATGGAGAAGGTCGGCGCAGGTAGTGCTCGCCCTCGATCAAAAGAATTTTTGATCTCGGAGCGAGGAGGGGAGTGAAGGTCTCCTCCGAAGTGAGACCGCTTTTTGGCTTTGGTCCCGATCGAAAGTCAGTTGGCAGCCTAGGTCTCCGCATCCCAGGCGCATCTCTCGGGGGTGGCTTCTTTAGAGGCTTCCCGTCTAGTTCTCTCCTGGTACGGTCAGCCTCCTCGGCATGGATGTACTTGTGGACACAGAGGAGGAGTTCAGAGTATATCTTTGGTGGCTTCTTGTCCAAAGAATAGGTCAAGCGGGAGGTCTTAAGCCCTTGCTTCAATGCCAGCATGGCAGCAGGCTCATCCAGATTGTAGATTTCCAGGGTGGTAGGTTTGAAACATGTCACATAGTCCCGCAGAGGCTCATGGTCTTGTTGCCAGATAGAGAAGAGGCTATCCACCTCACATGGCACCTTCCGACAAGGTCGAAGTGGGCCACAAACCTTATCTCCAGCTATTGGAAGGAGTTGATACTTTCAAGATCAAGATGGGTGAACCAAACACGAGTGGCCTTCCGAAGGGTGGCCAAAAAGGTGATGCACAAGAGGGCGTCCATCGCCTCCTGGACTTTCATGAGAGCCTTATAGCTCTCCAGGTGGTCCAGGGGGTCGGTGGTCCCGTCGTAAGGATCTGCCTGAGGCATACGGAACCAACTAGGGATCAGTTCCTTTTGGATTTCTCAGAAACAGGAAGGTCGGGCATCATAGCCCGCTGGCTCCTTGGAGGAGCCCTACATGTTGGCGAACTGGCGAGAGAGCTCCGCCAGCTTGCACTCTTGATCTTCTAGGCACCGCTCGGCCAGGCGCCGCTCGACCAAGCGCCTAATGGCCTCATCAATGAAGCCTTCCACTGAGGCCGCCGAAAAAGATGGAGTTGATAGCTAGGGATGGTCATGATGGGGAGCCTTGCCCCAGCAGTGCTTGCCGCGCTTGATGACGGCATTGTCATCCATCGGGGATCGGCTCTTGCAGTCTGCCGACCCAGTATGATTTCTCTTCATGGGGATCTGGTGACTCCCGTGAGGATTAGCTATGGCCCGTGGGTAGGATGGCCTGCCTTGGATAGAGCACAGGCTACCGCAGGGGCCTACGACTTGGGCCGCAGGGGTCCCTGGCTATGGTTGGATGACCAGGGAGCATTGCTGGTGCTGCAACTGCCTCATGGCTATGGCCAGTACCTGCATCTGTTAGACAAGTGCAGCATACTGGCCATCTTCCGAGGGTGGCTATGATGGAGCCAAATGCTCCCTCTCTGGGCTGCGCGGGCCCGAAGGAGAAGTGGCATCCCCTGCCAGGCTGATGGAGGCTTCTCGTGCATGGGTTACCACCATGTTTCGAGCGGAGCTGTTCTCAAGCTTGCCGGGGGGCTTGTTTGGACAAGGGCTTTTCCCCCTTCCTGGCATGCCAATCTGTTGCTGACCTTACCATCGTGGCCTGTAGTTGTGATATGCTGCCGGACGTCAGCCCCTTTACTAGGAATCCCGCGTTCCCGGTCCTGCAAAATAGAGTTAGAGACCCGGGCCGGGGATCCCGGCAAGGGCACTCCGACGATCAAGTCAACGAATGGTAAAGATGAACAGATCCCCCAAGGCGGATTCCACTTCGGTCACATGCTTGGAGGAGAGTTTTTCACAGAGAATTGAATAAAAGAGGTTAAAGAGGGGGATGCTCAAGTCGTGGCCGTTATATCCATTGGGACTCTCTACAGGAGTCTTTCGGGAAGTCTCCGCACCTTTCCTTTGCCCGTTCTCCCTTTTTTTCAGACTTGTGCTCGTGCTTCCTCGTGGAGTTGGTTCCTTTTCTCCTTTCCTTGCTCAATGCCCTTTTAGATCACCAGTCCTCCTAGTGCCTCGATTCTTGCCCTCCAGGGGGCTCAGGGGTCAACGGAGCCCGTTGAAAGCACTCCCGAGGTCATTACCTCTTATAGTGGGGAGTTAAGCCGTGAACCTTGTTTCCCCAATGGGCATCACCACTGGAAAAATTTTGCAGGGCCTCGATCCGGGGTGGCCGCCTTCGGATCTGAAGCTTCCAATGCGGCCTTCTCTTTCCGGGCGATTCAGGTGGTCGGCTGCAGGATCTGATGCCTCGATTGGGGCACCCTTCCCCGACTGGTATAAATGAGGGTAGGCGTGTGTTGGCTCCACCCAGTGATTTTGATGAATAACAAAACATTGAGTGCATATTGTACACTAATATGGATTTGAAGTTATGAGTTTTCAAGAAAAAAGTACCTCAAAATCTCAAAAACTTATGGTTCATGGCACGTAATGGCACGGAGCATTTCTCACGAATCCGGACATCCTCTTCATTGAAAAAGGGCATCTAAATGATTAAATATTATGTGTTTATGATTCATTTAAGTTTCAAAGTCTATATTTATGTTTTTGAGGTTATTTATACTTGAATCTGAGCTTTTCAGTCTCAAGTGTCGATACTTGGAAAGTCAAGTGTCGATACTTGGAAAGTCAAGTGTCGACACTTCAGCATTTGGCACAGACAAAAATCCTTGGCACACCAAGTGTTGACACCCAAAACCAAGTGTCGACACTTGGTGTCAACACTTAGGTTTCCAAGTGTCGACTCAAGGCCTGAGAATTTTGAAAATACAGAACTTTGTCATTTGAGAATTTTTGTGTCAAGTGTCGATACCTGTGCATCAAGTGTCGACACTTGAAAGTTCAAGTGTCGACACCTAGAGATCAAGTGTCAACATTTGACAGCCAAGTGTCGATACCTGACAGCCAAGTATCGACACTTGCAGCCTGACAGCTCTAACGGATCTATTTTTCTGGCTTGCAGAACTTGCTTTTCAAGCTCCAAACAGCTATTTCCGAGGTTCTAATGGTCACAAATCATTTTTTGAAAGGTTCTTGGTGTATTTAACCTCTACCAACCTCATTTTAAAGATAAGGAAGTGTATTGAAGTGTATTCAAGTCTACTCAAAAGCCAAAAAGCCTATATTCTCTCAAATACTTCACATCAAAAGCCTTTTATAGTTTGATTCCTTGAAAAGCCTACAAGCTCATCCTCACTTCATTCCAAAAGAGGCACTTTGAAGGAGATTCCAAGGAAGAGTCAAGACAAAGCATCAACTTGAGCTTCAAAGATTCCATTCTACTCTTGAAGAGAGTTTGTTTTAGTTTTAAAATTGTATATCTATTTTTACATTGTGATTTGACCTTGCTTTCAAGGATATCTTGAAAGAAGGTTATTATGGTTTGTTGGTGAGCCAAAGGGATAATACCAACTAGGGTTAACTTGTGAGCTCGAAGACAAAACAAGTGTTAAGGTTTGTTGGTAAGCCTAAGTGATAAAACCAACTTAGATTTTGACTTGTGAGCCTTGTGAAAAACAAGTCAACTGTAATCTTATTTGGATTATAGTGAAATTCCCAAGGATGGCTTGGGGAGTGGATGTAGGTGCTAGGTTTGCACCGAACCACTATAAACCTTGTGTTTGTGTGTGATTGCTCTCTTCCTCTCTTGCTCTTTGATTATTACTACCGCTTTAAATATCTTGCATTGAATTCATCATTTTTCACTAGCACCACTAGTCCCTCTCATTATTGTTTTAAATTTTCTAAAAGACCCAATTCACCCCCCCTCTTGGGATCCATTTCTGGGCAACAGCATGCCTTTATAGTCTTAGGGTGCCGCACTACGCGTGCCGGCCTCACTGGCAGTCTCAGTGCTGGCACCTCCGTTCTTCCCCATGCTTCCAAGGAGAGGGCTTGAATCCGGCCGAGGTGGGCTCGACCCTTGGGGAGCCACCTGGCAAAGGAGCAAAGAGGGCTCGACTCTGGCCAAGGTGGGCTCGACCCTTGGGGAGCCACCTGGTGAAGGAGCGGAGAGGGCTCCACTTCGACCGAGGCAGATCGACCCTTGGGGAGCCACCTGGCGAAGGAGCGAAGAGGGCTCGACTCCAACCGAGGCGGACTCGACCCTCGGGGAGCCACCTGGCGAAGGAGCGGAGAGGGTTCGACTCCGACCGAGGCAAACTCGACCTTGGGGAGCCACCTGGCCAAGGAGCGGAGAGGGCTCCACTTCGGCCAAGGCGGACTCGACTCTTGGAGAGCCACCTGGCGAAGGAGCGAAGAGGGCTCGACTCTGGCCGAGGCGGACTCGACCTTGGGGAGCCACCTAGCGAAGGAGCTTGGGAAGATGTCCGACATGGTGACGCCTACTTGCCTTTCCAAGGTGTACTCCACATCAGTAGTCTTGCCACATCAATAAGTAAAGATACAATTGTCCTTTACAAGCTTACACCAAAATGCTACATTAGTCATCATGAACATAAATGTTGTAGATCTTTGGATGAATTCTGAGAAAGTTTTTAATTTTGCTGATTATAAAGTTTGCTTCTAAAATTCAATACTTAGTTAATGATACTAGTTAACATTTTTAACTTTAATCCTAAATCTAATTTTATAAAGAAAGATCTTAATGATACATAGTTATAAATTAATACTTATATTTATACTGCATTATTAAGGGACTAGCAATAAATAAGTTAGGAGGTGTGATAAGTCAATTAAATATCCCAATTTAAACCTTAAAATATATCAAATAATTTTTAATTATTAAAAATTAATATTTTTACTTATCTTTTATAGAAAAGGAATTCATATAAGGATAGAGCATGATTTATAAAATCCAAGAAATCAAACAACATGAAAATCAAAGTTTAAACGGAGCCAGAATCAAGCAAAAATCAATGAAATCAAGCCTAGCATATATTTTAAAGCAGTCGGTCCACTATAGTCTGACTGTTCGGTCCACAAAACTTGCCCATGGATTGTATTCCCCAAATCATTGCCGACACCCCTTCTTCCCATCATTTTTGGAGCTGCTGCCTGCCACTACCCATTGCCAGGTGGAGAAGCCGTTAAGACCCCGATGCCACTCCTCCCTACTCATCATCGTCGCCTTCATCCTGTTGCAATCCATACCGTAGTTAGCCATGGCATCCTTGCTACCGATGGACATCCATTGATCCCACTGTCACTCTGCTACCATTGTCTCCACCTTGATCCAAGCCACATTCCACCCACCACTGACCGCCACGAACCACCATTACCGTCACTTTCTTCTCCATTACCATCGGCCCGCCTCCCCTAAAGCCACCTTCATCACGGCCTTCCTCTAATTCAATGAGACCATGGCCACCGATGCTCCTCCTAGGCCATCTCTCGAGCATCGCCGTCTCCCTAGCTCATCATCATCATTTTCCTCTTCCCATCATCTAAGCCATCTGATGAAGATCCAATATATGGGGATTAAGCCACTTGAGAGAAGGCTTTGATGTGCAATATGTGACTTGATCTATGCACATCAATAGCCCAAAAACAATCAAAACAAAGATCCAATGACCAAAATCCAATCCAACCTGAATAAGGCATTAAACAACTGATTTGGCATGGATTTTGGCACGATTTCAGGCTTGTGATGAAGATCGGATGGCTAAAACATTTTTTTGTGATACAAGGTCGATCTAACTCAATTTCACTCCAGATTTGACTGGGAGAAAGCTTTCACTGAGCTTTATTAAAAGAAGGACCCCAGATAGTAGTCCAGGCATTAATTTTGTAGCAAAAAATTATTTTCTTATTCTGTTGTTTTCTTGTTTTAGATTTTGTATAAGGCTTTGGCAAGAGAAAAAAATATGGAAGAGATGCTGGTGGCAACAATGTGCAGCTAGACTCTTGCAACTTGGAAAGATGATAAAGCTTATAATCGAGTTTTTATTTTACTTTTTATATTTAATTCTTATGCAATAAAAGTAATACTTTTATTTTTTATACATCTTTAGATTTACTTTTTTGAACAAGGTTTCGATCTAATCTATACAGTCCATGCCCTCTATAGACATTTCATGATCTCCAAATATGGTACATACCTAAAAGAGATAGATCATAGTAAATTAGGTTAATCCCAAATCTTGTAATTAAATTAGATAATTTATACTCTAAATGGACGAGCAGTGATCTCTGGATAGAAGTATCTAACAAGAGATAAATTATACTAATATCCTAGTTCCAAGTATTATTATTATTATTATTGTAACATAAAGAAAAGAAAAAAAAACTTGCTTACATGATGAATTTGGATTTCTAGGTTACTTCCGTTATTTGCTTTCATTAATTAATTAATTTAGAACTATAATTTAATTTAGCTATTCTACTTTAATCTCTCTATAACCAACTATCTTTCATTCTTTTACGTGAAACTACTATCCTTGATCCCCAAGAATACAATCCCTACTCACTCTATCTATAGTAGTGAGTTAGGTTTTATTTTTGACCACCCTACGATAAGTAATCACTGTCGCTATTATACATACCTTTCTAGCCTTCCTCGCCTAATAAGCACTTCGATCTCGTTCTTGAGCTGGTGGCATTCTTCGATGTCATGCCCATGATCATAATGATAGTGATAATACTTCTCCTTATCTCTCCTATGAGGAGGGGCTAACATCCTCCTCGATCTTGGCAAGTCTTTCCGATGCTCTATCTCCATTAGTATCTAGATACGAGGAGCTAAAAGTAGGGTGTAGTTTATGTACCTCCAGGATGGCAACCAAGATCGGTGATTCCAAGGTGGAGATCAAGATTGTTGGTTCCGGGGTAAAGTCCACATCCTTCGACGAGGGAGAGTATGAGATCAACATGTTCCTCTATCATTTCATTGATAATCCCTCTTGCAATGCTCTGTTTGGTCTTGTGCCTCTTCCTTTCTTTCCTGAAGCTTGTCGAGAATAGGCTCCCCATCTTAGGACCATGCGTTTTCTACATCTGCATACTTTTCCTCCCTAGCCATCATTTTGGTAAAGTCTTTGGGGTACCTCTTCTCCAGAAACAAAAGAAAGGCACTCCTCTAAAGTCTACCCTTCAAAGTGGTCATGGCTACTAATTGGTCAAGGTTCCTGACCTACAGAACAGTCATGTTGAATCAGTTGACGTACTCCCAAAGTGGCTCTCCTTATTGTTTAATGCTAACCAAAGAATCAAAGCCCAAGCACTACTTTCAACTGGTGATGAAATGAACTGCAAAAGAGTGGTCAAGCTTGTCAAAGGAGTCGATGGGACTAGCTTGAAGGCTCGAGTACCAATACCGAGCTGCACCCCCTTAAAGTGGAAGGGAAGGTCTAGCACAGGATCCCATCTGTTGTTCCATGCAGTACCAGGATGGACTTGAAGTTTTCCAGGTGGTCAATGGGGTCTGAAGTCCCATCATAAAATTCAGCTACAACATTTTAAATCATGGCAGTATTGCCTCGTCCATGATCTTCTTAATGAAGGGAGGATCAATGCTGAAGCTGAACTCATTGCCTGGTTACTGAGTTCTACTCTGTAGTGCTTCGATGACCTGATGTATTTGCTAGAGCCTTCTTTCTACTTCCGGTCTTGCACTACACAGGTATCCCGGTACCACAGGGATAGAGTATTTTCCTGACTGTGGGATTAGTGAGCACCTATGCAGCTCTGGGGCAAGGATTCTGGGTTGGGTGTGTTGGCTTTGAGCCTATCCTAAACCGCTTGGAGAGAATGGTAGCCCCAGTAGAGCTTGGCTCCGACATGGTGGGTCAGATAAGAACCGAACTGTCGGAGGTTGCCAGCCTTGGAGCATGGCGATCAGGGTCTACACTTGGTGAACTAGGTTATCGAATTACTCATGGGTGACCACAGGTTCTGGCTGGGTGAAGGCAATGCCAGAACTAGCTCGGGCACAGGAGCCTTTTCTTCTTGGGTACCATCATGGCACAGGCCATTAGAAATTCCTTTTTGTTGCTTCATGGCTGGCACTCTCATTTTAAAAAAGTAGGATGTGTAGGACCCATCCTTCAACACCAATCTATTGTTATAGAATCTGAGCTAAGCAGAGAGGTCGGATCTGAGGGTTGCTGCATACTCCGGGCAAAGGGGAACAACCTGCAAAAAGTTTCGGACTAGTTTTCTAGCAGGGACCTTCAATACTCAAGTTGGCCTACCTCTAAGAATAGAGAAGAGAGCTAGGAGAGTGGGAAAGAATTTAATGAGAGTGAATGCCCTACCTGGGACCCCCCTATCACTATTTATAAGGGGGGAGCTCACTGTGGGATGTGTTGTTTCTAAAATTGGTACGCAGATCTCGAAAAGAATCATGGCACGAGTCTCAACAAGGATCAGGACGAGATCTCAGCAACGAATCAAGATAAGGATTTCATCATGTGTTTGCAATGCAAGATGGCCTAGCGATGGCCTTATCAAATCCATGCCAAATATGGTGCGGACAGGCCTCGGAGCTCGGATGGAGCCTAGCATGGGCTGAGGCAATCCGAGGTAAAGCTCGAATGGAGCCTAGCATAGACTAAGGCCATTCGAGGTGAAGGTAGAACAAAGCTTGGAATGGGCTAAGGCTATACAAGGTGAAGGTCAAATAGAGCCTAGCATGGGTAAGGCCATCCGAGGTGAAGGTTGGACTCCATGTGAGTGAACACCCATAACACATATCAATATTTATTTTAAACGGATATGGATACAAATTAAATATTAAAAATACGAATACAAGTAGAGATATAAATAAGATAATTAAATTGTACAACTATAGAATCAAAGATATTACTAAGTAGGGGGTAAATCAAGTTAATAATATATTATTATGCTTACATATTTTTCTTAAAAATTAATAAGTACTATTAAAATTAAATAGGATTATAAGTAGAATTAAATATTCGAATGCGGATCGGATAGTTGTCTATCCATATCCATATTCATTTTTTTAAGAATATGGATATGGATATTAGTCAGATGCTCAATTTTTTATCATATCTTGATAGATTTAGATAAAAAATCGAATATTATCCATACTATTTTTCTTCATAATATAAAGAGAAAAATTATTTACGTCCATCCTTTCATATTTTATCAAATATGGATAAAAAACCACCCTTCCTTCTCTACCTATTCTTTTTTTTTTTATCCATACTTGGTTCTCTATCTATCGATCTTTCAATCTACTTTTCATGCTAAACAAAGAGTCAATGAGACAAAATAATGATAAAAAAACTAAAGAGAACATGCAACCGCTAACCTTAACAAGAACCCCAAAATCAAAGGTCCAATCTTTGGTAAACGCTCATCCTTATAATTTTGGCCCATACTTTGATCAAAAGCTATCACTTTAACTTTGGAGTGGGGCATGGTCACCATGTGCTCACATAGGCCAATTCCCGATGCTTATTAAACACTATACACATGATTGAGGTAGAATTGCACGTGACAAGTACAAGCTTTTTGAGCCCGCCCATCACTCCGTGTGTACCCACCTAAACTTTTCTGCCACAAATTATCTTCGCGGTAGGTCACACTTTTTGGCACTTTTTCCTCCCCCCCCCCCCTTCAATGTTCCACCGTTTTGATGACAAGTTTAATTATTAAAAAAAAAAATCAAAAAGCCAAATAGATTAAAAATTATCATGGCCATCAATGCGTGGGCCCATCCGAGTCATCAAAGATGGACGTATCACAGACAGCGGTACGTTCCCCATGTGACGCCCACCTGTATCGCCGCTGGCGACTTGCAGGTAGCTCCAGCCAACAGCCCCTCGCATTGAATCAGGATCTTCGTTTTGTTGTCCACCGTTTGATCGGGCACCTCAAAATTTTAATAAACTTGGGTCGTCGAGAACCGCGTCCTACCGTACCACCGGGAAAACGTGTACGTCATGCAAGCCTTTGCGTGTTGGATCTCTATGGTTACCAAAATATTTTACCTATCTTCAAATTTAATGAATCAATTTTAATAAAATTGAACAAAGGTAATTTTGATGATAGATTTAAAAATTTAAGACTACTTAATTTTTTATTTTAGTTATGGTTTTGATCAATTTTCAATCCAGAATCGAAGTGAAAATCGAAACAAAAATAAAATGTGTCCAATTATGAGGCCCGCCCGTAATTGGGCCATTGTGGGCTGAAGTCGGCAAGGGCTGCCGACTTCACCGGGAACTCAGAAAAAAAAAAAAAAAGAGAAGAACGGGAAACAGTGGAGTTTTATTTTCTAATATCTGGCCGGGAAGGTCGCCGGAGAAGTCGGAAGAAGAGTCGTGGAGGAGAGGGACGGTGTCGGCGATGAATTTGAAGTAGGTTAGAACTCCGATCGGCATGGTATTCGCTTCCCAAACGGTGAGGAAATCCGTTGGGGATTTCCTTTAAATCCTCCTTCATCGCTGCCAAATCGAGCCACATCAACCTCTTTCCACGCCGTCTTCCTCATCTCCGGCGAGCAGCGAAGAGCTCTTCAAATGCCGGTGAGTTCGTTTACCTTATTTAATTTTTTTTTTAGGAAGGATAAAATCCGGTTTTGTTTGGTTTCGGGTTATTTGGGTCGTGAATCATCGGTGGCTGCACCACCAGTCCGTCGAGTCCTTTCCGACGATCGTCTCTCGTGGCCAGCGCCGGCAACCGGGAGAGAGGGTAGTTCGGTTGAATCAAGGAGGAGAGCAGGGGAGTTTGGGAGAAGAAAGAAAGGGAAAAAAAAAATGGAGGGAGGCCTCTATTCCGTGAGGAAAAAAAAGAGAAAGGAAAAATGTAAAAAAAAACAAAGAAGGAAAGGAAAAATAGAAAAAAAAAAGAAAAAGGAAATATATATATATATATATGAAGAGAGAGAAAGAGAGAGAAACCTACCTGAGAGTCCGTCGCCAGGATGGTTTTGGTGGCTCACCCACGAGGTCCCCCGCCATCGTGGGTGAGGAAGGAGAGAGAGAGGAGAGAGAAAGACGAGAGAGAGAGGAGAGAGAAGAGAGAGAAAGAGGAGAGAGAGGAGAGAGAAAGAGAAGGGAAGAGAGGAATGGTAAATTTTGGATCATAATTGGATTTGGATTGAGGAGAGTATCCCTTGATAACATAGTTTCTTTTAGTTTTATTAAATATAAATTAATTATATATTTAAATTGTTGATCAGGATCGTTGTTGTCCTTGGAAGATCAGATCTAGGTTTGAATTATACTTGTTGGTGGATCCTTTTTAGTAAGTTATCTTGATCTCTGATATTATATGCCAAATATGTTATGAAATATTAAATGCGTGTAATATATTTTAATTTTTATTGGATTGCATTGGATTGCATTGGGTGCATGCATTGTGCTGGTGTGGGTGCATTGTGCTGGTGTGGGTGCATTGTGTTGGTGTTGTTGCTTTCTAGTCCGACTATGATCATACGAGGACCTAGTCTCCTTGTGGGCCTCCAGCGGGGCGATCGCTGGCACATGACCGATGAGCGGTATGTGAGTCAGGAGCTAGTTGCCTTATTTTAGCCATACGTGGTAGGCACATGCAGAGGATGCATGTTTCTCGTGTGATACTCAGAGCTAGTTTTTCTTGTGGGCCTCCAGTGGGACGATCACTGGCGCATGACCGGTTTCGGTATGTGAATTAGAATCTAGTCTCTTGTGGGACGAGCCACGGGCCGATCGTGGCCATAGTCAAAAGGGACTAGGAGAGTAAAGTTAATGGTTGGCCATCCATAGTCGTGTCGGTGTCGGTTGTGATTAAGTATACAAATTTGCATCATGTTGCTGGATATATATTATAATATTGATGGACATCTTGTTTGTATGGTGTGTTTGTGCTTGCTATTTATAAATAGCATATTTGTGTATGTATACTGGAGGTGTTGATAACTTACTGAGCTTGTGTAGCTCATCCCTATTTTTCAATATTTTTTTGTTACAGATACCGAAGATCAATTGGACTTTGGGACCAGTCAGTGAGGAGCTAGGATTTAGGTGTTGATCTCTGAGTTTATAGTTGAATTTTATGAAAAAAAATTCTTGAAATCAATAAATAATTAGTGAAATTTGTTCCTTACCACTATTTGGATATTGAATTGAAGATTAGGCCTTGCATGATCTGTAGGGTAAAACCTAGGGCTTATGCGGCCGGTCGCGTAGCCGATCCAGGTTTTGGATCGGGATGTGATAGAGTGGTATCAGAGCAAAGGTTTAAGATCAAATGACTTAGTTAGTGAGAGTGGGATAGAATTAGGATTTTGATTGAATATTCCAGAATAATTATCGATACTGAGAAATTATTTAATTCCTTTTGATAGGTATATGCTATAGCTCCAAGGGTTTTTGTTAAGTGTAGAAGGCTTGCACAAATAAAATGATTAAATTCTCTTAGTTTAATTTTTTTGAAAGGATATTATCGAGACTAGATAATGGATATATGGAGGTGTATTTTGAGTTATGTCATGGATTTGATTTACTTTGGAAATCTTGTTTTGATATAATTAATAAGATGGTTATTAAGGCATGATTGATTGATATCGAAGTTTAGGTTATGATCACTTGAGACCAACATATGTAGTTAGGATATGATTAAGTGATATTAAAATTTAGATTGTGATCATTATGATTGTGATATTTGAACTTAATGTTATGACCAATTGGAATGGATTCAAAGTTGGATTTTTAATTCCTAGGTATTGTGCATAAGATCTGGAATATGATTTTTGTAGAGATTGATCTTGGATGAGACTGAATGGTTGATACTATTTGATCATGATAAGTAAACATATTATGGATATTGAAGGGCTAGATAAAATGTATATTTATCTCTGATAAATATATTAGATCGAGCTTCAGAAGTGTTGGCCTGGAAGTATAGTGTGCTATGTTATGCTGAATATGTGTATTCAGTTCTTAATTAAATAATGTTGGGATCCTAAATTTGATATGGATGAAGATTATGATAGCTTGCAAGATTTGTTAATTTCTGGATTCTAAATTTGGGGACTGTTGCAATATGTATATGATGCAGGACTTTAATGATATTAAGAGAGAGAATCTTTAGATTATATAATGGAAATGTGTTTAGGATAATGTATAGATTTGCAATTTGCTATTGGCAGATTTAATGATATTATGTGGACATGGCATGCATATTTTAATAAAATCTTTGATGGTTTATGTTAGCAGTTTTGGATTGGATTCCATATATATATATGTTGGAGATTAATAGATATGTTAACTCCAAGTCAAGTTTAAGATTTGTTAGAAAATTTAGATTATCTTGCTACTGATATTTCATTTAGTAAAGAAATGGGTATTGAAAGACTTATATGGGTTTAATCTATGAGAAGATTTAGATTACCTTGTTATTAATGTTACTTTGAGAGAAGAAATGGTATCGAAAAATATTAGAGAATTTGAAAAGTTATATTAGAGTGAGCAGCAGAAGTGTGGTGACTAAAGATATTAGGATCAATTTAAAATGTATTATGACGTGTGAATAGGAGCTCTTATTGGGATTATTGAATTGGGCCAAATGGTATATATGAGTTTTAGATCATGTATATTTGAGTTTTGGAAGACCTAAATTTGTTTTTAAATTTCGAAGACGAAATTTTTGTTAGGAGGGGAGAATGTGAGACCCGCCCGTAATTGGGCCATTGTGGGCTGAAGTTGGCAAGGGCTGCTGACTTCACCCGGAACCCAGAAAAAAAAGAGAAGAACGGGAAACAGGGGAGTTTGATTTTTCCATATCCGGCCAGGAAGGTCACCGGAGAAGTTGGGAGAGGAGTAATGGAGGAGAGGGGCGGTGTCGGCGATGAATTTGGAGTGGGTTAGAACTCTGATTGGCATGGTCTTCGTTTCCCAAACGGTGAGGAAACCCGTTGGGGATTTCCTTTAAATCCTCCCTCATCACTGCCAAATCGAGCAACATCAACCTCTTTCCACGTCGTCTTCCTTATCTCCGGCGAGCAGCGAAGAGCTCTTCAAATGCCGGTGAGTTCGTTTACCTTATTTAATTTTTTTTAAAGAAGGATAAAATCTGGTTTTGTTCGGCTTCGGGTTATTTGGGCCGTGGATCATCGGTGGCTGCACCGCCAGTCCGTCGAGTCCTTTCCAACGATCATCTCTCGTGGCCGACGCCAGCAACTGGGGGAGAGGGTGGTTCGGTTGAATCAAGGAGGAGAGCAGGGGAGTTTGGGAGAAGAAAGAAAGAAAAAATAAATGGGGGGGAGGCCTCTGTTCCGTGAGAAAAAAAAAGAGAAAGGAAAAATGGAAAAAAAAAAAGAAGAAAAGGAAAATAGAAAAAAAAAGAGAAAATGAATATATATATATATATATATATATATATATATATATATATGAAGAGAGAGAAAGAGAGAGAAACCTACCTGAGAGTCCGTCGTCGGGATGGTTTTCGGTGGCTCACCCACGAGGTCCCCCACCATCATGGGTGAGGAAGGAGAGAGAGAGGAGAGAGAAAGAGAGAGAGAAGAGAGAGAAAGAGGAGAGAGAGAGAGAGAAAGAGAAGGGAAGGGAGGGAAGGTAAATTTTGGATCATAATTAGATTTGGATTGAAAAGAGTACCCCTTGATAACATAGTTTCTTTTTTATTTTATTAAATATAAATTAATTATATGTTTAAATTGTTGATCAGGATCGTTGTTGTCCTTGGAAGATCAGATATAGGTTTGAATTGTACTTGTTGGTGGATCCTTTTTAGTAAGTTATCTTGACATCTGATATTATATGTCAAATATGTTATGAAATATTAAATGCGTGTAATATATTTTAATTTGTATTGGATTGCATTTGGTGCATGCATTGTGCTGGTGTGGGTGCATTGTGTTGGTGTTGTCACTTTCTAGTCCGACTATGATCATACGAGGACCTAGTCTCCTTGTGAGCCTCCAACGGGGCGATTGCTGGCACATGACCGATGAGCGGTATGTGAGTCAGGAGCTAGTTGCCTTATTTTAGCCATGCATGGCAGGCACATGCAGAGGATGCATATTTCTCGTGTGATACTCAGAGCTAGTTTTCCTTGTGGGCCTCCAGTGGGGCGATCACTGGCGCATGACCGGTTTCGGTATGTGAGTTAGGATCTAGTCTCTTGTGAGACGAGCCACGGGCCAATCATGGCCATAGTCAAAAGGGACTAGGAGAGTAAAGTTAATGGTTGGCCATCCATAGTCGTGTCGGTGTCGATTGTGATTAAGTATACATATTTGCATCATGTTGTTGGATATATATTATTATATTGATGGACATCTTGTTGTATGGTGTGTTTGTGCTTGCTATTTATAAATGGAATATTTGTGTATGTATACTGGAGGTGTTGATAACTTACTGAGCTTGTGTAGCTCATCCCTATTTTTCTATATTTTTTTATTACAGATACCGAAGATCAATTGGGCTTTGGGACCAGTCAGTGAGGAGCTAGGGTTTAGGTGTTGATCTCTGAGTTTATAGTTGAATTTTATGAAAAAAATTTCTTGAAATCAATAAATAATTAGTGAAATTTGTTCCTTACCACTATTTGGATATTGAATTGAAGATTAAGCCTTGCATGATCTCTAGGGTAAAACCTAGGACTTATACGGCCGGTCACGTAGCCGTTCCAGGTTTTGGATCGGGACGTGACACCAATATTTAACATCCTTTGTAGTTTGTATAAATCCAAAAAACTTATGCTATAAATTTGGTTAGTTTATGAATTATATTTTAAAAATTATGGATGATTTCTTTAATTTGATTATTTATATATGAAATTTTTTAAATGAGTTAAAAAATAATGGTATTTAGTTTTGTTTTTTTTGGTGGTAGTTATAATTTTTTATTTTAAGAATTATTTAATTTTGGTTTTGATTTCAATTTTAGAAATGGTAATAGATTTCAATTTGATATTTTTTTTTACCAACGACACTAAATCCAACTCATTGGCATCCTCACATGAAATTTAAATTTTATAATGAAATCAAAATTGAAAAGGTTATATATATATATATATATATATATATATATATATATATATATATATATATATATATATATATATATATATATATGTATGTATGTATGTATGTATGTATATATATTGTTGTAGCCAAATGCCCCGATCTAGTACCTGGTTGTGCTCGGTGGTCCCTGCAAGTTTCTCCAGTAAGACACGGTCCTGCTCCTGGGTGGCATTTCTTACTTCCTGCAAGAAAAGTCTCGCTTAATCAAAAATTCTTCGTACCTATCGGGACTTTTCTCTTACATATTTATAGTTACTCAGAATAACTAATTTTTATTGGGATGTATTCTCTTTCGGTTGATCATAACAACTTTCTATTGAGACTAACCTTTTTTAATTGGAAGCAACCTCTTTTGGTTAAGTTAAGAGTTTTTAATTAAAATTAACTTCTTTGTGGTAGGATAACTTCTTTTAGTTAGAAGTAACCTTTTTTTATTGTAATAATAACTTTCTGTTACAACAGCTATATCCTCCTTATCCATACTCCTTACTTGGGCTCAAGTGTCATAGTTGCTTAGCCATAGTTTTCAGCTTGGTCGTTAATCTGATCACTTCTCAAGGCTAAACATCTAAATAGTTGTCAAAGTAGTTGTCACTTCTCATTTAGGTGCTTGGGATGGGTGGCAGTCATGCCTTAGGTTATTGGCATTTGCGCTTCAGCTATTGCCTTGGATCATGGTGTCATTTGGGATCCTTTGAGGTCGAGAATCCAGATGGTTGTCACAATAGTTGCCCCCCACTTCCAAGTCCAAAATATAGTTGATTAATTTTTATCATTTGTAGGGGAAGGGAGTAGAGTTATTTCTTCAACCTTGAAGGACCGATAGCTAACCCTGAAGCATTAGTTGAATGAGCTTCATGAACTTCACTTTTTTCTAATTTTTTTTCAATATTAGATGTTTTCTTGTCGAGCTTCAGTAAATTGAGAAAGTATTAGATATCTTCTCAACAAGCTTCATTAGATATATCTCGGGTGTGACTTGATGATTTACTTTAGCAGGTTATAGGTATACTTCGGTGAACATACCTCAGGTGATTTACTTCAATGGGTCATAGGTATACTTTTATGAACATACCTCGGATGATGGGCTTCAATGGACCCTTGGACATCAATGGGCCCAATGAGCTTCAATGAACTTGACAGGCTTTAGTGGACCTGGCAGACATCTTGCTAGGCTTCAATGGGCCAGGTGAGCTTCAATAGGCTGGTTGGCTTCATTGGGCCTAGTGGACTTTAGTGGGTCGGGTGAGCTTTAGTAGGCTCGGCAGGCTTCAGTGAGCTTGGTGGGCTTCAGTAGGCCTAGTGAGCTTAAATGGGCTTGGTAGGCTTCAGTGGGCTTAGTAAGCTTCAATAAGCTCGGCAGGCTTCAGTAAGCCTAGTGAACTTCACTAGGCTTGGTAAGCTTCAGTGGGCCCGGTGGGCTTTAGTGGTCCTGATGAGCTTTAATGGGCTCGGCAAGCTTCAATGAGCCTGGCATACTTCTTGGTGGACTTCAATAGATTTGGTGAGCTTCAGTGGGCTTGGTGGGCTTCATTGAACCTAATGGGCTTCAATGAGCTCGATGAGCTCGATGGGCTTAGCATGCTTTAGTGGGCCTAATACAAATAATCAATTGTTAATCAATCACCTTCATTGGTCGGATATTAATCGATTGATGGGCTTCTTGGAGGAGTGCCATTCATAACTCGGATTGTGGTATGCCCGCAGGCTTGCAAATAGATGTTGCTGATCTACTGGTTGAAGAGTAATGGGCTTAATTTCTTGGTTGGGGTGTCCCTCATGGTAAGAAGAGTGCCTAATGTCAAAAGCATTTCAAGCCTGGTTCTCGTCATGATCTTCTTAGCCTTTGTATATTATGCCTTCTACCTGATGCACCAATCTATTGTGGCTAAATCCTCACTCCTGGAACTTCTGTGACATCCGGTGGGACTGCTACTTTTTCCAGTGAGATGCGATTCAGGTGCTCCATGCTTCCTACAAAAGAAGTCCTGCTTGATCGATGGTTTTTAAATAAGAACTCTTCTATACTCAAGTCAGTGAGGAATTTGAACAATAGCGGAGTCAAAAGAGATAATGAGAGTATGCCAGTATGAGCATTCAAGGATAATAAAAACGTTACTTGTCGGGAGCCTCCTCTTACTTATTTATAGTTACTCAGGATAACTAATTTTTATTAAGAGGTAACCTCTTCTAATTGAGATAACAACTTTCTATTGAGATCCTCTTTCCATTGAGATCTTTCTGTTGGAATAATAGCTTCTAGCTAAGAGTAACTTATTTCTAGTACGATCATTTCTTTTAGTTAGAAGTAACCTCTTTTGGTTATGATAACAACTTTCAATTACGACAATTATATTCTCCCTATCCGTACTTCATTCTCTGGCTCAAGTATCATAGTTGCTCAACCATAGTTTCTAGCTTGGTCATTGACCTGGTCACTACTCGAGGTTGAACATTCGACTAGTTATCAAAGTAGTTGTCATCTCTCATTCGGATGCTTTGGACAGGCGGCAGTCATGCCTCAGGTCATTGTCACATTTGTGCTTCGGTTATTACCTGATATCATGGTATCATTCAGGAGATCCTTTAAGGCCAAGAATCCATATGGTTATCACAACACACATACATATATATACAGACTTGGCTACATTTAAGTAGATTTAGAGTCAAATTCGATCAAATCCCCTACCATCTGATTTATACAAATTTCCATGCAGAAAAGTAAAAAGTTAATACTGTATTAATGATATAAAATAAACACAAATAGAAATAAATAAATATATTTCAGAATAAATACAAATGTTATAGAATAAATATAAGTATTTTCAAAATAAATCTGCATATTTTAGAATAAACAGGAATACTTTCATCTTTCTGAATTTGTGTTTATTCTAAAATATTTTATTTAATATTTATTATGAAAAGATTTTTATTTATTATGAAAAAGTGAACTATCCCATCATTAATAATTCCAACAAACCACCAGTAATCATTAATACATAATTAATGCGAATGGAAATATTATGTTTATTCTAGAAAGTTTATATTTATTTTTAAGCATTTTTCTTTCATTTCTGATTGTATTTATCCTATATCATTAATATACCATTAATTTTTTTTTGTTGTATTTAGATTTGTGTAAATCAGATGGTGAAGATTTTGATAGGATTTGGTTCCAAATTTATTTGAACGTAACCAAGTTTATATATATAAAATAATAGATTTAAAGATGAAAGTAGATTGAATAATATTTATCTATTTTTATAATATTTGATTGATATTCATATACATAAAAAAATAAATATAAATATGAATAATCTGCTATTTAATTTATATCTAAATTTAATTTATATTTATATTATATTAAATAAAATATATATCATTGTTGCGGTATAAGATTCAAAATAATGCTAAGCACATGGAATAAGTTTGTGGTTGTGGACCCGTCTGGCACGACACCTACCACCACCCTTCATCGACTACGAGAAATTATTGCATGAACCACGTCGAAGCGGACCAGGGCAGATCGCGGAGCATATGCGCGGTGGATAACGCGCAATCCGAAATTGGTGAGATACAGGGGTTGACGTGGCGTATTGTCAACCGTGGGATTTATCGTCGTCCATTTGGAAACTGGTCCAACACCTCCTCCATCGAGCCCCCCGAGGCCGTGACCGGTTCTCTCCTCACCCGATGACAACGACGCCGAACACCCACGCACCAAAATAATTTTGAAAAGAATGAAAAATTTTTTTACGAACGTGTAAGATTCCCATTGGCCGCATGCTGAGGAAGAGACCCAAGGATGGGGCAATGATGAGAGCATATTGAGGAGGTGGGAGTCGGGAGGATGAGGACCGTACGATCTGGTCAAAGATAAGCAGATGCGGAGTGGGGGCCACGACGGAGGGAAGGGGCCGCGGGGATGACGACACGGCGGAGGAGAGGATGGCGGCATCGTCCGCCACTTGGCCTACCAGATTCGGGCAGACCATGCACGAAGTTCGAGGTAATAGGGTTCGGAAATCGGAATAGATAGCAGTGGGGGCGGTGCCTGGGCGCGGTGCAGGCACCGCCCCCCGCCGCTTTCTTTTGTTTGCTTTCTTCGCGCCACCTCCAAAAAAGCGAGGGTAGCCAAAGGTGAATGGGTGGCGTCCAAAAGCTGGAGGTGGCGCAGGCGGAGGTCCAGGGTCTAATTATTGTTAGATGGATTAGACCATTAAATCAGTCCAGTAGCCATCTAGATTTTTTTTAAATATTATTTTTAAAAATAAAATTATCGTACGGTAATTTTAAATTTATTTATTATTTTATTATTGTTTGAAATTTATTTTTATTTTTTTGGTTCAACCTTATGAGAGTATAAAAAAATAATAAAAAGAGCTGTAAGAAGGCGCAGATTGAGCCTTCTCCGCGCCAATAAAAAAAAAAAAAAAAAAAAGCCAACGGCCTTCTAATAAAATTTTAAAAAATGCTGATGCGAAAATATTTATTATCGGGACTGAACAAAAAAAATTAAATTTTATATAAAAATTTAAAAAAATCAAATCGGTGGCAGAATCTTGCAAGCCAGACCAGTGGCAGAATCCTGATGACCGGACCGGCAGTTTGACCGATAATAGAACCCTAGCGATCGGACATGTGGCAGGACCTTACCGACTAGACTTGCAATCAGACCGGTGGTAGGACTCTAGCGGCCAAACCGGTGGCAAGACCCTGGCGGTTGGATCGGTGCAGGACCCTGACGGTTGGATCGGTATAGGACCCTGGTGACCGGGATTGACGGTTTGACCGATGACAGGATCCTAGCGGCCAAACCTGTGATAGGACCTTACTGCCAGACTGATGGCAGGACCTTGACGGTTGGACCAGTGGCGGGACCCTGGCGGCTGGACCAATGGCAAGACTCTGGCAACCGGACCGACGATTTGACCGGTGACAGGATCCTAGCGACCGGACTTGTCGCAGGACCCTATTCGCCAGACTTGTCGCAGGATCCTATCGGCCAGACTGGTGGCAGGACCCTAGCGGCCGGACTGATGGAAAGACCTTAGCGGCTAGATCGGTGGCAGGACCCTGGCGACTAAATCAATGGTTTGACTGGTGACAGGATCCTAGTGACCGGATATGTGATAAGACTTTATCGACCATACCGACGATAAGATCGGTGGCAATTTTTTTTCTCCACTATTTTTTTTACTTTTTTTTCTCAACTTTTTTTTCCGCTTATTTTTTTCAAATTTTTTTCTTCTTTTTTTTCTCCATTTTTTTTTCTCAACTTTTTTCTCCACCCTTTTTTCCTTCATTTTTTTTCTCCATTTTTTTTCTCCACTTATTTTTTTCTCCATATTTTTTTCTCCACTTTTTTTCTAATATTTTTTCTCCATTTTTTTCCACTTTTTTTCTCCACATTTTTTTCTCCATTTTTTTTCTCCGCTATTTTCTCTCCAATTTTTTTCTCAAATTTTTTTCTCCACTTGTTTTTTTTCTTCACATTTTTCTCTTCACCTTTTTTTTTATCCACTATTTTTTTGCACTTTTTTCCTCAATTTTTTTCTCCACTTATTATTTTCTCCACAATTTTTTCTCCATTTTTTTTCTCCAATATTTTTTCTTAACTTTTTTTCTCCACTTATTTTTTTCTCCACATTTTTTCTATATTTTTTCCTTTTACTTTTTTCAACTTTTTTTCTGCACTTATTTTTTTCTGCACTTTTTTTCTCAACCTTTTTTTCCTCCATTTTTTTTTCATTATTTTTTCTTCACTTTTTTCTCCAATAGTTGAGAAAAAGAATGGAGAAAAAATATTGGAGAAAAAAAAGGTGGAGAAAAAAATATGGAGAAAAAAAATAAGTGGAGAAAAAATAGAGAAAAAATTGGAGAAAAAAATGTGGAGAATAAAAGTGGAGAAAAAAAATAAGTGGACAAAAGAATAAGTGAATAAAAAAATGGAGAAAAAAAGTGGAGAAAAAATATTGGAGAAAAAAGTGGAGAAAAATAATGGAGAAAAAAAATGGAGGGAAAAAAAGGTGCAGAAAAAAGTGGAGAAAAAAATGGGAAAAAAAATTTGAAAATAAAGTGGAGAAAAAAAATAAGGGGAGAAAAAATAGTAGAAAAAAAAATAGTAGAACAAAAGGTGGAGAAAAAATGTGGAGAAAAAATAAGTGGATAAAAAAATGTGGAGAAAAAAAGTGGAGAAAATGGGGGTGATAAAAAAGTGGAGAAAAAAAAATAAGTGGACAAAAAAAGTGGACAAAAAAATTGGAGAAAAAAAAAGGTGGAAAAAAAAAAGTGGAGAAAAAAATGAAGAAAAAATATTGGAGGAAAAAAAAGGTGGAGAAAAAAAATGTGGAGAAAAAAAAAAGGTGGAGAAAAAATAATGGAGAAAAAAAATGGAGGAAAGAAAGGTGGAGAAAAAGTGCAGAGAAAAAGTTGAAAAAAAAAGTGGAGAAAAAATGAAGAAAAAAATCCGAGAAAAATGTGGAGAAAAAAATAAGTGGAGAAAAAAAGTTGAGAAAAAAATGGAGAAAAAAAAGTTGGAGAAAAAATGTGGAGAAAAAAAGTAAGTGGAGAAAAAAAGTTGAGATAAAATAAAGAAAAAATATCAGAGAAAAATAGTGGAGAAAAAAATTGCCACCGATCCTAGGGTCCTACCACCGGTCTGATCGCCAATCTGGTCAGTGGGGTCTTATCATAGGTTCGGTCACTAGGCTCCTGTTATCAGTCAAACCGTCGATCTGGTCGCCAGGGTCCTGCCATCGATCTAGCCACTAGGGTCTTGCCACTGGTCCGGCTGCTAGGGTCCTGCCACCGATCTGAGCGACAGTCTGGCCGGTAGGGTCCTGCGATAGGTCCGATCGTTAGGATCCTGTCACCGGTCAAACCGCCGGTTCGGTCGCCAAGGTCTTGCCATCAGTCCAGCCACCAGGGTCCTGCCATCGGTCTGGCCGATAAGATCCTGTCATAGATCTAGCTGCTAGGATCCTGTCACCAGTCAAACCACCGATCCCGATCGCCAGGATCCTGCCACCGGTCCAACCGCCAGGATCTTGCCATCGATTTAGCCGCTAGGGTCCTACTACTGATCTGATCGCCAGTTTGGTTGGCAAGGTCCTGCCACAGGTCCGGTCGCTAGGATCTTATTACTGGTCAAACCGCCGATCCGACCATCAAGATCCTTCTACTGATCCGGCTTGCAAGGTCCTGCCACTGGTTTGAATTTTTTTAAAATTTTTATGTAAAACTTAATTTTTTTGTTTACCCCCGGTAACCAATGCCTTCGTATCAATATTTTTAAAAATTATTAGAAGGTCGTTAGCTTTTTTTTTTTTTTTTTTTTTCAACGTGCGCGCGATCAAATTTTTTTCTTCGTATCAATATTTTTAAAAATTTTATTAGAAGGTCGTTAGCTTTTTTTTTTTTTTTCAATGTACGCGCCGCGATCAATTTTTTTTTTTCAACTTTATGAGAAGGTGCACCTTCTCCTCGTATTATAAAAAAAATAAAAAGAGTTATGAGAAGGCACAGGTTAAACCTGCACCTTAATTCTCCACATGTTATAAGAAAAAAAATTTTTTTTTTGCATGACGGAAACAACCATAGAATGGTAAATAAGTTTAAAATAGTCATATTTCGGTAATTTTATTTTTAAAAAATAATATTTAATAAAAAATCCCCACGTTATATCCTTTGTATTTAAATAATTTAAAATCAAATTAATGAAAGGTAGCTATTATCTACCGTATATGTGTCCCAAGATTGGTCCACCGGACTGGTCCATGTAATAGCTTCCCGGATAGAGATGGGTTTTGTCCCTCCATATTAGAATATGGCCATACTCCAACGCCACGTCCACCGCTACCGCTGATGGATAAAATGCTATTGTTTATCCAATATATATAAATTAAAAAATAATACTCATAATAATCTTATTAATATTTATTAAAAAATGTTTTAATGAAATAGTGATCATTTTTAGTTAGTATCACAACAACTTAATGAATTAGGGCTTGTCTTACTGGCCAGTATATGCTTCAAGCAATTAAGGATTCTAGATTTATGGAATAGTTTACTTATTAAAATTTAAATATAATGAATGATTTTTATGTAAAAATATTAAAATAATTTTGAAATTGATTTTATGTTCATGATGTGATGGGTGGAGAATCATATATATATATATATATATATATCACAAGATTATCCATCTAATAGTTAACTATAGTCATGTTCTGCAATCGTTTGCATGCATGCTATCTCATATTCATGTAGGGTTTTAAAATTTTCACTTGTAATGCATGTCATATTTCATCACCGATTGGAAAAAGGGAGTTCTGATATTTTTCAATCTAAGAATCAATCTTTTAATTTGGTTTTGGAGAATGAAAAAGGTTGTCGATTGTATCAAAACATGATACATATATTATTATAACCCCCCCCGGGCCAAAAATAAAAACTTTCAGGAAGAAAGTGGAAGTGATGATAACTTATATTTGAAGGGGAAGAGAGTGGTGCCATTTCTTGAACTCTTGCCAAGCTTTTAACAAGAAAGTGCCCTGACCACAGGACAGGGAGAATGTACGTCCTAATATGATCTCTTAGCAATCTATCAGTACTTTAGATCCTGTGTGTTTTTATTTTGATAATTCAAAAGAGATGGAGAGATAAATATCAATATAGCTATTTTCATGTATTCCCATCCTGCCAGGTAATGTTTGATTCAAGATATTTAAATTTTTATAATATTTTCTTATCTGAGTATATCAATCTGAATCCTGATTTCTTACTTATATCAGTGATCATGGATCCCAAAAAAATTTCTGAATTTAATCGAATCATCCATGGGATCATGCCTCAAACCCGTAATCGATTAGTAGTGAGATAAGATCTCTATCAACTGGGTCACTATCCTAACTGTAGATCTTGTGTTCAGAAACAGTGCTTAGCTTGTGATGGCTTTTATACCCAGCTAACTTTTTTTTAATGGTCCATAAGATTTTTCTCAAATCTTCTCTATTCCCGCTATTTAAAAAAGTTATGTTTTTTTTTTTTTTTTGATAAAGAAAAAAGAGAGGAAGGATAAATCTCGATGTAACTATCCTCATTGAGCTCCAATCCTGTCAGGCTATGTTCGATTCGGACCGTAATTTTTTCGCGTACCCTTCCTATCATTGATGAGTATGTCAACTTAATATTACTAAGATACCGGAATACTACGCTTTATTATTTTCTCGATCACGTGCTTCAAATTTTTTTTTAAATTTAATTAAATTATTTATAAAAATTATATCTTAAACTCACGATCGATAAAAAATAAGATTAATTAAATCTCTGCCGACCGGGCTACTGCAAGAACCACGTCCCAGGAAAAAGTTCTGTTCTTTGAGCACATTTACGAGTACTTGAGCCTCAAAGGAGCATCCTCGCACACGTCTTGTCATGCTCACATATGATAACAATGCAACTGTGGAAACTAGACTTTATTACGTACGTGGAAACAAACGCGTGAGGACTCCAAAATGTGGGCTGAGACCGGAGCAGAACTCGGGGGTGCAACCATACGTCGACATATGTTTAATTCTATTAGCTCTTTAACATTTAATATATATTATTTTTATTAATTTTTAATTCATTTTATTTTAAAAAAAACTTCAAGTATCTTTCTCAGGAATTAATATAAGTTCTTTCTTTTTTCTTGGGGGCGAGGGAAAGTAAAATATTTGTGAGAAAGATCTCTACAATTTCTTTTTTACTTTTCTTGATAATTTAAATCAATTAAATTAAATAAATATTAATATATATTCATATAAATTAATTAATAATGAAAAAATTAATAATATATAAAAAAAATTATGGTAGAATTTTATAATATTGATCATATATACTTGGACCATATAAAATGTCATCCAATCAATTACATTATTGATTTTCTTGTATACATAAAAAATTATACATGATAATCATCAATAATTTTAAAGAAAAGAATGAAGACCGGTCTTAATTAGTAAATGGTGAATTAAAAAACCACCTAAATAATCATGAAAAAATTAATTTCTATCCAGGTACATATTGATTGTTTCTTAATGTTTAAACATCATAAGTTTGCTTTTTTTTCATTCCACATTAACTCTACCATTAGAATAATTATATCATATATATATATATATATATATATATATATATATATATATATATATATATATATATATATATCCTTACGCAACTAAAAATTATTCAATATATGTAACAAATAACAATTGGCTATCATTTTCTGCTAATCTACGAAAGAATCATGCAATGGTACCCTTTGGTCATTTGAAGTTAGGACAGGGGGGTCTTCAAAACCCGGTTTGGGGCTCCCAATATGACGTTTTCTTATAGATAAAGGGACGGTGAGCGATGTGGGAACGAAAAGAAGAGGTACGGACTTCGGTGGTCGAGGGGTTGCACGTCCCCAAAATTATCAAAACACCCCTATGGAAATTATTGAGTCATAAAGTGAATCTACGCAACATTCAACAATTATTATAAACTGACAAGGACTTGGACTTGGCTCGGAAAAAGGCATGATAATAGAACTAAGGAAAAAGTGTACCTCATTGTTTGCATTTTTGGATTGCACCACGTAGGGTAGCCATATGATTGTAGGACACTAGTTTCATGTGGAATGCCAACGGAGAGAGAGAGAGAGAGAGAGAGAGAGAGAGATTTGGTATCGAGGTTGAAGCCCATGATGCAGAGAAATTATTAGATAGATTGGTTCATCATAAAACTAAGGTGAATTGATTATTATTATTATTATTTTTAATATATAATAGCAATACCTGTTAGAATTGTTCCATCCGATATTTATTATGAACATAGCCCATCTAATAATTTCTTCGTGATATAATCATTTATAATAAATAGTTTCATTTTCGATGATCGAAACCAAAATCTTTTATTCGATTAAAAACCCTCTTTTTTTGTTAAGATGATGAAAGCTTAAGGCAATGTTTATAGTATTTTTTGACATATATAGCTAGCCAGTGCATTGTAACAATTGTTAGTGATTATGCTGGCAAACACTAACAGGTGGGGATCCATGGCATGATCATTTATAATGAATAAATTTTTCTGGCAAAAAAGTGATCCATTAAAACCACTTCCATTTGATTAGGATGGAAAAATTGTGATGACCAATACAATTTTTTTTTGATTACAGCGATATAATCATCGATGAGTAACAATGGTGATTATCATCGGTCGATTACACTATTCTTGTATTTACTACTCCAAAGTGGATATCCAATTTTGGGTTCCAATGTAAGATATAGTTTTAAAATTATCTTAAGAGTGATAATTTGCATGGCCTTTTTTACGGTCTACACTTTTATTTATTTTTTGTATATTTTTGATAAAAATAATGAGAACCTTATAATAGATGGGATTAGATTGTAAATAAAAGAAAACACCTCATCCCATAATAAATAATAATTGTAGAAGTAGAGCTCAGTTTAGGGAACTTAACAATGAAATGCACCACTTTGAATATTTGGTAAACAAACTAATGGCAACTCCAACACCAACCATTGCTATTCGGTCATCCAAAAAAACAAGACAATATCAAATTAAAGTAGCCAAACTTTCTTGCTAGTCCCTCCGAAATTATTTAATCAGATAACACTAGTAAGGTCTCGCTTACTAGCAACCATTTCATATTATACTTGTGAGGCCCGGTGTTATTGGGTCGATGTTGGGCTGAAGTCGGCAGCCCTTGCCGACTTCAGTTCGAATTTATCCTGGCACCGAACTACGGAACGACCGGCGAAAGAAGTGGGGAAAGCGGTCAACGGTGCTAGGGGATAAGGATCTCCCTCTCGTTCTCGTGCGGTGATTGTTTTTGACCTCCTCCACCCGGAGTTGTCCACAGCCGGCCGACAACCATCGTCGTCGGAGAATGGCATTGGTAATGTTTTCGATGGGAGCAGAGGTGGAGGTGTGCTGTGAGGATGAGGGCTTCCACGGGGCTTGGTACGAGGCCCGGGTCATCCGGACCGCCTCTCACCACCGCCCTTACATCGTCATCTATGACTCCCTCATGGATGACTCCGACGAGTCCCGTCCCCTCTTCAAGACCGTTGTCACCTCTAACATCCGCCCCCGCCTCCTGCGGCCCCCGAGCCCCAGATCTTCACCCTCCACCAGCTCGTCGATGCCTTCTACAGTGACAGGTGGTGGGCTGGCGTCGTCCCTGCCATCCCTTTGGAGGGCGGAGGGAAGTACTCCATCTGCTTTCTGAACACTAGGGAGGAGATGGAGTTCGCCCCGGCGGAGCTGAGACCACGACACTACTGGATCCGAGGCAAGTGGGTTTCTCCCGCTAGGTTTTAGATGAGGGTTTGCTTTTGGGAAGAATGGTCAGGGGATCGTTCGGAAAGTTCGTGTCCAGGTCTGTCTCGTTTGCCGGTAAATGGCAGCAACAACAGCTGCTGCGCCTCAACATCCATGAATACCAGGATCGTCGTTGTCTCTAGAAGATCGGGTCTAGGAAATTGAACTGCACGTTGTTGGTGGATGCTCTTGGGTAAGTTATCTTGACCTCTGATATGTATGCCAATATATATATATTTATAACTTAGTAGATATATGTAATATATCTGCATTTGTTTGCATTGAATTGCATGCATCATGTTGGTGTGGGTATATTGTGGGATTGCTTTGGATTGCGTGCATTGTGTTGATGTGGATGCATTGTGCTGGTGTGAGTATATTGTGTTGGTATGGGTACATTATGGGATTGCTTTGGATTGCGTGCATCGTGTTGATGTGGATGCATTGTGTTGGTGTGAGTGCATTGTGACGGTGTAAGTGCTCTCTAGTCTGACTATGATCATACGAGAACCTAGTCTCCTTTTGGGCCTCCAGCAGGGCTATTGCTGGCACATGACCGTTGAGCGGTATGTGACACAAGAGCTAGTTGCTTTATTTTAGCCATGCATGGCGGGCACATACAGAGGATGCATGTTTCTCGTGTGATACTCAGAGCTACTTTCCTTTTGGGCCTCCAGCAGGGCTATTGCTGGCACATAACTGTTGAGCGGTATGTGACACAGGATCTAGTCTCTTTCGGGGCGAGCCATGGGCCGATCGTGGCCATAGTCTGAGAGACTAGGAGAGTTAAGTAAATGGTTGGCCATCCATAGTCATGTCGTGTTAGTATCGTTTGCATTTAAGTGTACATATTTGCATAGTGTTGCTGGTATATTATTTTGATATGGATATCTTGTATGTGTGTTGTATATGTTACTGGTTGTTATTGACATATTTGTATATATACATTGGAGGTGATGATAACTTACTGAGCCTGTTTAGCTCATTCCCTATTTTCCTATGTTTTTGTTGCAGATCAGGAAAATTAAGCGAGCTTGGGACCAGTCAGTGAGAAGCTAGGGTTTAGGTGTTGATTTTTAAGTTTATATTAAATTTTAGTTGAATTTTATGATTAATTCTTGGAATCAATAAATAATTAGTGAGATATGTTCCTTACCACTGTTTGGATATTGTATTGAAAGTTAGGCCTGGCATGATCTCTAGGATGATACCTAGGGTTATGCGGCCGGTCACGTAGCCGATCCTAGTTCTGGATTCGGGGCGTGACAGAGTGGTATCAGAGAAAAGGTTTAAGATCAAGATGACCTAGTTAGTGAGAGTGGGGTAGAATTAGGGTATTGAATGATATTTGATGATTTGAAAATTTATATCAGAGTGCGCAGCAGATATGTGGTAGACTAAAGATATTAGGATCAATTTAAAGTGTATTATGATGGATGAATGTGAGGCTTTTATTAGGATTATTAACTTTGGGCCAAATGGTATATATGATTTTGGATCATGTATATTTGAGTTTCGGAAGATCTAAATTTGTTTTTAAATTTTGAGGATGAATTTTTTTTTTTTAGGAGGGGAGAATGTGAGGCCTGGTGTTATTGGGTCGATGTTGGGCTGAAGTCGGCAGCCCTTGCCGACTTCAGTTCGAATTTATCCTGGCACCAAACTATGGAACGACCGGTGAAAGAAGCGAGGAAAGCGGTCGACGGCGCTGGAGGATAAGGATCTCCCTCTCATTCTCGTGCGGTGATTGTTTTTGACCTCCTCCACCCGGAGTTGTCCACAGCCGGCCGATAACCATCGTCGTCGGAGAATGGCGTCGGCAATGTTTTCGGTGGGAGCAGAGGTGGAGGTGTGCTGTGAGGATGAGGGCTTCCACGGGGCCTGGTACGAGGCCCGGGTCATCCGGACCGCCTCTCACCACCGCCCTTACATCGTCATCTATGACTCCCTCATGGATGACTCCGACGAGTCCCGTCCCCTCTTCAAGACCGTTGTCACCTCTAACATCCGTCCCGCCTCCTACGGCCCCCGAGCCCCAGATCTTCACCCTCCATCAGCTCGTCGACGCCTTCTACAGTGACAGGAGGTGGGCTGGCGTCGTCTCTGCCATCCCTTTGGAGGGCGGAGGGAAGTACTCCGTCTGCTTTTTGAACACTAGGGAGGAGATGGAGTTCGCCCCGGCGGAGTTGAGACCACGACACTACTGGATCTGAGGCAAGTGGGTTTCTCCCGCTAGGTTTTAGATGAGGGTTTGCTTTTGGGAAAAATGGCCAGGGGATCATTCAGAAAGCTCGTGTCCAGGTCTGTCTCGTTTGCCGGTAAATGGCAGCAACAACAGCTGCGGCGCCTCAACATCCATGAATACTAGGATCGTCGTTGTCTCTGGAAGATCGGGTCTAGGGAATTGAACTGCACGTTGTTGGTGGATGCTCTTGGATAAGTTATCTTGACCTCTGATATGTATGCTAATATATATATATTTATAACTTAGTAGATATATGTAATATATCTGCATTTGTTTGCATTGGATTGCGTGCATCATGTTGGTGTGGGTATATTGTGGGATTGCTTTGGATTGCGTGCATCGTGTGATGTGGATGCATTGTGCTAGTGTGAGTACATTATGTTGGTGTGGGTACATTGTGGGATTGCTTTGGATTGCGTGCATCGTGTTGATGTGAATGCATTGTGTTGGTGTGAGTGCATTGTGACGGTGTGAGTGCTCTCTAGTCTGACTATGATCATACGAGAATCTAGTCTCCTTTGGGCCTCCAGCAGGGCTATTGCTGGCACATGACCATTGAGCGGTATGTGACACAGGAGCTAGTTGCCTTATTTTAGCCATGCGTGGCGGGCACATGCAGAGGATGCATGTTTCTCGTGTGATACTCAGAGCTAGTTTCCTTTTGAGCCTCCAGCAGGGCTATTGCTGGCACATAACTGTTGAGCGGTATGTGACACAGGATCTAGTCTCTTTCGGGGCGAGCCATGGGCCGATCGTGGCCATAGTCTGAGGGACTAGGAGAGTTAAGTAAATGGTTGGCCATTCATAGTCATGTCATGTTAGTATCGTTTGCATTAAAGTGTATACATTTGCATAGTGTTGCTGGTATATTATTTTGAGATGGATATCTTGTATGTGTGTTGTATATGTTACTGGTTGTTATTGACATATTTGTATATATACATTGGAGGTGATGATAACTTACTGAGCCTGTTTAGCTCATTCTCTATTTTCCTATGTTTTTGTTGCAGATCAAGAAAATTAAGCGAGCTTGGGACCAGTCAGTGAGAAGCTAGGGTTTAGGTGTTGATCTTTGAGTTTATATTAAATTTTAGTTGAATTTTATGATTAATTCTTGGAATCAATAAATAATTAGTGAGATATGTTCCTTACCACTGTTTGGATATTGTATTGAAAGTTAGGCATGCCATGATCTCTAGGATGATACCTAGGGTTGTGCGGCCGGTCACGTAGCCGATCCTAGTTCTGGATTCGGGGCGTGACAATACTCTTTTCAGAAATCTTGGAGGGGTTTTTAGACATGTCAAATGCTAGCTATTACTCAGTTTTAATCCTATCTATCCAAGAACTTAAACCTACATCACTGTGCTAATTATATTAAATAATAATATCATTTTGCAATCTTCTTAGTAGTTAGAATTATTGATTCATTTTTTGTTGGGTTTTAGCTCAAAAAGACAGCGAGTGGATCCCTCCTAATTTTTTCCTAAACTTGAGGCAAAGGAGGGACCATTTTGTAAACATTTTTAGGAAAGTGGTGATGCAAGCATTTTTAGCACGTCGCTTAAGAAGAAATATTTTTGAAAGGAAAATGCTCCAAAACATATGGCTACCAAAAGATCTCCCAACGATCGCAAAAGAAATGCCAATATATATATATATATATATTTTGGTTGGTGATAGAAATGACTGCCACCTTTCCCATCCAAAAGGGCGTGCAGATAACGAATGCTTCTATAATTAAATACAGGAACAATAATCTTATATTAAATAAATTAAAAATTTGTATCCTGCTAACATTCTTTTGGATCGACTCTTATAAATAACTAATTTTTATATAAATTTTAATATGCTATTAGGGTCCACCAATCCTTCTTCTCTACCGAAATCTCAGCATTCCAACTTGCTAATCCCGAAGGCTTGTATGATCATAATAATACGAGAAAAGATATTTTGATTATTTTTTGTTAAAAATAATTTATAATTAATATTAATATATGTTAAAGAATCTAAGAATCATGAAGACGAAGTATCAAAGCATTATTGTTTGGAGTTAAAAAATCAATATTTAATGATTATGATAATCAAAGTATTAATTCTTATATCAAAGGATTAATTAGGAAGTCTAAGAGTTATAAAAATTTAAGAATCAACTAAAAAAATTAAGAGTCATTTAGAAGATCAAGGTTTGCTTGTATTCATAAGGGTAGATTAAAAGTTATTCTCATGTATTTATAAATAGGACTTAATATATTGAGTCCATTAGGAGTGGAGTATTTTGTGAATTTATAATATAAAAATTATTTTTGACTCTCCAAGTATTACTTGAGCATTATAATATTTATATGTATTAAAGCTTTCCAAACTTCCATTAGATTGATATCAGAGCTATCCAAATTTCTATCAATGATATCAGAGCAATTCTAAATCTTTTATCAATAGTATTAGAGCCAAGCTGATCTTGAAGCAATTATCGAAGCTAGGTTGATCTTAAAGTAATTTTCAAAATTAGAGAGCAACTTCAGAGCTTGAAAAAACTTCGAGTACAGAAGTTGCTCATAAAGGAGTTGCTAGTGAAGTCGTGAAATATATCTTTCATCAAGGTATTAAGTCTCCAGGTCGAAAAGAATTCGTAGAGAAGTGTACAAGTCTAAGAAAAGAGACTTTGCAAAAAAAAAAGACAAGAGCAGTCTTCGGAGATTAAAGAAAAGAGACAAAGTACAGGTGTAAGAAAAAAGATTTTATAAAAGGAAGAGAAGACAAGAGCAGTCTTCAAAGATTAAAGATATGAGACCTCGTTTATAATACCAATTATGCAAAATAGAGGATAAAAAGGCTATAGTGATAGTTATGACATTTAAATAAATGCTTAAACAAATACTTGAAAAAAAAAAAATTTACCAGCAAGGTATACTTATGAAAAATCTGGACCATATCACTCAAAGATCTTTGTGGCAATAATTAATTTTGAAAATGCAAGTAGGAGATTGATGATTGAAGGTCATGCAACTATTACAAATAAAGATACTAAAAATGATATAGCATTGAAAGCAATTAATTATTTAAAAAGTATTTATAATATTATCATTAAAGGTACTCATTTTCAAGAAATAGAAGAAGTCAAGATCTCATCTGTATAAAAGCTATGAAGATCTGAAGAATAGATATAAAGATGCAATCAGAGAGTTAAATGAGTTGAAGCTGAAAATAGTAAAAAAAGTAATCATAGAAGATATAGAAAGAGTGATCGAAGAATATGTAAAACTCATTCTTATATATCAAAAAGAAGAACTTGCGCTACATGAGATTTTCCTCCTGGTTGTGATCCAAGTTAGTGATTAAAGATGTTAACAAAATTACAAATTAAGGAGGATAATGTTGAAAGTAATTTATAATTAATATTAATACATGTTAAAGAGTCTTATGAAGGTAAAGAGTCAGTATTTAATAGTTGTGATAACCAAAGTATTAATTAACTCTTATATCAAAGAGTTAATTAGAAAGTTTAAGAATTAAAAGTTATGGAAGTCTAAGAGTCAACTAGAAAAATTAAGAGTCATTTAGAAGATTAAGATTTGCTTGCATTCATGAGGATAGATTGAAAGTCACCTTCATGTATTTATAAATAGGGCTTAATATATTGAATCCATTGTGAGTGGAGTGTTTTGTGAATTTATAATATAAGAGTTATCTTCTTCCACTCTCCAAATATTACTAAAGCATTATAATCTTCAAGTATATTAGAGCTTTTCAAACTTCTATCAGATTGGTGTCAAAGTTATTCAAATTTCTATCAGTGGTATTAAAGCAATTTCAAATTTTCTATCAATTTTAAGATCAAGTGATGGTGGTATAATTGTTATGATAAGGATTATAATGCATTAAAGAAGTTTCTTGCAAGTATTTACTGAAGAATGGTGCATTACTTGGAGTAAAGTGATCGTGCCGGTTCAAGATCCAAAATAAGCATGAAGAAAAATGACACAAGAAAGAAATATTGATAAAAAAAGAGAAAAATCTTTATTAGAAATATTGAGCCATATAAAAATTTCTTCGTGCCTCCCTAAGGAGATACCTTTTGATGTGGTGGGATCGCTGACGTGAAGGAACCGGCAGGTGCCATGTCAAGAAAGGACGCCGCGTCGGATGCCGTGTCAACTCTCCAGCTAAGATTCCACTACCGAGCTAAGCTGAGCTCCCTCAATACGGCAAGCCGAGCTCTATCCTCCACCAGGTTAGGCCCGCGAGCTCGGGATGCCTAGGTCGGAGCCGCATCCTGCCCTACAAAGCGAGACCCTCGGAGGTTAGTGCCCCGTGGTTGAGGTGGAGCTCAGCGCTCACCCGCCAATGTGGAGCCTCTCCGAGCGCGCGCCCTCTAGACCGGGTCCGCCTCCTGCCTTCTAGAGTGAGACACTCGGAGGTTAGTGCCTTGTGGTCAAGGTCGAGCTCAGTGCTCGCCCGCCAATGTAGAGCCTCTCCGAGCGTGCGCCCTCTAGACCGGGTCCGCCTCTTGCCCTCCAGAGCGAAACCCTCGGAGGTTAGTGTCCTGTGGTGGAGGTCGAGCTCAGTGCTCACCCGTTAATGTGGAGCCTCTCCGAGCGCGCGTCCTTTGGACCGGGTCCGCCTCATGCCCTCCAGAGCGAGAACCTTGGAGGTTAGTGCCCTGTGGTCGAGATCAAGCTCAGCGCTCACCCGCCAACATGGAGCCTCTCCGAGTGCGCGCCCTCTGGACCGGGTTCATCTTCTTCCCTCCAAAGCGAGACCTTCGGAGGCTAGTGCCCTGTGGTCGAGGTCGAGCTCAGCACTCACCCGCCAACGTGGAGCCTCTCCGAGCGCGCACCCTCCAGACCGGGCCCACACTCTGCCCTCCTGCACTAAGATGCCCCCGCAAGCTCGGAGCGCCTAGGTCGGAGCGAGCCTTGCCATTCCAGCTCAGCCACAGCTCGGACGAGGTCCTCACCAGCCCAGAACGCCGGCGGGCTGCCCGAGGACTGCACTAGAGTGCCTTCCAGGCCGTACTGATCGCCTGCAACCGCCAGTTACACTAGAAGGGAAAGAAGCACGCTGATCGAGGTGCCACATTCCTCACTAACCACCCGGATCATCCAAGAGAGGAAGCCAACCGGGAGATTCGAATCCCGTGGGTGGCTGCCCACCATTCAAGGCACTGTCAGGTTTCCCGGAATGAGGTGACCAAGAGGAGTGTCGGAGCGCCTGACAACTTCCTTTATCATGAATCAGAAAAGACTCCTCGGGACACCGCCGCATGCGCTTGACAGCCCGGCAGGGATCCCGAGACAAGCGCCTAATGGTAACCTAGCTGCAATAAACTCGGAGGTAACACAACAACAACTCCAACACACAGAAAAAAGAACAAGCTAGACAAAAAAAAAGAGGAACATAGGTGCAATCCCCGCAAGGAAGAAGGGCATGGCACCACCAACACAGGGGCAAACCCAACCGAGAGGGCAAAGCACCACCACCACTACCACAGTCAAGGGGAAGCCAGGGAAACAAGGAGAAGCGAAGGAACAGGGAACCCCTCTGTCCTCGCTATCATTCTCCCCCTGCAATGTTTCCGTCCTCACACACACTCTTTACTCCTCCTAGTGTGGAGTCCATTAATAGGGGCCCGACCAGGAGGATCTGTTCCCCTGGATTGTCACTAACTTGACAGTCGGAGTGCCTCCGCCGAAAATCCTGGCCCGGGTCACTAACCCTTGTTTCGCAGGTCCAGGAGCAGAGGGCTGCCGGGCAGCGAAGGGAGCGCACTCCGGTACCAGCATGAGCTATGGGCCACGACGATCTTGGCGGCAACAGATTGGCACGCCAGGTAGGGGGGACAGGACAGGCAAGATCAAGCCTTCTACCTCTTTACAGAGCAACACCCCATGGAAGGATGGTGACGAGACGAACTCGAAAGGCCCCTATCACCCGCACAAGGGGTTCCCTCTTCTTAAGGGCACCCATGTCACTTTCTCCATCACCTTCGGAGAAAGGATCTGCTGACAAAACTATCAGGCACGCAGCGAAAGCGCGCTTGGGGAAGCATGAGCGCAAGCTGGCGGAGCTTTCCCGTCGGTTCGCCAGTATGCAAGGCTCAACCAGCGAGCCACCAAGCGACGATACCCACCACCCTTGAAGCCCTTCACCGGCCATGACGAGACGAAGTAGTGTCGCCCTCACTGCGATCTCGACCGTGCCACCAGGGAATGCCGTAATCTCAAGTAGGAGGTCAAGAAGCTCATCAAGAAAGGTTACCTCAAAAGGTTCGTGGGGGGCAGACCTCAAGCGGGGTCCCAAGCGCTTGCCGCCCTCCCGCCGGCTCCAACCATCAACAGCTTCCCCACCATGAAGCCGGTGGACGTGGTCACCGGGGGAGCTGCACGTGCGTCCAAGGAAACCTAGGGGGCATGGGACCCAGAGAATGTACTCTCCATTATGCTGGGAGAAGAAAGGTAAATAAGGACGCCGCGGTCGTTAGGATGACGATCGCAAACCACCGCGAGCAGGCCCGTGCATGGTGGCCGAAACTCCATCATGAGGGGCCTATTACCTCGAAGATCCTAACGACGTCAGGCTCCCCCAAAAGAGGAGGGTTCGCGGCCTACGAAGATGCCACCCACAAGGTAAGGTTTTTATCGATAATAATGATAACGATTTTTCCTTGCACGAGTATCCATGTGTCTGGCAGGGAAGAATCAACGACATCCCCGAGCCCAGCTCCAGGACGTCAAGGAATCTTCGAGCCATGCAGCTCTCAACCTCAAGCATCCTCGAGCCCAGCTCCAGGACATCAAAGGATCTTCGAGCCATGCAGCTCTCAACCTCAAGCATCCCCGAGCCTAGCTCCAGGACATCGAAGGATCTTCGAGCCATGTAGCTCTCAACCTCAAGCATCCTCGAGCCTAGCTCCAGGATGTCAAGGAATCTTCGAGCCATGCAGCTCTCAAGCTCAAGCATCCCCGGGCCTAGCTCCAGGACGTCAAAGGATTTTTGAGCCATGCAGCTCTCATCCTCGAGCATCCCCGAGCCCAGCTCCAGGACATCAAAGGATCTTCGAGCCATGCAGCTCTCAACCTCAAGCATCCCCGAGCCCAGCTCCAGGACGTCGAAGGATCTTCGAGCCATGCAGCTCTCAACCTCAAGCATCCCCGAGCCCAGCTCTAGGACGTCAAGGAATCTCCAAGCCATGCAACTCTCAACCTCAAGCATCCCCGAGCCCAGCTCCAGGATGTCAAAGGATTTTCGAGCCATGCAGCTCTCAACTTCAAGCATCCTCGAGCCCAGCTCCGGATGCCTACTCAAGACCGGAGCTCAGATGTCCGGCCAAAGAAACTTTGAGCCAAGCCACTCTCAATCTCAAACGTCTCCGAGCCCAGCTCCGAAATGCCAAGGAATCATGGGGCCAAGTAGCTCCCACTAACGCCTCGAGCTTAGCTCCAAGACACCAAAGACCTGAGCCAAGCCCTCAGGCAATCCCTGGGCCCGAGCCTAGCTCCACGTCCAGGAAGGCCTCGAGCCTAGCTCCAAGGCAATCAAGTCCGGTAACCCTCTTCTCTGATCTCTCCACTCGAAAAGAAGACGAGAGGGGAAGGAAAGAAAGAGAACGAGAGGGGAGCCTGGTAAGAACCTTCTTCTCTGATCTCCCCACTCGAAAAGAAGACGAGAGGGGAAGGAAAGAAAGAGAACGAGAGGGGCACGCAGCAAGAACCCTCTTCTCTGATCTCCCCACTCCAAAAAAGAAAAAAAAAAGGGAGGGGGGAAGGAAAGAAAGAGAACGAGAGGGGGACAAGCCACCATTTCTCAGTCAACAACGTTCCCGAGCCCAGCTCCAGGACACCTACTCAAGATCGGAGCTTAGATCTCCGGCCAAGAGAACTTCGAGCCAAGCAACTCTCAGTCAACAACGTTCCCGAGCCCAGCTCCAGGACACCTACTCAAAATCAGAGCTCATATCTCCGGCCAAGAGAACTTCGAGCCAAGCAGCTCTCAGTCAACAACATCCCCGAGCCCAGCTCCAGGACACCTACTCAAGACCGAAGCTCAGATCTCCGGCCAAGAGAACTTTGAGCCAAGCATTTCTCAGTCAACAACGTCCCCGAGCTCGACTCCAGGACACCTACCCAAGACCAGAGCTCAGATCTCCGACCAAGAGAACTTCGAGCCAAGCAGTTCTTAGTCAACAACGTCCCCGAGCCCGGCTTCAGGACACCTACTCAAGACTGGAACTCAGATCTCTGGCCAAGAGAACTTTAAGCCAAGCAGCTCTCAGTCAACAACATCCCCGAGCCCAGCTCTAGGACACCTACCCAAGATCGGAGCTCAGATCTCCGGCCAAGGGACCTGCAAGCACAGCAGCACTTAAGTGTCATGAACCTGCGCCCAGCTTACCGACGTTGAAGTCTAATAACTCAGCCCCAGGCAAGGTGAGGCCCCTCTCTCTGATCTCCCCGATCATGCACAAAAGAAAGAAGGGAAAAAAAAAGAAGAGAGGGGAGAGAAAGAAAGAGAAAAAGAAGGGAAGAACCAGACAAAGAAAACAGATGTTAGAGAAACTCAAGTTTCATTGATTGAGCACAAGTTACAAGTATCCTACGGGTCCCCGACATGCCGGGTGACCCTGACTAAGTACAAGAAACAAAAATACAAAATGAGGGAAAAAAGAAAAGGGGGCTACTCCACGCCGGCCGGCCTCCCTGCTAAGCTCTGGGGCTGAGAGTCTCTGCCTTCAGGAACCTCCGGTTGAGCAACTCTACCCTCGGATGGTTCAACCTCGGCTGGCATCGAAGACTCTGAGGCCACGGCTTCCTCCACGACCTCCTCGTCGGGCTCCGTATCTGAGGCCGAAGGATATCTGAGGCGATCACGGCTCTTCTCGGGGACAAGCGCCTCGACTCGGCCGCGCAAAAACATAAAGCCCTTGTAGAAGGAGTCTGACACCATCTGCTGAATCTCGGCGACGAACTCCTCCGAGGCCTTGAATTTTGTGACGGCATTCTCGGCGCCCTTCTTGGCCTCAGCAGCCACCCTCCTCGACTCGGTGGCCTCCAGCCTAGCTGCCTCCACTGACCTGGCCACCTCCTCTGCCACCTTCTCAGCTATGGCAAGTTTCTCCCTCCCAGCTGCCAGCTCCGCCTGGACTACTCGGGAGGCCTCCTTGTGCCGATCCGCTTTGGCACTATACCAGTTCAGCTTTTTCTCGATGATGGAGAGATCGTCGACGGCTTTCTTCGAGCGGCTCCGCTCAAAGTCGTGGGCCTCTAGGAGCTTCTTCGCTCGCCCCTCGGCATCGGCGAGCTGCTGCTCAAGGTCCTTGACCTTTAGTTCGAGGGCCCCGTTCGCCCCGACCTTCCCCTTCAGGTCGGCTTTCAAGGACTCAATCTTGGCAGCATGTTGCCGCTCAAGACGCTCCCAGCTGTGGTAGCGGTCCTTGATGTAGAGGGCCTCGGCACCGATCTGCACTAAGAAAAGAGGTCAGACAAAAAAAAAAGAAGAAGAAAGAGGAAGAAGAAGAAAAGAAAGATGAGAAAGAAAAGGAGAAAAGAGAGGGAGGAACAGCTCATCGAATAAAGCTGGGGGAAGATGGCGCTGATGACATTGGTCAGCCACATCCCGGCCATGTCCTGCCAATCGCATGTCTGGATTGAGAAGTCCATCATGCGCTCAGCCAGCTCGAGGCTCCGGAGGAACGAGCTGTCTGGCCCCATCTTGAAGGGGAGATGGCGTCGCCCCTCCTCCCTTCGACCTTCTACCGGAGTGGGCGGCCTCGTCCCGGTAACTGCAGGACCGCGGGGGGCGGGCTGAGAAGTGGATGCCGGTGCAGGCGGTGCCTCGGTCGTGGTCCTGGTGATGGCCCGGAACTCCTCATCCCTGACCTCGACAACCAGTGGACTCGGAGGGCGGTGGGGTGCAGCAGCCGCAGCTGCGGCCCTCACCCGGACCATGAATTCGGGCTCCGCAGCAGGGGCCTACTGGGCTGGCCTCGGTGCCATAAAGCCACCCTCTCCACCGGCGCAGGAGCAACGCGCGCCGCCTCCGAACTCGGGCCGGCTGGAGCAGCAGAGCTCAGGCCAGGGACCACGATGGGGGCAGCTACAGGAACACTCTCGCCCCGGGCTCGCCTTGATGAAGGCTCCCCGGCCAGCCTGGTCGGTGGCCTCTTCTGGGTGATCGCCAGCAGATCATTCTCGGAGATAATCATCCCTGCATGCAAGTCATACAACAATTAGAGTCCGTGGAAAACAATGCGAGAAATGCAAATATAAAGAAAGAAGGAAGTTCATATCAAACTCATCCAACCCATTCGTTGGGTCGACCCCAGAGTCGGTGAGGTTCTGCTCAGATAACAGGACCTCGAGGGAAGGGATCTGGTGGTGCGGAGCTGCTCATAATCATCCCGGTCAGCTGCATCGATCATGAAATTTTGGTTGGGGGACTTGTCTGGATCACTCCAGACCCAGTCGACCCCCTCAACCTCAACAAAAAAAAACTTACTCTTTCATCCCATGATGGAAGAGGGGAGCTCAAACTTGATGCCCTTCAGGCGGGAGGACAAGGACCACCACCCATCCTCGGTTGGGTGGCACTTTAGGGCGAAGAAGGCACTGAACAAGGAAAACCGGGCAACAAACCCGTGGAGGTGGCAGAGCACAATGAAAGAAAAAATGACTCTAATGGCGTTTGGCACTAACTGAGCAGGGACCAAACGATAATTGTCCAAGATGGACAGAAAGAAAATGGTGGAAAGGAAACCGAAGACCCCCAGAGAAGGTCCCCTCATAAAAAGCAAGATGGCCCGGGCCACTGGAAGTGACCCGTTTCTCTGGATGAGGGATCATGAACCGGACAGAAGATGGGATGCCATAGGCATCCCGAATAGTTCTTAGTTCCCTGGCAGTGATCGTCGAGGCGACCCCACCAAGACCTGTGGACCTAATGGACTCAGAAGCAGGAATAGAAGGAGGAGGGAGAGAATAACCGGATCCCGATTTCTTGATGAGTACCAGAGTGGAAGGACGCCTCCTACTGAGCTCGAAGCGAGTTGCATCTTCCTCCCCGTCAGAGGAAGAGGAAGAAGACGCCGGCCTCCGCTCAGAAGGACCGGCCTCGCCCTGATCAGTGGAAAGGCGGAAGCCCAGACCAAAATGGGACATCCTTAAGGACAGGGGGAATGAAGGACTCAAAGTGGGGGATGGAAGAGGAGACTCAACTTGAAGAAGATCCCAAACCCGGAGGAAAAATCCTATTCTAACAGGGGGAGAAGGAAGAAGAAACTGACCTGGTTCCTTAGAAAACTCGGGGCAACTAGGAGGAAGAAGGAAGCTTGGGCGCAGCAGCAGCAGGCACGGAGAATTCAAAAAGAATAGATGTTTCGGGTAAGGCATTCTTTTCATTTCGAAATGACCCGACGGATTCGTACTGATTCAACCCTTCTGCCAACGAATCCATGCCATGTGCTGCCCATCGGTGAAAACAGTGTCCCGACCGTTCTAAATTCTGTGCCAACATTAACTGCTCTTCGGACGTGGCCACATGGCACCCCCGGATTGGTCCGCAGGGCCGCTCCCCGAAGCACCAGCAATCATGGCCATCATCGTGCCAGATCTCCACCTTTCCATGTCAGCACCGCAATTACTCCCTTCGACCCGAGCACCATGCACTAACGAGTCTCGGGAGTAGGGGACAAATGATGTGGTGGGATCGTTGACGTGGAGGAACCAACAGGCACCACGTCAAGAAAGGATGCCCCGTCGAACACCATGTCAACTCTCCAGCCCGAATTCCACTACCGAGCTTAGCTGAGCTCCATCAATACAGTGAGCCGAGCTCTGTCCTCCGCCAGGTCAGGTCCGCGAGCTCAGGACGCCTAGGTCAGAGTCGCATCCTGCCTTCCAGAGCGAGACCCTCGGAGGTTAGTGCCCTGTGGTCGAGGTCGAGCTCAGCGCTCACCCGCCAATGTGGAGCCTCTCTGAGCGCACGCCTTCTGGACCGGGTTCGCCTCCTGCCCTCCAGAGCGAGACCCTCGGAGGTTAGTGCCCTGTGGTCGAGGTCGAGCTCAGCGCTCACCCGCCAATATGGAGCCTCTTCGAGCGTGCGCCCTCTGGACCGGGTCCGCCTCTTGCCCTCCAGAGCGAGACCCTCGGAGGTTAGTGCCCTGTGGTCGAAGTCGAGCTCAGCGCTCACCCACCAATGTGGAGCCTCTTCGAACGCGCACCCTCTGGACCGGATCCGCCTCCTGCCCTTCAGAGCGAGACCCTCGGAGGTTAGTGCCATGTGGTCGAGGTCGAGCTCAGCGCTCACCAGCCAACATGGAGCCTCTCCGAGCGCGCGCTCTCTGGATCGTGTCCATCTTCTGCCCTCAGGAGCGAGACCCTCGGAGGCTAGTGCCCTGTGGTCGAGGTCGAGCTCAGTGCTCACCCGCAAACGTGGAGCCTCTCCGAGCGCGCGCCTTCTAGACCAGGCCCGCACTCTGCCCTCCTCCACCAAGATGCCCTCGCAAGCTCGGAACACCTAGGTCGGAGCGAGCCCTGCCATTCCAGCTCAGCCCCAGCTCGGACGAGGTCCTCACCAGCCTAGAACACCGGCGGGCCACCCGAGGACTGCATTAGAGCGCCTTCCAGGCCGTACTGACCGCCTGCAATCGCCAGTTACACTAGAAGGGAAAGAAGCATGCTGATCGAGGTGCCACATTCCTCACTAACCACTTAGATCACCCAAGAGAGGAAGCCAACCGGGAGATTCGAATCCTGTGGGCGGCGGCCCACCGTTCAAGGCACTGCCAGGTTTCCCAGAATGAGGCGACCAAGAGGAGTGTCGGAGCGCCTGACAACTCCCCTTATCATGACTCGGGAAAGACTCCTCGGGACACCGCCGCATGCGCCTGACAGCCTGGCGAGGATCCCGAGATGAGCGCCTAATGGTAACCTAGCCGCAACAAACTCGGAGGTAACACAACAACAACTCTAACACAAAAAAAAGAACAAGCCAGACAAAAAAAAAGAGGAACACAGGTGTAATCCCCGCAAGGAAGAGGGGCATGGCACCACCAACACAGGGGCAAGCCCAACCAAGGGGGCAAAGCACCACCACCACTACCACAGTCGAGGGAAAGCCAGGGAAACAAGGAAAAGCGGAGGAACAGGGAACCCCTCTGTCCCCGCTATCATTCTCCTCCTGCAACGTTTCCGTCCTCACACACGCTCTTTACTCCTCCTAATGCGGAGTCCATCAAGAGGGGCCCAACCAAGAGGATCTGTTCTCCTGGATCGTCACTGACTTGACCGTCGGAGTGCCATCGCCGGAAACCCCGGCCCGGGTTACTAACCCTTGTTTCGCAGGTCCAGGAGCAGAGGGTCGCCGGGCAGCAAAGGGAGTGCACTCCAGCACCAGCAAGAGCTACGGACCACGACGATCTTGGCGGCAACACCTTTAATCATTTCTTTTCATTAATCTTCCCTACTCTTTTATATTCTTTCACACATCATTTTTATTTTTTCTTGTACAATCAAGATACCAAAGATTCTTTTAAATAGAGCACTATATGAATAGAAGTTGGACTCCTGTTTTAACTCAAAAACTGAAATCTACTAAAACACAAATTTAAACCAAATATACTAATTATAGAAATAGAGTCCTATTTGAAATAAGACATGTAATAAATTGTTGGCTCCACCCAGTGATTTTGATGAATAACAAAATATTGAGTGCATATTGTATACTAATGAGGATTTCAAGTTGTGAGTTTTCAGGAAGAAAGCACCTCAAAATCTCAAAAACTTATGGTTTATGGCACGTAATGGCACGGAGTAATTCTCACAAATCCGGACATTCTCTTCATTAAAAAAGGGCATAAAAATATTTAAATATTATGTATTTATGTTTTCAAGAATTATATTTATGTTTTCGAGGCATTTACACTTGAATATGAGATTTTTCAGTTTCAAGTGTCGACACCTGGACAGTCAAGTGTCGACACTTCAGCATTTGGCACAGACAAAAATCCTTGGCACGCCAAGTGTCGACACCTACAACCAAGTATTGACACCAAGTGTCGACACTTAGATTCCAAGTGTCGACTCAAGGCCTGAGAATTTTGAAAATACAGAACTTTGTAATTTGAGAATTTTTGTATCAAGTGCTGACACCTGTGCATCAAGTGTTGACACTTGAAAGTTCAAGTGTCGATACCTAGAGATCAAGTGTCGACACTTGATAGCCAAGTGTCGACACCTGACTGCCAAGTGTCGACATTTGCAGCATGACAGCTCTAACGGATCTATTTTTCTGGCTTGCAGAACTTGCTTTTCAAGCTCCAAACGGCTATTTCCGAGGTACCAACGGTCACAAACCATTTTTTGGAAGGTTCTTGGTGTATTTAACCTCCACCAACCTTATTTTAAAAACAAGGAAGTGTATTGAAGTGCATTCAAGTATACTCAAAAGCCAAAAAGCCAATATTCTCTCAAATACTTCACATCAAAAGCCTCTTATAGTTTGATTCCTTGAAAAGCCTACAAGCTCATCCTTACTTCATTCCAAAAGAGGCACTTTGAAGGAGATTCCAAGGAAGAGTGAAGACAAAGCTTCTACTTGAGCTTCAATGATTCCAATCTATTCTTGAAGAGAGTTTGTTTTAGTTTTAAATTGTATATCTGTTTTTATTGTGATTTGACCTTGCTTTCAAGGGTGTCTTGAAAGAAGGTTATTGTGGTTTGTTGGTGAGCCAAAGGGATAAAACCAACTAAAATTAACTTGTGAGCCCGAAGACAAAACATGTGTTAAGGTTTGTTGATAAGCCTAAGTGATAAAACCAACTTAGGTTTTGACTTGTGAGCCTTGTGAAAAACAAGTCAACTATAATCTAGTTTGGATTATAGTGAAATTCCCAAGGGTGGCTTGGGGAGTGGATGTAGGTGCTAGGTTTGCACCGAACCACTATAAATCTTGTGTTTGTGTGTGATTGCTCTCTTCCTCTCTTGCTCTTTAATTATTGCTACAGCTTTAAATATCTTGCATTGAATTCATTATTGTTTACAAGCATCACTAGTCCCTCACATTATTGTTTTAAATTTTCAAAAAGATCAAATTCACCTCCCTCTTGGGCTCCATTTCTGGGCAACATAAATAATTAAGTAAAGTTCTAAAAATATTAAACTAATGACCAACTAAAAATAAAATTTTAATTAAAGTAGGACTTGACAATGAATTTCAATACTCACCCTCAATGCAAAATCCATGCTGACATTATTGAATTTGTTAATACTATGAAATGCTATTATAGCCATTGCCATTATAGCCACATTAACAGCAATGCATAGTGACTTATTGAATCAACAATTGAATAACAAAACTTCTTTATTAGCTTGAACAATAATTCTTTTCCTAAATTATCCTCTTTGATGGTTATATTGAAATCAATGATATTTACCAACACTTGCTTTTGGCACTGACTCCAAGATTACAATGTCAAAATTGTTTTGAGCATATAGATTGTCCCAATGAATATCAAGTTCCTAGTTATAATAATTGTGACATCGGCCATTACCTACACACAAGTAAAATCAAAGATAAAAATTTGCTTATATCCTTACGTCCTCAGTTAAGTAGTTTCAAGTATTTGCATATAGTTGCTTTACTTTGAACACTACAAATCCTTTTGTATAGTCTTTGAACAACTCAAATTTTAGAGAGTTTCAAAATTAATTGATGTACCAAAAATCTTGTTGACCACTAAGGCACAATAAGAATCACTCCGCCAAGCATATCATCTCGTTCTTTAAATATCTCTAAAGGTATATCAAAATTAGTTTGCTCTTCATCCTCATGACTAACTAAATTTCTACAAGAAATATCCATATCTTACATAGCTTCAGTATAAGATGACTCTTTATGATTGGACTCTACAATATGGATCTAGATTAACTATATCATCCTTTGAATCTTTTTAAGCAATATTAGAATCAATGGATTTTTAATCATGATCTTTTCTGAAGTAGATATGATAGCTATCTGATCAAGTATTTCGTGCTCCAGATTTTTTTTTGATCTGATCAATCCTCAAGCTAATCAACCTTGTCATGTTCTAAGTCATTAGAAGTTGATCCAAAGCTCGAATTGATCAAGTTCTCCTTATCTCAAATTTTCATCGTTGAATCAATTTTGTTTTTTCTAAATCATTGGAAAAGCTTAGAACTAGAATTCACTTTTCAAGTAGTTTTCATTGGAGATGTCTCACACTATATGAATTTGAATAGGTAGTATTGTGGATATAAGATCGGGGGTTCTTTAGTCCCACATTGGTTGAGTCAAGAAAAGCTCTAGCTTATATATGAGAACCATTGCCTCCCCCCAATGAGACGCCCCTTGTCAAGCCGGCATGAAACCACTGAGCTATAAAAGGATAATACCTTGTGCAAAGGACCAGAGTATCGCATCTTCTCCAAGGCACCTTTTGGAATGTACAAAGCCATGAGCTAGCCTTGACCACAACATTGGTGCACTAGGAAGGAGCGGGCCTTTCGACCATATATCCAAACTTTTTCTTGATTGGAAGGGCCATGTTGTGGATATAAGGTCAGGGGCTTCTTTAGTCTCATATCGGTTGTGAGTCAAGAAAAACTCTGACTTATATAAATAAACTATTACTTCCTCTCGATAAGGTGCCCCCATCAAGCGGAAACAAAATTACTTAGCCACATGTAGACAATACCTTGTGCATGGGGACTAGCATATCTTATCCTCTCCAAGGTGCCTTTTGTAATGCACATAGCCATGAGCTAGTCTTGACCACAATAGATAGTCAAAAAAATATTGATCCCACGCTTTCTTCGACTCCTTTATATCTTAAATATGTTGATAAGTATCTTTATCCATATTTATCTGAAAATAAGAATTATATTTGTAGCTTTGGTCATTCATGTTATTCTTGCTTTTATTTTGTCTAGATTTTCCGGTTGTTTTGTTGCATTTGTCCCATTCATGATTTCTCATATTTTCTTCTATCAAATAAGATATGATGCAGGCCTTTCAATGTGTATAATTGTTGTTCAATATTTCAATCTTAGTAACTTTAGTCATGATGATTCGAACTCTTGAATCATCAAATAAGACTCTACACGTTTACACCACCGCATGATGAATTATTAGAAGTTTTTAAACTATGCTAAGCTATAAATATATACAAATCACCAATTTTCAAGCCTATAATTTTGATATCATGTAAAGTTATAAACATACACGCTACTAATCTTAAAAATATCATGTAGAATAGCACATTACCTAGAATGATTGTGCCATCCCAAGATTCAAAATAAACATCAAGAAAAATAACATAGAAAAAAATATTGTAAGAGTTTTTTTTAAAAAAAATTATTAGAGAAATTAGGTCACATTGATTTTCTCATGTCTCATCAAGAAAATACCTTTAATTTTCTCTCGTCCATAACCTTTTCCACTCTTTTACATCCTTTCTCTAATAATATTTTTAGAGACATTTCCATGTCTCATCAAGGAGATATCTCTAAATTTTTTTTCAATACAATTATTTACTTTTCCACATACAAATAAAATACTAAATGTTCCTTTAAATAGAGTAATGAAATTAGGCTCCCATTTTAATTCAAAAAACTGAAATCTATTAAAACACAAACTCTAAACTAAATTAACTAACTCTAGAAATCCTATTTAAAATAGAGCATTCAAGAAATAATTAAATAAAACTCTAAAGTTATTAAAACTAATGATCAACTAAAAATAAAACTTTAATTAAAATTAAACTTGATGATAAATCTTAATATTTACTTAGCCATCACTATATATATTGCTAGAATAATGTACAGCAAATGCACGCCAATGTAGCTAAGAAAGTGGCAAAGAAATGTTAGCCAGCTTGGTAACACCAGAAAATGGTGGCCATCAAAGATGGATCGCTAGCAGACCTGCCAAAAGGCACATTTCAAAACCGTCAATGAAGGTTGGAACAAAAGTGATCCAATAGCAATTAAATGGCAGTGTCCAACTCATACTATATGTAAATAGTAGAAAGTAAAAGCCTCATAGTTAAAATTAAATACCTAGTACTTCTATACCTTAGTACTGATGGGAAGCTTTTCATAAAGTCTATTGCTTCACAAAGGCTATTGCTCGTAAGCACTGCTCCGTCTCTTTCCGGTCATAAATTCGAAGCATAATTTTTTAGATAACTTAATTAAATTTTAAATTTTTTGAATGCAAATAACTGAAGAGCGAAGCGGTTGATACTTCGATATCGTAGTTAAATTAGACTGACATACTCATCGATTGATATAAATGATACATAGAAAATTTACGATCCGAATTGAACAATCGTTTAACGGGTTGGGAACTCGATGAAAGAGCTACACCAGGATTTATTCCCTCTACCTTTTTTTCTATCAAAAAAAAAAAAAAAAACTATTGCCTATTTCTCCCTGCTGGATCAACTTTTTTTTTTTTTTTTTCTTTCTTTTTTTTGGTTTTTCCTAAATAACAAGACAATATTACAAACTCCATCCTTAATTTTACCAAGCTTAGATGGAGGGACGAATGCCATATAAATTATCCTTGCAGTCAGTTCTAAAAAGCATACAAAACAATAAAATCAATCCATATCTGGTTGAATCCATAAAAAGTTCCAGAGACGGAGACAGAACACAAAAATAATTAAACTTACTCCGCGCTGACCCTTCAATGCTTCCATGCAGACATCCCATCTAAACATAAAAACAATCCCTAATGGACTTAAATAAAATATTCCCATAACAAAAGATTAATCTGGAAAAATTAAAAACATATATTACACACCGCTGAATAGAAAGGATACATCCAAAATTCTACAATTCCCTAAACATATTTTACACATAAAACACGAGGAAGAAGATGAAGAGGTGAAGGAAAAATAAAAAAAGAGAGAGGATTTTTACACAAGGAGGGAGAAATGGCAAAAAGGAAGAAGAAAATAAAAAGATAACACCCCCCACCAAGAAGACATACTTATTTCGAATTATACGTTTGCCAAGGAGGTTTCCGCAAAGAAACAATTTTTTTCTCTCACCCCCGTCCCTCGATTGCACCATTGTTACATAACAGTACAGGCGTTAGGGTTCTCGTCGCTAAAGATCTGAGGGGGATACGCGTATCCCACGCCGTATCTCGGATAGTAGTAGTAGAACTCGTTCTTCATGAAATCCACCACCTTGGCGGCGCCACCGGCGGCGGCGTGTTCCGCCGCTCCGCCGCCTCCCTCCTTCTCCTTCTCCTCTCCGCCTCCCTCCTTATCGTCCTTCTTCTCCCCCTCGGCCTTCTCGCCGCCGGCGTCGGCCTTCTTCTCGTCCTTGCTGCCGTCCTTGCCGTCGGCGGCCTTCTTCTCCTCGTCTGGCTTCTTCTCCACCGGCTCCTGCTTCACCACCGCCGCGTGCTTCCCCGTCCGCTTGTAGACGTACTCCACCAGCTTGGTTGGGTCGAGCACACCGGTCACCGTCACCTGCGACGCCTTCAGATCCGGCTCCGCCGCCTGGACCCCTGCTCCATTTCCCCATAAAAATCCAATCTTTAGATCAATGCCGCAAATCCATCCACAAAAAATGGAGCGCTTGATCGAAATCTTCAACGTGGATGGGATCCGAATCAGTTGGGACAGAGAGGAACAAAGAATTCTATTTCAATAAGAATACTTGAGGAAAAAAACAGAGGTAGGTGGAGCATGAAGCAGTTGGTACAGAGAATCACAGAAATCTCTTTGGATTCTAAAGTCCAAATCCATTAAAAAAAGTGGAAACTTTTTTAAAAACTTTAATTATAGAATGAGAAGCTTAGGGGTTGGAACTAGAAAAGAAAAAAAAAAAGAAAAAAAAAGGAATAATCCACGGAATACTACGATAAAAAAAAACTTTTTGGGGGGTCAGATCCAGCAGGAAAATATTAAAATTGGAGGTTGTATTCTGCTAAAAAAGGGTACTTTTTTTTTTTTCCATTGGTGCTTGAGAAAGAAGAAGGGAGCATTTCTAAAAAGGAGAAAAGGAATAAAAAAGAGGGGGTGACCTTTCATCTTTAGGATCCTTTTCTTAATCTCTTGGGAGCACGCCTCGCAATGCATGTGGACCTTAAGCACCACTGCTATCACTGGTGGCTGGAGAGGAGAAGAAAAGAGAACTTAGAGAAACTATTAAGAAGAAAACAAGATTTGAGTCAAGAGATTAACAAGAAGAGAAGGAAGCAACGGAAATAACCTCCTCCTTTTCCTCGGGCTTGGGCTTCTCTTCTTCCTTCTTCTCCTGCTCCTTCTTCTCCGGCTTGGGTGGCGGCAGGGGAGTGAGAAGCTCCACCTTCCGCCCAGTCTTCTTATGGACTCTTTCCACCACCTTCAGCGGATCCTCCGCCGCCTTCTTCCCCTTCACTACTACCTTGTGGTTCCGGCAGTCCGTCTTCACCTCCTCCACCCCTTCCAAACACACACACACACACCAAAAAATTAAAACTCCATTTTTATCTCGATTTCCCACACAATCCAAACCAAACAGGCGAATTTTACATGTAAAAAAGAGATTTTTATACCTTCGAACCCTTGCAAGCAGCGTTTCACTTTCCGGGAGCAGCCCTCGCAGTGCATGTAGACACGCATCACGATTTCCTCCGGCGGCGGAGGGGGAATAGCCTCTCCCTTCTTCTCCTCCTCGCCGCCGCCCTCCTTCTTGTCCCCCTCCCCTCCTTCTCCGCCACCGCCCTTCTTCCCCTCCTCGGCCTTCGCCTCCTCCTTCTTCTCCTCCTTCTCCTTCGTCCTCTCCTCCTTCTTCCCCTCCTCCGGCTTCTTCTCCTCCTGCCATCATCAAGTTCAAAACTTTTCAACAAAATCATCAATAAAACCTTCTAAAAATGAAATTCCAGAAAAAAAAGGAGCCATTTCACCTCCCGCATCTCTATCGGTCTTGCGTGGCAGCTTCGAGCTCACGTCTTTTGCTACGCCGGCGATGGAAGCGATGCCAAGCGTCGGCCTCTCCCTCTCCCCTTCTCCCCGTTCCCCGGTACCTCTGTGGGGGAAGAAGAGGGGGATTGGACTGACGTGGCATTAAAAAGGCGGCACGTGCGAGGGTGCGTTATAGGGCTTCCTCATTATCAGCAAAGGAACGCATAGAAATCTCTATGACAGATGCTGATCTGACGCTCCATTTTGCAACTGAGCCCATCCTATTCGTCTATATAAGGCGTCACCACAGGAAAGCTTAGGAGTTGTGACGCCTTATATGGGGAGATAAGGTACGTTTGATTAAGTAAATTAACGGTGCATTTTCTCGTCGCGTAGAAATTTTATGCGTGTGTTTGGAGCATGGATTGTCCATTTTTCTGCGCATCGTTTGATGACATCTACCGTTGGTTTTGAACTTAAAATACATCGTATCCGTTTATTATTTTCGGCAGTTCGGGCGAGTTCTACTCTCATGCTGTACCGAAGGTGCACTGGTTGTTTGTGCATCCAACGGACAGGATATAAGGTTTTGGACAGACGAAGTGGGGGCGTATGACTTCCAAACCTGTTCTGCAAGATACTGGAACTCGCCCATGCAGAAGGGAAAAATCCACTTGTCTACCATAGAAAACTAATAGGATCCGCTTAGTTGGGTAGGTCGGGTTACAGGATACTTTGACTTTTCACAAAATTTATTTATCTAAAAAATAATTAAATTTTTTTTTTTTTCAAATTGGACACGGCTCAAAAGCCAGTGAGAACAGCTACAGCGAAGATTTTTCTCCTTTCATCCTTTTTGTTTTATCAAAAAAAATAATTAAAAAAATAATTTTAGCATATTTGGTTAGTACATAAATTATTCAAGAAAATGATACTGGAAAATATTATTACATTTTATTAAAGACAACTCTATATAAAAATATGATTAAATTTATAAATATATTTATAAAGATAATTCTATATAAGATATGATTAATTATAAATTATTCATCAATATAAAATAATTTTTTAATATCAAGTATTATCATCTTCAATTATTTTTATATAATGATTATAATTATATAATTAATTATACAATATTATTTATATTTTATTTTTTTTATAATTTTTTTATTGAATGAATTTAGAAAGACATCAAATTATAGAATCTATGATTTATTAGATATATTTTTGTCAAGTATAAATTACCATTATTCAAGAATTTATAAAATATTAACCCAATATAATGTAATATACTTTTTTACAAAAAAAAAATATAGAAGTCATCAATTTCTTTATCATTTTTTTTATTTTTCACATTGATATGGCGGGATCGCTGACATGGAACCCCTATTGGACGCCACCTCGGACGAAGCTGCCACGTGGGGCGTCTCCGCCCGGACTCCTTCGCCGGGCTGCACTCCCTCCGGGCCCTGCCGCACTCCCTCCGGGTCGAGATGCCGAGGTCGAAGTCGAGCTCCGCCACTCCTTCGTCCGGCCGCGCTCCCTCCGGGTCAAGACGCCGAGGCCGAAGTCGAGCTCCGCCTCTCCTTCGCCCGGCCGTGCTCCCTTAGGGTCGAGACACCGTGGCTAAAGTCGAGCTCCGCCTCTCTAGATCGGCTCTACCTCGGACGAAGAGATCTGCAATCGAAGGAAGTCGCCGCTCTCCCTGGATGACGGTCCGACGCTCAAGGACTGCGAAAAGATACTTGCCAGGCTGCGATGATGATCCCAGCTACCACTTACACAAAAATGGAAGGAATTCTCCGATCAAGCTTTGCATTCTCCACCAACCGGCTACACCCTCCAAAATTGGAAGTCCACTAGTAGGTCCGGATCCTGGAGGCGGTGGCCCGTCTATCGAGACCTTGCTAAGTTGCCCAAAAGGGAGCGAGCAAAAGGAATGTCAGAGGAAACGGTAGCTTCCATACCACCAAAATGGAAAGGCAACCCGTCCACGGCACGAAACATTGCCGTATGCGCCTGTAAGCATGGGGAAGATCCCGAGGTAAGCGGCGCGCAACACCCCAGCTAAAAGGGGTCTCTCAGATTCAAACGAAGTAAGTTTTTCATTCAAGAAAAGATTCAGTTGAGAGAGACAAAACGAGCAAGAAGGGGGCAGCGCACGGGAAGATATCACTCGAGGCTACCGTTAAACCCCCAAGAGGGGTCTAGACGGACACAGCCATCCAGCCTGAGCTCTCCTCTGCTATCATTCTCACCATCGGTGCTCGGCCCACTCGCACTCACCCACCTCACAAATTAACCTCCTAGTGTGGAGTCCATACTTGGGGCTCGACCTGGAGGATCTGTTCTACTGGATCGTTACTGACTTGACCATCAAAGTGCCCTTGCCGGAATCCCCAGCCTGGGTCACTAACTCTGTTTTGCAAGTTCGGGTGCCTAAGCAAGATTCCGAGCGATAGGAGTGCATTCCGAGCTCGGCATCAGCTACAGGCCACGGCGATCTTGGTGGCAACAGATTGGCGCGCCAGGTAGAGGGGCAGGATGCTTTCTGATCCAACCCAGTCCCGTTGCAAGCAACCCACTGGAGGGATGGAGATGACACGAGCGAAAGAAGTCTCCACCAATTGTGCGCGAGATCCCCCTTCCCGTGGGGACCCGAACAGTCCAGAAGGGGAGCTCCCTGCTCCAGCTCAACCACCTCCGGCGGATACTCAGTTGGCCGCACTCGCCCAGCAGATGCAGATTCTCACTACAGTAGTGCGCCATCTCCAGCACCAGCACCGGTCCTTGGCTACCCACCAGCAGCCAGGGACTCCCGTGGCCCATGTCACAGCACCCCGCGACAACCTGCGCTCCTTCCAAGGAAGGCTTTCGCAACGCAGGCCACCGGGGTAGTCATTGGACACCGGCAAAGATGCAACGGACCGAATCCACTGATCGAGAGAGCCGGTCCCCGACCCTCGAACAGGTAACAGCTAGAATCCGTCGAGGTCGAAAAGGCAAGATTCCATGTTATTTGCCTCACATGTCACTTTCTCCGGCTCCATCAGCCTTCGCGGAGGGTTCTACCGACGAGGCTATCAAGCGCATGGCAAAAAAGCGCCTGGAGGAGCAGGAGCTCAAGCTGGCAAAGCTATACCACCAGTTTGCAAATCTGCAGGGCTCCGCTAGCGAGCCGGCGGGCTACGATGCCCGTCCACCTTTCTTCCGAGAAGTCCAAGAGGAGCCATATCGAGCCGGTTCTGCATGTCGCAGATGGACCCCTACGATGGGACCACCGACCCCCTGGATCATCTTGAGAGCTACAAGACCCTCATGAGAGTCCAGGGAGCGACCAACACTCTCCTCTGCATCGCCTTTCCTGCTACTCTCTGGAAAGGAGCCCGGGTGTGGTTCACCCTCCTAGAACCGGAGAGCATTAGTTGATTTGCTTAGCTGGAGTGAAAGTTCGTGGCTCACTTCGATGCTTGCCGGAAGGTGCCACGGGAGGCGAATAGCCTCTTATCTATCAAGCAACAGGACCACGAGCTCTTACGGGACTACGTGTCCTGCTTCAAGGTTACTGCGCTAGAGATCTACAACCTTGACGAGCCAGTAGATATGCTGGCACTGAAGAGAGGGCTCAGGACTTTCCTCTTGACCTACTCTCTCGACAAGAAGCCCCCCAAGACTTACTCCGAGCTCCTCCTCCGAGTCTAGAAATACATCCACATCAAGGAGGCGGATCGTACTAGGAGGGAGCTGGACGGAAGGTCTCTGAAGAAGCCGGTCCCCAGGGAGACCTCCGGGGCATGGAAGCTCGAACCAGTTGCACCAAACTTTTGCCAGAGGCCGAAGCCGAGAAGAGGCCCCATCCCGGAAGAGAGCTTCACTCCTCTTCTCGTCCCGAAGGCGAAGATCCACATGGAGATCGAGGGTGAGTGCTTCCCGAAACACCCACCTCCGCTGAAATCGTCCGTTGGTCACGATAGGATGAAGTACTGCCAGTTCCATCATAACCATGGCCACGACAACGAGGAATGCCGGCACCTCAAGAAGGAGATCGAAGAACTCATAAAGAGGGGCTACCTCGGAAGGTTTGTGGGGGGCATATCCCAAATGGAACCTCAAGCACTCGCTGCACTCCCTTCGGTCCCTACAGTCGACAACCACCCTACCGAGAAGCCGGTGGGGATGATATGCCGGGAAGTCGAGCAGCTTCCAAGAAGGCCCGGGGTGGGAAAAATCTTGAGAATGTACTTTCCTTTGCGAGGGAAGGGGGATGAAAATAAAAATGTAAACAATGATGATGTGGTTGTCGAGATGACGATCGCAAAGCATCCTGTAAAACGTATAATGGTTGATAGTGGGAGCTCCACGGATGTGCTTTTTTACGATGCTTTCTCCAGGATGAATCTATCCTCTGCTCAGCTCAGACCTGTGCATACACCCCTCGTTGGTTTCACAGGTGACTCTGTAGAAGTCGAGGGGGAGATCACTCTCCCCGTTACTATCGGGACACCACCTCGGCAGAGTACCATCATAATGACTTTCAAGGTTGTTAGACTTTCCTCAGCCTACAACGTGATCCTTGGCTGACCCGGGTTCAACCTGCTCGACGCGATCATTTCCACAAAACGGCTGTTGGTGCAGTTTCCAGCTCCCTACGGTGTCGGGGAGATGAGGGGGGCACCTCAGTCAATCCAACATTGCTTGCAAACCGTCCCCGGGGCCAAGGCTACCAAGGATGACCCCAGCGTAGACGACCTCGACCAAAGGGTGCAGGAACCCATGGGTGGCCTAATCGAGCGCCTGCTATCGTATCCCCTCGGAACCGACTCGACGAAGACGGTGCAGATTGGGGCGCAGCTACAAGATGATGAGTGAGCCCACCTGCTAGAGTTTCTCCGGGCAAATGCCGACGTGTTCGCTTGGATGGCGACCGACATACCCGGGATCCCACCAGAGATCATCACTCACAAGTTGAGCATCAACCCAAAATATCACCCTGTGCGGCAAAAGAAAAGAAGTTTTGTGCTAGAGAGACAAAGGGCGATCAACGAGGAGGTGGACAAACTCCTCGCAGCCGGCTTTGTTCGGGAAGTACAGTACCCGAGCTAGCTGGCGATTTGGTTATGGTAAAGAAGAATAATGGGAAGTGGAGGATCTGTGTAGACTACACCGACCTCAACCGAGCATGTCTGAAGGATAGCTTTCCCTTGCCGAAGATCGATCAGTTAGTGGACGCCACCTCGGGGCACTGCTTGCTCTCCTTTATGGATGCATTCTCCGGATACAACCAGATCCGGATGCACCCAGATGACGAGGAGCACACTACCTTCATCACCGACCGAGGGATGTACTGTTATCGGATGCTGCCATTCAGTTTGAAGAATGCTGGCGCCACATACCAGCGCCTGGTCGATCGGGTCTTCAGGGCCAGATCAGCAGGAACATGCAAGTCTATGTGGACGACATGCTCATCATGAGCAAGCGAAGGTTGGACCATGTCGCCGATCTCGCGAAAGCTTTCCAAAATCTCTAGGAGCACAAGATGAAGCTGAACCCGACGAAATGTGCTTTCAGGATAGCAGCAGGGAAGTTCCTTGGCTTCATGGTGACCTAAAGAGGAATCGAGGCGAACCTGGAAAAGGTCCAGGCGATCATTGACATGGAGCATCTGACCTCAAAGAAGCAGGTGCAATGCTTGACGGGTCGGATCGCCGCATTGAGCCGATTCATTTCAAGGTCGACGGACCGCTGCCTTCCTTTCTTCAAGGTGCTGCACAAAATGAATGCTTAACCTGGACAGAGGAGTGCAAGGCAACCTTTGAGGAGCTTAAAGACTTCCTGGCATCACCATCACTGCTCTCCAGACCGGAGATGGGAGAGGAGCTCCTGCTATACCTGGCGGTCACCCTTGGAGCCGTCAGTTCAGTCCTTGTCCGCACGGATCAGGACGGGTCCCAAAGGCGGGTGTACTATGCTAGGAAGATCCTCCGGGATGCCGAGATCAGGTACACCCGATCCAAAAAACTTATTTTTGCTCTTATCATATCTGCTCAGCATCTCAGGATGTACTTCCAAGTGCATCCGATCGCGGTCTTGACGAACCAGCCCCTAAGGGCTGTGCTTAGTCATCCCGACACATTTGGACTCTTGGCCAAGTGGGCACTAAAGCTCAGCGAGTTCGATATTGCGTATCGACCGAGGTCATATCAGAAGGTCCAGGTGCTGGCCGACTTCCTGGTCGAGTGCATGGGACTTGCCGAAGAGCCAGAGCAGACTGCCTCAGAGCACCAAGTGGAGCCCGAAGCCGAGGAGGAGTCCTGGATCCTCCATGTCGATGGTGCATCCAATGCGGGCGAAAGCAGTGCAGGTCTCATCCTCGCCAATAGCGATGGAGTTGTAGCTGAATGCACACTCTGTTTCAAGTTCGCCATGGCAAATAACCAGATGGAGTACGAGGCACTCCTCGCAGGCCTCAGGATCTTCCGCGAGCTAGGTGTACGAAGCTTGAAGGTCTTCACCGACTCCCAACTGGTAGCCGGACAGGTCTCTGGAGAGTATGAGACCAGAGATCCCCAGATGATGAAGTACTTGGAGCGGGTCCGCTTAAACATGACAGGTTTTCAGCGCTTCAGCATCTCTCATATATCCTGAGGTGAGAATGCTCGTGTCGATACACTGTCTAGACTTGCGACCTTGCCGGACTCATCACTGGGGCACGCCCACATCGAGTACCTCAAAAATCGAAGCAACGAAGCTCTCGCATAGGTGCAGCAAGTCATCCCGGAGCCGAGCTGGATGGATAGGTACATCAGATACATTACCGATGGCACCCTGCTGGAAGATCGAGTAGAGGCCAGCCTTATTAAAAAGAAGGCCTCACGATTCGTCCTCATAGAAGGATAGCTTTACCATCGATCCTGTTCCTATCTGCTCCTGAAATGCCTGAGACCTTCAGAGGCAACCTTCATGCTCCAAGAAATACACGAAGGCCTTTGCAGAAACCATGTCGGGAGGAGGACTCTTGCGTACAAGGCCCTCCGACAAGGATACTACTAGGAGACCATGAGAGAGGATGCCACTGACTTCATGAAGAGGTGTGACCAGTGCCAGTGCCTTGCCCACATACAGCGTCAACCAGCGATGCCACTCTCCCAGCTCTCCGATCCATGGCCATTCGCCTAGTGGAGAATGGACATCCTGGGTCCATTTCCCCCTACATCCGGGCAACGGAAGTTTTTAATAGTGACCATTGACTACTTCACCAAGTGGGTAGAAGCAGAGCCACTGGCATGAATCAGGGAGCCAAGGTCCGTCAGTTCTTCTAGAAGTTGATCATCTACCACTTTGGGCTTCCCCATAGTATCATTATTGATAACGAGTGGCAGTTCGAAAACCGAGAGTTCGAAGAGTTTTGTACCGAGCTCGGCATCCAACATCGTTTCACCTCGGTGGCTCATCCCCAAATCAATGGAGAAGCCGAGGTGACCAACCGGACCATTCTCCAAGGGCTCAGAACCAGGCTAGACCAAGCCAAGGGCAGGTGGATAGAAGAACTCCCCAACATTCTCTGGGCCTACCACACAATTCCTAGGATGGCAATAGACGAAATGCCTTTCAACCTCACTTTTGGCTCAGAAATTGTTGTTCCAATCGAACACGGTGTGCCGACACTATGGATACAAAGTATAATGAAGCAGAGAACCCGACGTGCCTTCTTCTCAACCTGGACCTTCTCGAGGAAACTAGGGACAAGGCTCGACTCCGGATGGCAGCTTAACGTCAGCACATAGCCCGATACTACAATGCGCAGGTAAAGCCGAAGGCTTTTCGCCCTGGCGATCTGGTGCTGCACCAAGCTGAAGCGTCCCAACCCCGAGAGTGTGGCAAGCTCTCGCCGAACTGGGAAGGCCCCTACAAGGTGGTCAAAGCTCTTCCACATGGAGCTTACTATCTCATGAGTCTGGACGGTGCTAGATTTCCGCGGACGTGGAATGTCTGCAACTTGAGAATATACTATCAGTAATATAAGGCTCTTCCTAATAATAATAAAGATCCTCTTTTATGCAATCTTCTTTTGCCTTGTAGGGATATCCTGCCCGGCCCAAGGTCTGGCACGCTCAAGCCTGGATCCCACGCTCTCCGGCACCAAAGCCCGGAGCCTAGCTCTTTGGCACTCAAGCCCCGGATCCCACGCTCTCCATCACCAAAGCCCGAAGCCCAGCTTTCCGGCACTTAAGCCTAGAGTGCAGTCCTTCGGAACCAAAGCCCGGAGCCCAGCTTAATGGCACTCAAGCTCGGAGTCTAGTCCTTCAGCACCAAAGCCCGGAGTCCAGCTCACTGGCACTCAAGCCCGGATCCCACGCTCTCCGGCACCAAAGCCCGAAGCCCATCTCTCCGGCACTTAAGCCCGAAGTCCAGTCCTTCGGCACCGAAGCCCGGAGCCCATCTCTCCAGCACTCAAGGCTGGATCCGACGCTCTCCTGCACCAAAGCTCGGAGCCCAGCTCTTCGGCACTCAAGCCTGGATCCCATGCTCTCTGGTGACAAAGCCTGAAGCCTAGCTCTCCGGCACTCTCCGGCACTCAAGCCTGGAGTCCAGTCCTTCGGCACCGAAGCCTAGAGCCCAGCTCTCCGGCACTCAAGCCTAGATCCCACGCTCTCCGGCACTAAAGCATGGAGCCCAGCTCTCTGGCACTCATGCCCGGATCCCACGCTCTTCGGTGATGAAGCCCGGAGCCCAGCTCTTCGGCACTCAAGCCTAGATCCCATGCTCTCCGGTACCAAAGCCCGGAGCCCAGCTCTCCGACACTCAAGCCCAGATCCCACACTCTCCGATACCAAAGCCCGGAGCCCAGCTCTCCGGCACTTAAGCCCGGAGTCTAGTCCTCCGGCACCAAAGCCCGGAGCCCAGCTCTCCGGCATCAAAGCCCGGAGTCTAGTCCTTCGGCATCAAAACCCGGAGTCCATCCTTCGACATCAAAGCCTGGAGTCCAGTCCTTCGGCACCAAAGCCCGGAACCCAGCTCTTCGGCACCAAAGCCCGGAGTCCAGTCCTTCGGCATCAAAGCCCGGAGTCCAGTCCTTCGGCACCAAAGCCCGGAGTCCAGTCCTTCGGCACCAAAGCCCGGAGTCCAGTCCTTTGGCACCAAAGCCTGGAGTCTAGTCCTTCGGCACCAAAGCCCGGAGTCCAACTCTCTAGCACCAAAGCCCGGAGCCTAGCTCCCAGGTACCAAAGACCGGACAACCCAGCACCTCAGGCCTGGAAACTCTTGAACACCAGAGCTCCACAATCACCAGGCATTATCAACAAGTGCAATCTCTGAGCTCGGCCTTGCCTTCCACACTCGGAGCTGGTTCCGGCTGGAACTAGGCAGATCTCATCCAGCAAAGCACTCAGAATCTTTCGGCTACCTCACCCACGGGGTGGGAACAACTCAGCAAGTTAAAGAACTTCTCTCTAACTTCATTGCATGTTCAGGACACAAAAAAAATAAAGAGAAGAAAAGAGAAGAAAGAAAGAAGAAGTTTTGAGCCAAGATGATTGAAAGAAGTTACTTTATTGATAACCAACTATTTAATACAAATGTTTCTGAGCCCCGATAAGCTGGGTAGCCCAGGCCAAAAACAAAGAAAAAAAAATAACTACAAGGGTTCCTACTCTACGTGACCGGTCCCTTCCCGAAACGGTGTGCCGATGGGATGTCACCTTTTGGGGCCTCAGGCTGCACGGCTTCAGCTTCAGCGATGACCACTGGCGAAGCAGGATCGGCGGTTGTGGCCGACTCCTCAATAGTTCCCAATTCTGGGGTTGTTTCCTCATCCGGGACCCCAAGATACTTGAGGAAGCTTCGGCCCTTCTCCGAGACGAAGCCCTCCACCCTGGAGTGGAGGTACATGAAGCCCTTGTAGAAGGAGTCCGACGCCGTCTCATGGAACTCAACGACGATCTCCTCCGAAGTTTTGTACCTCACCATGGCCTCCCCAGCTCCCTTCTTTGTGGCCTCGACCTGGCCGACCACCTCGACGGCTTGCTTCTTCGCTGCCTCTGCTAACTCGGCTGTCGCTGCTGCCTCCTTCTCAACAGTGATGACCATCCTCTCGGTGGCAATCAATCTCTCCCTTGCCACCTCTAGCTTGTCCTGGAGAGATTGGGCACACCCCTTCTGCCAGAGAGCTTCGGCATTGAACTTGGTCAGCCTCAACTCGGTTGCCTTGAGCTCCTCTGCCTTGCTCTTTGACCGGTTTCATTCTTGATCAAGACTCTCCTGGAGCTCCTTCAAATACCTTTCGACACTTGTGAGCTCCCGTTGAAGCTACTTGTTCTTCGTGCTAAGGTCCCAGGAGTCATCATTCTTCTGTCTTATCTCAGTTTTCAAAGACTAGAGCTCCGCTGCCACTTGGGAGGGCGAGATGGACCATTACTTTGAGTGGTATGCCATGTCTGAGGAAAGAAAGTTCAAGTTTGCCAAGATGAAGTTAGTACGTCAAGCTAGGTTATACTGGGGGAACATTGAGCTGACCACTCGAAGACGAAATGTAGAGCCCATAACCACTTGGCAGGGTATGAAAGAGAAACTTAGAGATAAGTACCTACCCATTTCATACCAGCAGAACCTGTTAGACCAATGGCAGACTTTGAAACAAGGGAACCGATCTGTATCAGACTACATAACCACCTTTGATGAATACCTGATGAGACGTGATGTGAGTGAATCCCATGAGGTCACTTTGTCTAGGTTTAGGGCTGGACTTAGGGAAGACATAAAGAGGGAGTTGTTTCTGAGAGAGGTTACTGACCTAGACCAAGCCTATCAGATTGCACTGAACACTGAGAAGTTTCAGAGAGGACCTATACCTTCTAGGGTTAGTGCCCCAATCCCAAGAAATGGACCTAGCCAAGTTACCCCTAGCAAGTCTAATCAGGATATTCCCACCCCTAGGCCCATGGACAAAGGTAAGGCACCTGACACCCAAAGAACCCCTAGTATCATCTGTTTTAAGTGCCAGAAGCCCGGTCATATCTCCAACCAGTGCACAGCCATAGCTTGTTTTAAGTGCCACAAGGTAGGTCATGTTTTTAGCCAGTGCCCTCGTAGATCCCTTTACATAGAAGAAGCAGAGGAAGAGAGTTCCGGCCCCAGTGAAGAGTTTGAAGAAGAAGTTTATGAGGCCGGAATGAATTTGGTCGATGAGTATGAAGGAGAGGAGGAATCCACAGAGTCTGACCAATTAGGGGTTGTAAGATGCATCCTGTCCCAGAATAGAGTTCAGGAGGATTGGTGTAGGACTAACATCCTACAGACTTTCCTTAAACTAGGGGATAAGGTATGTAAAATCATCATAGATAGTGGGAGCTGTGTGAATGCCATTTCTGCTAGCACTGTCAAAATGTTAGGCTTAACCCCAGTCCCCCACCCCAACCCCTATAAGGTTTCTTAGGTAGACTCTACCTCTATACCCATCCAGTCTAGATGTCAGGTCCAAATCCAAATGCAATCTTATCAAGAGAAGATTTGGTGTGACGTCTTGCCCATGGGGGTGAGCAGTATAATTCTTGGAAGACCTTGGTTGTATGATCATGATGCCACCCTCTTAGGAAAATCTAACACCTGTGTCTTTAGTTTTAATGGAAAGAAAATCACAATCCATTCAGTCCCTCCTAAGGACAAGATAGCTAAAGGAACCAATAAGGTCAGAGAAATGAAGACTGAAGTGAACCTAATTAGTGCTAAGGATCTAGAACAAGAAATTCATAGTGGTTCACCTATTTGGATGTTGACTGCTAAGGAACTTAGGACTCCTACACCCTCAGAGCCTCCTCAGGAAGTTAAACCTTTGTTAAAAGAATTTGAGGATGTTTTTCCCGAGGATCTGCCAGACCACCTTCCACCTCTTAGGGATATCCAGCATTCCATAGATTTAGTCCCAGGAGCTACTTTACCCAACTTGCCCCATTATAGGATGAATCCATCTGAGCATAAGGAACTGCAAAAGCAGGTTGGAGAATTGTTAAGGAAGGGGTTCATTAGGGAGAGTCTTAGCCCTTGTGCAGTCCCTGCACTTCTAACCCCGAAGAAGGATGGCACGTGGAGGATGTGTGTTGATAGTCGTGCCATCAACAAAATCACAATCAAGTATAGGTTCCCCATCCCTAGACTAGATGACATGCTAGATATGATGGCCGGTGCAATGGTTTTTTTTAAAATTGATCTCAAGAGCGGCTATCATCAGGTTAGGATTAGACCAGGGGATGAGTGGAAAACCGCTTTCAAAACTAAGGATGGTCTCTATGAATGGGTTGTTATGCCTTTTGGGTTGTCCAATGCCCCTAGTACTTTCATGAGGATTATGACCCAGGTACTTAGAGCTTTCATAGGGAAGTTTGTAGTGGTCTATTTTGATGACATCCTGATCTATAGTAAGACCCCTGCAGACCACCTAGGCCACCTTAGACAAGTCTGTCAAGTTTTGAGGAATGATAGCCTCTACGGTAATCTCAAAAAGTGTGAATTCATGACCAGTAGAATTATCTTCCTTGGTTTTGTAGTAACCCCTGACGGCGTGGCTGCCGATCCTGAAAAAATTAGATCCATAGTAGAATGGCCAGAGCCGACCAGTGTGCATGAAGTCAGAAGTTTCCACGGCTTGGCTACCTTCTATAGGCGATTCATCAAGGGGTTTAGTACTGTAGTTGCTCCTATCACAGACTGTATTAGAAAGGGAGAATTCCAGTGGACTAAAGCAGCCCATACAGCCTTCCTAGATCTTAAGGATAGGATGACCCAGGCACCCATTTTGAGGTTACCCGACTTTTCAAAGGTATTTGAGGTTGCCTGTGATGCTTCAGGAGTAGGTATAGGTGGAGTCCTAAGCCAAGAGAACCATCCCGTAGCATTCTTTAGTGAAAAACTTAATGATGCTAAGCTTAGGTATTCTACCTATGATAAGGAATTTTATGCGGTAGTGCAAGCTTTGCGTTACTAAAGACATTATTTGCTACCGCAAGAATTTGTGCTATTTTCGGACCATGAGGCTCTTAGATTCTTGAATTCCCAGAAGAAGCTTAACCCTAGGCATGCTAAGTGGGTAGAGTATATCCAGTCCTATACTTTTGTTTTGAAGCATAAGACGGGATCTGAAAATAAGGTAGCTGATGCCCTTAGTCGTCGATCTTTGTTGTTGAATTCTGTTAGGGCTGAAGTCATAGGGTTTGAGCAAATCAAAGAGGAATATGAGTCATGTCCGGATTTTAAGACTGTGTACCAGGATCTAACTCAAGGACCATCTAGTGACCATAAGGATTATACCCTTTTAGATGGCTTTCTGTTCTTTAAGAATAGGCTTTGCATCCCTAGAACTTCTCTTAGAGAATTTTTGATTTGGAAAATTTATGCTGGAGGTTTAGCTGGCCATTTCGGAAAAGATAAAACCACCCTGGCTATTGAAGACCATTTTTTCTGGCCTAGCTTAAAAAGAGATGTAGCACACATTGTGGCTAGGTGTCGGACCTGCGCTGTTGCCAAATAGCGAAAACAGAACACTGGCCTTTATACCCCACTCCCTGTCCCAGATCGTCCTTGGCAAGATGTGAGCATGGACTTTGTGTTAGGTTTGCCTAAGACCCAGAGGAGGCATGACTCTATCTGTGTTGTAGTAGACCGATTTTCCAAGATGGCCCATTTCTTGCCTTGTTGCCAAACATTTGATGCGTCTAAGGTAGCCACCCTGTTCTTTAATGAGATAGTTTGACTCTATGGCCTACCCAAGACCATTGTTTCAGATAGGGATGTCCGGTTCACCAGCTATTTCTGGAAAACCCTTTGGCATAAGTTAGGGACAAAACTTAAGTTTTCAACTGCCTATCATCCCCAGACTGATGGCCAAACCGAAGTAGTGAACCGTAGTTTAGGCAATCTGTTAAGGTGTCTTGTTGGTGAAAACATTAGGAACTGGGATTTGTATTTACCTAGAGCTGAATTTGCATACAATGACTCGGTCAATAGGTCTACAGGTAAGAGTCCATTTGAAATTGTGCATGGTTACAAACCTCACACACCTCTTGACCTAGCTCCTTTACCAGTCCACACACGAGTCTCCGAGTCTGCCAAAGTTTTTGCACAGCATATAAAAGACTTGCGTAAAGAAATTCATGCCAAAATAAATTTAAGTAATGAAACTTATAAGAAGTTGGCTGATTCTCAAAGGCGAGTCAAAACTTTTAATGAGGGAGACTATGTAATGATTAGGTTAAGGCCTGAACGGTTTCCTCCTGGAACCGTTAGAAAGTTACATGCTAGAGGAGCTAGACCATTTAGAGTGGTGAAGAGAGTAGGATCCAATGCCTATGTGCTCGAGTTGCCTCCAGAACTAGGCATTAGCTCCACTTTCAACATTACAGACCTAGTAGAGTATAGAGAGCCAGCAGTGATTCCCAGTGAGCCTTTTGAACCTAATCCTACTCTTGAGAGTGAACCCAACCCTGTGTGTCCACCAACAAACTGGCCTGTGAGGAAAGAGCAGATTGAAAAGATCCTGGATGATCAGGTTATCTCTACTCGTAATCGAGGATACCAAAGATACCTGGTCCGCTGGCAAGGAAGGCCAGATTCTGATGACTCTTGGATCTCCCAAGAAGAATTACAAGAATTGGACCCAGACCTCTTGGAAAGATACCAGAGCCAACTTGATCCATACTCGACAGGGTCGAGTTCCTCCCACCCTGGGAGAATTGGTGCGGACACCAGACTCAGAAGAAGACTTCAGAGCTCCATCTAGATCTCTGATTGACCTTGCCCGAAGAATTAGGGTTTTCTGGCTTGTAATAAGGGTTGACTTGATCAACTCAATTTTAGCTTAAGTCTGTACTCCCTGCAATTTATTTTTGTTGAGTCATGTTGACTCAGTAGTGGTCTAGGACTTCAACCTGGGGTGTCACATTTTCTCCCAAGGCCAAGCAAGTGGGCGCCACACTCCCAGCCACATGCTTGAGTCCAGGGGGTGCCACATCTCCATCCAGTATACTCTGGTCCCTACACCACAGATAGCAGCTCCCTTCTCTCATGCGCCATTTGAGGAGAAAGCAACCAGGGATCCACAAATCAAGGGGGCGGCCCAAGACCTTCCATAAGAGCCAAGCTATGAAAGGGAAGAAATTCTTCTTGGAGAGAACTTCAAGGAGGCGCCCATTCCCTGCCAAAAATACCCAAAATAAAGATGGGAAGGACCATGACTTAGAGAGAAAGAAAAGGAGGAGTCCAAAAGAGTTGAGCCATGGAAGGAAAGAAATCCTCTCTTGAAGAACAAAGCTTGGAGGCGCCATCTACCTTCCTTTAAAACCCAAATCAAATTTTTTTTGGAACCTTTGGCCGGCCATATGTGTAGGGATTGATCCTACAATCCTAATTTGAAGATCCCCTCTTTTAGTCCCACATGGGAAGATGTAAAACCCTACTCTCTTGTAAAGTCCTATTAATTAAACCCTTCTTGTAAATTTGAAAGTAATCTGATGAATGAATTCAAGTTTTTGTGTGAGCAAACTCTGTGTTTTCTCTCTTCCGCACTTGCATCCAGGTGTTGAGCTCCGTGAGGGAGTAAATCCGGGTTCCCAAGGAACCTTGAGGAGGTGTGAGATCTCCAAACCCCAAACCCTAGGTTAGCCACTTCACTCCCAAACCCTAGCCGCCCATCATCCTTCTCTTTCCACCAAGCCCTAGCATATCCCACCTCTCACGGCCATCCTCTTCAAGTCAAGGCCAACCCCAGCATCCGGGTCCAGTTCGGATACTTCAGATCCAGAGCAATTCCCAGAGGAAGTCAGATCAACCTCCAGGAGAATCCGGATTTCAGCACATCAACTTTCAAGTTCTTCAATCAGGTAAATTCTTCCTTGAGTATCTGATTCCATCACTTGTTCTTCTTCTTTCCCAGATCTTGAGTCCAGGAGAAGCCGACTCAGCCACAGGACCAGTATCGGAGGATCCATTGCAAAGATATCCGAATCCGATGATCCAACAATCTGCTCGAGAGAGTTCTTCCACCAAGCTCTGTGAAGATCACTGTCTGGTCGGTAACCCATCTCTTCTCTTTATTTTTGTCATGTTGAAAGTTCAGAGCGAAACCCTAGGTCTGGGAGTTTCTCAACCCCCAGCGATCCGTTACTTCTGAACTACTCTGATAACCCAGTTTTATTTAAATTGTGCTTTCAATTATTACCTAGTTTCTTTCAATTTAGTTTAGCTTTCCTTTGAGTCAAAGCCAATTTCTGAAATTATAAAAAAAAAAGAGAATTAATCTTAATTTATTTCCGCATCGTATCATCTTCTCTTTTGTTCTGCATCACAGGCCCTGGTCCCGGACTAGCGAGACATTTGGTGCTAGCTTGAAGGGGACTCGGCGGTAGTCCCTCTCCCTCCTGCTTGCCCTAGACGCGGAGTCGCCCGCTCCACCGGCAGAAGAGGCTTCGGGGGTGTGGTGGGAGCTCGGCGCCTCCTCGAATGGCATCCCCGGTGCTGGCTCTGTTCATCCTTGCACTTCCTCCTCCTCGACGATGACGATCTCCATGGGAGGAGGAGACATCATGGCGATGGCTGTAGTAGTGGCCCTAGCCTGGAGACCACCTCAAGCTCCGGGGCCAGGACCGGCTCTAACCGCCTCGACCGCTCTGGCGTGGGCTCAATAGCCCTCTGTCCCTGCTTATGCTTCACCTCGACTGCCCTCCTTCCTTACTCAGGGACGGTCTCGACTTCCCTTTTGCTCGGCTCAGTCAGTGCAACAGGAGTGGTCGTCGTGCCACTTTCGTCGCAAGCCCTCTTCGAGGAGGACTCACCGACCATCGCTGGAGGACCCCTCTTCTTGGTGATCAAGAGCAGGTCGTCCAGTGAGAACTTCATACCAGCACACAGAAAAAAGAATATCAACTGCAAGCTTAGAAAGATAAAAGAAAAGGTACAAGGAGAAAAGTTTGAGCCGAACTCACCCAACTCTCTTGTTGGGTCGACCCTGGCCTTGAAGAGGTTCTGCTCTGACAGCAAAACCTTGAGTGAAGAAATTTGGATAGTGCGGAGCTGCTCGAAGACCTCTCGGTCTACTTCGACCACGGAGTCTCAATCAGGAGATCGATCTGGGTCGCTCCAAACCCAGTCGACCCCCTCAACCGTTGCGAAAAAATATTTGCTCTTCCATCCTTTGATGGAAGAGGGAGTTCAAACTTAATGCCCCTCGGGCGAGAAGATATGGACCACCACCCCTCCTCGAAAGGGTGGCACTTCAGGATAAAAAAGGTCCTGAACAAGGAAAAATGAGCTACAATCCCATGAAAGTGATAGAGTACTATGAAGCAGAAGATGGTCTTCACAGCATTCGGGAAGAGCTAAGCAGGGACGAGACGATAATTGCTTAGCACTGAAAGAAAGAAATGATGGAAGGGAAATTGAAGTCCCCCTGCGAGAGTTTCCTCGTAGAGGGCTATCCGGCCTGGGCCACTAGAAGTGACCCGTTCCCCCGATCGAGGGATTGAGAGCCGGATAGAGTGCGGGATGCCATAGACATCCCGGATGGTCACCAGTTCCTCAGCAGAGATTGTCGAAACAACCTCGCCAGGACCTGTTGACCGAGGAGGTTCGGGGGCGGGTTCTGGTGGAGGAGGAGGAGGGGGGCTAGCTCTAGGCTCCCTAATGATGATCCCAGTGGGAGGGCGCCTCCTGCTCAACACGAAGCGTGTCTCTTCCTCCTCATCGGAGGAAGAAGGCAACCTTGGTCGAGAAGGCTCCGCCTCAGCCTGATTGGTTGAGGGACGGAAGTTGGGACCGAAACGAGACATCTAAAGAGATGAGGAAGATGAATGCTGAAGAAGAAGAGGAAGACGGACTACGTCCGAGAAGACCCTAAGCTTAGAGAGAAATCCTACTCTACTGGGAGACGGAGGAAGAAAGAGATGAACCTGGTTAACTGGGGGAGTCTAAGATGGCCGAGGGAGAAGAGAAAACTTTGATACGATGGTGGGCATGCAAGATTTGAAAGAAAAGGTGTTTTGGAAAAATCAGCATTTCATTTCGAAGCGACCGGATGCCTAACCATACCGTTATAGTATCTTCGCCGATGGATCCGTGCCACGTGTCGACCATCGATGAATGGAATGCCTCGCTTCGATCATGGTTGCTTTGAATTTCGTGCTAGCAATAACTGCTCCTCGAAGTGTCCACGTGGCTCCTCCGCACTGGCTTGGAGAACCGCCTCACGAAGTGCCGGCGATTGTGATCATTATTATGTTAGATTTTTGCCTTTCCATTTCAGCACCACAATTACTTCCTTCGTCCCGAGCGTCGCACGCCAACGGGCCTTGAGAGTGGGAGGCAAATGATGTGGCGGGATCGCTGATGTGGAACCCTTATCAGATGCCATCTCGGATGAAGCTTCCACGTGGGGCGTCTCTGCTCGGACTCCTTCGCCCGGCCACACTCCCTCCGGGTCGAGATGCCGAGGCCGAAGTTGAGCTTCGCCTCTCCTTCACCCGGCCGCGCTCGCTCCTGGTCGAGATGCCGAGGCCGAAGTTGAGCTCCGCCTCTCCTTCGCCCGGCCTCGCTCCCTCAGGGTCGAGACGTCGAGGCCGAAGTCGAGCTCCGCCTCTCATTCGCCTAGCCGCGCTCCCTCAGGGTCGAGACACCGAGGCCGAAGTCGAGCTCCGCCTCTCTAGATCAGCTTCACCTCGGACGAAGATATCTGCAGTCGAAGGAAGTCACTGCTTTCCCTGGATGACGATCCGATACTCGAGGACTACGAAAAGACAACTACCACGCCGCGATGATGATCCCAGCTGCCACTTACACCAAAATGGAAGGAATCCTCCGATCGAGGCTCTGCATTCTCCACCAACCGACTGCACCCTCCAAAATTGGAAGTCCACTAGTAGGTCTGGATCCTGGAGGCGGCGGCCTATCGATCGAGACCCTGCAAAGTTGCCCAAAAGGGAGCGAGCAGAAGGAATGTCAGAGAAAACGGTAGCTTCCATACCACCAAAATGGAAAAGCAACCCGTCCACGGCACGAAATATCGCCGTATGCGGCCGTAAGCATGGAGAAGATCCCGAGGTAAACGGCGCGCAACACCCCAGCTAAAAGGGGTCTCTCAGATTCAAACGAAGTAAGTTTTTCATTCAAGAAAAGATTCAGTCGAGAGAGGCAAAACAAGCAAGAAGGAGGTAGCGCACAGGAAGATATCGCTCGAGGCAACCGCTAAACCCCCAAGAGGGGTCTAGACGGACACAGCCACCCAGAGCTCGAGTCTAGACGGACACAGCCACCAAACCCGAGCTCTCCTCTGCTGTCACTCTCACCATCTGTGCTCGGCCCACTCGCACTCACCCACCTCACAAATTAACCTCCTAGTGTGGAGTCCATACTTGGGGCTCGACCAAGAGGATCTATTTTCCTGGATCGTTATTGACTTGACCGTCGGAGTGCCACCGTCGGAATTTCCGGCCCGGGTCACTAACTTTGTTTTGCAGGTCCGGGCGCCCGAGCAGGATCCCGAGTGACCGGAGAGCGTTCCGAGCTTGGCATCAGCTACAGGCCACAGCAATCTTGGCGGCAACACACATCATCTATTATGGAATTTATTTTATCATGCTAGATTAGCTCTAACCCAATTGACCTTTAAAGATTTCAAGAGAGACGTGGCAGTGACATGAATACTTTAAGGTCCAGTGTAAAATAATGATTTATTTTTGATTAGCTGCTTGCATGTTTTAATTAATAAGGCCATTATCTCCCTCCATTGTTGGATACCTGGACGTATACGGTAGAAGTTGTATATGGATGGTAATGGTTTAGTCTTTGATGACTAATAAACTTATGGATATATAGGTATGGTTTAGTCTTTGATGACTGATAAACTTTATACTGTAGAATTTGGCTAGTGTATATTTTTCTATTTCCCATGAAGGGGGAGAGAGAGAGAGAGAGAGGAATTTCTTGGTCAAAGATGATTGGATTCACAAGCACGCATACATGTTGAGCCAACAGTAGTTTAGGCAAAAGGCTTGCCCAACAATGATGAAGATAACACTCATATTTTTAAAATTATCATGAACTATTATGAAAATATTTTAGACCAGCTGGCATATAAAGCTATTTGTGATGAAAATATAATATTAAATGAATTAGAATCACATAACAAAATACCGATATTATAATTATTATGACTTAGAATCACAACACAAAATAGTGATATTATAATAATTATGATTTGATTTTTTAAACTATTTTAGAATTAGATATATATTATTCCTGAATCTTGAAAAATAATAATGTGATTTGATAATAGCTTGGTAATTATATATTTAATTTTGGCAACCATAACAAAACATAAAACCTTACTTTTATGTTATCATCTAATTCTTAACATCATGCATCTATTTGGCAAAATTATCTATAACAATAACTCACTAATTTTTTTATTCAATATTGTTTAAAGTTGTACCATGTCAAAGGGGCATTCTCGAATCGTTTAAAATTATTTTATGAAAAAAAATTAAAATCAAATCATTAAGATTTTATGACAGATGAGATATCATCACACATAAGGAGCAAAAAAAATAACTTTGAACACTACATAAAATTAGATAGTGACACAATCAAGCATTTACAACATCATATTGAAAAAATATCTTGACAAGTTTTTATTCTTTTTAATATTTAAAAAGATGCTAGCCAATATTAGCTTTACTATTTCGCATCCCGTTTCATTTTTTGCAAGAGTCCAAGGATATTCCAATGGTAGCATCATCATTATATTTCTCACAAAAATAATGTTAATTATTGTAAAGCTATATCTTATGCTTGAATGCACCAAAGCATAAACATTAGCTATTTTATTATTATATCTTGGCTATAATTTATTTCAAATGCATGTCATATAAAATATTTTATTTGCACATTAATGATCATATTTATCTAACTATCCATCATTTTTTTACTAAGCAAGCAATCTTGATAGTCGATCTAGAAATCATATCAGAAATAAGCAGTTTAACATAATTTTAAAATATTGTAGTATAACGATAAAATATTGTAATGCAGCCCTATTTCACTTTCTATACTTTTCTATTCTCCCAATGATGGTATCATGCCACTTGATTTATTTTTATTATAACTGAGGATTTTATCTAAAAAACATTAGTTGGAAAGTATTATTAGGATTTTTAGATCCTTTATAAATATTCAAAATCTATATAATACATAGTCGATGTAAAGCTAAATACGTGCCTATATAGATTCTTAAACATTTCTCTTGTTTGAATCTTGACTGCATCAAGCTAAGGATCAAATCCAATATCCTACACGAGATGAGCAATAATAATCAATCAAAATAGGCTCACACCATCTTTTTACCATCTAATATCTCATCCAAAAAAATTACATAGAAATAAATTTATTCGAATTCTTCAATTATGCAAATGAAGCCGAAATCTATCTGTGCATAACCAATGTAGATCTAAAAATATGCCCGCCCAATTTCTCATAATTTTATATATGACATGCATGTAAATTATATTTCAAAATGCCTAAGCCATCTTGCTATAAAAGATGCAGTTCATACCTAGGGCTCCTGGATATACTTAACCTATTCCATTAGAAAACTAAGTAAAAAAAGAAGTACAAACACCCCATTATTATTTATGTTTCAATTAAGAGAAACACATGGGAATGCCATACTATTAGCATTATTATATACATTTGTACCTCTCCATACATGTTTATCCATTTTAGAGGTTGATGATGTGATCCTCCAGATCTAAATCTTAACATTATGAATGAAATGTTTAGAGTTTTGCAAGTACCTGACAGAAAGCATGTTGGTATTAATTAGATATAATTTTGAAGCATAATCCATGGCTCCCAATTATAAGGTATCTATGGGCAGTCATGGTAATCTAAAATCAAAACATATGGAAATGGGTCACATGGATGCCATTGCACATGAACAGAGAATGTCATTTGAGCCACATCATGTGCACATGGGAGGGTCTTGACATCCTGCATGAGAGCAGAAAACTTTCACCAACAAACATAAAGATCCAAGCTGAAAGGAACCTGTCAGCTATTGGACCTCCTGCATCATGGCAGATGGAGGACCACCAAGATTAATTATTGAGTGGAACCTCCGCAGGCCACATTGGTGGAAGGGTGCTTGGGAGAAGGGACATGAAAATTGAAATTGGGTGAACTAGAAAGACTCAATGGACTGACATGCCCATATAAGTAGGCCCACTTTGATACTTGAGCCATAGGACTAATGCCATGTTCATTTTAGTTGCATGGGCTTGCTCTTTTGTCTAAAGTTTTAAATCATATTTTCATAATGTTTAGTGCTCAATCATGGACTAAACATGATAATGCATATAATTATTTTATTTTTGTTAAAGTTTGATCCAAAGTGCTCTTTTGGTTAAATATAATGCGACGATCAGGTCATATAAGATACAAATCGGATCGGATGTGTTGGCGCTTGGATCGTCATGACCCGTAGCTGCTGATGGTGTCGGGTGGTCTATGTCCACCCGCCGGGGATGCCTCCGGTGTCTCGTGACCTGCAAGACAGCCAACGTCAGTGACCCTGGCCGTGGGTTCCGATGGGGGCACTCCGACGGTCAAGTCAGTAACGATCCAGGGGAATAGATCCTCCTGGTCGAGCCCCTCGGGATGAGCTCCATGCTAGGAGGAGTGAGTGGAGTGTATAAGAGTACGAGTGAGCTGGGAGAGGTGGTGGCCGAGATGGTCTTGCCCTCCTGTCTGGCCTCTCCCCCTTCTCTTTCTCTTTGTGGTGGATGTGTTGTTAGAAAATTGAGTGTTCTCTCCTGTGTTGAGAATGCCGTTCTTGCCTCTTAGGAAAAAATGAGTGTTACCTCCTTTTTGCTTATTCTGGCTGGGTCCTTTCCTGTGGCTTGCCTCGGGGTTCTCCCATGCTGTTAGACGGGTATGACTAGATATTATGCCGTGAACGGTACGCCTTCTTTATTGGATATCTGGGGAAGCTTCCATAAGCCTCTAACATTCCTTCGATTTGCTCTTCCTGGAAGCCTGGTAGGGCCTCGACTATTGTGCCACCGCTCTCGGGAATTGCGTTCCTTGGTGGGGTCTTTTTTCTAGTCGTACGGCAAGTCGGTAGGGGGCATAGTCCCCTGATGTGAGCTTCCTTTCTTCCTGGTGTGAATGGCGGCCGTGGGTATTAATGGTGACGTGGCGGGTGCTACTGTACGGTCCTCGGGAGGGCTCGCCACTGTCTTCGGATGGGAGGTGCTGCTTCCTTGGCAGTTGATGTCTTGATTTGCATTGGGAGCTGAGTTGGGAAGATGGAGCCCACTCGCAAGGGACCCGTCTTGCGGTGGCTCGGCTGTGCGGAGAGGAGCCGAGCTTGGCATCAGGCCAGAGGGGCCCAGCTTTGACCGAGCTTGGGCTAGCTGAGGTGTGCCCAGGCCAGGGGACCCAACCTCGAAGGGATCCCACATGGCGGAGGAAGCTTGAGCTCGACTCCGAACCACGGGGCCCGACCTCGGGCTCGAAAGGTCTGCCTCTGGTAGGGTTTGAGCTCGGCTCCGACCTAGGCACCCCGATCTGGTGGATACCAACTTGGCGGAGAACGGAGCCCGGCTTTGACGGGCGGCCCCGTTGGCATCGGGGAGCTCAACCCAGCAAAGGGGCCGATAGTGGGGATCCGGCGTGTCGTCAATGAAGGCTCCACGTCAGGCTCCTTGCTCCATGTCAGTGATCCGGTCACATCATTTGCCCCCCACTCCCGAGGCCCGTTGTCGTGCAGCGTTCGGGTCGAAGGGAGTAGGTGCATGCTGACATGGAAAGATAGGGAATTCGGTGCAATAATTACCGATATTGGCGGAGCCTTGCTCGACGGTCCTTCACACCTGTGCTGGGGCACCGCGTGGCCACGTCTCGGGAGCAGTTACAGCAGGCACAGAAGTTGAAGCGGCCGCGGTCGGATGGGGGTGCTGTCCTTGTTGATTGGTGACACGTGGCATGACTTTTGGGGAAGCCGTAACGGTACGGTCGAACGCAGGTTGTCTCGAATGGATGGGTCAGTCCTTTCGAAACAGGCCCTTCTTTTTTCAAACCCTTCGTGCCTGAAGTCGCACAGGAGTCCTCTTCTTCTTCTCCAGTTGTTGGCATCTTCTTTGAGCTTCAGCAGGTTAGCTCTCCCTTCTCGCCCGTCAGGAGTCACCGTAGATCTTCCCCCGTTTGCCCCCTCCTTCTCGTTATCTAAGAGTTGTTCTGTTCTCTCCCTTTCTCTTCCATGGACCACTTCGGCCCCAACTTCCATCCCTCATACCAAGCTGAGGCCGGACCTTCCCGGCCAAAAACTCCTTCTTCGGATGAGGAGAGGGAGGCGGCGAGGTACGAGTTCAGTAGAAGGCCTTACCATGGCCCGGTGTTCATTAGGGAACCCAGGTCTTCTCTTCCTCCCCGTTTGGCTCTCCTTCCTGCTCCTACTCCTGCTTCTACTTCTGCTTCCCTTCCTGAGCCTGAGCCTTCTCGGTCGACAGGACCCGGAGGGATCACTTCGATGATTACCGCTGAGGACCTTGTGTCCATCCGGAAAACTTATGGCGTCCCCGAATCCATCCGGCTTTTCGTCCCTCATCCCGGGGAGCGGGTTACCTCCAGTGGCCCTCGGCGGATCACCTTCTACGAGGAGGCTTTTGTCAGGGGCCTTCGGTTTCCTGTCCATCCCTTCTTCTTTTCTTTCTTGGCCAACTACCGACTTGTTCCTGCCTAGTTGGTCCCCAATGCCATCAGAACGATATTTTGTTTCATTGTTCTGTCGCACTTCCACGGGATCGTTGCCCATTTTTCCTTGTTCAGGGCCTTCTTCGCCCTGAAACGCCACCCTACCGAGGACAGGTGGTGGTCCCTCTCTTCCCGCCCTCGGGCCATCAAGTTTGTACTCCCCTCTTCCATCAAAGGATGGAAGAGCAGGTTCTTCTTTGCCTCGGTAGAGGGGATCGACTGGGTTTGGAGCGACCCAGATCGATCTCCGAATAGGAACTCCTCTGTCGAAGCTGCCGACCTCGATCTGTACAACTTGCTCAGATCGACTGAGGTCCCTCCCCTCGAGGTCTTGCTGTCAGAGTAGAATCTTCGCGAGGCCGGGGTCAGCTCGGCGCGGGAGCCGGGTGAGTTCGACTTGACCACCCCCCTCTCGTTTCTTATTTATTTTTCTTTCTTTCTTTTTTTTTTTTCACTTGATAATTAACATGCTTCCTTCAATACAGCAAGGTAGGGATTTGCTCCTCATCCAGGATTTCTACGGGAACTGGGCGAAGGGGGAGAAGGAGCTGTTGACCAAGCTTGAGTCCCTGCAGGCCGAGGCGAGCCGAAAGAACAGGAAGGCCTCGCGACCGAGGCTACCGACCTCATCAGGATGAAGAAGGAGCTCGAAGACGAGCTCGAATTAAAGAGGGCCCGGTTGAAGGATCTCCGGGCCGAATCAGAGCGGAAAGTGGCGGCGGTGGAGAAGAGGGCCGCTGAGGCAGATGGGAGGACCGCCGAGGCCGAGAAGAGGGCCGCTGCCGCCAACCATGACACCGAGGTCGTTAAGAAGGGAATGGTGGCGGCGATCTGCTAGGCCGAGTGCGCCGAAAACTCGACAGCCGAAGCGAGGAGCAAAGTGGAGGGTGCAAGGAGGGATGTTGCGGGCACGGTGGCCGCCTTCAAAGCCTCCCTGGCGTACCTCAAGGACTTCAAAGAAGCAGCGACGGACTCCTTTGCAAAGGGGTATTCGTATTGTGTCTCCCAGCTACGGGGAATGTTGTCCGAGGAGCGGCTGGCCGTGCTTCGAGCTCCCGGGAAGAAGGCTCCTGTTCCAAAGGCGGTTACAGGAGGGCAAGGGGCTACTCTGGTCGGGGCATCTCCGCCAGTGGCCCCGGAGGCTGTCGGGCCGATCCCGGTTGTGGCAGTAGCTGAGTCCACTCCTCCGGCAGAGCCCGCTCAAGCGCACGACCCCACCCCGGAGGTTGGAGAGGGGAAAGACCCGGCTGTGCGTCGCCCAGGGGAGGAACCGGCCTCGTAGTCTAGGACTCCTCACGTGTCCCTTTTTCTTTCTTTTTGTACTTTTCTTTGAACCGGGGCTACCTGGCTTGTCAGGGCCCGGAACATGATATAACATTTTCTTTTCAAGCAATGTAAACTAATTCCATAGATTTGGCTTCTTTCCTTCGGTGACGTGAATGTCACTTTTCCTCCCCCCCTTCTCTTTTCTCTTTTTTGCCGGTACGAGGAGGTTGTAGGGAGGAATTTCAGACCCGGGCGCCTAAGGACGGTCCACATCTTGAACGCCTTGGAGCTAAGCTCGGGGCTTGATCTTCAGAAGTTGGGTCTATGGATCATCGCCTCAGAGCAGAGCTCGGGGATGTCGCCTCGGAGCTGGGCTCGGGGATGTTGAGTGCCTGAGGTCTTCCCAGGTCCTTTGCCGGGGAGCTGGGCTCGCCGGTGCCGGAGGGTCATCTGGTCTTTGGTGCCAGAGGGTCGTCCGGTCTTTGGTGCCGGGGAGCTAGGCTCGCCGGTGCCTGGGGGCTTCCCAGGTCTTCATGCCAGAGGACTCTTCTCTGGGCTTTGGTGCTAGGGAGCTAAGCTTGCCGGTGCCTGGGGGCTTCCCAAGTCTTCGTGCCGGAGGACTTTTCTCCGGGCTTTGTTGCCGAGGAGCTAGGCTCGTCGGTGCCTGGGGGCTTCCCAGGTCTTTGGTGCCGGAGGGTCATTCGGTCTTTGATGGGCATCCTGGAGTTAGGCTCGGGGACGTTGATGACTTAAGGTGGCGCCTTGGAGCTAGGCTCAAAGACACGTTGGTTGAGAGAACCCCCTTGGCCGGAGATCTGAGCTCCGATCTTGGGTTGGCATCCTGGAGCTGGGCTCAGGGATGTTGAGTGCCTGGGGGCTTCCCAGGTCCTTTGCCGGGGAGCTAGGCTCGCCGGTGCCGGAGGGTCATCCGGTCTTTGAAGCCGGGGAGCTGGGCTCGCCAGTGTCGGAGGGTCATCCAGTCTTTGGTGCCGGAGGGTCGTCCGGTCTTTGGTACCGGAGAGCTGGGCTTGCCGGTGTCGGAGGGTCATTCGGTCTTTGGTGCCGGAGGGTCGTCTGGTCTTTGGTGCTGGAGGGTCGTCCGGTCTTTGATGCCGGGGAGCTGGGCTTGCCGGTGCCGGAGGGTCGTCCGGTCTTTGGTGCCGGGGAGCTAGGCTCGCCGGTGCCGGAGGGTCATCCAGTCTTTGGTGCTAGAGGGTCATCCGGTCTTTGATGCCGGGGAGCTGGGCTCGCGGCTATGGTTTCCTGCAAGGCAGATAGATCGTGTTGCAGAAAGAAATCTTTATTTCTCATGGAGTGAATACTTATATTACTGATAGTATCTCCTCAAATTACAAGCATTCCAGGTCCGGGGGAACCTGGCACCGTCCAAGTCTTCTAGGTAGTAAGCCCCCTGGGAGAGGGCCTCGGATACTTTGTAAGGGCCCTCCCAGTTCAGTGAGAGTTTGCCGCACTCCCATGGCTGAGACGCTTCTGCTCGGTGCAACACCGGTCGCCAGGTCGAAAATTCTTCTGCTTCACCCATGCATTGTAGTATCGGGCGACCCGTTCCGGTATGCTGCCATCCGGAGCCAAGCTTTGTCCCTTGTTTCTTCGAGGAGGTCTAGGTTGAGGAGAAGGTATGCCGAGTTCCGTGCTTCATTGTACCGCTGTACGCGGAGCGTAGGCACACCGAGCTCAACCGGAATTACCGCTTTCGACCTGAAGACCAGGTTGTAGGGTGTTTCGCCTGTCACCATCCTGGGCGTTGTGTGGCAGGCCCACAGGATGCTTGGAAGTTCTTCTGCCCATCTGCCCTTTGACTGATCCAATCTGGTGCGGAGTCCTTGAAGAATGGTTCGGTCGGTGATCTCGGCTTCCCCATTCATCTGGGGATGGGTGATCGAGGTGAACCGATGCCGGATCTCGTGCTCGGCACAGAATCCCTCGAACTCTTGGTTGTTGAACTGTCGCCTATTATCGGTGATGACGCAATTGGGGAGTCCGAAACAGTAGATGACGGACTTCCAGAAGAATTGGCGGACATTGGCCTCTGTGATCCGAGTTTGTGGCTCTACTTCGACCCATTTGGTGAAGTAGTCGATCACCACCAGCAGAAACTTTCACTGCCCTGGTGCGGTGGGGAACGGTCCCAGGATATCCATCCGTCATTGGGCGAAAGGCCAAGAAGACAACAATTGGGAGATCAGTTCGGCCGGCAGGTGCTGGATATGGGAATGGCGTTGGCACTTGTCACACTTCTTGACGAAGTCGATGACATCCTCCTTCATCATTTCCCAGAAATATCCCAGGCGGAGTGCCTTGTATGCCAGAGTCCTCCCTCCTACATGATTCCCACAGAGGCCTTCGTGTATCTCCTGGAGCACGAAGGCTGCCTCTATGGGCCTGAGGCACTTCAGGAGAGGGTAGGAAAAAGATCGGCAGTAAAGCTGGCCATCCATCAAGATGAAGCGGGCGGCTTTCCTTCTGATGAGACCAGCTTCTTTGTGATCTCCCGGCAGTAGGCCATCTTGGATGTACTTGACATACTTATCCATCCAGCTCGGCTCGGGGGCTACTTGTTGCACCTCCTCGGGGCTTTCGTAGCTCGGGCTCTCGAGATATTCGATATAGGCGCGCCCTAGGGATGAGTCCGGTAGGGTCGCGAGCCTTGACAGTGCGTCTGCACGAGCGTTCTCTCCATGGGGAATGTGGGAAACGCGGAAGTAACGGAAGCCTGCTGCGCTCGAACGGACCCTCTCCAGGTACTTCATCATCTGGGGATCTCGGGCCTCATACTCTCCGGAGACTTGTCCGGCAACCAGCTAGGAGTTGGTGAAGACCTTGAGGTTCTGTACGCCCAGCTCACGAGACACCTTCATGCCCGCGAGGAGCACCTCAAACTCTGCTTGGTTGTTTGTGGCGGGGAATTTGAAGCGAAGTGCACACTCCGTCACCACTCCGTCGGAACTGGCGAGGATAAGGCCTGCTCCGCTCCCGCAAGAATTGGAGGCGTCATCCACGTGGAGGATACAAGGGTCCTCTAGTGGGCCGAGCTCGGTTTTGCTCTCCAGGACCATCCGCTCTGGTTCCTCGGGAAGCCCTGTACATTCGACCACGAAGTCGGCTAGGACTTGAGTCTTCTGCGATGATCTTGGCCGATATGCGATGTCGTACTCGCTCAGCATCAGGGATCATTTGGCTAACCTTCTGGAAGTCTCGGGGTGGCTTAGCATGGTCCTCAATGTCTGATCAGTCACAACCACGATGGGGTGCACTTGGAAATAGGGCATGAGGCGCTTAGCAGACATTATTAGTACAAAAATGAGTTTTTCGGAGCAGGTATACCTGATCTCCGCATCATGGAGTATTTTGCTGGTATAGTACACCGGCTTCTGTGACCCGTCCTTGTCTGTACGGACAAGGACCAAGCTGACAGTCCTTGGTGTGACCGCTTGGTAGAGCAGGAGCTCTTCCCCACCTTTGGGTCTGGACAGCAGAGGTGGAGAGGTCAGGAACTCCTTCAACTCTTCGAAAGCCGTCCGACACTCTTCGGTTCAGGTGAAGTCATGTATCTTGCGTAGCGCCTTGAAGAATGGGAGGCAGTAGTTAGCCGACCTCGAGATGAACCGGCTTAGGGCTACGATTCTCCCTGTCAGGCGCTGGACCTGCTTCTTGGATGTTGGGTGCTCCATGTCCAAGATTGCCTAGACCTTCTCCGGATTCGCCTCGATGCCCCTCTGGGTGATCATGAAGCCAAGAAATTTCCCGACCGCCACCCCAAAGGCGCACTTCGCTGGGTTAAGCTTCATCTGGTGCTTTCGGAGACTGTGAAAGGCTTTAGCGAGGTCGGCAATGTGGTCCGAGCTCAGTTTGCTCATGACGAGCATGTCATCCACATACACTTGTACATTCCTGCCGATCTGGTCTTTAAAGACTTTATTGACCAGAAGTTGGTACATGGCCCCAGCATTCTTCAGGCCAAAGGGCATCATTCTGTAGCAGTATGTCCCCCGGTCAGTGATGAAGGGGGTATGCTCCTCGTCCTCCGGGTGCATCCGGATCTGATTATACCTGGAGAATGCATCCATGAAGGAGAGCAGCCTGTGCCGTGAAGTGGCATCCACCAGCTGGTCTATCCTTGGTAGAGGGAAGCTGTCCTTCGGGCATGCTTTGTTGAGGTCGATATAGTCTACACTGATCCTCCACTTGCCATTATTCTTCTTCACCATCACCACATTTGCTAGCCAGCTCGGATACTGCACCTCTCGAACGAAGCCGACGGCGAGGAGTTTCTCAACTTCGTCATTGATGGCCGCCTGCCTCTTCGGGGTGAAGCTTCTCTTCTTCTGTCGAACTGGCCTGCACTTTGGATCAACATTAAGTTTGTGGGTGATGACTTCAGGAAGAATACCTAGCATATCAGTCATCGTCCAGGCAAACACATCTGCATTTGCTCATAGGAATTCCAATAGCGGAGCCTTCTCCTCGGAAAGCTAGGCTCCGATCTACATGGTTTTTGTCTGGTCGGCTCCGAGTTGATAGGGAAGCATGCACTCGACCGGGCCTCCCCTGGGGTCTTGGGCCCTCTGGTCGAGCTCATCTGCTCCGAAGTCCTTCCCGAGCGCTCAGGCCCCCGGGAGTGTTTGGAAGTAATGTTGCACTGGCTGGGGCAAACCCCTCATCTCCCCCTCACCGCGAGGGGTTGGGAACTGGACAAGCAACCTCTTGGTAGAGACGACAGCGTCGAGGAGGTTGAGCCCAGGTTGGCCCAAGATCACGTTGTAAGGTGAAGGAATCCTGACAACCATAAACGTCATCATGATGGTGCTCTGCCGAGGTGGGGTCCCGGCAGTGACCGGGAGAGTGATTTCTCCCTCCACTCTTGTGAAATCTCCCGTGAAACCAACAAGGGAAGTATATACTGGCTTGAGCTGAGTAGGGGGAGATTCATCCAGGAGAAAGCATCGTAGAAAAGTACATCCATAGAGCTTCCACTATCTACCATGATGCGATATACAGAATGCTTTACAATCGTCATCTCGACGACCACGGCATCATTGTTTACATTTTTCTTTCCATTATCCCTTCCCTCATAAAGGGGAGTACATTCTCAGAGTTCCCTGCCCCTCGGGTCCTCTTGGATGCGCGCTCGGCTCCCCAGGAGATCATGCCCACCGGCTTCTCGGTGGGACGGTTATCGATGGCTGAAGCTGGCGGGAGAGCAACGAGCGCCTAGGACTCTGGTCGAGTTCTGCCCCTCACATATTTTTTGAGGTAGCCTCTCTTGATGAGCTCTTCAATCTCCCTCTTGAGATTGCAGCATTCCTCGGTGTCGTGGCCGTGGTCACGGTGGAAGCGGCAGTACTTCGTCTTATCCCGGGTGAAGGTTGGCTTCAACGGTGGAGGACGCCTCAGATAGGTCTCGCCCTCAATCTCCATGAGGATCTTAGTTCTCGGGGCGAGAAGGGGAGTGAAGTTCCCTTAAAGTGCGGGGGCGTTCCTCGGCCTCGGTGCTGGTCGGGAGCTCTGAGCTGGTGGTCCCGGCCTCCGTGCTTCAGGCTTCTCGGTGGGTGCCGGTCCCTTCAGTGGCTTCCCATCGAGCTCCTGCCTCGTACGATCCGCCTCCTCGGCGCAGATGTACTTCTGAGCCCGAAAGAGTAGCTCGGTGTAGGTCTTCAAGGGCTTTTTATCGAGCGAATAGGTCAGGTGGGAAGTCCTGAGCCCTCGCTTTAGAGCCAGCATCGCCACCGGCTCCTCCAGGCTGTAAATCTCTAATGTAGCGGCCTTAAAGCGAGCCACGTAATCTTATAGCGGCTTACGGTCTTGCTGCCTGATGGAGAAGAGGCTGTCTGCCTCGCGTGGCATCCTCCGACAGGCATTAAAATGAGCCACGAACTTCTGCCCCAGCTGGACAAAAGAGCTGATGCTTTCTGGATCGAGGCAGGTGAACCACACCCACACCGCCTTCCGAAGAGTAGCAAGGAAGGCGATGCATAGAAGGGCATCGGCAGCCCCCTGGACCCTCATGAGGGCCCGGTAGCTTTCCAGGTGGTCCAGGGGGTCGGTGATCCCGTCGTAGGGATCCACCTGCGGCATGCAGAACCGACGGGGAATTGGCTCCGTTTGGATATCCTGGGAGAATGGGGGGCGGGCATCATAGCCCGCTGGCTCACTAGTGGAGTCAGGCAAGTTAGCGAACCGGCGGGCAAACTCCGCCAGCTTGCAGTCGTGCTCCTCCAGGCGCTTCTCCGCCAGGCGCCTGATGGCTTCGTCTGTTATCCCCTCCGCTGAGGGGGGCGGAGATGGTGATGCAGACTCGCGGCGCCCATGGCGAGGAACTTTACCCTTCCTGCCTTGGCGGGGTTTTGGTGCCCCCCGGCCAAGGTGCGGTGAGCAGCTTTCTTCGTCAGTAGAGCGGCCCGCCATCGCTTCATCGGGGCTTGGTGAGTACCCCGAGGGTCTGTTGCTCCGCGGCTACGAAGGCCTCCCATGGAAGGATCACAGGCTATCGTGGGGTACTGCAGCATGGGCTGCGAGGGTCTCTGGCTATTGGTGGGTAGCCAGGGACCGGGGCTGGTGCTGATGCTGGAGCTGGCGCACCGCCGCAGTGAGAGTGTGCATCTGCTGGGCAAGTGCGGTCAGCTGGGTCTCCAGTGGGGGCGGTTGAACCGGGGCAGGCACTTCCGTTTCCAATCCGTGTGGGTTCTTGTGAGAAGGGGATGCCTCCACACGGCTGGGAGAAGCTCCCCTTGCTCGGGTGGTCACCATCCTTCCAACGGACTGGCTAAGCAGGGTTTGGACTAGATCAAGTGTCGTCCGCCCCCCTACCTGGCGCGCCAATCTGTTAGCGCCTGGATTGTCATGGCTCGTAGCTGCCGATGGTGTCGGGTGGTCCGCGTCCGCCTGCCGGCGATGCCTCTGGTGCCTCGTGACCTGCAAGACAGCCAACGTCAGTGACCCGGGCCGAGGGTTCTGACGGGGGCACTCCGACGGTCAAGTCAGTAACGATCCAGGGGAACAGATCCTCCTGGTCGAGCCCCTCGGGATGAGCTCCATGCTAGGAGGAGTGAGTGGAGTGTATGAGAGTATGAGTGAGCTGGGAGATGTGGTGGCCGAGGTGGTCTTGCCCTCCTGTCTGGCCTCTCCCCCTTCTCCTCTTTCTCTTTGTGGTGGATGTGTTGTTAGAAAATTGAGTGTTCTCTCCTGTGTTGAGAATGCCATTCTTGCCTCTTAGGAAAAAATGAGTGTTACCTCCTTTTTGCTTATTATGGCTGGGTCCTTTCCTGTGGCTTGCCTCGGGGTTCTCCCATGCTATCAGACGGGTATGACGAGATATCGTGCCGTGAACGGTATGCCTTCTTTATTGGGTATTTGGGGAAGTTTCCACAAGCCTCTGACATTCCTTCAATTTGCCCTTCCTGGAAGCCTGGCAGGGCCTCGACTGTTGTGCCACCGCTCTCGAGAATCGCGTTCCTTGGTGGGGTCTTTTCCCCGGTCGTACGGCAAGTCGATAGGGGGCATAGTCTCCTGATGTGAGCTTCCTTTCTTCCTGGTGTGAATGGCGGCCGTGGACATTAATGGTGACATGGCGGGTGCTGCCGTACGGTCCTCGGGGGGGGGCCTGCCACTGTCTTTGGATGGGAGGTGCTGCTTCCTTGGCGGTTGATGTCTTGATTTGCATTGGGAGCCGAGCTAGGAAGATGGGGCCCACTCGTAGGGGACCCGCCTTGTGGCGGCTTGGCTATGCGGAGAGGAGCCGAGCTCGGCACCAGGCTAGAGGGGCCCAGCTTTGACCGAGCTCGGGCTGGCTGAGGTGGCTGAGGTGTGCCCAGGCCAGGGGACCTGACCTCGAAGGGGTCCCACGTGGCGAAGGAAGCTTGAGCTCGACTCCGAACAACGGGGCCCGACCTCGGGCTCGAAAGGTCTGCCTCTGATGGGGTTTGAGCTCGGCTCCAACCTAGGCGCCCCGATCTAGCGGGTACCGACCTGGCGAAGAACGGAGCCCGGCTTCGACGGGCAGCCCCGTTGGCATCGGGGAGCTCAGCCCGGCAAAGAAGCCGATAGTGGGGGTCCGGCGTGTCGTCAATGAAGGCTCCACGTCAGGCTCCTTGCTCCACGTCAGCGATCCGATCATATCAGGATGCAAGATAGATCAAAATTTTATTAATATAAACCTAACATATTTATTAAATAGATCAAAATTCAAACTTGAAACTAATTATCTTATTAAATAATTAAGTAATCTAATGTGCCCTATAATGGATCGAATCTAGTTAAATTGTCAAGCATTGCTACCCTTACTTGTATAAGGGATTCATCTAAGGGCTTGGAGACTATCTTAACTCTCAAATTGCATTTAGCAAATGTAGCTGTGTCAGTGATTTAAGAAAGAGGAGTTTTGATGAGTAGGTGTGATCCCATGAACTATTTTCTTAGATGAGCTGAACAAAAGGGTTTCATGTGAATTTGTATCCATACTCTCCTTTTGGTAGATATTCCTCTCCTTTTGGTTTATTTGAATTTCTGAACAACAGAGGTGCTATTCAAATGAAGTACTTCAAGTAGCATAAATGAATCTCGGACAATGTCCAGGATGCTTAAACAATGCTGTAGGGTTGCTGATTTACATGTACAGAAGATAAATTAGGTCAAATTCTTTGGGCTGCACTTGGGATCCTTGCCAAGATTGTTCGTTGGCTCTTATATATAAGGAATAAATTTTCAATAACTTGTATCAGGGTAGTTAATACTAGAAAGCAAAGTATTTTTTTTTCTGGCTTAATCCCAATATTTCTTGAAAAGATGCATTTGAGCACAAATCCGTCAAATTCTTAATGGATCCAGATTTTTTTCTAATCCTTTTTTAAGAAAAATGGCAGAGATTCCAATTTAGTTATAATGACAAGAAAAGAAAGCAGTCGTGGAAGAAAGCAACAGTCCAATAAAGAGGGCACAGGAACCAAATCTCACCGGCAAAACTGAACAAATAAACTCGACTAGAGCTGGACACAAACTTGGGGCTAATACATGACAAAAACCACCAGAGAGAGAGCCAAAATTATACCAAGAACCGAGAAGAACCTCTCCAGGACTTTACTCTTACAAGAGATCCATCCATTTATCTGGCTGATACCCTTGCTGCTGGCCGACTTAAGTAGGGTAGCAATCAGGATGGATCAGATACCTGAAAAGATCGAAAATTTATCGGCTCGAATCCGACAATTTTATCAAACAGATCAAAAACTAAACTTGGACACGATCACTTTTATTAAATAAATAATCTAACTTGAACTACAAAAAAAATTGAATCAGATTAAACCAGTTAAACAGATCAAGCCTCGCCGCCCGCACCGAGTAGCTTGGGCAAATTGGAAACCCAATCATTCATATATGACATTATTAGACTCTAATTCCTTTTTTTAAGAATTGGGATTCTTTTATATATATTATAATTATTTAGATCTCAGTAATTTCGAGATACATCATTTATGGTTCAAATTCAGAACCTTTAATTATTAAATAGAGAGATATGGTCATCGGGATAAGCCTGATTTCAAGGCCTAAAGCAACAATTGAGAAAAGCCATTAATTAACATTGATCCTATGACCATTTGCCAAATGATTCACTGATCGAGGAAAAGGTGATGCTAAAATTACTTTCTGAGATAGGCAAGCTACACCAATTTGGTGAAACAAATCAACATATCAAAATCCAGCAAATTAAATTAATCACCAAGCGAAAATTAAGGGAATGCCTAGAATATGTTAAGGGCCTTGTACCACATAGTGACTTCAAATCATTTCATAAATGTTGCTTGAATTTTTTATTCCATGGACTTTGCCAATGGGAGATCATCTTCATAATTCAAAATTCGCTTGTAATTGAATACTATCATATGACTTGACCAGGGGGATCACCTCTCCCTTCTTTCTTTCTAATTGGCATGCAGTTATCATGTCAAAGTTGATTGAATCATACCTATTAATTCCCAAGAACTATTAAGCATCTAGGCTTCATCGATCTAAGCATTGTGCACACGCTATGTTGGCCATCTTGCCATTTGATTTGTTCCATCATTAGCCACTTTTCCTAGATTAGCTCATAAGATTGTCTATGGTTGCATAGGTTATAAATTGCATAATGGCAACAAATATATTATTAGTGAATCGTAAGTTAAACCCAAATCTAAACTTGCAGTATATATTTTTCAAATTTTGCATTAGTTTTCATGCACTCACGTTGAAATTGCGGGGTTTTGACCACTTTTGTGCAACCTACTCGTCAAAATAGGGCTAGACATGGTGCGAAGCTTAAAGCCTTGGGACATATTAATAATTCACTAGAATGTGGCATGAGTGATACATGTATTATTTTATTTTAATAAAATAAAATTTGTGTAAATAAATAATAATGTTGGAAGAAGTATTCAAGCCATTGGCGCCCTAGCTTGTAGTTAATACTTAATAAAGAAAGGGAAAATGCATGGAAAACACGGGATGGAGGGAGGTTGGAAGAGCAGATGTGGAGGGAAAAGCAAGGTACGTACGTCGGAAAACGTGGACGGTCAAACAAATCCCATGCAGGAACGTATTAGAGATAGCAAGACCATATATGTTTCAACTTTTTAATAAAATTGTTTGTTTGTGGACTTGAAAAGCATTGAAATGGCTGAGACTTTGAATGGCTAATCCCATAAACGGGGTGATGCGGTAGCATGCCGGCACCGGCATAGGTGCTGCTGATCCTAAAAATTTATCCGTCCCATATTCATCTCGGATCGGATATAAAAAAAATTATATATGGATCGGATCGGATCGGGTATACCCGATCTCAAAAACTTAGTTTATTTAAAAGCTAAACGGATCGGGTCGGGTATAACCGTCCCATATCAAATTTACTTTAATATTTTATAAACATAATTTTTTTTTATATAAACGGATCGGGTTCGGATCGGGGCGTACTACTATCCATACCCGACCCAAACCCGAGTCGGGTTTTTTTTATATAACCCATATCCGTTTATAAATTAGGCGGGTCGGGTTTACCCGTCCCATTAGGGTCGGGTCGAGTTGGATACCCATCGGATCGGGAAAAACTGCCATCCATACTAATGACCTTGATGCTTGCATCGAACCTTATCCGGAAATTGCCGATGCTTCCGGGCCAAGCTGAGCTTTTAGCCCGAGTAGAGCTCTGGGCTGAGCAGAGCCATCAAGCTGAGCAAAGCTTTGATGTGAATTTAAGTTGTAACCGCAAGCGCACGGTATGCAGAGTAGCACGTCCATCGAGTCTCGATCCACAAAGAAATGTATATTCGAACTGTGTTCTAACCCTCACTTAGATAGATTGACAAGAATGAGCAAAAATAAAGTAAATCAAAGAAATAAATAATTTAAAGATATAGGGCTTTTGAATCCACTGGACCAATGATTTCGAAAACTTTTCTAAAGATTTCTTTTATAAAACATTTCAACTTTCTCCTTCGTAATAACCAAGTATGGATTATGAACAGATTTAACTCAACTCTAACCCATCAAGATTTTTATAAGGAAAGAAACGAAAAATAAATTATTGAGCTATCTATCTTTCATCCTTCTTGCACCGAATCAAGCATGAACTATGAAGGGATTAAAATCTAACTATAGCTCATCAAATCTCTTGGCAAGAAGTTTAAAAAGGAAGATAAAATTCCTAAAAATTTTTGGACCGATTCAAGCATGAACTATGAAGGATTAAAACCCAACTATAGCTCATCAAGTCTCTTGGCAAGAAATTTAAAAAGAAAGATAAAATTCCTAAAAATTAAAATATGAAAAGAAATCCAAAAAAGGGCTTTTAATCATGGTCAAGCTTCATTGCCAATCCTACGAGATTTGCTTAGCCAGACATGATTAAAATAAATTTTAAAAATTAAAAAATAAAATAAAATAAAATGATATAACATTAATTATACTACTTGTAGAAATATAAATTACAGGATTTAATTGCAAAAATAAAAACTACCCTAATTACAAGAATATAAATAGCATAAAATAAATTTACAAGAAATAAAACTATTCAAATACTGAAATTAAAAAAAAATAAAAATAATTTAAATAAAAAATAGAATTGTTATTATTGCAAAAGAAATACTTTGATTATAAAAGATTTTAACTTCTCAACCATTAACAGAGCTCTGAGTTAAAATATAAATAAAAATAAAAAAAACTAAGCTCACTGTGGGAAGAACAGATATCATTGTGAAAAGACGGGAAGGAGAAAGGGTAAGAGGAAAAAAAAAATGATGGGCTCCCCTCAAAAGATCGATCGCCCTTTATTTATAGAAGAGTCAGAGTGGAAAATCTTCATTGGACTCTTCTCTCAGTTCCTTCCAGTTTTCTATTCTCATTTTCGTAGCCAATTCAACAACACGTATCGGTGTTATCCCGCATTCGTCGATGTTATCCATGCATTCTTCGAAGGCGTGATTCCTTCGGACATCCAGGTTCTTGAGCACAGATAGCGACAGTGAGGGGAAGGCAGTAGTGGGCTCGGACAAGGGACCGGTGGATGGAACCAGAAAAGGAAGAGGCTTTTCCGGTGATATGGCAGTGATGAGGACGACCGAGCATAGATGGAGGACGGTGGAGACCCGGTGGCTTTGGAAGCAATGGTCATGAAGAATGTTGTACCATGATGGCTCGTCCCCTATTAGAATTGGCCCAATTTTACAGTCTGATCCGGTCGTTCCGATCAAGAAGGGTCCGATCCACTGGAGTCGAGGTCCGAACGACCCTCTTCTACTGGGATCCGGCCTGCCATCCTCTGCCAGGGTCTGACCCATCAGAGTCGAGGTCCGAACGACCCTCTCCTACTAGGGTCCGGCCCGCCGTCCTCCGCTAGGGTCCGACCTGTTAGACATTAGAATAATGAAAATTAACCCAACTTTATTTGATTAAAATTAATACTTTTTATGATACTTTGCAGGAATTGACTCCACAAATGTGTAGATCTTGATTTTAGGAGTCCAACGACGCAAACAGAATGTAATTCGGACTTCAAACGGGCCCGAAATAGATTTTAGAAGATTTTAGCACGGATTTCAGAGCCACATGGTTTTTGGAGCATTGCCTTAAATTCTTACTGGCTCACGGTGGACCGGCTCAGTGGTCCACCGCACGTTCGTTTGGTCCACGGCAGCCATTGCTGCTGGTCCACGGGCAGAGCCGTAGACCACCGTGCTCCGATCGCGCCGAAACTTGTCGGAGAGCTTCCCCCGGCGCCGCCGGTAACCTTCCCGCCGGCCGGAGAGCTCCCGTTCGGTCGAAAAAAAACGGTCGGAATCCGCTGCCGTCCGTGTTCGCGAGCTCCGCCGCGCCATCCGCCCGCCAAGCCGGCTCCGCCCAAGCCTGCTGCCGCCCGCAGCCACGTCAAGTCCGCCGCGAGCCGCCCAGCCGCCCAGCCGCCCGCCTTCCGCCGCACGTCAGCCAGCCGCCTGCAGCCGTCGCCACCGAGCCGCCCAAGTCCGCCCGTCCGCCCTGCAGCCGTCGCCACCCAGCCGCCCAAGTCGCCCGTCCGCCCCTGCGCCGCAAGCCGCGAGCTTCGCCGCGTGTCCGCCGAGCTCTCCGCCCGAGCCGCTGCCTCCTCTCCGCGCGCCATGTCCGTGCCGTGTTCGCTGCCCCTGCATTGCCGCCCAGTCGTCCGTGCCGCTGCCCAGCCATGCACGCCGTGCCTCTCCGCTTCGTGCCACGCCACCGTCCGCTGCAGCACTTCGCTCCATTCGCTGCCCAGCCGTGCCCAGCTGGAGCCGAGCGCCGTCCGCCCCTGCATCACGTCCGCCCAGCCGTGTCCGTCTCCACCCCAGCCGTGCCTCTCTGCCCGCAGCGTCGTTTGCTCAGCTGCCCTTGTCACCGTCGTTCAGACCGGGATGTCCGAAAACAAGGAAGCATCGGAACGAGAAGAGATGTCGGACGACGCTGGATGGACGCGGGATTGTGCGATAGAATTTTGAATTTAATTTTGAGATGGGGATGATCGTAAAAAAATCAGATAAGGAGATCGGATTGAGATGAAGAAATCACCGCGCTTTCCACACGGACCCGACACGGTATTTTTCAGGTATAAATACCTCGGTGATTCTCTTCTGCGAGGAGAGGAATTTTTGGGAGGTTCCACTTGCTGTCCGTAGTTCCACCTGTTGCTGTGACAGAGAGTCAGAGTCGGATAAAAAGGGAGAAAGGGACCCTTGTTCCCTTACTTTATTTTTTTTCTGTACTCCAATTTTTATGCAATAAAATTTATTTGCTTTATATTAATCCATGTTTGCTTGTTTTTATTTTAGTCATGCTGGAGTCATGTTGGATTAGCGTTTAAGGTAAGTCGTAGTGAATTAGTTTTGACTGACCTATACCTAAGGGACGGGCCGTGATCCATGGGTACGGGCCGTACTCTTGAGATAGGTCATATCTAAATTATTTTCACAAATTTATTATTTACATTTAATTCTTGCATTAGTTTTAGTTTATTTTAGTTTATTTCAAGTCAAAAGAAAATACTTTTTTTCAAAATAACCCCAAAGTCTCTGTGGGATCGACCCTTACTCCCGCTATTCTACCCTTTAGAGTAGTGGAATTAAGGTTCTAAATCGGTGCATTACGACACGCATCAGATTTTTGGCGCCGTTGCCGGGACTTTTGGCGTTATTCTGAAAAAAAAAATAATAAATTCAATTTTCAAAATTTTACATTCAAATTTTCAATTTTCGATCTTGAGTGTCCTGACATAAGGTTGCCCTGGCATAACTGGGAGGTTATGTTGAATGGTTGTCCTAGGGTACAAAAAGGTTGAACACACAAAAAAAAAATTTTAGATTCACTTAGGTAAATTTATTTTTTTTGCAAAACCAAAAAAATATTACAGAGACATTTCATAATTTATTAGGATCAGATACTTAATCATCAAAATTAAAAAAAAATTAAGTTTAATTTTGTTTGTTTATAACTTTTTGGACACCTTAGCTGTTGCATTTCATAATTTCATAATATATCTTAAGGGCACAACCCATTAATCAGATAAGGTGGGGAGATCAATACCCTTCCTTAGCCCACAAATCACTAATCCAGCATCTGCATTGACCCAAGCCTTTAATTTTAAAATTAATTAGACGTCAACCCTAAGGATTTCGAGCTCAATAGGACAAGGAAACCCTAGAGTTGGACCGGGTTCAGATCATTTAATTCCTTGGTGTCTAAGGAAAGTGGTTCAGGGACTAGAGCCCGAAGGGAAGTGAGTTGGTTCCGCTTACCTGGCCAATTTATAATTGGTGTCTAAGGCAAGCGATAAGGGAACCTTCACCCACCTTACACTTACCTGGCCAAGTCAGTTAATTGATCTTGGGCTTGGAGTGCTCAAAGGTAACCTTGGATAAGTTAGGAGCTGTCTAGATCCAGGTTAACCCTAGGATAGTGATTTTGATTTGTTTCACTTGTTTGATTAAAAAATAAAATAAAATAAAACAATTAATTAACTTTCTTTTCTCTAGTTTAGGACTCTCTTAGGAACTTCTCTTTAGACCTCTTCTCATTCTTCCGCTTTCCAATTAAAAAAAAAATTAAAAAAAATCTTTTATTGCTCTTTGCTTTAGAAGGGAGGGTGTATGTTAGTATATTCTAGGCGCCGATTTCGTGAACCTAAACATATATCCCTAGATCCGAAAATCGAAGGCTCCAGTAGAGCAACCAGCCCAGGTACTATGGATCCTAACCAAGGAATTGACCCTCCGCTGAAGGAGTACTTCACTCCTTCAAAATACACTTATTCACCTTGTATCCAAGTACCCCCTGTAGATGCCATCCAGTATGAAATCAAGTCCAGTGTGATTCAGATGTTACCCTCTTTTTATGGACTTGCGACTGAAGACCCATATAAACATCTAGATGAATTTCTAGAAATCTGTTCCACTGTTAAGATCCAAAATTTCTCCGACGATGCTTTAAGGCTTAGGTTATTCCCTTTTTCTCTGAAAGATAAAGCCAAATATTGGTTGAATTCCCTAGACACCGTGACAATTTCAACTTGGGATCAACTACAGAGGGAGTTCCTTAAGAAATATTTTTCCATAGGAAAGACGAATCAAATAAGAAAAGCCATTACTAGTTTTTCCCAATTAGATGGAGAAATGTTTCATGAAACCTGGGAGAGATTGAAAGAGCTAATTAGAAAATGTCCTCACCATGCCATACCCAAATGGCAATTAGTCCAGTGCTTCTATGACGGTTTGTCAGAAAGGCACCGGCAAATGGTGGATGCCTCATGTGGAGGAACGTTCATGCTTAAAAATGAACATGAGGCATGGCAGTTGTTTGAAACGTTAAGTAAAAATTCTCTACATCATATGTCAGCTGCCCGTAGAGATCCTCCCCCAGGACCTATAGAACCTAAGAGAGGAGGTATGTATGAAGTTGGTCGTGCTGTAGACATCTACAGCAAGGTTGATGAGCTATCTCAGAAGCTCGACCAACTTTTGCAAGCTGGAAATAACTCCTCTTCATCTCATCCTACTCATGAAGTCTGTATTATCTGCTCGAGTTCCACCCACACCTTAGGTGATTGTCCATCAGCTTACCAATTTCCTGAGCTTCTTCAGGAGCAAGCTCATCAAGCTCAAACCCGAATGGCTCCTAGACCAGGAAACGATCCTTATTCGAACACATACAATCCTGGCTGGCGCAATCACCCGAATTTTTCTTGGAAACCCCAATCCGGAATCAATTTTTCTGTTAGGCCAAACAATCAGGAGACCAAATTTCAAAGCATGCAATTTCCTCAATATCAAAATGCCCACAGCCTCCACAACCTCCGCCAAGCAATCTTGATCCTTCCTTTCAAGAGAAGATCCTTCAAACTTTGAAGGAGGGGCTGAACATGAATACCCAAATCCTTCACTCCCATACCCAATCCATTGCCAAGCTAGAGACTCAGATAGGTCAGCTAGCTACAGCTTTCAATCGGAGAGAAGAGGGTAAGTTGCCTAGCCAGCCCATTATCAATCCCAAGGGTCAATACATGGCTGAGAATTCCACTGGACCTTAAAATTTTCCTGAACACGCTAAATCTGTTATCACCTTAAGAAGTGGAAAAACATTAGATCAACCTGACCCGACCCAAGAAGTAGAGCTGGCTAAGCCAGAGAAAAAGAATGAAGAGGAGAAGGAATCCATTGGTAAAGCACCCGTACCTAAGGCTCCATTCCCTAGTGCTTTGGAGTCACCTTTACCATTGGATAAGAAAAATTTAAAAATGAATGAGATGCTTGAATTATTCAAGCAAGTCCAAATCAATTTACCTCTCCTCGATGCCATCAAGCAAGTACCGGCGTATGCCAAATTTCTTAAGGATTTGTGCACTCAAAAACGGAAATCTAAGGCACATATCCCTAAGAAAATCCTCTTAACTGCAAGCCAGCTCAGTTTTTCAGCAAATAGCTCCACCCAAACTCAAAGACCCAGGTACCCCAATTATCTCTTGTGTCATAGGGGACCTTACAATCAAGAAAGCCTTGTTAGATTTAGGTGCGAGTGTAAACCTTCTCCCAGGATCAATGTATGATCTGTTTAAATTCGGAGAATTAAAACCCACGACGGTGACCTTACAGTTAGCTGATCGATCTGTCAAGGCACCCCGTGGAATGCTCGAGGATGTGTTGGTAAAAGTAGATGAGTTCTACTTCCCGGTTGATTTTCTTGTTTTGGACATGGAATCTAGCGGTAACCCTAGTCAGATACCCATCATTCTTGGAAGACCTTTCCTAGCTACCGCTAATGCTTGCATAAATTGCAGAACAGGGGTTATGACGTCTCTTTTGGGAATAAGAAAATACGGTTGAATATTTTTAATGCATGCCAAGGACCACCCTCTTATGATCATAACGAAGTAAACATGATAGAAGAAGTAGTAGATAGGAATCTTCCTGTGTTGCTTAATTCGGATCCCTTGCAAGCATGTTTGACACATTTAGGAACTGACGATTTTGATGTTGATGAATATGCAATTGAAGTGAATGCTTTGTTAGAGCCACCCAAGTTTAGTACCATTCCTCCTTGGACTGTGAAATTTGAATCATTACCGACTCAATCAAGCCCTTTAGTGCCATCCTTAGAAGCACCACCCAATCTGGAATTGAAGCCTCTTCCTGACAAGTTAAAGTATTCTTTTCTTGGATCCAATGATACCCTTCCGGTAATCATTGCATCTACTTTGACCTCTGATCAGGAACAAAAATTGATGAATGTACTTAGGGAACATAAAGAGGCAATAGGATGGACAATAGCTGATCTTAAGGGAATTGACCCTTCTGTTTGCATGCACCACATTCACTATGAAGCAGAAGCTAAACCACATAGGGACATGCAATGGAGGCTAAATCCAAACATGCGAGAAATTGTTAAAAAAGAAGTGGTTAAATGGTTGGATGCCGGTATTATTTATCCAATTTCGGATAGCCAATGGGTCAGCCCAACTCAGGTAGTACCTAAAAAGTCAGGTATTACTGTCATTCAGAATGAAAAGGGTGAGTCAATTTCTACCCGAGCAACCACTAGTTGGAGAGTGTGTATAGATTACCGGAAACTGAATGCTGTTACTAGGAAAGATCATTTCCCTCTGCCTTTTATTGATCAAATTCTAGAACGACTAGCAGGGCAGAGTTTCTTTTGTTTCCTGGATGGATATTCAGGATACAACCAGGTTCCAGTATTTCCTGCAGACCAAGAAAAGATCACCTTTACTTGCCCTTTTGGAACGTTTGCATTCAGGCGTATGCCTTTGGTCTCTGTAATGCACCAGCCACCTTTCAACGATGTATGTTGGCCTTATTCTCCGATATGGTTGGTCATTTCCTTGAAGTGTTTATGGATGATTTTTCTGTTTTTGGATCTTCATTCGAGGACTGTCTCCATAATTTGGCTAAGGTATTGAAACGCTGTATAGAAACCAACTTAGTCTTAAGTTAGGAGAAGAGCCATTTTATGGTTCGTGAGGGAATTGTACTCGGACACATTATTTCTGAGCGAGGGATTGAGGTTGACAAGGCTAAGGTTGAATTAATCTCGAAATTACCTCCCCCGACCTCGGTTAGACAAGTACGATCCTTCCTTGGCCATGCTGGTTTTTATAGACGATTCATCAAGGATTTCAGCAAAATCTCTCGACCATTGTGTGATTTACTTGCCAAAGACAAGTCCTTTGATTTTAGTAAAGAATGTTTGACCGCTTTTGACATTCTTCGAACTGCTTTGACCACTGCACCTATCATCAAGCCCCCAGATTGGACTCTGCCATTTGAAATCATGTGTGATGCTTCTGATTATGCTGTAGGAGCTGTTTTAGGACAGAAGCTCAATAGGGAACCCCATGTAATTTACTATGCTAGTAAAACTCTTTCAGATGCGCAAATGAACTATACCACTACTGAAAAAGAGTTACTAGCAGTTGTATTCGCCCTAGAAAAATTTTGATCATATTTATTAGGGTCTAAGGTCCTAGTTTACTCTGATCATGCTGCATTAAGACATCTGCTATCCAAAAAGGATACAAATCCTAGACTGATTCGATGGATCCTTTTGTTACAGGAATTTGACTTAGAAATTTTGGATAAGAAAGGTTCCGAAAATATGGTAGCAGATCACATTTCTAGGATCTTAGTAGAATACAACAAGGAAATTATTGGAGATAGGTTCCCTGATGAGCAGCTATTCTCAATTTCTTCTACCAGTAATCTCCCCTGGTTTGCCCATATTGTGAATTATCTAGTAATAGGGCAAGTTCCTCCATACTGGTCACAACAAGAAAAAGATAGGTTCTTTTCGCAAATCAAATATTACTTTTGGGAGGAACCTGAATTGTTTAAACACTGTTCAGATCAAGTAATAAGGCGATGTGTCCCTGAGAGTGAATTCAAGAGTATACTTAATTTTTGTCATTCTCTTGCATGTGGGGGACACTTTAGTGGGAGAAAAACTGCAGCAAAGGTGCTGCAAAGTGGATTTTATTGGCCAACTCTCTTTAAAGATGCACACGAATTTGGCCGTAATTGTCTCAAGTGTCAACAAACGGGAAATATTTCACGAAAAGATATGATGCCCCTAAACCCCATTTTAGTTGTTGAAATTTTTGATGTTTGGGGTATTGACTTTATGGGACCATTTCCTCTTTCCTTTGGATTTGAGTACATTTTGGTAGCTGTCGATTATGTTTCGAAATGGATTGAAGCTATGGCAACTCGAACTAATGATCACAAAGTTGTGATCAAGTTCATTGAGCATAACATCTTTAGTCGATTTGGGTGCCCAAGGGCCATTATTAGTGATGGAGGTGCGTATTTCACAAATAGACACTTTGACGCACTGATGAAAAAGTATGGAATTACCCATAAAGTAGCCACACCATACCATCCTCAGACTAGTGGTCAGGTAGAAGTTTCGAATAGAGTGATCAAGCACATTCTTGAGAAAATGGTAAGACCCGATAGGAAAGATTGGTCCGAACGATTGGATGATGCTTTATGGGCTTACCGAACTGCTTTCAAGACCCCTCTAGGAATGTCTCCGTACCGGTTAGTGTTTGGAAAGGCTTGTCACCTACCTGTTGAATTAGAACACCGTGCATTTTGGGCTATCAAGCAATTTAATTTTGACATGAAGAATGCAAGTTTCCATAGAAAACTTCAGTTAAGTGAGTTGGAAGAGTTACGAAATGAAGCGTATGAGAGTTCGAAAATTTACAAGGCTCGAACGAAGGCTTATCATGACAAATTCATTAATAGAAAATCATTTGAGCCTAATCAAAAAGTATGGCTCTACAACTCTAGGTTACGTCTTTTTCCCGGAAAACTCCGCTCACGATGGGATGGACCTTTTGTAGTAACTCAAGTATTTTCCCATGGAGCTGTTGAACTTAAGGATCCTAAGCAAGGGAATGTTTTTAAGGTGAATGGCCAGCGTTTGAAACCGTATATTGAAGGAATCAGTGATGGAGAAGTTGTTGAAACTCTTGATCTTGAACAACCAGTGTTGTTGTGATGATGAACTTAGTCTGGCTGAAGACGTTAAACTTAGCGCTCCTTGGAGGCAGCTCAGCTCTTTCCTTAGTTCATATTTTAACTTCTAGTTCTTTGTTTTTAGAATAAATGGAGTAATAAAAGGAGATTGCAGGAACATGGTGATAGAAGGATGTCTAATTCCATACCCTACCAGGTTGTATCCTTCCATGCCATTTAGTTATTAATATTCTCTTCCATTAGGGACAATGGAAATTAAGTTAGGGGGTGAGGTAATTAATTAAATCAAATCCTCGAGTAAAATTTTAATTAGTTTTGTGTACAAGAATTCATCTCGAATTGAAAAAAAAAAAAAATCAAGCTCACTAAATGAGGAGTGATTAATGGTTTAGAAAATTTTAGAGATACTGAGAGATGATTTATCAAGAAAACCCTATAAGTGGTAGAGTGTAGTCCAGAAAATTTTAGAAGAGTAATTCCAGACCCTTCGGCCTATTGATCTTAATAATGAATCTTACTTATTTTGCTATAGGCATTATAAAAAGTCCCCAGTTAAAAATTTTTCTGAGGTTAATAAAGATTTTTAGCATCTCTCACTGAGTAACCGGACCCCTTCGCCTAAGTAAGCGTTGTTGTTCGCGTCAAAAGGTGAGGATGTAACGAAATTTTTCGTAGAGTTAGTCTTGACTTAGCCTTTTTAACTCGAGTCAGTAAGCCCGAGGGGTGTTTTACACCTAATGCCCTAAAGCCAACTGGTTTGGGAGTCATTGGCTTAAAGCTCGCTACAAGGGTTAATTAGAAAGCAAGGTGTCAGGACATTGCACTGACTTTACATTAAAAAAAAAAAAAAAAAAAAAAAAGTGGGGACTAAATAAATATTGCGTCAAAACCAAACTAAGTTGGAAGATTTAGATAGTTAGATAGAAAGTTGGGAACGAAAAAACTCTTAAAACTTCTATGGACTTTATTCTACTACTAAATGGGAGGAATTGATAATCCAATGAAGTACCTTTTTAATAGTCTAACCATGTATCCTTTGATTTTAGAGTTAGTACGATAATTTTCATTTCATGGACCATCTTAGTACACAAGACTCATCCATTTCCTTTACTCGAGGACGAGCAAAGTTTAAGTTGGGGGGTGTGTTAGACATTAGAATAATGAAAATTAACCCAACTTTATTTGATTAAAATTAATACTTTTTGTGATACTTTGCAGGAATTGACTCCATAAACGTGTAGATCTTGATTTTAGGAGTCCAACGATGCAAACAGAATGTAATTCGGACTTCAAACGGGCCCGAAATAGATTTTAGAAGGTTTTAGCACGGATTTCAAAGCCACGCGGTTTTTGGAGCATTGCTTTAAAATTCTTACTGGCTCACGGTGGACCGGCTCAGTGGTCCACCGCACGTCCGTTTGGTCCACGGCAGCCAATGCTGCCGGTCCACGGGCGGAGCCGTGGACCACCGTGCTCCGATCGTGCCGAAACTTGTCGGAGAGCTTCCCCCGGCGCCGCCAAAGCCGCCGGTAACCTTCCCGCCGGCCGGAGAGCTCCCGTTCGGTCGAAAAAATGGTCGGAATCCGCTGCCCGTCCGTGTTCGCGAGCTCCGCCGTGCCATCCGCCCGCCAAGCTGGCTCCGCCCAAGCCTGCTGCCGCCCAGCCGCGTCCAGTTGCCCGCAGCCATGTCAAGTCCGCCGCGAGCCGCCCAGCCGCCCGCCTTCCGCCGCGCGTCAGCCAGCCGCCTACAGCCGTCGCCACCCAGCCGCCCAAGTCCGCCCGTCCGCCCCTGCAGCCGTCGCCACCTAGCCGCCCAAGTCCGCCCGTCCGACCCTGCGCCGCAAGCCGCGAGCTTCGCCGCGTGTCCGCCGAGCTCTCCGCCCGAGCCGCTGCCTCCTCTTCCGCGTGCCATGTCCGTGCCGTGTTCACTGCCCCTGCATTGCCGCCCAGTCGTCCATGCCGCTGCCCAGCCATGCACGCCGTGCCTCTCCGCTTCGTGCCACGCCACCGTCCGCTGCAGCACTTCGCTCCATTCGCTGCCCAGCCGTGCCCAGCTGGAGCCGAGCGCCGTCCACCCTGCGTCACATCCGCCCAGCCGTGTCCGTCTCCGCCCCAGCCGCGCCTCTCTGCCCGCAGCGTCGTTTGCTCAGCTGCCCTTGTCACCGTCGTTCAGACCGGGATGTCCGAAAACAAGGAAGCATCGGAACGAGAAGAGATGTCGGATGACGCTGGATGGACGCGGGATTGTGCGATAGAATTTTTGAATTTAATTTTTGAGATGGGGATGATCATAAAAAAATCAGATAAGGAGATCGGATTGAGATGAAGAAATCACCGCGCTTTCCACACGGACCCGACACGGTATTTTTCAGCTATAAATACCTCGGTGATTCTCTTCTGCGAGGAGAGGAATTTTTGGGAGGTTCCACTTGCTGTCCGTAGTTCCACCTGTTGCTGTGACAGAGAGTCAGAGTCGGATAAAAAGGGAGAAAGGGACCCTTGTTCCCTTACTTTTATTTTTTTTTCTGTACTCCAATTTTTATGCAATAAAATTTATTTGCTTTATATTAATCCATGTTTGCTTGTTTTTATTTTAGTCATGCTGGAGTCATGTTGGATTAGCATTTAAGATAAGTCGTAGTGAATTAGTTTTGACTGACCTATACCTAAGGGACGGGCCGTGATCCATGGGTACGGGCCGTACTCTTGAGATATGTCATATCTAAATTATTTTCACAAATTTATTATTTACATTTAATTCTTGCATTAGTTTTAGTTTATTTTAGTTTATTTCAAGTCAAAAGAAAATACTTTTTTTTCAAGATAACCCCAAAGTCTCTGTGGGATCGACCCTTACTCCCGCTATTCTACCCTTTAGAGTAGTGGAATTAAGGTTCTAAATCGGTGCATTACGACACGCATCACGACCCACTGGAGTTGAGATCCGAACGACCCTCTCCTGCTGGGGTTCGGTCCGCCATTCTCCTTCGAAAGTTCGGCCTTTGACCCGACGACCGACATTCAACGGGCAGGCCTTGACATCCAGAGTACTCTAGAAGTATCTTTCTGTTACGGCGGGATTCTCCATCCCAACGGCCCTGCTCCACTACTTCCACGGTGTCGCTATATCTATGCGCCACGTGGCCACTCTCCAGATTCTCTTAGGGGCAAATTGATCTTTCTCAGCCTCTCCCCTAACGGATTTTGGAAGTCAAGTGTCGACACTTAACAGCCAAATGTCGACACCTGAAAAACCAAGTGTCGACACCTGACAAACCAAGTGTCGACACCTGACAAACAAGTATCGACACTCAAGTTCTGACAGCCCTAACGGATCTATTTTTTCTGAGTTGCAGAAACATCTTTTCAAGCTCTCAATGGCTAGATTTGAAGTTCTAACGGTCACAAACCATTTTTCGAAAGTTTTTGAAGTATTTAAACTTCACCAAACTCATTCTTGAAGTATTGAAGTCCATTGAAAGCTCAAAAGCCAAGATTCCCTCAAGAACTTCACTTTAAAAGCCATTTAAAGAGTGATTCCCTGAAAAAGCTTACAAGCCTATCCTTTCATCTTTCCAAAAAGAAAGCTTGAAGAATATTCCAAGAAGAAGACAAGACAAAGCATCAACTTGAGCCTCAAAGCTTCCATTATACTCTTGAAGAGAGTTTGTTTTGTTTATTTGAATTGTATATATGAAATTCTCTTGTGTTTTAACCTAGTTTTCAAGGGTTTCTTGAAAGTAGGTTGTTGTGGTTGTTGGTGAGCCTAAGGGACAAAACCAACTAAGGTTGACTTGTGAGCCCGAAGACAAAACAAGTGTAAAGGTTTGTTGGTGAACCTAGGTGATAAAACCAACATAGGTTTTGACTTGTGAGCCTTTGGAAAAACAAGTCGGCTATAATCTTTGGAGAGATTATAGTGAAATTTCCAAGGGTGGCTTGGGGAGTGGATGTAGGTGCTAGGTTTGCACCAAACCACTATAAACCTTGTGTTTGTGTGTGATTATCTCTTCTATCTCTTGCTTTTTACTTCTTGCACTTTATTTATTGCTTTTCGCAGCATATAATTTAGTGCATAAATTTCATTACTCACAAACACCACAAGGCCTATACATTTTTGCTATAAATTTTTATAAGACCTAATTCACCTCCCCTCTTGGGCTCCATTTCTGGGCAACAAAGCAGCTGATCGAGAAGTATATGACCAGCTTATTTCCGACTAGATCCCTTCTCTTGAGGTTCTGCTGTCAGAGTATAACCTATTCGATGCTGGGGTCAGCCCAATCCGGGAGTTGGGTGAGTTCGGTATAACCCTCATTTTCTCCTTTTGTGGGTCTTTTTGGGTCCAAAGCTGACCTTTGCTTTTCTCTTCTTGTAGGCATGAAGTTTTCCATGGAGCAGCTCCTCGAGTCCTTCCAAAAGAGGACTGCACCGGCGGGACTCAGGGAGACCCTGTCGAAGAGGGCCCGAAATGAGCCCAGCCAGAGGCCTAAGCCCGCTGCAACCTCCAGCCCAGGGAGAAGGGCAGCTGAATCTGCCCCCAATCTGTCAAGGCAGTAGACTCAGCCCCTGACCCGAGAGTCTGATGCGAGTGCATGGACTCGGCCTACTGTTGTCACCATGACCCCACCTCATGCGAGAACGTGGACTCGGCCTACTGCTGTCACTGCGGCCCCACCTCCAATAGTCATTGAGGTGGACGAGAGGGGAGAAGAAAGGAGGGATCGACCATCGACGGTGACATCGGGCACGATGGTGAGCTCCACCAGGGGTTCAGAAATGTCCTCGGCTACTCCTCCTGAAGGCACGACGGCGATTCCAGGAAAGTTAAGGACTGGCATCCGAAGGGCATCAATCGAGGAGGTGCCAAACTCTTCGGTCACCCAGGACTACTCCACGACCGAGTGCATGATGGACTTCGCCATCTAGTCGTGCAATCAGCATGAAAGGGAAGGCAGATCTTTGCTGGAGGCCATCCTCGGCACCTTTCCCCACCTCTTCACGGTAAGATCCTTTGTCTTTTTCTTTTCTCTTTTTTCTTTTCTTCTTTTTCTTTTCTTTTTCTTTTTTGTTACGGCTGATGTCTTCATTGGTGCAGGTCAGGATGGATCTTCTCCTCATCCATGACTACTATGCCCAATGGGCCAAGAGGGAAAACTTGAAGGAGCAGTTGGTCGTGGCACTGGTAGCCAAGATCAAGGAAAAGAACGATAGGGCCCAAGCCACAGAGAAGAAGAACAAATCCCTCAAAGCTGAGGTGGCCAATGCCGAGAGGTGCATCAAGGACCTCGAAGCATCCCTGGCCTAGGAGAAAGATCGAGTCAGACACTGGGCCGAGGAGCTCAAAGTCGAGGCAGCTCGAGTGGAGGAGCTCAAGCCCGAGGCGGTCCGGGTGGAGGAACGATCTCAGACCCTTCAAGATCAGCTGGAGGCGGTGTAGGTGCAAGCGTCAGTGACTGAGAAGAAGGTCACTAGGGTGGTGGCCTTGATGGAGGCCGCTAAGAAGGAGGCTGCCGAGGTGGTGCCTAATTTCAAGGCCTCGATGGAGTATGCTCATGAAGATGGAATCGCCAATCTATTGCCGCCTACACCACCATGGCCTGTAGCTCAAAGATGGTGTCGGGCACTGACCTCATCACCTGAAATCTAGCTTGCATGCCCAGACCTGCAAAAAAGAGAAGAGACCTAGGTCGGGGATCTCGGCGGGGGCACTCTGACAATCAAGTCAGTGGGTAATCTAGAAAAACAAATCCTTCCCAGTGGGCCCCTGGCCAGACTCCATGCTAGGAGGAGGTTTAGCTTTCAAAGGAAAGAGTAGAGTGAGAATGACAGTGATGGAGGAGAGCTTGAGCTATGGTGGCTGTGTCTGTCGAGACTCTTTAGGCGAGTTCCCGGTAGCCTTAGAGCGCTTTGCCTCTTGCTAACTCTCATTTCACTTGCCTTTACTTGCTTACCTTGTTTGAAGGCCCTTGGAATGTCCTTTTAGGCCACCGATCCTCTCAGCTACCCACCTCGGGTTCTTCCCCTTCTATAGGTGCTCGAAGGTCAATGACCCGCAATGTGACGTGCGTCACACCCCAGGACCTTCCTCCCTTCATGATACGGAGTTATGTCGTAGGTTCTGACTTTGCAGTTGGTCACTACATTTTAGAAAATTTGGTAGGACCTCGATCTAGGGGCAGCCACCCCCTGATTTGAATCCCTTAGCATATATTTCTTCTTCTGGGTGGTGCAAACGGTCAGCGGGGAAGTGTAATGCCTTGATCGGGGTACCTTTTTCTATTTGGAATAAACAATGGCAGGTGAGATCATGGCACCCTGGGGGGTGTCCCTCCATGGTCATGGGAGGTGATGACGTCCCTTTCTCTCTACTTCAGGATCTTTTGAGGTGCTGTGGACATTGGCCATGGGGACGGCCTCTGGCCATTAGACCTCTCCATCGAAGAGTGCTTGGCTCGAAAAGAGGGAGCTTGACTTCGGCTGGGGTGGGCTCGACCTCGAGGGAGCTGACTAGCGAAGGAGCTCGAGGAGTGGGAGCTTGACTTCAGCCAAGATGGGCTCGACCTCGAGGGAGCCACCCGATGAAGGAGCTCGAAGAGCGGGAACTCGACTTTATCCATGATGGGCTGGACCTCGAGGGAGCTGCCCGACGAAGGAGCTCGAGAAGCAGGAACTCGACTTCAGCCATGATGGGCTCGACCTCGAGGGAGCTGCCCGATGAAGAAGCTCGAGGAGTGGGAGCTCGACTTCGGCTAAGGTGGGCTCGACCTCGATGGAGTCGCCTTGCAAAGGAGCTCGAAGAGTGGGAGCTCGACTTTGGCCAAGGTGGGCTTCGATCTCGAGGGAGTTGCCTGACGAAGGAGCTCGAAGAGCAGAAGCTCGACTTCAGCCAAGGCAAACTCGATCTTGAGAGAGCCGCCCAATGAAGGAGCTCGAAGAGAGGGTCTGACATGGCAGCATCTGCTAGCACGGCATCCAACTGGATCCGAAAGGGACTTCGCATCAGCGACCTTGCCACATCACTACTCATACACATTATTAAAGGTCCTGAGACCACCCTTGGAAGCTAACTATGTCCTCCGGGAGATCCATGAAAGCATTTATGGAAATCACTTAGGGGGTAGGTCTTTGACTTATAAGGTACTCAGGCAGGGATACTACTGGGACACCATGCAGGAAGATGCGACTGAGCTAGTGCAAAAATGTGATCGGTGTCAGTGGCATGCCCACATCCAATGATGACCAGTCACCTTTCTATCACAACTTTCCTTTCTCTGGCCGTTCCCCAATGGGGGATGGACAACCTCGATCCATTCCTCCAGGCATCTACTAGTGGGGGTATTTGCTCGTTGCCATTGATGAGCCCTTGGCGCACATGATGGAAAGCAAGATCAAATCTTTCTTCTAGAAGTTCATCATCTGTCTATTCGGGCTCTCCCACATCCTTATCATGGATAATGGTAGGCAGTTCAACAACTAAGCATTTAGAAAGTTCTGTGTCGAGTTACACATTTGTCACTGGTTCATATTTGTGGGCCACCTGCAGACCAATAGAGAAGCTGAGGTGATGAAATGGATGATTCTTCAGGGCCTCAGGACTAGGTTAGATGAAGCCAATGGCAGGTGGGTAAAGAAACTTCTCAGCATGCTATGGGTATACCATACCACATCCCGAGCTTTTATCAATGAGATACTGTTCAACCTAGTCTTTGGTATCAAAGCGGTGATACTGGTTGAGATTGGCTTTTCAACCCTACAGACTGAACACTTTGATGAATCAAGCAAATCAATGTGTCTACTCCTCAACCTTGATTTACTAGATGAAACCAGAGATAAAGCCCACCTCTGCATGGTATCATACTGGTAATGAGTAACCTGAACTACAATTCATGGTAAAGCCCATGTCTTTCTAACTAGGAGACCTTGTCCTGCACCAATCATAAGTATCTAGGCCAACCAAGCAAAGTAAGCTATCTTTGAATTAGGAAGGACCTTATCAAGTGGTCGAGGTGTTCCACCACGAAACCTATCGAATTGCTGAACTTGATAGAACCCAGATTTCTTTAACATAGAACACCGAGAACCTTCAAATATACTATTAGTGATATGTATCTCCGCTTAAGAATGAGATGGAGTCTTTTTCCAGTAAAAATTTTTGGCTCTCTTTCCCATAAGGGAACCTATTTACCTGACCAGAGGTCGAGTGAAGTTTAATGGATTGATCTGTAGCACCATCTCCTCGAATGGGCCACTCCATAGCACCATCTCCTTTTTGCTTGACTAAAGGCTAGACAGGCTAGGAACATATCATTTTGCAGCATCGCACCCCAATGACTGGGTAAATGGCTGACTAATGCCAGACATGCAGCCATATGGACTAGTTCCTGGATGGTCCCTACAAAGTACTACTCTATCCTAGGTGGGCAGGATGCTAGCCGGGGTGACCCGCTGCCTATGGCTAAGCCTTTGTAGCGGCAAAAGAAGAAGAGAAGAGAGAAGGAAATGAATGAAAATGAGATAGCTTTGATAATAAAAAAAGTAAGTTCGTTCCATCTCATGTTCAAGATTCTACAAAACATTGTACTCCCCGACATGCCGGGGCCTTTACAAGGCTTGCCCTAAAATAATGACAAGAAAAGAAAGAGAAGTGGAGAAGGAAAACTAATTGTTGGGGCCAAAAACTAGAGCACCACCGGATCTGAAGGCCTCCAATATAGCATCGATCATCGCCCCTATCTTGGCCATCACCTATATAATGGTTTCCCATACTAAGGCAGGTCATTCCACTACTCCTACAGCTGCATTGGGCTGGGGCTCTTGGTTAGGCACGGTGTCAACTTCAGATCCAAGGGCCTTGCTAACTTCGGCCATTTCACCTCAGCTTTAGGCAACTCCTTCCTCCTCTGCTCCTTCGAGCTCATTGATAATGATGTCTTTCAGGTCGGGAAGGTGGAAGACTTGCATGACCTTCCTCTTGCATTCCTCGAAGCCCTTGTAATAGGCATCGCAAACAACCTCGTTCACCTCATCCTCGAAGTTGGCGGAGTTCTTGTACTCCTTCACCACCCTGAATGCCTTTGCCCTGGCTACCTTGGCTACCATCTCGGTGGCCATCACCTTCTCCTTGACCACCTTATCTCTCCTCTCGATCGGCTGGAGTCTTAGCTATAGGGCGGTGATCTAACCCTCCAGCAAAATTGACTTGGTGGTGGCCTTGGCATATTGGTTCTACAAGAGGGTGACATACTCTTTCTTCTTTGTGACCTCCTCCTTATGACTTTTAATTTGGATCTTTAGGTCATAGACTTTGTCATTGGTTTCTTGGAGTTCTACCACCAGTCCCCTCACCCAGGTTACATAAGCCAATAGCTCGTCCTCTAAGGTCTTTGCCCTTTCCAATTTGATCTCGGCCCAAGCACGAGAGGCATCCCTTGTTAAGGTTCCTAGGCATTGATACCACTTGCAGGGAATCCAGATCAGCGCCTATACATAGAAAAAATAGCAAAAAAGATCAATAACTAACCTTCTTGATCAAGAACCAGCAACAACCTGTTCTTGGATTCAATATCATGCAACAAAGGAGATATAGAGAAGAGATGTATATAGGAGAAAAAGAGAGATTGCTTTATTAAATCCTTTATTCTTTTGGAGAAGAACCTTGATACAATCAAGACAATAACACCTCATGGCACCCCTTCTGAAATCCCAGAAGCTTCTCGCCATCACCCGCATGTCTTCTCTTTTGTAGGCCTCACATCCCAAGAACCCACGTACGGCCATGCATGGGCAATATCTTAATGTGCATCCCTTCCTCTCTGAAACCTGAGAAAAAGCTCCACCTACGGACTACCTCATGCAAGATCCCTTCTCCAAAGCCTCGTGGAACACTCCCACGGTCCAAGCCCTCCATGGATATCTCCCTCACATGCGCCTCTCTGAAGCCCTCCATCATGGCCTCCTTGAAAGCCAGGAGGTCTTCTCCTACGGACTCCCTCATGCAGGTTCCCACGGCCAAGTCCCCATGTGGCACATCCTCCACGCGATCTCGCCCTAAGGGGGGCGCTCTCAAGCCCCCTCACGATCTCCTTATATCACCGTGAGACACTACGAACGTCACCCCTTCTCTCATTAAATAAGCACATGGGCGGTCGACTTCTTGTCTTAGGCACCTTGAACTCCTTGGGCGTTTCTTGAATCTTGTTAAGACTCAATCACATGGGCGGTTAGGACTTGGATGGTCCAATAACAAACTGGTTAAAACTCCTTACATGGTTGGACTTCCTAATTGGTTACAACTAACCAACCAACTGGCTAACCTCCTAACCAATTAACAAACATGGACCCAATCCTATAACCCAATTAGGTTATGTTACAATCACTCAAAAAACTCTTCCCAACAAATCAATATGAGAAAATCCTTAACCCTAAATCAAATCCCATAACCTAACATGATTCTGGGGCCCTTGGGATATAAGCCTCCCAAACTTGGTTGCCTTCCCTGGAAAACCTCCAAAAACCCTGGAACACCTCCAAAAACTACTTGGCATGCCTCCAAGCTCCTAGGGATCACCTCTAACATCCTTGCCATGGCCTCCTATGTCTCTCCAAGACTTGGGAGCACCACACAAAACCCTACAATCTTCACCTTGGTCCTCCAAGCCTTGGCAAACCTGGCAATGTCTCCTGCATAACCTTGCTATAACACGTGTCCTGACAGCTCCTTGTGCAGAGCTCCTTGCCACCTCAGTTGAAGATCCTTGCTTATACCTTGACACCACCATTATAGCCTTCCCTCTGCTTGGATACTGTATCAGTCTTTTTCTTGGACTTTCCTGGAGAGTTCATAGCGAACCTGAACCAACACTCGCTGTAATTGGAGCTCTACCTGACACCGTCTCCTCAGAGCCATGCCAATCTCTGCACACTCTGCTCTACTTGGCTAAGTGCACCCTTGACACTCGTGCTAGGATATGGCCAGTATCCCTGCACCTCCCACTTTGAACTCATGTCGAATCCCGCTCCACCCGTGAAGCCACCTCTCCCCGGTGCTCTACCTGAAACTGAAGTCCCCCTGATGCCACAGAAAAAAATCCTGAGGCCAGCCACTCAACCCTACCTTGCTGAGCCTGCCACTACACCTCGTGCCCCGTCGCTGCCTTCTTGGACCCTTCGCACACCGCGAACCTCTCCGAGATCATTTCAAATACACTACAATCTATAGGCTTCTTCGAAACAACCAAGAGCTCATCCGATTCTTCCTCTAACCCAGCGACAAAACCTAAAAAATATGGGATTTTCCTTTCTACATCCCTGACAAGCTCCGCATGACTGTCTGCACCCTTCCTGATGTCTCCAGAGTGACATCTTCTCATCGAAGCCACCTCGCCTTTCCAGCTAGAAATCAACCTGTGCTCCATAGATCCTAAGACTCGTGCTCCATCGCACTCCTGACCTCAAACTGATATCTTCCTACTCTTTCCCCATGACTGCAACACTAACCTGTGCTTCCATAGTGCACCCAGACAGCTATGCAAACTTAATGCCAATGTCAGACCTCTTCTTCAAAGACTTCTTCTTCCTTGAATCCTTCTCTCCCATGCTTGGCTCTGATACCAATTATTGAGATTCCTAGGCACTGATACCACTTGTTGGAAATCCGGATCAGCGCCTATATACATCAAAAATAGTGAGGGAAATATCAAGAACCAACCTTCTTGATTAAGAACTAGCAACAACATGTTCTTGGATTCAATATTATGCAACAAAGAAGATATAGATAAGAGATGTATGTAGGAGAAAAAGAGAGATTGCTTTATTAAATCCTTTATTCCTTTGAAGAAGAACCTTGATATAATCAAGACAATAACACCCCACGGCACCCCTTCTGAAATCCTAGAAGCTTCTCGCCATCACCCGCACATCTTCTCTCTTGCAGGCCTCACACCCCAAGAACCCACATACGGTCACGCATGGACAATACCTCAACGTGCATCCCATCCTCTTTGAAACTCAAGAAGAAGCTCCATCTGTAAACTTTCTCATGCAGGATCCCTTCTCCAAAGTCCCGTGGAACACCCCCATGGTCCAAGCCCTCCATGGATATCTTCCTCATGTGCGCCTCTCTGAAGCCCTCCACCATTACCTCCTTGAAACCCAGGAGGTCTCCACCTGCGGACTCCCTCATGCTGTGTTGACTCCACTAATTGATTTTGATGATAAGCAAAATAGTTAAGTATAAATTGAGGACTAATGACTTGCTTTAAGTGTGTTTTCATTTAAAGGATGCTCACAAAGTTTTGATGAAGCCCAATTATGTTGAAAAACCAAGTTTGAATGGAATGATTGCACAAAACTAGACTTGGACACACAAAGAGTTGGTTGAATGGATGACCAAGATAAATGAAGATATGTTCCTGCACAAGTTCAGCAGATTCTGTACCTTTTTGATGATGTGTCGACTCAAGGTGTCGACACATGACTTGGTGTGTCGACACATGAAGATGGTGTGTCGACTCAAACCGGTACGCAATAAAATTTCAAATGGCAAAGATGATGTGTCGACACATGGACCTTATGTGTCGACTCAAAGTGTCAACACATGGATCAATACATTGCCTGAGAATTTCAGGCCACAGAACTTGCAGAAGTTGAAGGAACTGTTGATTTGTCGATACACGAACCTAATGTGTCGACTCAGCTAATTTTTCCAGAGAATCTGAATGGAGTATTTTGAACTTATGTCGACTCAGGAAGAACATGTGTCGACCTGATGTGTCGACACATGAAGAAGTGTCGACACATGGAGTTCTGACAACAGTAACGGCTAGTTTTTTCAAGCGCAGAACTCTCCCAAATGTCCTCAACGGCTAGTTTTTCAAGTATAACGGCTAGATTTCAGTTTTGGGAACTTGGGAAGGTATAAAAAGGCTTCAAATCAAATCAAGAAGATATATTATTCATTGTATTAAATATCTTTAAAGAGTTTGAAGAGATAAGAAGAAAGAAGGGCCTTAACTCCACTTCATTCAAAGCTCAACCACTCTCAAGCAAGAAGGAAGTCTTCCAAGCATTCAAAGCTATCAAGTGCATTGAAGATCATTTAATCTTGGACATTCAAAAGGCTATAACAATAGCAAAGCAACACTACTTCGAGCTACATCGACTTATTTACTTTTTATTGAAAGCTTACATTGATTCTTCATTTCTACATCTTATATCTTGTAAAGGTTATTGATTAGCCTATTAGAAAACCAAGTTAGGTTGGTGGTTAGCCCAGAAAACCACTAAGGTTCTTGGTTAACTCAGAAAACCAAGGAAGGTTTTTGGTTAGCCTTGTGAAAATCAATTAGGTTCTTGGTTAGCCCGTAAAACCAAGTGAGATTGTGACTTGTGAGCCTTGTAAAAACAAGTCGGGGTTTGATTAGTGAGCTCGGAAAACTAATCGGCTGTAATCTTTGGATTATAGTGAATTCCCAAGGAGATCTTGGGAAGTAGATGTAGGTGCATGGTTGGCTCCGAACCACTATAGATTGTTCTGTTTGTGTTTGCTTGTCTTCTCCTCTCTTGCTCATTACTTTCTTGCTTATTGCTTTTAATTTCCACTGCACTTTTACATTAGAGCATCACACTTTTAAATTCTAGTACCTTGTTGAATTGCATACCTTGTCTTGTGAAGTATATTACTTGGTTCATCAAGCTTAGCCTTAAATAATTTTTAGAAACCCAATTCAACCCCCCTCTTGGGTTGCTCTCTGGGCAACATGCTGGTTCCCATGGCCAGGTCCCCATGTGGCACATCCTCCACGCGGTCTCGCCCTAAGGGGCCGCTCTCAACCCCCTCACGGTCTTCTCATATCACTGTGAGACACTAAGAATGTCGCCCCCTTCTCTCATTAAATAAGCACATGGGCGGTCGACTTCTTGTCTTATGCATCTTGAACTCCTTGCGCATTTCTTGAATCTTGTTATGACTCAATCACATGGGCGGTTAGGACTGGATGGTCCAATAACAAACTGGTTAGAACTCCTCATATGGTTGGACTTCCTAATTAGTTACAACCAACCAACTAACCAACCAACTGGCTAACTTCTTAACCAATTAACAAACCTAGACCCAACCCCATAACCCAATTGGGTTATGTTACAATCTCTCAAAAAACTTGCCCCAATAAATTAATATGAGAAAACCCTTAACCCTGAGTCAAACCCCCTGACCCAACAGACTCTGGGCCCCTTGGGACATAAGCCTCCCAAACTTGGTTGCCTTTCCTGGAAAACCTCCAGGAACCCTAGAATACCTCCAGAAATTGCTTGGCACGCCTCCAAGCTTCCAGGGATCGCCTCCAGCATCTCTGCCATGACCTTCCAAGTCTCTCCAAGACTTGGGAGCACCACACAAAACCCTACATCCCTTTACTCACTGACTGGTAGTATGCCTCCTTGATAATGAAGGCATCATGGATGAATTGAAAGGAAGAGGTAACATAGTTGGTTAGCTGACCTCTCCTTAAAGCTATAATCAAGTGGAGGCGAAGATGACTTACCCTGAGCACTTGAGGGAAGAGTCTTGCAAGGATTTCATCCACCGAGCAGTCGCTCCTCTCGACGTAATCATGAGGCAACAAGATCAGGCTAAGGAGTCTTTTACCCAATGCTGCATCCTAGAAGACTGACACATTCGCTGCTACCATCATCTAAGTCTCCACCATCCCGGGTGGGGGAGCACTCGGCATAGAAGGTCCCACCGGCATTGGACTTGGAGGCCATGCATCCATCGCTGAAGAAGACATGGGTGGAGTTGGAAGCCTCACTGACTCCACTGGGAGGCTCACTATAGGGGATGATGTAGTCAGCAGGATAGTAGGAAGTGTCAAGTAGGCCTCCAAGGCTCCGTCACTCGATGGGATGGCTTGCTTGACTAGTGATGTTATTGCCTTAGTCACCCCGACCATTGGAGCCTGAACTGCTTAGACCTCCTCCTTGCGGGACTTCTTTACCACCTCCTCATAGGGTTTTCTTGTAGTCATCCACTTTCAACTCATTTGCTTGATCTTGTTTATGGAAAACTTCATATATGCATCAGTGAGAAGACTTAATCGATCATAGATAATCGTCGAAAGGAATATTATTGTGGTCCTTACCTAAAGACTGCACTGAGTTGATCCCAGCATCAAAGAGGCTTTGTTTGGAGAGGAGATCCTACTCATGGGGGATCTTGGAGGTGATGAGCTGGTCGTACACTTCCCGGTCAGCAGCCTCCACAGTAGTGTTTTGATTCGGAGACCTATCCGGGTCACTCTAAACCCACTTAACCCCTCAACAGAAGCAAAACAATACAAATTCTTCCATCCCTTGATGAAAGTTGAAAGTTCGAAGTGCAAGGTTCCCAGTCAAGGCAACACAAACCACCGCCCTCTCTTTGTTGGGAGGTTCTTCAAAGTGAATATAGCCCTAAAGAGGGAAAATGAGCAACTATGCTATGGAAGTGATGGAGAACAATGAAGGAGCGGGCAATTTTAAAGGAATTTGGGATAAACTAGGCTAGGACAAGTCTGTAATTATTTAAGAAGGAGAGGATGAAGGGATGAAGAGGTGAAAACCTGTAAGAAAAAAGTTCTCGTACAAGGCGATCCTACCTGGCTCTCCTGAGGTAACTCTATCATTTGGACTAGGGATCGAAATCTGGATATCATCTAGAATCTTGTATGCCCCTCAAAGATGAAGATGTCTGCTCTGGTCATCATCGAGATCGCACCTGACTAACCTGCCAGATCCGGGTTCATAGGCATCGAAATTGGAGGAAGAGCAAGGACATCCAGGCTGTCTGCTCGGCACTACCCTAAAGAAAATGTCCTCCTCAGTATCCTAGAGAGGAGGCCTAACCTGAGGAAACTCCTTAGAGCCTAGGAGACTAAGGATGCACTTTGAAGATTGGTTCTCATCCTCAGAGGAACTCATGGCTACAGAGGGGGAAGGAGGAAAGAGAGAAAATTCAAATGGAAAAAGGAGAACTAGGGAACACGAAGGAAAACACCCTCTCAAGATGACCTAGAGGGAGTGGAGAGAAGAAAGGAGGGGGACCAACCAGGAGCAAACAAAGGTTTGTAGGGTTAACGTAGGTTTGGAGTTCTCCTCCCTCTTTCTTTTCTTTATGTCTCTTTGACAGTCGATAGGACAGGGAACCCTCCTGGAGAAGACAGGGAGTCTTTTTAAAGCCATTTCTAATGGTTGATTGTGGCTGCTTCTTGGTGCACCCTGTTGGGATATGGATGCATGATAGACTTCCATTTGAAGGCACCCTGTCCCCTCGAGCACCTCTTCAGGTCATTAAATCACTGTGTTGGGGGATGCAAAGGTATCATTTCGAACCATCGGTCCTCCGTGCATGTGGCAACCCTCCATTACCTGGTGGGAGATATGCAAATAACCAAAAACTATAGAAATTAGATGCAAGCACCAAAGACATTCTATGTCAACAGCTTCCCCTCCTCTTGTGCCTTGGGGGACTTGCTTAGCCATGGTAGTTCACCAAAGAAGAAACGGATGCTCCCTATGCACTAGTATGCCCATTTAATAAGAAATTTGAAGCCGACCACTCCCTTCGCCTTGGGTCGATGAAGCTATGACATGCTTCGGGCTCAGGAGTGGGGGGCATTTGATGGGTAGCATACCGATGTGGCATCAACATGGGCACCGCCCGTCATAATAACCTTTGCAAAAAAAGTCATACACCCACTCTTTTTAGATATGTAAAATATACGTGAGTAAAAGTTCTAATTCTAAAAAAGGATTATATATATCCATGTTTGGCAAACGTGAAAATGCTATAATCAATTTATAACTTATGTTTCAACTATTAAACATGAGTAAATCAAATATAACGGATAAACGTTGGTATGCCAAGAAAAAAGTGTCCAAAAAAATTAATACTGATCCCAGGTCTAGAGCTATTCCAAACTCGGATCTAATTAACTCTAACATAAATAGGTCGGATCTGAATATTTAATATCCAAACCCGAGACTCGACTAAAAATATGATAAATTATATTTAAATAATATAATATAATATAGCATATTTTATAATTTATCATAATATGCTATGTTATATTTTATATTTTGAACTATTAAAAATTTAATTATACTATATTATAATTTACCATAATATATTATAATGTATCATATTGTTTATATTCTATTAGATTTAATATAATGTCAAATATTGATTTTAATTATATTAAAATATATTAATATATAATATAATATTATTTTATATAATTTAATTTGATTTTACATGATTTTGTATAACAAAATTACATAATATGATATAAAGCAATATAAAATAATATAATGTAACGTAATATAATATAATGTAATATAGCATATTCTATAATTTATTATAATATATTATGTTGTATTTTACATTTTTAAAAATTAAAAATATTATGCTATATTGTAATATGTCATAATATATTATACTATATCATAATATATTATAACATGTCATATTGCTTTATATTCTATTATATTTAATATAATATCAAATATTAACTTTTAAATAAATTAAAATATATTAGTAAATAATATAATATATTTTTATATAATTTAATTTTACATGATTTTTTATAATTTTATACGATTTTTTTGATTTTAGATTATTTTATATGATTTTTCACATATTTATTTGATCTTATATTATTTTATTTAATTTTTTATAAAATAAATTTTTAAAAAGTTGATAATGCGATTTGAACTTGCTATTTGTTATATGATAATAATATAAAATTTTTGATGATATAATATTTAAATTGATAAAGCTCTTCTTATAAAAATAACTTAAATCTTTTTCACCATCAAGATTCATATATATTTTTAAATTAATTATTAATATATTTATATTATTTAAAATTATTATATATATATCTAGTATAAAATTCATCATTTTATTGTGCAGCTCGGTCACTTCAAAGACATCCACTCGATTGAGATACCTGAGGACGTTAAAAAGCGGTGGAAGATATAAGAAAACAAAATAAAAAAAAAAGACGCCCTTACCAATGTATTTTTTCTTTTTCGGACCTATGGGGGAAGAAGAGAACATGAGGAAGATCTGCAAGACTTTTGGATTTTGATTCAGATTTTTTCGCAGGTTCCTATTTGGATTTTTTTGTGGAGGGCGACAACGACGAGATCAAGGATAAGAGGGCCTCACGAAGGCTGGTTAAGGTGGCGAGGAGGCGAAGGGTAAGGAAAAGTGAGAGTAGGAGGTGAAGGAAGGCAAGAAAGGAGAGGATCCAGGAGAAGTAGTTGGAGAAGAAAGAAGATAAAAAGGAAGAAGGGCGGCAATAGATAATGCAAAAAGGATCGAAAAGATGATGAGGTGCAAAAGTAGAGCGTAGCACGGAGAGTTGAGACCTCATCCGGATCAAGCGCATCGGTGCCCACTATCACATCCGTGGCCTGGGCCTCGACTCCACCCTGGAGGTCCGCTATCTCTGAGGGCATGGTCAGCCAGCAATCCGCCCACAAGGCCGCTGGCCTCATCCTCCAGCTCATCCACGAGGGTAAGATCATCGGCTGCGCCATCCTTTTTGCCGGCCAGCCCAGCACTGGCAAGATCACCATCGCCATGGGCATCACCAAGTCCCTTGGCCAGGAGACCCCCTTCACCATCGTCTCCGGCTCCGAGATCTTTTTAGGAGACCCTTTTCGCCATCGTCTCCGGCTCCGAGATCTTTTCCCTCAAGATGTCCAAGACTGAGGCCCTCACCCAGGCCTTCTGCCATGCCATCGGCATCCGCATCAAGGAGGAGGCAGAGATCATCGAGGGCGAGGTCATCGAGCTCACCATCAACCGCCTCGCTGGCACCGAAGGCAGCGCAAGCATCTCCGGCCAGTCTTCGTGTTGGGATCAGTATCAACTCGCTCTGATACCTGTTGTTGAGGAAGCGGAATAGGATCGTCGATTGTCGATGTCGATACCACAAGAAAAAAAAGAAAAGATAACAAATATAATATTTCGAGCATGCAAAAAATTTCACTATAAAAAATAAACTTACAGATTGAACTCTCTCAATCTCGTACAAATATCTCTCAACAAGAAATCCCGAATCCTTCTCTCAAGCTCTCAATCAGTCCTCTACAAAAGACCTCTCACCACCTTTTTGTCCTCCTTGCAATCCTTTGTCACTCTGCCTCCGGTTGCCTGCACCTCCAGAAACTGTCAACGTTGAGTTCCCACTTGAACTCAAAGCCTGGTTCTCCCTCTTGAGAACCTCGTTCTAAAATAGCGCTGATGTCATCTCCTCCATCTTGATGGTGCTCTTTCCCACTAGAAGAGCAGTCACCAAGGACTCGAAGGATTGCGGTAGGGATGACAGCAATACAAGTGCCCGGGTCTTCTCCTCAACTTTTTCACCAACACTGAGGAGATCAGGGAGGATCCTCTGGAAATTGCTCAGGTGCTCCAGCACACTCTGTCCCTCGGCCATCCGTAATTGATAGAACTGCTTTCAAAGGAACAAGGTGTTGGTAAGGGACTTCGCCACATACAGCTCCTCCAGCTTCTTCCACAATGCAGTCGGGAAAGACTTGTTCAGTACATGGATCACCATATCATCCGCAAGGTACAAGCGGATTGTGCTTACTGCCTGCATCTGAAACTGTTTCTAGGTATTCTATTCTACAGTGTCTGGTCTCTCCTCGCATATGAGAGCATCGATCAACCCTAGCTGGATAAGCACATCTTTCATCCTCACTTGCCAGAGGGAGAAGTTGCTCTTCCCATCGAACCTGCTGATCTCCACTTTAATTGCACCTGTCTTCTCCATCTTCTTCGATCTCAATCAACCACGGACAGCTTGGGCTATGATACCAGTTGTTGGGATCGGTATCAACTCACTCTGATATCGGTTGTTGCGGAAGCGGAACAGGATCGTCGATTATCGATGCCGATACCACAAGAGAAAGAAAAAAAGATAACAAATACAATTTTTCGGGCATGCAAAAGGTTTCACTATGAAAAGTAAACTTACAGATTGAACTCTCTCTCAATCCTGTACAAATATCTCTTAATAAGAAATCCTGAATCCTTCTCTCAAGCTCTCAATCAGTCCTCTACAAAAGACCTTTCACCACTTTTTCGTCCTCGTAATCCTTTATCACTCTACCTCCGGTCGCCGGCACCTCCAAAAACTGTCAATGCTGAGTTCCCACTTGAACTCAAGGCCTGGTTCTCCCTCTTGAGAGCCTCGTTCTGAAGTAGCACTGATGTCACCTCCTCCATCTTGATGGTGCTCTTTCCCACTAGAAGAGCAGTCACCAAGGACTCAAAGGACTGCGGTAGGGATGACAGCAATACAAGTGCCTGGGTCTTCTCCTCAACTTTTTCATTTCGTTGGCCTCCAAGATCGAGAGGCTCACACTCAAGACCACGGACATGGTGATGATGTATGATTTGGGCGCGAAGATGATCGAGGCACTGACGAAGGAGAAGGTGCAGAGCGGGGATATGATCACATTGGATAGGGCATCCGGAAAGGTGATGAAGCTGGGGCGGTCCATCAGATGGTCCAGGGACTACGATGACGTTGGACCCCATACGAAGTTTGTGAGGTGCTCTGATGGGGAGCTACAGTAGAGGAAGGAGGTCGTGCACTGTGTCACCCTTCACGAGATCGATGTCATCAATAGCAGGTTTGGTGGGCTCTCTTCCTCTCAAAATTTCCTTTTTGTTTTTATTTTATTTTTATTTATTTTATTTTTTATAAGAAAAAGGGATAGGGAGATAAATCCCGATGTAGCTATCCCCGTAGGCCCCCATTCCGTCAGGTAATGTTCGATACGAGGCACTCAGATTCGCGTAGCCTCTCCCCACATAATGGTGAGTACGTCAACCTGACACCATGAAGATGCCAGCCAGTAGATCGGGAGCAGAGCGGGAGACCCTGACCTCTCACTCACGTCAACTGTCGAGGGTCCCAGGAAAATCCTGGATTTAATCGAGTCATCCACGGGATCATGTCTCGAACCACCAATCTGTTGGTAGTGAGGCAAGGCCTCTACCAACCGAGCTACCAACCTGGAATTTATTTTTACTTCTTACAAAAGTATTGCGTTGAGTGAGATGGTGTACATTTTTCAGTTTTAGTTGTTTGGACTTGTATTGTACATGATATGTTTGATTTTATTCCAAAGATAAGTCTTAGGTTTTTGACACTTAAGTTTCATTCATTTATAGAATTCTGTGGCTGTTGAATTAAACTAAGTCGGTTGCAACTCAAGCTTGAAAGTTCAGCTGGTGTGTTCTTAAACTAAAATTTATAGAGGTAGGCCGACCAAAATACATGAGTGCAAATTGAGAAAAAAGACAATGGAGTGGTAGAAAACACACAAACAAATAAGGAAGAATTATATGTTATGAAAAGGATCAGATGATTGTTTCGATGAAGCTGATTAGATATACCAGAGTTGAATATTTTTTTTTTAAATCCTCCATTTTTGTGCCATCAACTTTGAGGGTACACCTATTTGTAAGTAGTCATATAGGTGGCATCAAGAAAGACAACTTCATGGAACATATGCTTCTTATTAATTCTTTAATTTTTCCCACAAGCATTGGTGCATACTGTTAGGAATTGTATCCCAAAGCCAATCGTTTAGGCTGTAGATGGTTATGCTATCTTGTATTTTGTATATGAATTCTTTAATAAATAAAAGTTATTTTTGGTTGTTCATCATATTTATATTTTCCTGAAATGAACTCTTGTATGATGAAGTCCTTAGAACTACATTGTTTGATATAGAGAGGATATATCAAGTAGTTCTTAAACTGGTTAACAACCAAATAATACATTGTTATAGGACGATGATGTATCAAGTGTAGGTTGTTGTATGTCACATTTATTAGTTGTCCTCTTAACCAAGAAGTGTGGAGACACTGGTGTGACATGCAAGTGAAATGTGTGACACTTCACTAAACGTGACCATCTGCGGAGCTCCCTTCTACCAAAGGGTTGCTTGCGAAGGGATATGGGTATATGTGTCCCTCAGACCTGAGGTCACCATGGCAGCTTGCAGGCAACTCACTATACTTTGGTGCCGGACTACTTGGATTTCTAATCCAGTGATTGAAGGTTTCTGGGTATAGTCAAGTACTTGAGGAGCGGTGATGGATCAAGATGGAATTGATCTCTCCAAATAGTTTGGAGTGAATGACTCACTATGCCTCAATTTAGCAAAACCTCGACCAGGATAGTTCTTGTGAGGAGTCACAGAATTTGTGAGGTTGAGACATGACTTGGATAAACCAAATTAAGGTTGGCAGTCTAACCCTAGGTCATCTTGAGCATTGTGAGGTCAAAGGGATGAATTATGCGGCAACCATATGCTAGAGGTTCTTGTGAAATGCTCTGCATCTTCGACCTATCCGGACGTCGAAAATTATTGCTAGATGAGGACTTTGACTGGTACTGAAAATGTTCTAGTGCTACCGACTTGTGTTCGAACCTATGGGTTCACACACCATAGAGGATTTCTATATGATCTTTTGGTTAATTGATGATTGAGAATTGTTTGACATCGCCGGAGGTCAATTTGATTGATCAGGTTCCAAGTGTCGACACTTGGGATTTTATAGGTGTCGACACTTGGTGAAGTGTCGATACTTGGCAATTTTCGCGAGTCGACACTTTCTGTGACGAACATAATTCTGGGAGGATTTTGGGCAAGTTTTGACCTGGTTTGAATTTCAAATTCAAACTAGTTTTGGCTCCAAGGTTTTATGGTATGAAAGTCATACTTACCTTAATGGGTTGGACCCATTTGGTATGGCCTTGATTTTCTCTCCCATTCTCTCCCCTATCTCTCCTCCTTCCTCTTTCTCCTTCTCTTGGCTGCATCTATAAATGAGGGTCATTGTATAGGCTGTAAAGGTTACAAGTTACAACACTACTAGAGAGAAGATAGAGAAGGGTTGTGAGAGTTCTAGGGATTGGGTGTGAGCAGCCTAGCATCAAGCTAAGTCTTGGGAAGAGAGGTTTTGGGAAGGGGTTCCTACTCTCCTCCTAGTCTTCCTGAAAGAAGAAGATCGGCCAAGGATCTCGAAGAGCTAGCACTCCGAGGGAGTTGATCAGAGTCGAGCCCAGGTGTGGATATCCTGTAAAGGCCAGACACGTGTGTGGCTCGAGCACCCTCCTCCTTCTTACAGCACTTCCACTGCTTCTCTCTTGGTAAAAAGGTATGGTACTTTTATATTTGTTTTCTCTTACTTTGATGTTATATGCATGCTAGATCATTATGCTAGATCCTTTTGTGGGCAGATCGGTAGATCATTTAGATCTATCTACCGAGCCTTCCGCTGTGCATGCTTTAAAAATATTTTAAAATGCATATCTTTCTGTCCTGTTTTCTTGCATATTGTATGCTAGGTGTAGGTGCTTTTCACCTTCACATACATGGTAGATTTGATATTTGCAATAGGATATACAGGTAGAGAAGGGGATAAATGGGATAGTTGTAAAAGATTTTACGAGGTTTAGGTGCTATAGCTTATAACTATGATAGTTATCATTGGTGCCAAAAGAATTCATTGAGAATATCAAGGTGGTTGTGGCTGGTATTGATGCAAAATTGACACATGTTTGGAAAATTGTAAGAAATATGATTATGTGTTCTTTTGGTTGATAAAGTATGGTTTAACTTAGATTTGGCACATGCATGAAGGGCTGACTACCGGGCATTAAGTATTTCATCTCATGCCAATACATTTTATGGATAGACATGCATCAAATCTAGAACCTTGAAAAATCACATATTAAATGTACAAGAAAGATAAATTGAGAAAATTATTCTTTCATCTATGAACCATTTTAGCTAGCTTTATGATGATGAGTAGATGTTATGATATACTTGTTGAAATACTTCTTTGATTCTCATAAAAACCAAATCTACTTGTATATGAATTGTTATTTTTGCCGGATATCATTGAGATTAATAATTAACCACATGTTGACATGAAATAAACATCATAATTGATTAAAGTATATTTAATCCATGTAATTTCAAAAAATTTTGATTCTATCATGTTCATTTGCATTGATATTCATCTTTCCATCTTGCAGCTCAATTTATAATTAAGCTGATCAAGTAGCAAGTCGATATTGTTTGAAATTATTTCTAGGTATATATGGAGCAAGCTAAGTTCAAAGAGACAATTATGGTTTCATTGTTTTGATTACTTATTATTTAGCTTGTATGTGAGTAAGCCATCAAAAAAGAAAGTTTTAAAGTGGATAAGGAATAAATAAATCTTTGAAAAGAAATATCTTATCCTTCCTATTTGCATTTGGTGAATTATTAGGTTTAGTTATTTTTAATTTATCAAATATTGTATAGGAGGATGTGTACTTATTTTTTTCTAACATTAGGAATCCTTGGCTTGTGATTTTTTGTAACTTTGGTGAGAGCTTTACTTCAACCAGTCTACCCTGCATGTTGCTATTGGATTCTCTCCCAAATAATAGTTGTAATTGATATGAAGCTGAAATAAGATGGTAATCAAATAAATATGATTTTTATTTTTAACTTTGGTTTTCATAGTCGATTCATATTAATATATTTAGACTATTTGTATATGTCTACTTGCAGCCTAGTTTTTGACATGTATGACTGTGAAAAAAAGTTAAAAGATGAAAGAACAATATGGAATATGCCGCTAATAGCCCCAAAGATAGTTATGTTATATTTTTTAAGCAAAATAATTTATTTACATGAAACATAGAGCATAATAGTTATTAATCTTTTTGTTTATATTTCAATAATAACAGGTACCAATGTAATCAGATGGAAATGATTATGGATACTTTGCTTCATATTATATCCATCTTTTTATGCAGGATGCTCTCACAACTATCTCTCGAAACAAGATTTCTTGGTGAGACACAAATAAAAGATGTGTATACAATGGATTATGATAAGATGATTCATGTAGAGTGGCATGAGTATGGATAGCCAATTAAAAATGGTGGGCAATCATTTATGAGCTTTTTGACACTACAGCAAAGTGGGGGAAGGACAACGCTTCCCTGCTGATGCTTAGGAGAAGCATAGGGAAGAGTCAGAACCTGCCGACGCTTTTTACAAGCGTCGGCAGTATCCCAAAGTCCGCCGACACTTTTAAGCATCGGCAATTACCGACGCCTAACCGAACTTTTACCGACGCTTATAAGCATCGACGGACTCCAATCCCGCCACCGCCATCGAATCCGCTGACGCTTTAGAAAAGCGTCGGCATCACTGATCTTTGTCGATGCTTATAAGCATCACCGATCTTTGCCGACGCTTATAAGCGTCGCCGAACTCCCTACTTTCCCAAACCCCTGTCGCCCGAGCTCTAGATCTCCCGATCGAGCCGTTGCCGAACCCCCCCCCTCCTCCTCCTCCTCCTCCTCCTCCTCCTCCTCCGCTCGGCATCCTTCTCCTCCTCCTCCTCCTCCTCCTCCTCCTCCTCCCGTTCCACCGATGCAGCACCCGTCCGAGCGCCGAACCTCCTCCTCCTCCTCCTCCTCTGGCCGATAGTTCCTCCAAGCGCTGAACCACCTCCTCCTCCTCCTCCTCCGGCCATAGTTCCTCCAATCTGGTATTAAGTTTTTTTTTAAATATAAATTTTTACTTGAAAATGTTGGAACTATATTTGATCCCCATTTTAATTCATCGTACCAATCCCCTGTAAGTTTATATGTAGTTTTAGATAGATAGTACTCCCGGATTTTTTATTTTTTTTTTTGTTAATTCCAATTCCGCCGAGACTTGAAAGCAACGAGATATTTAAAAAAATACTGTTACAAGATCATACATTCCATGGATTAGAAATCATCATGTGGGTCATGGTTGCTTGGCTTGGATGGATTAGCCAAGCAACCAAACGTGTCGTGCTATTTATGAAGTAAGGATGGTATAATTCTATGGGGGTTAAAGTTAGATTAATGACCTTGGAAGCAGCATCAAATTTTGGGCATATGATATAGTAATAATAGTTAATTAGGTGATGTGTTTTGAGAGTGTGTTGGGGTCGGCTTGAAAAATGCACGAGTCATGCATGATGTACATATTTTTTCTAAGAGTTTTATCTAATATGATGTACATATTTATGTTGTACTTTCATTTGTATGCCATGGTATCACTTAGACAACTTGTATCTGGCTTGTTACATGGGTCATGAGTGGGAACTTAGTTTCCGCCTGGTATGCGTCCTTGGATTGCTGTTGCATATTCAGCTTCTGTTGCAGCTGCTGCTGCTGTTTTCTTGATCTACCCTATTGGTCAAGGAAGTTTCTCTGATGGTATGCCTTTAGGAATATCTGGTACTTTCAACTTCATGATTGTATTCCAGGCGGAACATAACATTCTTATGCATCCATTTCACATGTTGGGTGTAGCTGGTGTATTCGGCGGCTCCCTATTCAGTGCTATGCATGGTTCCTTGGTAACCTCTAGTTTGATCAGGGAAACCACTGAAAACGAATTTGCTAATGCAGGTTACAGATTCGGTCAAGAGGAAGAAACTTATAATATCGTAGTTGCTCATGGTTATTTTGGCCGATTGATCTTCCAATATGCTAGTTTCAACAATTCTCGTTCCTTACATTTCTTCTTGGCTGCTTGGCCTGTAGTAGGTATCTGGTTCACTGCTTTAGGTATTAGTACTATGGCTTTCAACCTAAATGGTTTCAATTTCAACCAATCCGTAGTTGACAATCAGGGTCGTGTTATCAACACTTGGGCTGATATCATCAATCATGCTAACCTTGGTATGGAAGTAATGCATGAACGTAATGCTCACAACTTCCCTCTAGACCTAGCTGCTGTCGAAGTTCCATCCCTAAATGGATAAGACTTTTGTCTTAGTGTATATGAATCGTTGAATCAAACAATGGAGCAATACCCAATATCTTGTTTTAGTTGGGTATTGCTCCATTGTTTGATTTAATAGTGTTTTGCACACAACACATAAGATAAGTATTAGTAAGTACTTTTTTAGTTTCTTTTTTTAAATTTATTTATATTATTTTATTTATATTAATAATATTTCTATTAATATTTAATATTTTTGAATATTAAATATTAATAATTTAATGACGAGATTTATTGTCGTTTCTTGCATGTCTCGTGAAAGTAAGAGTAGGCGCGAATTTTCCCAATTTATGACCTACCATACGATCCGTTATATAAATAGGTAAATTTTCCTTTCTATTATGAATAGCGATTGTATGGCCAATCATTGTGGGTATAATGGTAGATACTCGAGACCAAGTTACTATTATTTCTTTCTCCTCCCTCATGTTGAGTTTTTCAATTTTTCCCGATAAATGATTAGCTACAAAAGGATTTTTTTTTAGTGAACGTGATGATTGGTACTGGTATTTATTATGTTTCTTGTGTATTTGGCTGCCATTTATTTCTTAATGTGAATAAGCTTACACATTATTGGTCTGGGCTCTTTGACTATGTTAGGAGTGTCACTTACATGTTTATCGTTCCTCTGTTGTGGAGACTTGTGACAAAGATGTAATCTTGTACCATAAAATCTCATATCTAATTTTGTAGAATTGTTAATAAAAGGAACTCTTGTTGAAGCATTTTCCTCATGCATTAAATCATCAAATTGCAAGAATATGAGAATTCAGATGCTGAATATGCTTTACCTCATGCATTTTCCCTCATGCATTAAGAAAAATATGCTTTACCTATTTTGTTGTCTTTTCTTATCAGGTGCTTGACTGCTTGGAGATTAAAGAAACTCTGAAATCAATTTTAAAATCGGTTTAAGGTTTGTATATGGAGGCTATGATGATTATGCGATGTATGTTTGGTTGATTCAACTGTTTCTAATGTCAACAATCTTCGATGGCCTTCTTTTGTAGGCAACCGATTGTAGTTGTTTTGATTTAGTTGCGGATTAAATAGTATATAACTGAGCATCCTCTTTACTTTTTATTATTTATTATTCTTTTTCTTAGTAGATTATTTATTTATTTATAAATTTCTTGGTATATACCTGCATCTTACTGAGCATGTTATGCTTTAAGGTTAGTTTCATTATTGCAAATCTTTGATTTCAATACCATATGTAGTTTTGTTACGATCAATTATGATTTTTTATATATTTTTTTAAAAACTTGCATTGCATTGAAACATAGACCCGTCAATTGATTAAAGTACAAATTCTACATGATCCATACAATTATTTAATTTTTGTACGGATGGCAGAAATATGTACAGTGGTCAATTGAAATGTCCAGTTTGGACAGTTTGAGAATTGCAAATAATTTTATAGGTGCTTACAGTAATCAAACGGTACGGATAGAGTTCCAGATATATTTTGGATATCATTTCTTTTAGTTCTCCTCATACATATTTATTTGTATGGGGAGAACTAAGGGGAAATGCTGCCAAAATTTTTCTGGAACTTCTATTGCGTATCCTTTGGTTACTGTAAATGACCTATATAATTAATGCAATTCTTGAATGGGATAGGATCTCTTTACCTATTAGTTGGTGATAGGGTGCATTTAATAATACTGTAATTGATCTATTGAATAAACTTATTTTAAATTTATTCTGTTCTTATAAATGTTTGTTTATTTCAGTTAGCTTTTTCTTACAATGGATAAGAGTTGGATAACTAAACCGAGGAATAGCAAAGAATATCTGGATGGAGTACAGAATTTTATTAAATTTGGTATGGAGAGTAGTATCAGTGAAAAGATTTTATGTCCATGCCGAAAATGTGTAAATTCCAGTTCTCTATATCCAAATATTGTTGAAGAACATTTGGTATGGAATGATTTTTTAAGAGGTTATACTGAGTGGTTTTTTCATGGAGAGTCAAGGTTACAATCTACATGTAACCAAACCTCTAACATGGAACATATACCTGATTTTGGATCCATTAACCAACAGAAAAATCTTGCAAGAGATGATGATATCAGGGGTTTGCTCAGAGATGCTTTTGAATATGGTACTCAATATCCTGGAGATTACAGTGAAGGACAAGTAGCAGCTGGGTTACCTGAGGATCCTATATTTACTGAATCTATACATGATGGAGAGCTGATACCCCAACTAATGTTGGAACAGATCATTATCATAAGCTGATAAGAGATGCAGATCAAGAATTATATGCCGGTTGCAAGAACTTTTCAAAAATTTCTTTTCTTGTGCATTTGTTTCATATAAAATACTTGAATGGATGGTCTGGCAAGAGTTTTACTATGCTGCTCAAGTTATTAAAGGATGCATTTCCTGAAGGTACTAGTTTACCAACATTTTGTTATGAAGCCAAAAAATTAGTAAATGAATTGGATCTTGGATACGAAAAGATTCATAGCTGTCCAAATGATTATATATTATATCGGGGAGAACATGCCGATCAAGAGTCGTGCCATGTATGTGGATGTTCACGATGGACGAAGCAAAAAGAAAATGAGAGTGAGGGATTAGATGAATTGGATGCAACACAAATTAAACAAAAGCTGGCAAAGGTATTACGCTATTTTCCTCTTGTACCTAGATTGAAAAGGATCTATGCATCATCAAAGATAGCTTCGTCAATGAGATGGCATGATGAAAGCCGTACAAAAGATGGAATGCTGAGACACCCAGCGGATAGTTTAGCATGGAAAGCATTTGATGACAGACATCCTGATTTTGCATCTGATGCTCGTAATGTCAGGCTGGGTTTAGCCAGTGATGGGTTCAATCCATTTCGGACCTTAAGTTCGGTCTATAGCACCTGGCCAGTTGTACTGATTCCTTATAATTTGCCACCATGGATATGCATGAAACAGTCTTCACTTATTTTATCAAAGGTCATTCCAGGTGATAAGGGTCTAGGTAATGATATTGATGTTTTCTTACAACCTTTAATAGATGAATTGAAATAACTGTGGGAGGGTATCAGTGCAATTGATGCTTCAAATGGCCAAACATTCAATCTGCGAGCAGCTCTATTATGGACTATTAACGATTTTCCTGCATATGCTAATTTATCTGGCTGGAGCACTAAGGGACGAGTTGCATGTCCTTCTTGTGGTGAATCAACCCATTCAATTTGGTTAAAACATGGAGGAAAGTTCTGTTATATGGGACATCGTCGATGGTTGGAGGCAAATCATCCATTTCGATTTCAGAAGGATTTATTTGATGGTACTATAGAGTTGGGATCTGCTCCAATTTTACCTTCTGGTTCTGATATTTGTAGACAAATGCTTGGTATCAGACATAGTTATGGGAAGATGACAAAGTCCTCTAAAAAGCGAGAAAGAGATGATGTTGAGACTTCGGTACAAGAAGAAGTATCGGAGGAAGTCAATACTTGCACCTTAGATACGGTAGTGTTCGAGGATCCGGATAATTTCTTTGAAGTTGAAAATGATGATGATATAATCATGGCAACTACCCATCAGTATACTAAACAATTATGGAAGAAAAGAAGCATATTCTTTGACTTACCTTATTGGGAGCATAATATACTCTGGCATAATCTTGATGTTATGCATATAGAAAAGAATGTTTGTGATAATTTGATTGGAACAATATTAAATCTTGATGGAAAGACTAAAGATAACATGAAGGCGCGTCTTGATTTAAAAGAAATAGGCATCCGACATAAACTTCATCCACAAGTGCTTGCAAATGATAGAACTTATATCCCTCATGCATGTTATACAATGTCTAGTCGAGAAAAAGATCTCTTCCTGACAGTTTTAAAGAATATCAAAGTTTCTGATGGATATGCCTCAAATATTTCACAATGTGTGAATCTGAAAGAGTGCAAAATTTCAAATCTTAAAAGTCATGATGGACATATATTAATGCAAGATATTCTTCCATTGGCTTTAAGGTCGTCAATGCCAAAACAAGTTATTACGGTTATTTTTCAGTTATCATCATTCTTCAAGGCATTATGTTCTAAGGTTCTTGATCCTCAGGAGCTTGATCAGTTGTAGTCTCAAGTCGTACTTACATTATGTCAGATGGAAAAGATTTTTCTCCTGGATTTTTTACGATTATGGTTCATCTACTTATTCACCTAGCTTCGGAAGCTAAACTTGGTGGACCGGTACATTACAGATGGATGTACCCTATCGAGAGGTAATACTGTAAAACTTAAATTTTATAATTTATATAACTTTTTCATTATTTAATATGATATAAATATCATACTTTTTGAAGGTATCTTGTACGTTTGAAAGATTATGTACGAAACAAAGCCCATCCTGAGGGCTCAATAGCAGAGGGATATATTGCTGAAGAGTGTTTAACATTTTGTTCAAGATATCTCGAAGGTGTTGAGACTGTATTCAATCGACCTCAACGTCATGGTGATATAATGGAGAATACACATCTATACAAATTTGCCTCATCCAGAAGATTTATAGGAAAAGCTGAAAGTATTGTTCTTGACCATAAATCCATGTCACAAGCATACCGTTATGTATTGCTACATAGTGACATAATATCTGACTATCGTAGGTTAGTCTATCTACACATGAATAATACTAAATATTAGACATGTTGTTGTCAAACTTATATTTGATTGTCATGCAGTGAATTTTTATCCGTACAACGACAAGCCAATCATTCCACTCGTCCTAATCCAAGGATTGAACAAAGATGGTTGGTTGAGTTATTCCCTAATTGGCTTGCCAATCAGGTTAGTATATATAAGTCGTATAATAATTTTATATATTTTTAACATCGAATAAATGATCGATAATTGATATTATATTTTTTAGGTACCAGTATGATGGAGAAAAATAGTTCAGCAGAATTAATTGCACTTGCCAGAGGTCCAAATTATATTGTGAACAAATATAATGATTTTATTATAAATGGCTTTAAATTTCATACCAAGGAGTGTGAGAAACTTAGGAAAACTCAGAACAGTGGTGTTATGGTTGAAGCAGATAGAAAATCTTATTATGGTATACTTAAAGATATTTTGGAGTTGGATTATTATGAAATTTTAAAGTTATATTATTTCGATGCGATTGGGTGGATATTAATACACCGAGAGGTTTGAAAAAGGACTCAAACGAATTCATACTTGTCAATTTTTCAAGATTGATACATACGGGTATGTTATTGAAGGATGATCCATTTATCTTTTCATCTCAAGCTCGACAAGTTTTTTATGTACAAGACTCGAAAGATAAAGAATGGGCTACTGTTATTAAGACAAAACCCAGAGACTTGTATGACATGGAAAAAAGGGTGGAAGAAGAAGATGATGATACTTACACTCAGTGTATGCCTTATAATATTGTACCGGATGATCATATAAATGATACAACCATTTTGGTTAGGTTGGATTCCGAGAAAGGTACAACTAGTTGATTATGACAAGTAAGTAGTTTGTAAGATGGTTTACATTTTTGCATTAATGATTATGTTATATTTTAAATTGTAATTCATTTATGTTATAATTTGATTATAATGTTGACTGACTTGTTTTTAAATAATGCAGGTTAGGTACACCATGCCTCGAAGGAAGCGATTAGCAGATGTACAATTTCAGTTTTTTCAGACCGAGGCTGGTACTTCATCACAGCAGCCCGAGGGTAGTCGATCAGTTTCACATCGGTCTGATGGCAGTCCCTCTATTTCTGCACATCAGGCCGATGCTACTACCTCTACACCTCAGGACGACGCTATTCCCTCCGAGTTCGCACATCACGATCCTTCTATGGATCATCCTGATGACAAGCCTATCATCGATGATATACAGATACAGGGTACATAATTTAATAATTCTATCTCATTTCAATTCATGCATATGCAATAGTTTTGATATACAACATTCTGTATTTTTTTTTTGTAGATGGATCCGGGAGACTCAAGCATAGGCGAGGACCCATATTAGTCCGTGATGTGTGGCAGTTACCTGAGGGTAAGAGGATAGTGATAGAGTGCAACAAGCTACGGCAGCCTATTAAGAAAGCTGCTAGCTTGTTGACTAGCTTTCTAGGGACAGTAGCACACCGTGGTCAGCTATGTCCCCTGAATTATTCGAAGTGGAACGACATGCTTCCTGCATATAAAATAGAAATGCTACGAGTTGTGCAGGTAAAAAAATTAATATATTATTTTATATCTTAGGTTTTTAACAATTGAATTGCTTATTTCATTTAATATTTATTTTATTGTTTAATTAAATTGTAGAGCAAGTTCGTTCTTCCTTCAGATTCATCTGATTTTGTGCTTAAGTCTTTCAATCACAAGTGAAAAGAATATAGGGCGAAGTTGAAGAGAGACTACAAGAGAGGGTAGGACAGAGGAGCAGGTTGTAGCTACCTGTCCTCTTGATGTTCACCCTCATCTGTGGATGGAGCTGGTGCACTATTGGTTCTCCGAGAGGGCACAGGTTGTGTAGCATCATCAAACACTTCAAAATTTATTAATTCTCACTTATCATAATTATATTTATACAATATATAACATTATTTTAATTTTATTTTGTAGACGTATTCTGATATTGGTAGAGCTGCACGAGCTGCTCAGTCTATTCCTCACACAGCGGGGTCCAAGAGTTATGCACGGCTCAGGCATGAGTTTGTATGTTTCTCATCCTATAATACTTTTAGTACACTTTTACTTTTAACATCATGTATCATCATGTATTATGCATGCGCCATGTATCATGGTACAGGGATATAAGATGTGTTATTTTGGATTTTTTTATAATATTTATTCTTTACATAGGCTAATCAGCAAGGGAGGGAGCCTGGTGAGGTGGAGTTCTATCGGATGACTCACATTCACCAGGATGGCAGTTTTGTTCGGGACGAGTCCAGAGATATATATGTATTTTTTTATTTATGTTATATTATGATTTATATTTTTATTTTTATTAAGTATTGATATATGTATTTTTTATAAAATATAGAATAGGGCTACCTCTATGATCTCCGAGCGTGCTGGCGAGGGTTCATCATCTACACAGAGCAGTCGCATCGAGGCCGAGGTATTCTCGGAGTTGATGGGACCAGAGCGTCCTGGACGAGTGAGGGGTTATAGGATTGGAGTCACCCCTACTCAGTTATCTGAGGTGCGTAGATATACTCGGGATACTAGAGAGAGTCATGATCAGTTACATGTTCGTCAGCTCCAGGAGAAGATAGCAGAGCTCCGACAGACATGTGATGCAGACATAGCAGAGATGTAGACCATTAGGTCTCAACTAGAGCATGTTACATCTATGCTGCATATGTTCATGTCATCTCAGGTAAGTAATTATTTATTAATTTTGTATGTATCTAATAATTTAGAATATATATAATGAATGTATTATAATTTCTGATGTATATCTTGCAGGTTCCTGGTGCATCTACAAGTCGCATACCTGATGACGACCAGCCTCCCATGGATCAGTGATGCCAGATGGTTTTTTTATTATTTATGTATGCTTTTGTTTATTTGAACTTGGATTGATACGTTTATATATATATATATATATATATATATATATATATATATATATATATATATATATATATATATATATATATATAACTTTTATATTGGTTTGTATTGTGTTGTGTATGTTGGATGTGATTTGTGATACATATTTGAATATTTTCATTTGTTTGTGAATGTTGGATGTGATACAGGTTTGAAATGTTTCATTTTCATAATGTATACAGGTTATGGATTTGTATATATGGCTGTTTATTTTTTTTTAAAAAAAAAAAATCTACCGACGCTTTAAAGCGTCGCTAGGTTTGGACCTGGTGATGCTTTAAAGCGTCGCTATACCTGGAACTGGCGACGCTTTAAAGCATCGCTATAACTGGAACTGGCGATGCTTTAAAGCATCGCTAGGGTTTCAGTCTAGCGATGCTTTAAAGCGTCGCTAGATTTAAAACTAGCGACGCTTTAAAGCATCGGTAAATAAAAATTTAGCGATGCTTTAAAGCGTCGATAAATGCTGATGCTTTTTTGAAGCATCGGCAGGTTATGTCCCAACGCTTGCATAGACGACGCTTTAGCGACGCTTTACAAAATGTCGGGAGATTACTTAGCGATGCTTAAAAGCGTCGGGAAAGGTCAAAAAAAGCATCGCTAAAGCCCAGATTCACTGTAGTGTGACTAGCCTAACAAAATTTTATGAGCAGCTGCCAGTTAGTATGAATGTTTGGCGAAAGATATCTAAGATCACTAAACTTGAACTTTAGGAATACACGAAGATGATATTGATTTCTATTTCATATATGATTTGGCACTTATTTTTATGATATATTAATAATATTTTTTGTTATTTCAGAAAAAAGTATGATGTAGGAGATGAGCATTATAATTTTGTAATGAAGACTTTGATAAGAAAATGGAGAGGAATGAAGTACCGTTTTTAAAAAAATATTAATAAGAAATTATAATAAGAATAGGAAAAGACAAGATAAAGTACCTAAGAATGTCGTAGAGGCTCAATGAAAGGAAGCTATAGATGGTTGGTCTACTCTACAATGGTAGGTATATAGAAATTATTATTTTTCATCGATTGAGATTAATTTTTTATAATAGTTAATATCAGTTTTAAATTTTGGTATATATGGAACAATGATAAAAAAGGGCAAATATCAACATTGACTGCAAGAAGAAGTACAAGTATTCCCATTGTGCAGGAACAAGGGGCTTCGTACAAATCAATCACTTATATGTGAAACTCATCTAAATTTTTTTAAGTGATTTCTTGGAAAAATATGTGTTATGTTCAACTAATTTTTTCTTATGTTGTATACTCAGTTCAAAAGGACAGAAAAAAAACTGAGCCATCCCTGCATGTGGGTGAAGACTTGTACTAAAATGAATGGTAAACCTGTAAATAATGGTGCTGCTGGACTAGTTATAAATATCCTTTATTAATCAATTAAATTATAAGCCTATTTTATTTTTATTATAATATTTATTTCTTGTAATTAATACATACATGTTTACTGTAACCAAAAGGAAATGTTTATAGATGCAGAAGATGATGAAATATTTTCTAAACAGTTTGGCAAAAAAAGACCATACATGATCCGTTGCTTAGGGATAGGACCAACTTCCAGTTTATTGTGGGGTTTTAAAGCAACAAATGAAGTCTCAAAAAAGAAAAATGAGAGTTTGCATAAAATGGTTAATAACTTGCAGGTCAAGTTAGAACTCTCCAAGTACGAGTAGCAAATTTTTATGGTTCAATAGTTTCGATGAGTACTTTAGTTAAATATATATATATTATTTCTATATGAATGTGATTGGATAATTTAATCTTTATTTTCAGAATTGTTCTGAGTTTTTTGAAAATATAAAAATGTAATGGATGAACCCGATGACATTCATTCTACTTACTATTTGATTGATGAATTTAACATGTTATTATACTTATTTATTAATAGGATATTGCCAACATAAAAGAAACTGATGATCATTCATCAAAGATAGATAAAATGTCATCTGTTAGTAGCAAACATAATCTAGAGGAATCTATGATATCATGCAATACTTGTAATTTAATATTTTTTAAGAAAGTTGGCTAACTCTCTGGTAATAGAGTTGAACTAAACTATCTTAAGTGAACATATCACCCATTCTTGAATCATCTAAAATTATAAATAAAATTTATTTTAATAAATTTATAGTTTTTAATAGAATGGTTCAATGTTATTAAGTGGTGAATCATCAGGATTTATTCATTATATTATATGAAATCAGTACTTGCAAGGTGAAGAAGTAATTTTATTGGATATCTCACAGAAAGAAGTAGGTAAAGAAACATTTATTCTGATAATAAAGAAAAGATATTGATAGGCAAAAGTTTGGAAGATGTGTTTTATAAGGTTTCTGTTTCTTATGCAATTGAGCTCGATGCTCCATTGCTTGTAAAGGATAAAAGTCGATCTTTAATAAAACATGCTATAAACACATATTATTTGGTGGAAAAATTATGTATGTATTTGTATACATTATTGGTTTAATAATAATTTATACTAGCACTAAAATGATGTATGTTTATATGATTCTTTTCTTTTGCAGATTCAGGTGATATAATGGAAGGTGTCAAAGAAGATATGGAGATTTTGCAAAGTTTACTTTATCTTTATTCTCTTTATGGTATAGCAAAATAGTTGAAACTTGTTTTATGATATGTTTTGAGTTTTAGTATTTACTTTCTTTTGAAATCAGTACTATGTTTTATTTCTTGTTCTTTGGATTTTGATGAAATTAATAAAGTTATTGAGACAATATTTTTGTGAGATTACCACTATATATTTCAACTATATTAATATAATGATGAAAATTATCTTGTTTGTAGTTATTTTATGTCTTTCTATTTTTATTTGCTATTACAGGTGATCCATATTTTGAAATTGGATTGAGCAAGACTATATTTAATTATATATCCATGTTTTATTATTGATAGTATAGGTTCATTCATACCCACGTTTTATTAATTCCAACAATTCTAATTCGTGTGTATTTAATTATCCATGTTTTATAAAAGAGGGTATAGACTAGATTTACACTCACGTATACAATCTTACATACATTAGATATTACGTGGGTAAAGCATGCCTACACACATGAAAAAAAATGTGGATATAAGCACACCCACGCCGGACATACCTATGTTTAACCAAACGTGGGTACCAACGTGGGTATAGGCATATATCCTTTTTAAGTTTTATCTATGTATTTTTTACATGGGTGTGGCTCAGTTTTTTGTAGTGACATCAGACTTACCTGGGAATTACTGGTGCTCCCAGGTCAAGCTAAGCTCCCAATCCAAGTAGAGCTCTGGGCTGAGTAGAGCCCCTAGGCTAAGCAGAACTTCCAGGCAGAGTAGGGCTTCGGATTGAGTAGAGCTCTCTGGTCGAGCAGAGCTCCCAGGTCGGGAAAGTTTCCAGGCCGACTAGAGCTACCAAGTCAGGTTGGCTCTCCTAATGAGTCATAATAGATAATAACTTGACAAAAGCTATTGTCTCAATGAAAAAATTATGGGCAATCAGATCCCAACACCATAACGAGGGAATCATAACAATAGAAATTATAGGAGGCAAAATATAACGACCTTAATTGAATCTATTATGCCTATCAGAAATGAACACCTCGTTTGAGGGACATTTTGACGCCACATAGACCTTGTTTCATTGTATTCATCTCTTATATGGGTAAGAAGGAGCTCTGGCCAAGGTATGCAAGTTACCATATGCTCATATACTAGTTTTCCAACTCTTATTATGGTTATCCACCACAACTCAGGCTGTTATTCAGATCACCAAACTAATTTGAGCATCAGTGTTTCTGCTGGTATCCTTGACCAAGGTTTTCTTTACAGATCTCTCCATCTGAAATAAATGCTCAAGAGGAAGAGAGGTCCCTTCCCACCAGAGGGACCTGCGAGATCTCTGATCCTATTGGAACTTCAAGTAAAAGTGATTTGGTAGCAACATAGGGTATAGTCAAACTACTTTCAGATGCCAAATTTATGATGTCTCTCAGCTTTGAGGAGGAGCATATGTGATTGGGAAAGAATGTGACTTCTTTGAATAATGGAGGCCAAAATTTCTTAGGAAGGCTTATGATGAGAAAGAGAGGAAAAGAATGGGAGGTTTGTAAGTGGTAACTAACATTTTGAAACTCGGACTTAGGTCCCACTGTGATACCAGAATCTTAGCTCTTGCCTCCCTTCCTCTCCATTCTATTCCTAACTTCTTCGCTCCTCTTCTCAACCACCAAGGTTTCAATCCTGCTTCCTTCTCCCCATCCATCAACCAATTCTACATTCATTGTCGCATATCTTATGGAGCTATAACTTCGCCTAGTTAAACTTTAGATCCATCTTGGCCTCAAAGGTGGAGTTGTTTAATGGGGAGGTTTGAGTTGTCGAAGGATTATGAGGGGTCCCATCATTGGAGGTGGTCCAACTTTGCATCGATCAAGCAACCAATACTCGAAGAGGTTGAAGTAGTTAGGCCTCTTGCTAGAGGAGGGTGCATTGTCACCATTGTCATTATCATCATCACCATTAGAGGAGGATCTAACGGTAGTGGTGAAGGAATCGAGGGTGTGCTATGTAGATGGTGAAGGGTTGGAACTTGATGTAGGCATAGTCGAGGTGGTAGAAGTAGAGGTGGTCAATGACAAAGTTAATATTGAGGGTTGGAATAGGAAAGAGGGTTTGGCTTGAAGGAGAGAGTTTTAGAAGAGTTTTTACCATTAGGAGGTTTTTCTGTTGGTGTGCTTAGAGATTCATGCATTATGTTTTTTCGATGTGATCTCCGATGACTACCGGGGTTGCTGAGGTCATCGTTGCCAGCTAGGATGGTGACCAACACTAGGAGCTCTATGAGGACATTTGATACGATGGATCAGGCAAGTTCTGGCTGGAACAAAGGATCAAGCTATCAGGCGATGTGGGTTTCGACGGAGCCATCATCGAAAGAGGTGACTGAGCTAGCTTGATGCTATTCCGAGGTGGCAGAGCTTCCAGAGGATGAGGTCAAAGGGGAAACGGAGGAATGGTTGACTAAGGGGCTGGTGGCAAGGAGTCTTGGTTTCGGCAACATAACAGACTTAAGGGTAATGTTATGGCATACAACCTGGAATAGGGATTCCTGTTATTTCGATTTCAAGAGGCAAGGGAGTGGGACTCCATCCTTGTTTGGCCTTGGGTGGTCACCAGTCAATCACCGACAATGGAATCATGGCAATCGTGATTCTACCCATTGCTCGCTTCGATCCGGTTTGCCCTGGTTTGAGTAAGGCTGTCTCAACTTCTAGTGAAACTCTAAGGGTTAGCTGTGCTCCGGAGCATCACCTGTTTGGCCAGAGAACCAGTGATGGTAGATGACTGCATGGTGGAGTGAAGGAGGGTTGGTTTTGCCCGGATCTATGTTTGAATTGATCTCTCCCGACCGTTATGGCCCAAGGTATTGATCAGTGGTCCAAAGGGCAACCGGTGGCAACAGTTTACCTACGAGAACCTCAACAGCGTGTGCTTCTAGTGCGGCTTCTTCCATGGTTCGAGGGAGACTTGTTCGGGAGGTGGGGACAGCAAATTGGCAGGGCTCCAATCGTTAAATATGGTCAAAGCTGAAGAGGGGGCAGTGGTGGATGGCTCGAATGGGCAATGCTTGGGGTCCTAGCTTGTGGCAATCAAACAATGGCTGCCATAACCAGAGAAGATGGGCGGTTTTGAGAGGAATGAGGCCGATCATGGAGATGCTGGTTCAAGCTCGAGGAGACCGGGGATGGAACCGGTATGCTCGGGTGATGGGAAGGCCAACATCTTGCTGGAGGTTGAAGGGTGGTCCAAGCTAGTGAAGATCGCTCGACAGCGGTCCCCCCCTCCGACTGTCGGTCGCTTCTAGTGGTGGAGGATTTAGTGTTGGACAAGGGATAGCAGACCATTTTGGGCCATTAAAGATGGGATCGGTTGCTTTGGGCTTGGGTGAGGAGGGAGGCAGGCCCAGAAAGGAGGGGGCCATGGGCTTGGGCCAATCCAAGCATGCCCGGTCTCCTAATCTTCCATTGGGTTGGGCAGGAATAAGGCCTGGTTCAAGCAGATCTGAGACGACTGGGCCCAGCAAGGGGCCGAGGAGAAAAAATAGAGCATTGGCCAAGGAGTCGAATCCTCCTGTGACTAAGGAGCTACCATTGGTTGGCAAAGGTTATCAGGGGACCTTTGTTTTCACTACGGGTGGCCTGGGGGAGGAGGAACTCTATCAATTCAAAAGGCATCGTGGGACATCGATGTCCAGGAAGAGGTGGGATCGCCTATACAATAGCCAGAGATGATGGTGGAGCTCTAGGATTTGAGTCATGAGGATGTTGTTGGGTGGCTTAGATAGGCCATCCAGGGGACAGGGGATGGGCCTCTAATGATGGTCGCATCACTAGAGGAGATTATGGTGGATCAGGCTGAGGGGAGTACAAGAGTGGACTCCCTTTATATTAGGTGTCATCATGAGGATTTTGATTTAGAATTTTTGGGGGATAGGAAAACCTGCATTTCGGACTTCTTGTGACAGATTGATCTAACATCACTATCCTGACATTTGAATGCTGCTTGAGACCCGACTTTTTGGTAGGAGCCTGGACCGGGTTAGGAGGCGGCTACATTTGATGTGGAGTACCTATGCTATCGAGTCTAGAGGCTTGTCAGGGGGAATTTTGCTGATGTGGAGGCAAGGTTCTATAAGGGTGGATGCTTTTCACAGGTATGAGCAGCAAGTTGCCATGGTCATCTCTGAGTAGACTAGTAGCTCCTGGCTCCTTTCTGGTATGTATGCAAGCACTGAGTACAGGAAGTGGAGGAGGCTTTGGTATAAGATTTCCAGGCTGCTATCCCAAGGCACCCCTTTCCTTGTTGCTGGTAACTTCAATTGTATTACAAGGTCCCATGAGAAGATGGGAGGCAAGCAGTTTGTGGACAGCATCGACTCTAGAGGGTTTAGGAAGTTTATAGGTGATACTAGTCTGATTGATCTTGGCTACTTTGGTTCTCGCTTCACCTAGTACACAACCAGTCTAGAATCGCCAAAGTTTGGAAGAGGATCGATCAAGCACTTGATACTACTAGCTGGATGCAGTGGTTTTCTGGGCATCATGTTCAGCACCTCTCAAAGATTGTGTCAGGTCACTGCCTACTCCTGATCATTATTGATAGTCCGAGTTTATTCATACCACCATTCTACTTTGAAAAGTTCTAGACCTTCTATCCAAGGTCTTGGGATCTAGTTAGAATGGTTTGGAGCATGCTGATTCATGAGAATGCGAAGTATCAGATGACCCAAAGATTGGAGCTGGCTAGACATAGATTTCTTCAATGGAACTAGACTGAGTCAGTGACATCTTCAGATAGATTGAGGAGGTGGAGGCTGATTTTGCTAATCTTCAGAGCAAGAGGATCAGGAAGGAGGTCTTCAAGAGGCTGACCTGGGGATGCTTCATTGTAGCCTCTCATCCCACCACTCTTTATTGAGATAGTAGGAGACTACATGAAGGCAGAAGTCTAAGGTTCAATGGATAAGGAAGGTGATTAGAATACTAGATTCTTCTACCAGTCTACTATGATCTGGAGATCGGCCAATCATATCAGGCGCTAAGAGAGGATGATGGTACATTTGTAACTGATAGTGATCAGATCAAGAGGTAAATTCTTCAGTATTTCAGGTCGAGGTGGATCCTTCCTTTAGGAGATGATATTCTTCTCTAGGGATCCCATCCGGTGGATCACATCTTTGATTAGGAAAACTCAAACCTGACTCACCCCATGTCTTCCATGGAGGTGTAGGTAGCCCTTTGGTCCCTTGGGCCCAGATGGGTTTCCTCTCCTATTCTTTTGCCAGTACTGGTCCATTATTAGGGATGAGGTGATTGAGGTGGTGTAGGCGGTCTTTCTTTTTAGCACTCCTATTCTTCCATCGGTATTGGGGTGAGATGATCGAGGTGGTGCAGGTAGTCTTTCTTTCCGGCATCCCTATCGAGTGGAAGAAAATTTTGATCGCTCTTATCCCTAAGAGACCTGATACTTCTATGCCCAGCCATTTCAGACTGATCAATTTTGTACCACCCTTTACAAGATTTGTGTGACGATTTTGGTTAGGTGGAGCAATTGCTTGTGCCTCGTCTCATTAATCCTGAGCAAGGTGTCTTTGTCAATGGATGCTGCATCACTGATAATATTTTTCTTGTCCAGGAGTTCATATATGACCTTAGGTGTGCCCCTTCACAGCAAAGTCTCATGGTGATCAAGTTAGATATGGAGCGGGTTTATGACTGGATGAGTTGGCACTTCCTTCGAAGGACTATTCATGATTTCAATTTCTAGCACTGGTGGATCAGTTGGATCATGGGCTATGTCGAAGCCCCTAGTTTTGCCATCTTGGTTAATGGTGCATTGACTAAGTACTTTTGCTCGACAGTCGGTCTTCACCAAGGTTGTCCTCCGTCTCCTTACCTATTTATTTTATGTGCTGATGCTCTCTCTTGTGCTCTAAGGGATGTGATCCAGGGATCATTACTGAAGGCCTACTGGCTTGCCCCTGGAGCCTAGCCTCTCTCTTATCTTCTCTTTGTAGACGATTGCCTTCTAGTCGGGCTTTACTATAAAATGCGAGATACTTTGCCACCATTATTGAGTCATATTATCGTGGATCTGACCAGTTGGTGAATTTGCAGAAGTCCACTATTATTTTTAGTCCCAAAATGAAGGCTCAGATGAAGCAGGCGATCCCTTCTAGACTGGAGATTTCTTAGCAGACCGGGACTTTTACCTACCTTGATGTTTCTGACTGGTGGGAGGCTTCGAAGGATGGAGTACAGGCCCATAATGCAATGGATCCGTGATCATTTCGAGGGTTAGCAGGTCTCTACCCTTTCTATGATGGGCAGGCTTACTCTCATTATAGCTATCTTGAGTTCCATCCTTGTTTAGCTCCTGGAGAATACTATGCTGCCAAGCTCTTATCTCAGGAAGATGGAGCAGCTCTTCCAGAATTTCTTGTTGACTTCTAGACATGACAATCATGGGCTCCATCTGGTGTCTTGGGATACTGTTTGCCAGTCAGTTAGAGATGGAGGCCTTGGGATCCAGTCATTTCTGGTTAGGAGGAAGGTATTGATTACTAGGCATGAAGTGAGATATCTTCTTTAGCCCAACTATTTGCGAAGCAGAGTGATGAGGACCCATTATGAAGCCTGAAACTAGGGATCCCAGATTCTGACCTCTCGTGGTTGCTCTTTTATTTGGAGAGAGATTTATGCCCATGGTCCTGTTGTGCTAGCTCAGGTCAAATGCTTAATTGGAAATGAGTCTATGGTTGATGTGAGTTAGGATGTGTGGATCTCCAACATACCCTTGTTCAGGTGGCCGACCTTTGTTAGCATGGAAGTGGTCCACAACTTTTAGGTTTGTGACTTGCTTGCAGATGATGATAGGACTTGGAGAGCTTAGGAGGTTACTAGACTCTTCGAGAGCCAACTAGCTAATCGGATTCTTGCCGTCATGATCCCAATCCACTATAGCCAGGACTCGAGGGTGTAGGGCCACTCTTGCTACCCTAAGCTTCCTTCTAGCACCCTGTTTAATATGTACAGGAACCCTTTGGGTATAAGGATTATGGCTGCCTGGATATAGAGATTGCCTATTCATCTGAGAGTGCACCTCTTCCTTTGGAAGGTGGCTTGGGGTCACCTCCCCATGAGGGCATTGCTTAGGTGTAGAGGTATAGATTTGCCAGTGATTTGTCCAGCTTGTGGTTTAGAGGATGAGTTCACTGAGCATACCATCCTGCATTGCCCTAGGACGAGGATGATTGGAGGTTGGCTGGGAGATGCTCTTGGAAAGAGAATGATAGGTCTTGGTTGTATCCTTTCCTTGACATGATCCAACAGTGTTCAGTCGAGGTTGGTCACCAATCTACCTACATCGCTTATCAGATTTGGCTATCTAAGAATAGCTTGGTCTTTAAGGCAGTGCTCCTTAGGTACACTAGGTATTTTAAAGAGCTACATTCATGGCTATGAAGTATCATCACTTTGATACTATTACATTCCTTGCAGCCTCAGATTCCTGGAACTCCCATGCTATCTCGATAGTGATCTAGATGGCTATCTACATTTCCTGGGAGCTCCCTCCTCTGGGATTTATCAAGGTAAACTTTGATGGCGGCATTCATGGTGCTTTGGGTGGTGCTAGATTTATTATCCGGGATGCTGAGGGCAAACTACTGGTAATGGAAGGTTTCTTTTTCCATGAGACTTTGGTTCCAGAATCTGAGCTCAGAGTAACATGGGCGGGCATCATCTAGGCTAGGCAGGAGTTGCATGCTGAGAAGATTCTCATTGAGGGAGATTCCATCGTTGTCATTAGATGGATTCAGGATAGGACGAAACAGTGTGAGGTCTACCCTCTCCTTCACGACATTTGGCAATCTCTTGGATCACCTATGATGGTGTCGGTTCACCATGTCTACAATAAGGTGAACAGTGTGGCCCGGCTGACTAGGTTGTCTCCTTCGTTGCTGAGCATTCTGGAGATTGGTCTTGGCACCAGGACGATTATATTTCTCAGCCTCTTCAGGACTTACTTTCTCTTGACCTTCTGAGCTGCTCTCATACTAGAATTGTGTGACTATCCATTTATGTATAAAAAAAAAGTTTGACTTTTTTAAATATTTTTTTTAAAAAAATATTTTTTTGAAGATAAGAATATATCTATGATGACAACATATTGTTATGCTGACATCATCAAGCTGACTGGACAATTGAATTGGCTTGATTGCTGAACAAATGACCAGAACTGAGTCACCATTTGGTCCGGTTTTTAAAATATTGATGATAATAGCTAGCTACCTTTTACCCATATGGATCACCTAAAAAATGTTTTTGAATTCAATATTGGAATTGATGGATCTTCCAAGACTTCGACCACGAGTAATTATTTAGTTCATAGTAACATCCTTATTGTCGATTGTTTGAGAATTTTTTTTTGAAGGTTGCAAGATGATAGGTTGAAAGGGAAGAAAAAACAAGCAAATTATTTTTCTTTACATTAAGCATAACAATTTTTATGGATTTCGAATAAAAGATCCGCTGCATTGATTTTGCCAAAAAATGCTGGATCAAACCGATTCATACCTAGAAATCCTGCATGGTTATACTCGATCAAAGTTTGAAAAGGTAAAAATAATTTTTTTAAGTAAAAAACACATTTAATAAATATTTAAAATATATTTACTAAATACCTAGTTGCATGATTATTTTTTTTAGAAAACATCCATCTAATTCTTAGATTCAATGACAAAATTGCCCGGGAGCTGTAAAAAGCTAATCTTTTCTTGCAATCAATAATATTAAACTAATTCTTAATAAAAAATTATTTAAACTTATAAGAAACCAACATGTAGTGGTTGTAGTACAATTAATTAATTTTTTTGATGAAATAGGATAATATAATTATTGATTGTCTTGAGATAATAGTATGCTCTTTCCCATAACAACCCAGAATTTACATCTAGGAGTATAATAGCAAGCATAGGTTGGATATTGGGCTGCGCCAGGCTATGCTGGTCCAACTTTGACCAATCCAATCAATCATACAGGCATATTAAATTTGATAGTCATTGGCCTTGCAAATAGTAGCTTTGTCCGAATGCAAGAGGATTCATTTTTTAACTTAAACTACTCTTAAAACCCACCATCTTTTTTCCAAAAAAGTAGCAGGATCTAAAATTAATGTTAGAATAGTTAGAATTTTAATGATTATTATAATTATTTTTAATAAAAATAATAATGATAAAATAATGATAGTTAATATAAATATATATATTTTTGGTGTTAGTTGATATCTCTTGCATTAGGTTTCCTCCTATATCTCAATTATTAGAATAATTACTAGAATTTTGTATAATGAAGATCTAATATAAAAAAAAATAGACTGCTATAGTAGTTTGATTATCATGAAGCAAATAAAGCAAGTTGCTAATATTAATTGTGATCTTATAAAGAAGGATAACTTTAATATTAAATATAGTTAAAATTTGAATATACATGAACTTATAGTGATAGTTTTGATATAAACAAATCATCGTTCATGCAAAAATTGAATGTAGTTGCATTATCCTATTAAAATGATGTGATACTGTTGTGTTAATATAGATGTTGAAATACAAATCAATAAATTCAATATTTTCAAGAACTTAAAAAATAGTAACTTCATATAGTATGGGCAAGTTTGATACAGCAACATGTTTGTCCATTTTATGGACAATCATACTTTGTTTTACTATTTTATAGTATGAGAAAGTTGATGTTATGTTATTTTCTTTTAAGTGATTGTAGCTTGGGAATATCACACTATATTTCTAACTAAATATATCCATTTTTTAAAAAATTGATAATTTTGATATGGTAGCATGATTATATTTTTATAGATTGAGGTCCACAATGAAGATTCATACGGTGTTTATTTTATAAAACATACATGAGCTTAGTTGTCATCACTATAATAAATCATATAGGTATGTTGGACCTGGCAATTGTTGCCCTCACAAGTACTAGGTTGACCTAAATGCAAGAGAATTTATTTTCTAATTTAAACTACTTTTTAAAACCCTACCATCTTATTTTTGAAAAAGTAGGATATATAAAATTGATTTTAGAAGAGTTAGTATTTTGATGATTATTATAATTATTTTTTAACAAAAATTAGTAATAGAAAGAAAATGATAGTTGATATAAATATATATTTTTCATATTGGTTGATATCTCTTGTACTAGATTTTCTTCCATACCTCAATTACTGGAATAATTACAAGAATTTTATATAATGAAGATCTAACACCAAAAACAATTATACGAAGATTTTTATCACTAGGCAAATAAAGTAAGCTGGTAATATTAATTTTGATCTTATAGAGAACGATAATTTTAATGTTAAATATAGTTAAAATTTAAATATACATGAGCACACTAGTAATGGTTTTGATATAAACAAATTATCATTAATACAAAAATGGTTTGTAGTTGCATTATCCATGCTAAAATAATGTGATATTGTTGTGTTAATATAGATGTTGAAATACAAATCTATAAATTTAATATTTTCAAGTACTTAAAAAATAGCAACTTCATGTAGTTAGGGCAAGTTTGATAGAGCAGCATATTTTATGGACAAAGATGCATTATATGTATTAAATGTACTTTATTTTATTATTTTATAGTATGAAGAAGTTGATGTTATCATTTTTTTTGAGTGATTATAACTTGGAGATATCATATATTAGTTTTATGTAAATATACCAATTTTTTTCTAACATTGATAATTTTGGTATGATATCATGATTATGCTTTTATAGATAGGGGTCCACTATGAAAATTCATACAAGTGTGCATTTCATTTTACATACAAGAGCTTGGTTACCATTATTACAATAAATCATATAGACATGTTGGACTTGGCAATCATTGCCTTCGCAAATAATAGCTTAGCCTTGAATGCAAGTAGATTCGTTTTCTAACTTAAACTACTTTTAAAACCCTGCCATCTCATTTCTAAAATAGTATGATCTGAAATTGATATTAGAATAGTTACTATTTTGATAATTATTAATATTATTTTTTAACAAAAAAATAATGATGGAAAGATAATGATAATTGATATAAAAATATATATTTTTGGTATTAGTTGATATCTCTTGCACTAGGTTTCCTCTCATATCATAATTATTGGAAAAATTATTATAATTTATTATATATAACTAAAATAGTATTATATAGATTTAATGGCTATCAAGTGTCAATTTTTCCTAGCCCTTTTTTCCACTAAAACTTATACCTATATAATATCTGAAATACAACATATAAAATTTAATTAATGTAGGTTTGAAATTTTCTTCTAAAACTTGCACCAGACTCTAGCCTAGTTTTGGAGAAGAGTGTCAAGCTGGAGGCTTGAATTGGTTGAATAGGAAAGCTCAACTAGGCGGGAGGTGGCCGGATAGGGAAGCTTAACCCTGATGAGGAACCTCAATTTGATGAGAGGCTTGGACCTGCCAAATAAAGAAGCTTATCAACCATTGGGACACTAGGAGCGGCCGGATAGGGAAGGTTTTTTCTCCATTTTTTCCATGCTAAGTCTCAATCAGGTGGGAGGCTTCGACTGGCTAAGTAGGGAAGCTCAGGGTGGGCCACTTGGAGTGATTGGATAAGGAAGTTTGGGGTGGGAGGCTTGGAGTGGCTGGATAAGGAAGCTTTAATGAATGACTAAGATTTTTTTTGTTACATATTTATATATGAGTTTAAAGTGTATAAATATATTAAAAAGGTATATATATATTATCAATTAATTCAAAAACAAAGAAACTATGAACATGCTATATGCCTTACAAGTTCATCCGTAAAAAATATTTATTATCTATAGAAAATCATATAATAATACAATAATATTTTTATAATTTAGTTACAAAATAATAATATAATTATAGCATGATAACATACAAACATAATATATATTATTATAATAATATATAATAATTATTATGATACGTAATGTTATTAATAAAAATTATTTATCATTTTTTAGTTTGATATTGTTTATTGTATTATGACATTGGATTATATTATATTATTTTATTATGTATATGCATTTTTATAAAAAATATAAAATATATATAATCAGATTTGGATAGCTAGAACTTCAAAACTCAAATGCATTCCAAACATGAATGGCTTTTAATTTTAATTTCTAAATCTATCATAAACTTTATAGGATATTGTTAAACGAGTCCTATTAGAATTCAAGATTTATTAAGTATCCAAAAAAAAATACACCCTATCATCCATAAGCTCATTATGATGTTAGATGCTAGATTGGTTTATTGCATTTTTGGATCCACATATTATATTTTAATATAAATTTTTAATTTTTTAGATGGATTTTATGAATTTATATCAAAATGTATAAAATACTTGGATTAATTATATATAAGTGAAAAATATTAGAAGATTAAAAAATAGAGTTGATTATATTAATAGGATAACACTAATTCATGAAACAAAAGATTTTTCTTGATTTCTTAAGATTAATTTTATTGAAACTTGTAAAAATGTTTTAATATATTATATATGATTTGAAAAATACCAAAAGATCATCATAAATAAATTTGATAGTTTGGATTGTATGAAATTAGAATATACATATATATGTGTGTATTTGGTTTAAAAAATTGAAAATTAAAAAATATATTTAAAATTATGAATTATATTTGTTGATTGATTTTAAAATTCAATATTTAATAATAAAAAAATTTTTATGGGCTTGGTCTACTCTAGATATGTTGGATTGGATCGGTTTAGTATTATCCTATAGGTTAGGTTTAAAAAATCAGTGACCAAGATTGGATTCAAATATGGAGTTCATTTATTTATTTTAATTATATTTTAGTATACTATTGGTTCAACTAGATGTTGGCCTAGGATTGGGTTAATAATATTTTAAGTACAAAATAATATTTTATTATATCTAATAACTTACATAGTAAAAAGTTTTAAATTATTTAATTATTTTTTATGAGATAAAATTTATATACAAGGCATATTTAAAATCAATTAACATCTCTCGGATTGGTGGTATAAAATCTAGGGCAACAGTAAATATTTATGGTGATATTTTTAGATATAACTAATATAGTGAAAATGATCAATTTCCTCTACTATGATAAAGTTGTAATATATTTTTTAATATTATATTTTATTTACTAAAAATAAATATATTATTTGATTTAAAAAATAATTTTAATATTTCTATTATCTCATGGTATCAATTAAATATGACTGTTGATAGTGAAACTAGTATTATAATCTTTATAATATTTAGAAATTTAACTCAATAATTAATTGGTATCTAAGTACTTAATCTTTCAATTGGCACAAAATATAATATATCTATTCTACCAATTATTATTAAAAATAACCTCAATAATACTAATTGAGGTGATTGATAACTTATCATAATTATTTAATCAAGAAAAAAATGAAAGAGGGAGAATGCATTCTATCAGGCTACTTACCATCTTCATCTATTTATTGAATTCTCAGTTTCCTAGGACATCCTAAAAGTAATAATGCACTACTTTATATATAATTAGAGGAGAAAAATGAATGAAATTGAATAAGAAAGCACATATCATCAATTTTAAATTTAAGCAAGGTAGATGTGTCATAATTTAGATGTCTCATAATATTATTATGTCTATACCATGCATAAAACATGATATAGTTTTAATTTATATACACAAATTCAATATGCTTTTCTACCATATTATATTAAATGATCCCATCTTTAAGCTTAACCAATAAGATGATGTATAATGGTAATCAAAATATAGTCACAAGTTTAGTGTTTAAGAATTATCCAATAAGATTAAGAAATTTGGTATTCAAGAAAAATTTGGCAAAATTTGGTAGAATTAAAAATAATACTATAACATATATTTAAACATATATACAATATCATATATATTGTATAATATAGTATATAGTTTATCTTAATTTAAATAATAGAAGATTTTTTTAAAAAATAAAAGTACAGGATTAATGTGTGAACCGTGAAACTAAGGGCGGAAGAATAAGAAGAAGAGTAAAATAATAGAGTAGATAGAAAAAATTAGTTTTCTACCAAAGACTAAGAGCACAAAGTATTAAATATTTTTATATAAAACAAGCAAGGGACCCGCACTACGTGATGGGCCTGATTAAAATATAAAAGTAACAAAATAAATATTTTGAAAGAAATATTTTTAATCAAAATATATATAATATATAATTTTATTTTGGAAACTTACATAGAAGTCAATTTTTTAAAAAAACATTTTCTTCATTTGTACTAAAAGTTGAAAAGCAAATATTATATTTGTATATTATAAAATTATATGAGTATTGATGTGCACATTCGCTGATATGGGATCCCTACTGGCGGTCGTACTGGCAAGAGATCTGCCACCTGGGCACGGTGGCCAAATGAAGAGCCAAGACGAGACCTCCTATCGAGGTCAGCTCCAACTGGGATCGTGCTCATAGGACGAGCCCTCCGTTTGAGGCTAGCTCCCGATCGAGGTTGTGCTCATGCTGCAAAGGCAAGCCCTTTTGCCGAGGTCAGCTCCCAACCGGGATCGTGCTTATAGGACGAGCCCTCCATCTAAGGCCAGCTCCCGGTCGGAGTCGTGGTCATGCAGCCAAGGCGAGCCCTTCTGCCAAGGTCAGCTCCTAGCTGGGTCGTGCTCATAGGGCGAGCCCTCCATCTGAGGCCAGTTCCTGATCGGGGTCGTGCTCATGCTGCAAGGTGAGCCCTCCTGCCGAGGTCAGCTCCCAGTCGAGGTCGTGCTCATAGAGTGAGCCCTTTGTCTGAGGCCAGCTCTTGGCTGGGGTCGTGCTCATGCTACCAAGGCGAGCCCTCCTATCGAGGTCAGCTCCCAATCGGGGTCATACTTATAAAACGAGTCCTCTGTCTAAGGTCAACTCCCGGCCAGGATTGTGCTCATGCTGCTAAGGCGAGCCCTCTTACCGAGGTCAGCTCTCAGTCAGGGTCGTGTTCATAGGACGAGCCCTCCGTCTGAGGCCAGCTCCTGGCTGGGGTCATGCTCATGTTGCCAAGGCGAGCCCTCATGCCGGGATCAACTCCTAGCCAGGGTCGTGCTCATAGGGCGAGCCCTCTGTTTGAGGCCAGCTCCCGGCCGGGGTCGTGATCATGCTGCCAAGGTGAGCCCTCTTGCCGAGGTCAGCTCCCAGTCGGAGTTGTGCTCATAGGGCAAGCCCTCCGTCTGAGGCCATCTTCCGGCTGGGGTCGTGCTCATGCTACCAAGGCGAGCCCTCCTACTGAGGTTCCAGCCGGGGTCGTGCTTAGAGGTGAGCCCTTCATCTGAGGCCAGCTTCTGATCGGGGTTGTGCTCATGCTTCCCGAGGCGGGGCTCTTGAGGTAGGGCTCTTCTCTACCTTGCGGTGGCCAGAGTTCTTGCCAGCAACAATGGAGGGAAGGATCAACAGAAATTCAAGTTACGGCAAGGAGGTTCTCGGCCATCCACAATCTCTAGAAGGTGGCACATGCCCTATCATAAATTCAAGCTCTACAACGCGCCACCCACATGCTCTGCGCAGTATGTGCTCCACCAGGCTCCAGATCCTGTAACATGCCACCTTGTCGACAACCGTTCAACCGGGAGCTTCAACCCTTGTGACATGAAATCTGAACCTCCTCCAAGAGGAGTATTCCATTAAGGCCCCGAGGTCCTGCGACACTTCGACAGTCCCTCTAGGAATAGAAACATCTCACCGTGGCTTGGGGCTCAGTGGCACGGTGCTCACCCCTCCCACGAGAAACTGCACCACCAGAGGGACAAGATCTGTACCACGTCGGTGAACACCCCTAATAGGAAGAGCTCCTTCAAAGGACCGGTCCGACAGGGGGGAGACCGTAGGCAAAGGAAGACCCCTCCTGGAGGGGGTGCAAGGAAAGGGACATCTAGACAAAGCCCCAGACCTGGTCTAGGCCACTACATATACACAAGATCAGAGAGAGGAAGAAGAAAAAGGAGAACAACCGGTAAGAGACAAAGAGCTGGCGAGCAAGGAACCAGCCAAGAGAACCTCCCAAGCTCTCTGATCCCAACTCCACCTTGTCTTTAGATCTTAATTCTATCTTTCATCCTCTACGCAGGGAGACTCCAAGCTCTCCGTCATAGAGGTTCTATTTTCCTTGATCATTCCATTTGACTTGATCATCGGAGTGTCCCCGCTGGAATTCTTGCCCCGGATTTCCTCTTTTTTATAGGGTGATTGGACCAAGGAGTCGATCGGGAAAGAGAGGGACAAGCACCCAGTGGGAGCCCGATGCATCCACGACACATCGGAGCTGCAGGCCACGATGATCTTGGCAGCAATAGATTGGCGCACCAGGAAGGGGGCGGCGCAAATGATAGACAATGAGCAAATGCCGTAAACTATAGTGTGCTAAGCAGTAAGCCTCCCAATATAAGAAGAACCCTCGCACACACCCGCGATCTCATGGTGATAACGCATGCATGAGAAGCCTCCGTCAGCTGAGTGGGGGCCCCCCATTCCATGGTGACTCTCGAGGCCCTATGGGAGAACTCTCCGCTCCTCCATCGCCACCTTCGACAGACCCCCAGATCACCACACTAGCCCAGCAGGTCCATGCCCTGGCTATGGCGGTGCACCAGCTTCATCAGAAACACCAGTCCCTTGAAACATAGTAGCAGCCAGGGATGCCGGCGGCCCATGCTGCCGATCCCCATACCAGCCTCCAATCCTTCCAGGAGGGGCCATTATATGTGATCGCTCGCCAGCGGGGGGACCACCGGGCGATCGAAAAGAAGTAGCATGATGGCCCAACTGACCGAGAGAGCCACTCCTCGGTCTTGGACCATGGTGCATGCTCGCACCAACGACATCAGCGTAGCCAGTAACTCAAGCGAGCACTCTCCCACTCTACACCTCCTTCACCCCGATGGCCTCTACTAAGGGGTTCACAGACGAGGTGATCCGCCACCAGGTGGAGAGATACCTCGAAGAGCAAGAGCGCAAACTAGCCGACCTCTCCCATCGGTTTACAGAGATTCAGGGCTCTTCCAGTGAGCCCATGGGTTACGATACCCATCCTCCCTTTTCCCGTAGAATCTAACAAGAACCGATCCCCAGCCGATTCTGCATGCCGCAGGTTGATCCCTATGACAGGACAACCAAACCCCTTGACCACCTAGAAAGCTACAAGGCCCTTATGAGGGTCCATGGGGCTATTGACACTCTCCTTTACATCTCCTTCCCGGCTACCTTGTGGAAGGCTGCTCGAGCCTGGTTCTCCAGACTCGAGTCAGAAAGCATTAACTCCTTCTCCCAGTTAGAGAAAAAGTTCGTGGCACACTTTGAAGCATATAGAAAGGTGCCATGCGAAGCTGACAATCTCTTCTTAATCCGTCAGCAGGACCGAGAATCCCTCCAGGACTATGTGTCCCGGTTTAAAGCTGCCACCCTGGAGATCTACCACCTCGACGAGTCAGTCGCTATGCTGGCCCTGAAGAGGGGGTTGTGGATCTCCCGCTTCACCTACTCCTTCGATAAGAAGCCCCCGAAGACTTACTCGAAGCTCCTCCTCCGGGCTTACAAGTACATCCATGTAGAGAAAGCTGACCATACTAGGAGGGAGTTGGACGGGAGGCCCTTGAAGAGGCAGGCCGTTGGGAAGGCATCCGCTCCCTTGACCCAGAAGATGGCACCGGCCTGACGGCTGGGGCCAAGACCTAGAGTCGACCCCACCAAGGAAGAGAAGTTCACTCCTCTCCTCGCCGTAAGAGCAAAGATCCTAATGAAGATCGAGGATGAGCACTTTCTATGCTGGCCTCTCCCACTGAGGCAGTCCGCTGGATGAGATAAGTCCCGCTAATGCCGCTTCCACCGGGACCACAGCCATGACACGGAGGAGTGCTACCACCTGAAGAGGGAGATAGAGGACCTGATCAAGCATGGCTACCTCAGGAAGTACGTGGATGGAGCAACACCCCCGGTGACCTGGAATGAAGAGCCCTGTCCGCTCACCATCGACAACCAGCCCACTGAGAAGCCGGCAGGAATGATCTCCTTGGGTGCAGGGAGAACCCCAAAGAGGGCTAGGGGGAGAGAGGAGAGTGATGATGTACTCCCCTGCATGGAAGAAGGATTGACTGGGATAGATAACCCAAATAATGATGCTGTCATCATGGAAATGACGATAACGAAGCATCCTGTAAGAAGAATCATGGTTGATAGTCAAAGCTCTGTAGATATCATTTTTTATGATACTTTCGCAAGGATGAACTTGTCTACTAACCAAATAAAATCGGTATTCATGCCTTTAGGAGGCTTCACCAGAGATTTGGTTAGAGTTGAGGGAGAGATTACACTCCCAATAATCACCGGACCCTACCTCGACAAAGTACTGTGCTGACAATATTCACCGTTGTGAGGCTTTCCTCGCCTTATAATACAATCTTGGGGCATCCTGAACTCAACTTGCTCGATGCAACCATCTCCACAAAGCATCTCCTCGTTCAGTTCCCTACCCCTTGGGGGACTGGGGAGATGAGAGGATCATGCCAGCCAATCTAGCACTACCTGCAGACCATCCCGGGGCCTCAAGGGGTCGATTTGAGCCTAGTCATTGACCAGCCAAATTTGGTAAAATCGGAATTAAAGGGCAGATCGGTTGAGCCCTTACTATCCTTCCCCTTGGGAGAGGATCCTTTGAGGACCGTGCAGGTGGGAGCCTTGCTGCTTGAAGAAGAGAGATCCCATCTGCTCAGTTTCTTATGGACCAACACAAACATCTTCGCTTGGACTGTTACCGATATGCCTGGCATCCCCCCAGAAGTGATCATCCACAAGCTAAATGTCGATCCCAACTATCGCTCAATCCGGTAGAAGAAGAGAAGCTTCGCTTCAGAGTAGCAGAATGCAATCAATGAAGAAGTTGAGAAGCTCCTCACGGCGGGCTTCATCTGTGAGATATAATATCCTGACTGGCTTGCTAACATGGTGATGGTCAGGAAAGCCTCCGAGAAGTGGAAGATCTGCATAGACTACATCGACCTCAACCGGGCGTGCTCGAAAGATAGCTTCCCACTCCCCAATATTGACCAGCTGGTGGATGAGACCTCGGGCCACAAGTTTCTTAGCTTCATAGATGCATTTTTCGGATACAATGAAATCCGCATGCACCCAGAGGACGAGGAGCACACAGCATTTGTGACTGACAAAGGTATGTACTGCTACAAAATGATTCCATTTGATCTTAAGAATGTAGGGACCACGTACTAGCATCTAGTCAGCAAGGTCTTCAAAGACCATATCAGCCGCAACATGCAGGTTTATGTGGATGATATGCTTGTCATGAGTAGCCTAGAGTCAAATCATATTACCGACCTGGTGGAGGCTTTTGACAACCTCCGTTTCTACCAGATAAAGTTGAACCCTGCCAAGTATGCATTTGGCATTGCGGCGGGAAAGTTTCTAGGATTCATTGTCACTTAGAGGGGAATAGAGGCCAACCCTGAAAAGATCCAGGCGATCACCGACATGAGGCACCCCTCTACAAGAAGGAAGTTCAAGGCTTGACTGGATGTATTGCGGCATTGAGCCGCTTTATCTCACGTTCCGACGAGCGCTGCCAACCATTCTTCAAGGTGCTGCGGAAGATGAATGACTTCACTTGGATAGAAGAGTGTCGGAAGGTATTCGAGGGGCTGAAGAAGCTCCTCGCCTCCCCACCATTGCTGTCCAACTAGAGCCTAGGGAAAAGCTCCTCTTGTACCTGGCGGTCTCACCTGAAGCGATCAGCTCGGTGCTGGTCCACACCGACAAGGATGGCTCCCAACGGCTAGTCTACTATGCCAGCAAGCTGCTCCGTGATGCAAAAATCAGGTATACACTACAAAAAAAGTCACATACATCCATGCTTTTTAGACACGTAAAATACATATGTGAGTAAAAATTCAAATTCTAATAAAAAGGGATATATATCCATGTTTGGCAAAGGTGAAAATGCTATAATCAATTTGTAGCTTACGTATCAACTATTAAACGTTAGTAAATTAAATATAATGGATAAACACTGGTATGCCAAAAAAAGAGTATCCAAAAAAATTAATACTGATCCTAGGTCTAGAGCTATTCCAAACTCGGATCTGATTAATTTTAATTTATGTTATTTATGTTGATTTTCATTATTAAAATCTGCCCAACATCTAATTTATATCTCAATGATTTTAATTTATATCCTCATTTGAGTAGAGAAACTATATATATGCCTAAGTAACATGTATATCCATTTAATATCCATAACTTATATCCATTTAAAATAATATATTATTATTTTTGATATCCTGTAAGGTCACAAATAATAGGGGTTTGACTCGATCAAATATTTGATTCATCTTTTCAAATCACAGTAGAATCCAATTATTAATATGATTGATATTAGAACAATTTGTAAAATTTACAAGAGAGGACTTACTAAAAGTTAGCAAGAGGAAGATATAATTACAAGTGTTACAAAATAATTTGATCTGATCAAATTAAGATTTCAATCCTAGTAAAATTAAATTAGATTTAATTTGAATAGACTTGGTCTAATTGGTTTATTAGTTCGAATGGAATTTGGACTCTATTTTTACTCAAATTAGGATTCCTAAAGTTCAACTTTATTTGGATTAGGATTTCTTAGAGTCCAACTCTAATTGGATTAGGATTCCTAGAGTCCAAACTCAATCAGACTAGGACTCTTTCTTTACTTGTATTATAACTCTCTCCAAAGTCCATACCAAAAGTAATTGGCACCACAAAGGTTGTGCATAAGAGGGCCACACCCTCTCTTGTTTTGCATTGAAGCAATAGGGACTAAGAAGGATTGGCACCACCCTTTGAAAGTCCCACTAGGCTGGGACTCTCTCCATCATCATGCAAGAAAAGAATCATGCCAATAGTTAGTGCACAAGAGAAAGGGGAAGCCATCTTATTTTTGCATGAGAATCCTCATGCAGAAAGGAAGGCGTGCCAAGGGTTGGCACCCCTACTTTTAGAGTTATTATGTTTCTTGCTTTCTTATCTCTTATCCTTATCTCTTATCTTGGTTTGAGTTTGAATTTGATTCAAACTCAAAATTTAAAGAGTTTAAGGCTGATCTGTTTGGTGTGGCATGGAGATTAAAAGGGCTCTCTCTTGATAAAAATTCATCATGACCTTCTTAATGCCACCTTTCAAAGGAAAAACATAAGATTGGTGTCCATCGGTCTTAACACCAAAATAAGAAAGTAGAAACCAAGTTGGTGCCACCTTCCCTTCTTTATTTCTTCTTGATGCCAAAAGGAAGAGGATCTCTCTTCTTCCTTCTTCTTGTATGAAGGAGCTGACACTATCTTCCTTCCCTTTTTCTCTTGAGAAGAGAAGCAAGAAAGGAAACGCTGCTGCTGCATCTTCTTTGAGTCTTTTGAGAAGAGAAGAGAATAAGATGAAGGAGAGAAACCTATAAGAGAGCTAGCACCTCGATAGTTTTGGAGTCTCTTGATCAAGATTAGCCCCGTATAGATACTTGTACAGATTGGATACTTGTGCAGCTTCAGGAACCACCAGTAAATCCACAAATTTTAGATTGCACTGAAAATCTAGCACAAAGGTAAAAGATTAGATCTTTCTTTTATATTTTATATTTGAATATTTATGATTTAACTTAATAGATCTAAACTCGTTCTGACATAAGTCTACCTTGGCATAACGGTTTGATTCACTATGTTAAAATGTTGTCCTAGAATGAAATTTTAATTAGCCTTTTAGATCTGAATCTTAATCTCTTATATGTAAGATCCTATTTTTACATTTGAGAAGATGAGATTTTATACATATTTGTTGCCCAGGTGGCTTACCCAAGAGGGGGGGTGAATTGGATATTTAAAAATTTTCACAAGTATATTCTTCTTTTAAAATAACTTTGTGTAGTGAGTGATGTGAATTAAGTAAAAGATGCGAAAGCAAATAGAAAGCACAATCACACAAGCACAAATGCAAGAAAATTTAGAGTGGTTCGGAGCAACCTCGCTCCTAAATCCACTATCCAAGATACTACTTGGGATTTTCACTATATTCACCCTCGGAATATAGCTGAATTATTTTTACAGGCTCACAATCCAAAACCCAAACTTGATTTTAAATCGGGATCACCAAAAATCCAATACACTGTTAGTATTTTTGGGCTCACTAACAACCCACTCTTGGTTTTCAAAGGCTCACCAAAAACCTTTAAAAACCTAAGTTACAACCCCTACTGTACTTGGAACAACTCAAATTAAGAGTTTAAAGAACAGAGCAACTCAATGACAAACCGAACATTGTCGGGTGGTTATAGTTGTAGCTCTTGAAAATCCCTCTTGATTGCTTTTTGAATACTTTTCAAGGCTTCTAATCTTCCTTAGTAAATGTCTCAAGAATTTGATGAGAGTTGGTGAAGTCTTGAGTGCTTACTTGAATGCTCTATTGAGTGTTCTTTCAAAAACTTATTAAAAGCTCATTAATTTTTCATTCTCTTGTTCAAAAGTTGTTCAAATCCTTTATATATAGTCCCTTTAACTGATTTTAAATGAATATAACCACTGTAGACCATTGGAATTTGAAAAATGATCGTTGGAGTACTTTTTGGATTCAAAAAGAAAGTTCTGGAACTAGCCATTATGAACCTGGAACTGGGGTTCGAGTCGGCTCGATTCTCAGACAGGTTAAAACATCACTCTAGTCGAGTTGGCTCTTCTTCATCGAGTCAGCTCGTCTGGCTGGTTCTTTAGAACTGAGAATTTGTAAACTCTGGAAGAGTCGGCTTGTCTGAACATGAGTTGGCTTGGTTGTCTATCTGAGGGATTTTTACTCTAGACGAGTCGGCTCGACTACCCTCGAGTTGGCTCGAATTTGCAAAACTTCAAAAGTTGAACTCTGCTGAGTCGGCTCGAATCTCTATGTGCCAGAAAACTGAGTGCCATGCCAAACATTGAGTCGGCTCTCTGCTTTAAGTCAGCTTGAGTGATCTTTGCCAACAACCTTTCAAACTTCTTCAGATTTCTTCCAGAGACTTCCAATCAACTCCAAAAGCTTTCCAACTCCTTCAAAGCCTAATTCTAAGAAATTTAAACTAGAAAAATACATATAAGTGGTCCATTTTCATAAATACATAGTTGATTTTTCTTTGGACTCTTCATTACATAATACTTTTTCAAAATAAACTTCTCATACATCAAGGTTGTAGGAAGAGTAGTTGTTCATTTAAATCATCCTACAAAAACTTAGAAAATACTTGGAAATAGTAAGTAATCAAATGCATGCTCCAATATTTGGTTATCATCAAAATTATTCCAGGGGTCAACAATCTCTCCTTTTTTGATGATGACAAAACACTGGGCATGGAAAAAAAAATTTATAGTTTCATGTATATAAACATTTAAACGTATCAAAGTAACTTGTGTATGACTTTAAAATTGAAGTATATCCATATGTATCAACAAGTATTATGAATGTATTGGAAAGTATCAAAGCTTATCAACAAAGTATCAAAGCTTTTGAATTAGATCCAATATGTATCAAGGTTAACATTTATTAAAAGCTATTTTTGCATAAAATAAATTGAAGTCAAATAATGTATCAAGGCAAATTGGATATCAAAATGTATCAGGGCTTGCAATTGTATTGAGAAATGTATCAGAGCTTAAGGTAGTAGAAAGCATTAAAGCTATTAAGACCATATCAGAGCTATTAAAAACTAATAAAGATGAATCAAAGCAAGTTATGATCAGAGCAAATTTTGAATACTGGGATAACTCCCCATATTTCATCCATTTCCATGCACATTATTAATATCACTCCCCCTTTTTGTCATTAATGAAAAAGGTTGCTAGGTTCTTGAAATATAATAAGTAGGTAATTCAAATAATTTCACCTTCTCATAGAATTTCTCAAATTGAAACTCTTCATTAAAATTCTTTTGAAGTGTTGTTCCCCTTTTTGAAATTTAATTGATAAGATCATGCATAGAAACAAGAAAGTAATGCACACATTGATTTGAAAATGAACATTTCATTATTTTTGATAAGAGGTACAATGCATCAAAATGTACTACAAGATACATCCAAGAGATAACAACAAAATGATACAAGTACTACTCTTCTTCCTTACTAGAGGAAGAACATACAAGTACCACTCTTCTTCCTTACTAGAGGAAGAACCTATCTCTAACATAGTGGAAGAGGTCTTAGTTTTCAATGGCTTGAACCTAAGATCTCTAGATCTAGTTTTTGTGGGAGCCTTTGGTACTTTAGATTTTTGTTTTGGTCTGGATTTGGGTTTTGTCCTTATAGGAACAGGCTCAGCTTTAATGTCAGAAGGTATGCTAGGCTCAGCTGTAGGTGGTGGAGGCTGTGAAGCAAGTGGTGATGGTGTAGGTGTAGGAGTGCTCTGAGGTGCAGAAGATGAAGCTCCAGAAAGGTGGAAAAGTACTGTGCTCATCCCAGACTGAAGCCTCTGAACTCCCTCCTGAATGTGCTAAAGGGTCGTAGTCTGCTGAGTAATAAAAGTCTCTCCTGCTCCTCTAAGTCTGCCAATATATGGGCGAAGGTCCGTAAAATCTGAGTGAATCTCATCCTGCCCAGTCTGTCGCCTCTCGACTGTCTCGACTCTAGATGTCAGCTCTCATAGCTCTATCCTAAACTCCTAAAGTCTTGTCTCGACTGTTTGGTGAAGATCGCCAAACATCGATCGAAAGGAACTCATTAGAGTCTCGAAAAATTGAGAGAGCTGCTCTGTAATCAGAACTTGAGCTGCAGTCGGGGGTGCCAAAGTAGAAGGTCCTGGATGTGCTGGTGCATCTAATGGTGCAGGTGCTGAATATGTTGGAGTCCTGGGGCTATTGGTCTAGCCAGCCTATCCAAGAAACTCCTCATCAATGGAATGCATCTCGTCATCATCTCCATTATCTCCATCATCCCTGTCAATAGCAGTCTCGGTATCTGCAACGTGGTGCTCTACCTCCTCATCTTCATCAGATGACTTGTGAACCACTCTCTGACCTGATACTTTCTTGGTCTAGACTCCCTCAACCTGATGGTAGCCCATCCTCGTAGGGACTTTACTGAATAAGTGTTAATGTGGTGCAGTAGTCTACTGTCCTCACCTTCCAAATCAACTCCAGACTTCCTGAATAGAAGGGTGAATGCCGTACAATAAGGTAAGCAGGCCTTAGCCTTTCAGGCTACGTCCTGCATCTGAGCAAGCATAATGTATGATAGATTGAGGGCCTCCTCCTCAATCACATACCTCATAAATAGCATATCCCGCTCATTGACCCAGTCGAAGCGACCTATCCTCGATAAAAAAATCCTGCTAATCATATTGTGTAACAATCTCATCTCTAAAGACAACATATTAGCATGCACATTGCTTATTTCATCAACATTTCTTCCCTCCAAGATAATCCTTAGGGTTTTTTGCTTGTCTTTCAAAACCAAATGACTTCTTCCTTCAGTAGACATCCTCAAAACTCTGTCGATAACTTCTTCATTCACTACAATTCTTATTCCCTTAACATTTGATTCATTAGAGTTATCACCAAATGATAGATTTTCAAAAAAGTTTCTAACCAGGCTAGGGTAGGTTGGTACATCTAAGGAACAAAAATAATCCCAACCTTGTCCTTCAATCCATTCACCAATTCTTTGCCTTAAATTCTCAAGAAAACTGAAATTAATCTTCCTTCCAGTGGTAACGGGTTGATTACCCATGAAAATTATCTGTCTTGGTAGCTGTGGAGACAAATTCCTTTCCTCTTCTTGCTGTTGAGCTTGAGTCAACTCCTCTTCTCTTCTTTCGGTCTTTCTCTCCCTTTGTGTGCTTGTTTCCATTTGTCTGGGCCTCTTAGCAACCACTCTTTTTGGTGCCATCTGGAGCAAATTGACAATGTGGAAGAGGGATTGAGAGAATCTTAAGAAATGTGGAGTGGAGAAGTGGTCCCTAGGTTTTGGAAGGGTTTTTCCTATAGCTCGACTTAGGTTTAAAAGGAAACATAAGCCCTAAGTTGATCCTACGGCTTATATATAAAAACACCTATCTCGATATCCGAGTTGGCTCGGCCAGAGCCCTGTCTGTTCGAGTTGGCTTAAGCAAAAATCAACAAAAAGGTTCTAAAGCTCCAATAAAAAGATGCTTAGCTCTAGGAACACTCTATATAAGGTGGGTATCTACTTCAATCGGGTTAAGGAGGTTTTTTAGATAATTTTCCTTAAATTAGAAGAAATTAGGTCAAAATCTAAAATGGGTTACATAAACCTAATTCTTCTCTAATCATTTGAAATCTTTCTTCATTAAGTGGCTTAGTAAAGATGTCAGCAAGTTGATTTTCAGTTGGAACATATTCAAGTTCAATATTTCCATTTTGTACATGATCCTTAATAAAGTGATGTCTAATTTTTATATGTTTTGTTCTTGAATGCCGAATTGGGTTCTTTGTCAAATTAATAGCACTTGTGTTATCACATTTGATAGAAATTTTTATTTGAATAACACCAAAATCTTCTAGTTGTTGCTTAATCCAAAGCACTTGTGCACAATAACTCCCTACAGCTATGTACTTTGCATTAGTAGTAGATAGTGCTATAGAGCTTTATTTCTTACAGTGCCATGAGATTAAGTTCAACCTTAGAAATTGACAAGTACCGCTAGTGCTTTTTCTATCAATTTTATATCCACCATAATCTGCATCAGAAAATCCAATTAAATTCAATAAAGATTGCTTAGAATATCATAGACCTAGATTACTTGTTCCTTTTAGATATCTTATAATTCTTTTAACAGTAAGTATATGTGATTCTTTAGGATTTGATTGAATTCTAGTACATATACATACACTAAACAAGATATCAGGCCTACTTGCAATTAAATACAACAGTGATCCGATCATACCTCGATAAAGCTTTTGATCAATGTTGTGGCAATCTTCATCTTTGTCCTGTCTACAGGAGGGGCTCATGGGTGTGCTCATTTCTTTGGATGACTCCATACTAAACTTCTTAATGATCTCCTTGATGTACTTTGCTTGGTTAATAAAAATTCTTTCCTTTGTTTGTTTAATTTGGAGTCCGAGAAAGTAGGTCAGTTCATCCATCAAACTCATTTCAAATTCGTCCTGCATAAGATCAGCAAATTATTTAAATAAATTCTCATTAGTTGCACCAAAAAGAATGTCATCTACATAAATCTATACAACCAACATATCAATTTCTTTCTTTTTAATAAATAATGTTGTATCTACATTGCCTCTAACAAAGTTATTTTCAAGTAAAAATTTGCTCAATCTATCATATACCATGCTCTAGGTACCTGTTTTAATCCATACAATGCTTTGTTAAGTTTGAAAACATGATTTGGAAGAGCATGATTTTCAAAACCTGGTAGTTGTTCTACAAAAACTTCTTCTGAAATAAAACCATTTAGAAATGTACTTTTTACATCCATTTGAAATAATTTAAAATTCATGTAGCAAGCAAATACAAGTAATAATCTAATGGCTTCAAGTCTTGCTATGGGTGCCTAGGTTTCATCGAAATCTGTTCTTTCTTCTTGATTATAACCTTTAGCCACTAATCTTGCCTTATTTCTAATTATATTTCCTTTTTTATCTAGTTTATTTTTATAAACCCATTTAGTTCCTATAACAGGATGGTCTGATGGTCTATTTACTAAGGTCCATACATTATTTCTTTCAAATTGGTTAAGTTCTTCATGCATGACCATCATCCAATTAGGGTCATTTTCAGCTTCTTCTATACTATGTGGTTCTACTTGTGAAACAAATGCTAGCATGTGCATCTCTAAGTGATGGCCTATTTCTAACACCTTGTGAAGGATCACCTATAATCAAATCTTTTGGATGTGAAGTTACATACCTCCATTCTCTTGGTAGATCACCATGATCTTGACTTACCATTTCTTCTCTTTCTTAAGTTGGTTTGTCCTTTAGTCTCATGTCCTCCATGGCTTTATCAATTGCACCTGTATCATTGTCAATGCACTCTTCTTTTCTAGAAGGTGAGGGGTTAGATTCATCAAAAATAACATGAATAGATTCTTCTACTGTTAATGTTCTTTTGTTAAATACTTTATAAACTTTTCTATTGATTGAATAACCAAGAAAAATTATTTCATCAGATTTAGCATCAAATTTTCCTAGGTTATCCTTTTCATTATTTAATACAAAGCATTTACAACCAGATACATGAAAATAATGAATGCTTGGTTTTTTGTCATTCTAAAATTCATAGAGGGTTTTCTTTAAAATCGGCCTTATCAAAACGGTTCAAAATATAGCAAGCAGTGTTCACAGCTTCTGTCCAAAAGTATCTTGGAAGATTGCCTTCATATAACATTGTTCGGGATATCTCTTCCAAAGTCCTATTCTTCCTCTGTATAACATTATTTTGTTGTGGTGTTCTAGGAGTGGAGAAATTATGATCAATGCTGTGCTCAATGCAATAATCATCAAAATACTGATTTTCAAATTCTGTGGCGTGATCACTTCTAATAGAAATAACTTTAAGATTTTTCTGGTTTAAAACTTTCTTACAAAATTTTTAAAAAACTTTAAAAGCTTCATCCTTATGTGCAATAAATAAAATCCAAGTAAATCTCAAAAATTATCTACTATCACAAGTCCATATTTTATACCACCTAGGTTTATAGTCTTAGTTGGTCCAAATAGGTCCATGTATAGTAGCTCTAGAGGTTTAGAAGTGAAAACCATATTTTTTGATTTAATACTCTCCCTAGTTTGTTTACCTAGTTGGTATGCATCACAAACATGTTCAAAATCAACTTTGAATTTTGGTAAACCTCTAACTAGATCTTTGGAAATCAATTTAGCAATTGTATGCATGCTAGCATGACCTAATCTCCTATACCAAAGTAAGCTAGACTCCTTGGTTTTAGTATTCATTGCTGTTGCCGCCAAGATCGTCATGGCCTGTAGCTGTTGTTGGTGTCGAGGGCACCTCCTGTGCGGTCTCGCCGTCCAGTAGTCCTGCACCTGCAAAACAGGGAGTTAGTGACCCGGACCAAGATTTCCGGTGGGGGCACTCCGATGATCAAGTCAGTGATGATCCAGGAGAACAGATCCTCCTGGTCGAGCCCCTCTTGATGGACTCCATACTAGGAGTAAATAGTGTGAGAATGAGGAGGAGAACGTAGCAGGGGGAGAACAACGGCGAGGACAGAGGGGTTCTCTGCCCTGCCGCCTCTCCTTATTTTTCTCGTTTTTCCTCGGTAGTGGTGGTGATGGTGCTTTGCCCTCTTGGTTGAGCTTGCACTTGTGTTGGTGTTGGTATGGTGTTACCCCCTTTTCCCTCGGGGGTATCGATTGTTCTTTGTAGTTGAAAAATGGCCATTGGATGATTGCCTCGAGATCCTCGCTAGGCTGGCAGGCGCGTGCAGCGAGATTCTGTGCCATGGACGGGATGTCTTTCCTGACATACGATAGGGAAAGCTTCAATTCATTCTGACATCTTCTCCGATCGTCCCATTCCGGAAAGCTTGGCAAAGCCTCGATCCGGGGTCATCGCCCTTGGGGTTCGTGCTCTTTGGATGGCCCATCCTCTTGGAAGTACAGACGGACAGGCAGTTATTGCGGTATGGAGGGTGCACCCCATAGTCCTTGGGTGGCTCGTCGATGTCCTGGGATGGCGGTGCTCACGTCCGAGCTGGGGCCGAGCTGGGATGGCAGGGCTTACTCCGACCTAGACGCCCCGAGCTTACGGGGTCATCTCGGTGGAGGGGGGCAAAGATCGTGCCCAATCCAGAGGGCTCGTGCTCGGAGAGGCTCCACGTGGTGGAGGAGGGCTAGGCTCAACTCCAACCACAGGGCTCAACCTCCGAGGGTTTTACTTTGGAGGGTAGAGTGCGAACCCGGTCCAGAGGGCTCGTGCTCGGAGAGGCTCCACGTGGCGGAGGAGGGCTGAGCCTGACTCTGACCACAGGGCTCAACCTCCGAGGGTCTCGCTTTGGAGGGCAAAGTGCAGGCCCAGTCCAGAGGGCTCGTGCTCGGAGAGGCTCCACTTGGCGGAGGAGGGCTAAGCCCGACTCCGACCATAGGGCTCAACCTTTAAGGGTCTCGCTCTGGAGGCCAGAGTGCGGGCCCGGTTCAAAGGGTTCTCGCTCGAAGAGGCTCCACGTGGCGGAGGAGGGCTGAGCCCGACTCCGACCACAAGGCTCAACCTTCGAGGGTCTCACTCTGAGGGCAGAGTGCGGGCCCGGTCCAGAGGGCTCGCGCTCGGAGAGGCTCCACATGGCAGAGGAGGGCTGAGCCCGACTCTGACCATAGGGCTCAACCTCCGAGGGTCTCGCTCTAGAGGGCAGAGTGCGGCTCCGGCCTAGGCATCCTGAGCTCACGGGTCCAACCTAGCGAAGGACAGAGCTCGGGTCATTGTCCTGAATAAGCTCAGCTCGATGAAGTAGTCCGAGCTGGGGAATTGACTTGGCGTCCGACGCGGCAACCTCCTTTGACGTGGTGCCTGTCATCTCCCCCACGTCAGTGATCTCGCCAGATCAATTGCCACCAGGCTTGTACTACTAGACATGGCTAGATCATTCAAATCTACCACATATGTTTCCAAGTCTATGGCCAATGAGTTTAGTGTTAGAATCAAGTGAGTTAGTTACAATGCATATCGAAGATTCAAAGATAACCTTGAAGCCTTTATCACATAATTGACTTACACTTAATAAATTATGCTTTAATTTGTCAACTAGCAATACATTTTCAATGAATGTAGAAGGGATTATTCTAATCTTACCGATGCCAATTATTTTTTCCTTACCATTGTTACCAAAAGTGACCATTCATCCATCCTTCATTTCTAGGGTGATGAATTGTTCCTTGTCACCCATCATATGTCTTGAACAGCTGCTATCAAGATATCATCTTTTCTTTGTGTTCTAGGCTGCAAGACATTCTTGCAAAACAACAAGTAGTTCTTTTAGGTACCCAAGCTTTCTTGGGTCCTTGCAGGTTAGTAGGATTGGTTCCTTTGAGAATCTAAATCTTTCTAATTTTACTTTTAATATTTCTTTTGAAATTGTATTCAAATACTTTGTGACCAACCCCATTACAAGAATAACAAACAACTCTTGATGCATATGTTGAAGCTCTAGATGCAAAAGGTTTTGTTGCCGATCTCACCGCGGTGGCCTGTAGCTCGTGAGCTGGCGCCGGTTCTCGGACTCTGTCACATCGAGATCTCCAAGTTTCTGGACCTGTAAAATAAAGTCAGAGACCTGGGCCAGGGATTCCGGCGGGGCACTCTGACGGTCAAGTAAGAGAGCGACAAGATGGAACAGGACCTCTAAGGCGAGTTCCCGAAGGATTCCCGTGCTTAGAAGAGAAGTAAATGAAAGAAGTGTGGGGAAGAAAGGAGCTGAAGCCCAGCTTCCTGCGCTGGGTTCACCGAGCTCACACTTGAGGACTTCTTGGGGTCTCCCAGATTGTTCTCTCGGTGTTCTCCCTCTCTTTTTGACCTACATTTCCGTCCATTTTTACCGTCTCCTTTATACCACCAAACTGTCTTCAGCCCACGTCTCCTCCTGGGAGCTCCCTGAAATCTCTGGGTCCCTCCCCTCCCTTCTCCTTCGAGTTCGGGAGTTAAGTGGCTGGCATGCCTCGTCTGCCATGTGTCACGAAAGGGAGAAGACTGGTGAGACCTCGAGCCGAGCATGGGAGCTCTCCTTTCGGGGCATTAACGATGGGCCTCTAGCCGTTTCAGGCCCATTCCCGCAAGGATTTCGTTCCTCGGTTACGGGGCCCTGTTTAACTGATGTAAACGAGGTTTCGCATATCACTGCAGGCCGTACTGGCACTCCGTACGGGGTGCGGCGCGCGCCGGCCCTAGTGGTGACCTCGAAATCCATGTCTCTGCCTCCCCGAGGCTTTGCAGAGTAGAGCTGACTTCGATCAAGGTGGACCCTTCAGGGGGCGCCACCTGGCAGAGGAGTAGAGGTTGCTATCTTTGGCCGAGTTGGATCCCTCCTGGGTGGACACCTGGCAGAGTGGCGGAGAGGTGCTCGACTTCGACCGAGGTGGACCCGTCATGGGATGCCACCTGGCGAAGGAGCAGGAGGGCCTGGCTTGACCTCGACAGAGGTGGACTCATCTTGGGGTGCCACCTGGCGAGGGAGCAGGAGGCCGCCAGCTTCGGTCGTGGTGGACCCCTCCTGGGTGGACACCTGGCGGAGTGGCAGAGGGGTGCTCGACTTCGACCGAGGTGGACCCGTCATGGGGTACCACCTGGTGAAGGAGCAAGAGGGCTTGGCTCGACCTTGGCAGTGGTGGACCCGTCTTAGGGTGCCACCTGGCGAGGGAGCAAGAGGCCGCCAGCTTTGGCCGAGGTGGATCTCTCCTGGGTGGATACCTGGTGGAGTGGCAAAGAGGTGCTCGACTTCGACCAGGGTGGACCCGTCTTGGGATGCCACCTGGTGAAGGAGCAGGGGGGCTTGGCTCGGCCTCGGTAGAGGTGGACCCGTCTTGGGGTGCCACCTGGCAAGGGAGCAGGAGGCCGCCAGCTTCAACCGAGATGGACCCCTCCTGGGTGGACACCTGGCGGAGTGACAGAGGGGTGCTCGACTTCGGTCGAGGTGGACTCGTCATGGGGTGCCACCTGGAGAAGGAGCAAGAGGACCTGGCTCGACCTTGGCAGAGGTGGACCCGTCTTGGGGTGCCACATTGCGAGGGAGCAGGAGGCCGCCAACTTCGACCGAGGTGGATCCCTCTTGGGTGGACACCTGGCGGAGTGGCAGAGAAGTGCTCGACTTCAGCCAGGGTGGACCCGTCTTGGGATGCCACCTAGCGAAGGAGCAGGGGGGCCAGGCTTGGCCTCGGCAGAGGTGGACCCGTCTTGGGGTGCCACCTGGCGAGGGAGCAGGAGGTCGCCAGCTTCGGTCGAGGTAGACCCCTCCTGGGTGGACACTTGACGGAGTGGCAGAGAGGTGCTCGACTTCGGCCGGGGTGGACCCGTCGTTGGGTGCCACCTGGCGAAGGAGCAAGATGGCCTGGCTCGACCTTGGCAGAGGTGGACCCGTCTTGGGGTGCCACCTGGCGAGGGAGCAGGAGGCCGCCATCTTCGGCCAAGGTGGACCCTTCCTGGGTGGACACTTGGCGGAGTGGTAGAGGGGTGCTCGACTTCAGCCGGGGTGGACCCGTCATGGGGTGCCACCTGGCAAAGGAGCAGGAATTTTGAAAGAAAAATCCACATGGCACCTGCGACTTCCAGCTGGATCTGACACACGTTCCATGTCAGTGATGTAGCCATATCATTTGCCCCCCATCCCAAGGTCCCATGGAAGCGTCGTGGCTTGGGACATGGGGATTTAATTCGGAGATGACATGGAAAGGACAAAAATCCTGTGCCATAATTGCCACGATTGCTGCTGCTGCTCCCGTTGCGCCCGAAACCCTGTGAGAGGATGCCACGTGTGTGCGTCTGACGGGCCATTAATGCACCGTTTCGAAATTGAGGCAGTTTATCTCGAACCGAAGCATCGATGTCGGGCGTGCTCCCACATGGCAGTCATCTAATGGCTCGGAATGGAAAGAGATGTACGACTGCTGTTGATTGAGTTTGAAAAGGAGGGGGACTTTCCGGAAATGAGGTATCTCTGCTTTCTCACACCTCGCCAGCGGTTGCAGTGGTCTCCCTTCATCTTCCAGGGTCGCCACTCCTTCGGTTCAAAACATCTTGGTGAGTGCCTGCGTCTCCTTTTCTCTTATTCCGCCTCTCAATCTTTGTGCTAGGTTTTCTTGCTTCTTCTTCCTTCATGGCACGTCGCCGTCATGTTTCTTCCAACCCAAACAAGGTCGGTCCTTCCTGGCTGAGGACTCCATCGTCTTCTTCCTCGGAGTGGGAAGAGATTCCGGATCAGGTCCGGAGGCAACTCCAACCTGGGGCCGTGACCATAGGGGTCCTAGTCTCCTCCCATAGTTTTCGCACGTCCCATTTCTTCCCTTCCTCCTCCAGAGGCCTCTTCCTCTGGTCCCTCCAGTTATACCTTGACGATGACCGAGATGATCTTTCTTGGATCCGGGATACCTATGGGACCTCGGATTCAGTCCATCTTTCCCTGTCACGGCCTAGAGATCAAGTAACCTCTAGTGGCCCTGGGAGGGTCGCCTTCTACGAGGACTTCCTCCTTGGGGGTCTTCATTTTCCCCATCATCCCTTCTTTCTTTCGTTTCTCAATCATTATCATCTTGTCCCGGCCCAGTTGACTCCTAACGCCATCCGGGTCATCTTCGCTTTCATCGTCTTCTGCCACTTCCACGGGTTCGTTGCCCGTTTCTCCCTCTTCAGGGCTCTCTTCACCCTGAAGCGTTACTCCACCGATGATGGCTGGTGGTACATTTTACCCTGGCCTAGGTGTCTTAGGTTCGACCTCCCTTCATCGATCAAGGGTTGGAAGAACTGCTTCTTCTTTGCCTCGGTCGAGGACGTCGACTGGGCCTGGAGTGAGCTGGACCGGTCCTTGAACCGGAATTCCCAGGTCAAGCCGGTGGATCAGGATGATTATGCACTGCTGCTGGGTACGCGATCCTAGCCCTTGATGTTCTGCTCTCGGAGCAGAATTTATTCGAGACAGGGATCAGTCCCATCCGGGAGTTGGGTGAGGCCCCTAGATCTTCCCCCTCTACCTTCATTTTCTGCTTTGCACTTCCTTTCTTTTATGCCGGCCTAATTGACCCCCCCTTTCTTTTTCTCAGGTGTGAAGTTCTCCATAGAAAGCTTGATGGAGGGCATCCTGGAGAGGGACGCTGCCGAAGGGACTGAGGATCCCCCAGCGAAGAGGGCTCGCACTGAGACGAGCCGGGGGCCTGCGCCCCCTCAGCCATCGCCAGTCCTGGGACAACGGCTCCTGCTCCCAGGTTGCCCCGGGCCCGGGCGCCCGACATCCCTGTTGTCGACCTCGATAGGATCGGGGGTGAGAGGAGGCCGAAACCCCCCCGAGCGACGCCTGCTCCTGCTGCTGCACCGGTCATCTCCACGGTGGCCACCAGGGCAGTGGCAGCTCCACCGACGGCCTTACCGCCTGGCAAAGGGACGGCCGCCCAGCCCACTGCGGATGACCTTATTCCACTGCCGAGCCTCACCAGCCACTGCTCCGTGATCCATGATCAAGGGCTCGCAGAGAGGGTGATGGAGTTTGCGAGCACCTCCCGGGATCGCCGTATGAGGGGCAGCCAGGACTACTCTGAGGCGCTACTCGAGATCCTCCTGCTGCTTTTTACGGTAAGTTCCGAGCTCTGATCCTTTAAAATTCCAATTGGATCTTACTAACGCCTTGTGCCTTTTTCGATGCAGATCGGGACAGACATTCTCTTGCTGAGGAACTTCCTCGCCGGCTACGCCAGGAAGGATGCCGAGAAGGAGGAGAAGCTTGGAAAACTCGCAGCCAATGTCAAGGACCTCATGGAGAAGGGGGTCGAGCTGCGAGCGAACAACCAGGCCATCCGGGCGGACCTGGGCCGTGTCGAGGGGTGCCTCGAGACGTCGGAGGAGAGATCTTGAATCAGCACCGCGTGGAGGAAGATGCGGTGGAGAAGACTCCCTTAGGGCTCAGTCCTGGTCATTGGAGTGCCGGGTCGAGGAGGTCCTCAAGGAGCTGAGCGCAGCCAAGGAGAAGAACTCTTACATCAACGGGCTACTGGAGGCATCCAAGAGGGAGGCACAGGAGGTCGTGCCGAAGTTCCGGGCCTCCGAAGAATACGTTGCAGAGATGCACGAGGTGGCCATGGACTCCTTTCTGAAGGGCTTCCAGGTGTGCCGGGAGAAGGTGAGCTCCTTCTATCCCGAGCTCGACCTTAGCGGAGTCATTCTGGGTGGCCGGAGGGAAGAGCCCACCGAAGGAGCTTCGACTGCGGTGGTTGCTGAGATGGTAGCTCCCGATCAGCCTTCTGACGACGCCGCTGGCGGAGAGGATGCCCCCCAGCCCCAGGAGGATGCGACCGCGTTGAAGTAGCTCTGCAGCTTCACCTCTTTCTCTTTATTATGTTTTCCTTTTCTTTCTTTGGGGTCTTTCGACCTGTCGGAGCCCCTTTTTATAAGGAACTGAGATCAATGAAAAATCCTTTTTTCCATCAACTTGTTCCGACGTGCATGCTTTCTTCTTCTTTTCTTCTTTCTTTCTTTTTTTTTGTGCATCTTCCGGACTGAACCCCGGTGCTAGCTACTGGGACTAACTCCCGTAGTGCATTTCGAGCTGGACTCCAGGATTACGTGGGCGAACTGGGTTCTGCTCCACCTTCCAGATCGAAGTCTGGAACTTCGTTTTGGAACCAGGTTCCTTGCAAACTTCCGGACTGAACCCCGGGGCCGCAGGTCGGATTTGAGCCTTGCACGCATTCCAAGTTGTTCTCTGGGATTTTGTAGGACCGGGACCTAAGTCACCGGGACCTCTTCCGGACTGAACTCCGGGGCCGCATTTCAGAATTTAATTCCATGCGACACTCTAGACTGAACTCCAGGATTCTTATTAGAGGGATCTCGCGCCTTTGCGAATCTTCCACCGTGTCCATGCTCGCCGAACTTAGAGATGGATGGCTTTTGTCCTACGAGATGAGAGTAGGCATTTGACGAAAAAGATTTTTATTGCTAAAGTTTGAGGGGTCTTACACTATTGGTAGTACATCCTCAAATTTGAGGCATTCCAGGTCCGAGGGAACCGGGATTTGCCTAGTTCCTCCAGGTAGTACGCCCCGTGGGGGAGTGCCTCCACCACCCTATAAGGGCCTTCCCAATTTGGGGAGAGCTTTCCACACTCCCGTGGCTGGGAAGCTTCAGCGCGGCGTAGTACTAGGTCTCCCTGGAGGAAGGACTTCGGTCGCACCCTGAAGTTGTAGTATCTGGCCACTCGTTGCCGGTAAGCCGCCATCCGAGCTCGCACCCTGTCCCTCGTTTCTTCAAGGAGGTCCAATTTCAGCAGCATCCTGGCAGAGTTCTCCGCCTCATCATACTGTTCCACGTGCAGGGTTGGTAGGCTGAGCTCAACTAGGATAACCGCTTCCGCCCCAAAGACGAGGTTGAATGGGGTCTCATCCGTAGCCATCCTTAGGGTAGTGTGATATGCCCAAAGGATGCTCGGGAGCTCTTCTGCCCACCTCCCCTTGGCCCGGTCCAGTCTTGTCCGGAGGCCTTGCAAGATGGTCCTGTTTGTTACCTCGGCTTCTCTGTTTGTCTGAGGATGTGCCACCGAGATGAAACGATGTTGGATGCCGAGGTTGTTGCAAAACTCCTCAAACTCCTGATAGTCGAACTGGCATCCATTGTCAGTGATGATGGTGTGGGTAAGCCGAAGCGGCAGACAATCGACTTCCAGAGGAACTTGGTGATGTTCGCCTCCATGATTCGGGCCAAGAGATTGGCCTCGATCCATTTCATGAAGTAGTCGATAGACCACGATCAAGAATTTCCATTGCTCGGACGCCGGAGGGAAAGGTCCTAGGAGGTCCATGCCCCATTGAGCGAATGGCCATGGGATGGAGAGCTGGGCGAGTGGGGTAGCGGGCTGACGTTGCACCACAGCATGCCCCTGACACCGGTTGCACTTTTTCATGAAGTCAACTGCGTCTTCTTTCATTGTTTCCCAGAAGTAACCTTGAAGGAGGGCCTTATACGCCAATGTCCTGCCCCCCACATGATTTCCACAGATGCCCTCGTGAATCTCCTGGAGCACGAGTGCGGCTTCTGCGGGTCTCAGACACTTGAGGAGCAGGTAGGAGTAGGATCTCTGATAGAGCAGCCCGTCCATCAAAACGAACCGCGTGGCCTTCCTCTTAATGAGGCTAGCCGCCACACGGTTCTCTGGCAAGGTGCTGTTGGTGATGTACTCGACATACTTGTCCATCTAGCTGGATTCTTGGTTGACCTGCTGGACCTCCATAGGTGTCTTGTAGCTCGGGGCCTTGAGGTGCTTGATGTAGGCGCGGCCCAGTGATGAGTCCGGCAGGGTTGCCAGGCGGGAGAGGGCGTCCGCGCGAGTGTTTTCCCCATGAGGGATATGGGAGACGCTGAAGCGCCGAAATCCTGCCGTGTTCGATCGCACGAGCTCCAAGTACTTCACCATTTGGGGGTCCCGCGCCTCATGCTCCCCGAGACCTGCCCGGCCACCAGTTGTGAATCGGTGAAGACCCTGAGGCAAGCCACGCCCAGCTCGCGGGACACTCTTAGGCCCGCAAGAAGCGCTTCATACTCCGCCTGGTTATTGGTGGCGGCGAACTGGAAGCGGAGCGCACACACGGCGATGGCCCCCTCACCGTTGGCAAGGATGAGTCCCGCTCTGCTCCCACCGGAGTTCGAGGCTTCATCCACATGAAGGATCTAGACGTCCTCCTCTGGTCCTGGTTCCGGCTGCCGGTCTCGGGGGCTTTCTTCCGGCTCCTCACCCAGGCCTGCACACTCAACTAAGAAATCAGCGAGTACCTGTGCCTTCATGGCCGACCTCGGCCTGTAGGTGATGTCGAACTCGCTGAGCTTGAGCGCCCACTTCGCCAGGTGCCCAGACGTGTCAAGTCGGTTGAGCACCACCTTCAGTGGCTGATCCGTCAGGATCGCGATGGGATGCGCTTGGAAATAAGGCCCGAGATACTGAGCGGACATGATTAGCGCAAAAATCAGTTTCTCATACCGGGAATACCTGAGCTCTGCATCGCGGAGGAGTTTGCTCATGTAATACACCGGCCTTTGCATCCCCTTGTCATCCGTTCGAACCAGGACCTAACTGACGGCCTCCGGGGTGACCGCCAGGTACACGAGGAGCTCCTCTCCTTCCTTGGGCCTGGAAAGCAGCGATGGGGATGCTAGTGTCCTCTTCAGCTCATCAAATGCCTCCTGGCACTCCTTCATCCTGATAAAGTCGTTAATCTTCCTCAGCGCCTTGAAGAAGGGCTGGCAACGGTTAGGGACCTTGAAATAAATCGACTCAGGGTGGCTATCCGGCTGGTAAGCCACTATACTTGCTTCTTGGAGGTGGGTTGCTCCATGTCTAGATAGCCTGGACCTTCTTCGGGTTGGCCTCTATCCCTTTTTGGGTCACCATGAACCCCAGGAACTTCCCGGCGGATACACCGAAAGCGTACTTCACCAGGTTCAATTTCATCTGGTGAAGTCGGAGATTACTGAAGGTCTCTGCCAGGTCGCCGACATGGTCCGAAGTGGGCTTGCTCATCACCAGCATGTCGTCCACGTACACCTGCATGTTGTGGCCAATTTGGTCTTTGAAGACCTTGTTGACCAGCCATTGGTACGTGGCACCGACGTTCTTGAGGCCGAACGGCATCATCTTATAGCAGTAGGTCCCGCGATCAGTGATGAAGGCGGTGTGTTCCTCGTCCTCCGGGTACATTCGGATCTGGTTGTACTTGGAGAAGGCATCCATGAAAGAGAGGAGGCGATGCCCTGAAGTAGTGTCCACGAGCTGGTCGATCTTTGGAAGAGGGAAACTGTCCTTTGGGCAAGCTCGGTTGAGGTCGGTGTAGTCCACGCAGATCCTCCATTTGCCGTTGCTCTTCCTCACCGTGACCACATTCACCAGCCAACTGGAATATTGTACCTCTCGTAAAAAGCCGGCGGCAAGAAGTTTCTCTACTTCCTCATTGATGGCCTTCTGCCTATACGTAGCAAAACTCTTCTTCTGGCGGACAGGGCGGCACCTTGGATCAATGTTCAACCGGTGGGTGATGACCTCCGAGGGGATACCAGGCATGTCTCCAGCAGACCAGGCGAACACATCAGCATTCGCCCGGAGAAAGTCTCGCAAACGAGCCCGCTCTTCTTCCGGGAGTTGGGCTCCTATCTGCACCATTTTCTGGGGGTCCGAGCCGAGAGGGTATGTCAATAAGCGCTCCACAGGTCCCCTGGGATCTTGAGCTCTTAAGTTGAGGTCGTCCACATCGGACCCGAGCTCGGCACTCCGGGCCCCTGGGACCGTCTGCAGGCAATGCGAGACGAGTTAGACCGTCCCTCTCATCACTCCCATCCTGGAGGCGGTAGGGAACTACACCAGCAACCTCTTGGTGGAAATAACAGCATCCAGCTGGATGAGCCATGGACGGCCGAGGATAGCATTGTAAGGTGATGGGAGTCTGATGATAGTAAATGTCATCATGATCGTGCTCTGCCGAGGTGGGGATCCGGCGGTAACAGGGAGAGTGATCTCTCCTTCGACTCCCACGGAATCTCCGGTGAAGCCCATAAGAGGGGTGTGCACCGGCTTCAATTCATCATGAGACAAATTCATTCAAGAGAAAGTATCGTAAAAAAGTACGTCAGTAGAGCACCCACTATCCACCATGATACGATGTACAGGATGCTTTGCGATGGTCATCTCGACCACCACTGCATCGTTGTTTACATTTTCATTTTTATTCCCCATTTCAAAGGGGAGTACATTCTCCAAGTCTCCCGCCTCCCGGGCTCTCTTCAGCGCGCGCCCTATCCCCCAGGAAATCATACCCACGGCTTCTCCGTTGGACGGTTGTCAATTGCAGGGATGGGAGGAAGGGCCGAGCGGCTGACCCTCGTCGGGGCCTCGTTCCTCACGAACTTCCTAGGTAGCCCCTCTTGATCAGCTCCTTGATTTCTCGCTTTAGGTTGTGACACTCCTCCGTGTTGTGGCCGTGCTCGTGGTGAAATTGATAATACTTCGTCTTGTCACGGATGTTCCTTAGGTTCTGAGGAGGAGGTCGACGGAGGTAGTGCTCACCCTCAATCTCCATGAGGATCTTTGTTCTGGGAGCGAGGAGAGGGGTGAAAGTTCGTTCCGAGGCAGCACCATTCTTCGGCTTCGATCCCGGACGGAAGTCCGCAGGTGGTCCAGGCCTCCGAGTCCCAGGGACATCCCTCGGGGCAGGTTTCTTTGAAGGCTTCCCATCCAGCTCTCGCCTGGTACGGTCGGCCTTCTCAGCTCGGATGTACTTATGGACGCGGAGGAGGAGCTCGGATTACGTCTTGGGGGGCTTCTTGTCCAGGGAATACGTCAGACGGGAGGTCTTGAGCCCGTGCCTCAACGCCAGCATGGCGACGGGCTCGTCCAGGCTATAGATTTCTAGGACGGCAGTCTTGAAGTGGGTGACGTAGTCCCACAACAGCTCCTGGTCTTGTTGGCAGATAGAGAAGAGGCTATCCACCTCCCTTGGCACCTTCCGGCAAGCATCGAAGTGTGCAACAAACTTTCCTTCTAGCTGATGGAAGGAGCTGATGGATTCTGGCTCGAGGCGGGTGAACCAAACTCGAGTAGCCTTCCGGAGAGTGGCTGGGAAGGCGATACATAGAAGAGCATCCGTTGCTGCCTGGACCCTCATGAGAGTCTTATAGCTCTCTAGGTGGTCCAAGGGGTCGGTGGTCCCATCGTAGGGATCCACCTGAGGCATACAGAACCGATTCAGGATCGGCTCCTCTTGGATTTCCTGGAAGAAGGGTGGCTGGGCATTATAGCCCACTGGATCGTTGAGGAGCTTTGCATGTCGGTAAAGTGGTGGGAGAACTCCGCCAGCTTGCGCTCGTACTCCTCCAGGCACCTCTCGGCCTGGCACCTGATGGCCTCGTCGATGGAATCCTCCATCGAGGCCGCTGGAGAAGGGGGTGCCGATCGGTCTCGGTGAGGGGCCTTGCACCGATGGTGCCTGCTGCGCTGCACTGCTTCAGCATCGTTGGCCGGGGATCGACTCTCATGATATGCCGAATCGGAGTGGTTCCTCTTTGTGGGAGTCTGGTGGCTCCCACGGGGGTTGGAAACTGCCCGCGGATGGGAGGGCCTGCCTTGAATGGAGTGCAGGCTTTCGCGGGGGCTCGTGGCTCGAGCCGCGAGGGTCCTTGGCTAGGGCTGAGTGGCCAGGGAGTGCTGCTGGTGCTGCTGGTGCTGCAGTTGCCGCACAGCAGTAGTCAAAGTTTACAGCTGCTGGACGACAGCTGTGAAAGGAATGTCCACCGAGGATGGCTGAGGAGGAGGTGGAGCAGGAAGTTCCCTCTCCAAGCTGTGCGGCCCTTGGGGGGAAGGAACCTCTCCTGCTCGGCTGGTGGATGCTTCGCACCCATGCATCACCACCATGGTCGGAGCACGCTTTCGCCCATGGAGAGCTTGCTTGTCCTGCTCGGCTGGTGGATGCTTCGCACCCATGCATCACCACCATGGTCGGAGCATGCTTTCGCCCATGGAGAGCTTGCTTGTATAGGGATCACTGTTCTGCGTCCCCTACCTGGCATGCCAATCTGTTGCTGATCTCACCACGGTGGCCTGTAGCCCGTGAGCTGGCGCCGGTTCTCGGACTCTGTCACCTCGAGATCTTCAAGCTTCCGGACCTGCAAAACAAAGTCAGAGACCCAGGTCGGGAATTCCGGCAGGGGCACTCCGACGGTCAAGTAAGAGAGCGGCAAGATGGAACAGGACCTCTAAGGTAGGTTCCCGAAGGATTCCCGTGCTTAGAAGAGATGTAAATGAAAGAAGTGTGGGGAAGAGAGGAGCTGAAGCCCGGCTTACTGCTCTGGGTTCACTGAGCTCATGCTTAAGGACTTCTTGGGGTCCCCCGGATCATTCTCTCGGTGTTCTCCCTCCCTTTTCGACCTACCTTTCTGTCCATTTTCACCGTCTCCTTTATACCACCGGACCGTCTTCAGCCCACGTCTCCTCCTGGGAGCTCCCTGAAATCTCTGGGTCTCCTCCCCTCCCTTCTCCTTCGAGTCGAGGAGTTAAGTGGCCGGCATGCCTCGTCTGCCGTGTGTCACGAAAGGGGAAAGACTGGTGAGACCTCGAGCCAAGCACGGGAGCTCTCCTTTCGGGGCATTGATGATGGGCCTCTAGCCATTTCAGGACCCTGCCCGTAAGAATTTCGTTCCTCGGTTGTGGGACCCTATTTAACTGATGTAAACGAGGTTTCGCGTATCACTACAGGCCGTACTAGCGCTCCGTATGGGGTGCGGCACGCGCCGGCCCTAGTGGCGACCTCAAGACCCGTGTCTCGCCTTCCCTAGACCTTGTAGAGTATGGCTGACTTTGATCGAGGTGGACCCTTCAGGGGGTGCCACCTAGCGGAGGAGCAGGGGCTGCCAGCTTCGGCCGAGGTGGATCCCTCCTGGGTGACACCTAGCGGAATGGCGGAGAGGTGCTCGACTTCGGCCGAGGTGGACCCGTCATGGGGTGCCACCTGGCGAAGAAGCAGGAGGGCCTGGCTCGACCTCGATAGAGATGGACCCGTCTTGGGGTGCCACTTGGCGAGGGAGCAGGAGGCCGCCAGCTTCGGCCGAGGTGGACCCCTCCTGGGTGGACACTTGGTGGAGTGGCAGAGGGGTGCTCGACTTCGGCCGAGGTGGACCGGTCATGGGGTGCCACCTGGCGAAGGAGAAAGAGGGCATGGCTCGACCTCGGTAGAGGTGGACCCGTCTTGGGGTGCCACCTAGCGAGGGAGCAGGAGGCCGCCAGCTTCGGTCGAGGTGGACCCCTCCTCGGTGGACACCTGGCGGAGTGGCAGAGAGGTGCTTGACTTCGGCCGAGGTGGACCCGTCTTGGGGTGCCACCTGGCGAAGGAGCACGGGGGGCTTGGCTCGGCCTTGGCAGAGGTGGACCCGTCTTGGGGTGCCACCTGGCGAGGGAGCAAGAGGCCGCCAGCTTCGACCGAGATAGACCCCTCCTGGGTGGACACTTGGCGGAGTGGCAGAGGGGTGCTCGACTTCGGCCGAGGTGGACCTGTCATGGGTGCCACCTGGCAAAGGAGCAGGAGGGCCTGGCTCGACCTCGGTAGAGGTGGACCTGTCTTGGGGTGCCACCTAGCAAGGGAGTAGGAGGCCGCCAGCTTCGATCGAGGTGGACCTCTCTTGGGTGGACACCTGGCGGAGTGGCAGAGAGGTGCTCGACTTCGGCCAGGATGGACCCGTCTTGGGGTGCCACCTGGTGAAGGAGCAGGGGGGGCCTGGCTCGGCCTCGGCAGAGGTGGACCCGTCTTGGGGTGCCACCTGGCGAGGGAGTAGGAGGCCGCCAGCTTTGGTCGAGGTGGACCCCTCCTGGGTGGACACCTGGCAGAGTGGCAGAGAGGTGCTCGACTTCGATCGGGGTGGACCCATCTTGGGGTGCCACTTGGCGAAGGAGCAGGAGGGCCTGGCTCGACCTCAGCAGAGGTGGACCCATCTTGGGGTGCCACTTGGCGAGGGAGCAGGAGGCCGCCAACTTCTGTCGAGGTGGACCCCTCCTAGGTGGACACCTGGCGGAGTGGCAAAGAGGTGCTTGACTTCGGCCGGGGTGGACCCGTCTTGGGGTGCCACCTAGCGAAGGAGCAGGGGTGGCTTGGCTCGGCCTCGGCAGAGGTGGACCCATCTTGGGGTGCCACCTGGCGAGGGAGCAGGAGGCCACCAGCTTCGGTCGAGGTGGACCCCTCCTGGGTGGATACCTGGCGGAGTGGTAAAGGGGTGCTCGACTTTGGTCGAGGTGGACCCGTCATGGGGTGCCCTCATGGGGTGCCACCTGGCGAAGGAGCAGGAGGGCCTGGCTCAACCTTGGCAGAGGTGGACCTGTCTTGGGGTGCCACCTGGCGAGGGAGCAGGAGGCCGCCAGCTTTGGCCGAGATGGACCCCTCTTGGATGGACACCTGGCGGAGTGGCAGAGGGGTGCTTGACTTCGGTCGAGGTGGACCCGTCATGGGGTGCCACCTGGCGAAGGAGCAGGAGGGCGTGGCTCGACCTCGGCAGAGATGGACCCATCTTGGGGTGCCACCTGGCGAGGGAGCAGGAGGCCGCCAGCTTCGGCCGAGGTGGACCCCTCCTGGGTGGACACCTGTTGGAGTGGCAGAGAGGTGCTCGATTTTGGCCAGGGTGGACTCGTCTTGGGGTGCCACCTGGTAAAGGAGCAGGAGGGCCTGGCTCGACCTCGGCAGAGGTGGACCCGTCTTGGGGTGCCACCTGGCAAGCGAGCAGGAGGCCGCCATCTTCGGCCGAGGTGGACCCCTCCTGGGTGGACACTTGGCGAAGTCGCAGAGGGGTGCTCGACTTCGGCCATGGTGGACCCGTCATGGGGTGCCACCTGGTGAAGGAGTGGGAATTTTGAAAGAAAAATCCATGTGGCTCCTGCGACTTCCAGCTGGATCTGACACACATTCCACGTCAGCGATGTAGCCATATCAGGTTTCGATATAGAAAACTTTGATGCATAAAATTTAGGTACTGAAAACTTTGATATATATGACTTTGAGGATATAAACTTTGTAGCTGAAATTTCATTTGCATGCAAATGATTGTAACCAATTATAGCTTTATTACTTGAATCATTTTGATCTTTTAAAATCAGCTCAAGCTTATTTGAACTTAATGTTAACTTTTCGACCAATGACTTGAGTTTTTCAACTTCCTTTTGTAAACTAATGTTTTCTTCAAGTAAACATTTATTCTTTTCAAGGTAATTATTCTTTTCAACTTGTAAAGCCTTATATTTTTAGAAAAGCTATTTAATTCTTTTTGCAAAATCTTAATCCTTCTTGAAATTTCATCTTTTTCTTTCAATAAGATATCATTGCATTTTTCAAAGCTTTAATTTTCAAACCGGCCTTTTTGTATTTAGATGATAGCTCATGAAATATAGTATTTAATTCATCAAATATAAATTCATCTTGAGGTTCGGGAGACATTACCTCATCTTTGAGATCCATTAGACATATATTAGCTATTTTTATGGTCTTTTCTTCTTCATTTGAAGTTGACTCCTCATTGTCGCTCCAAGTTGCAACCATTGCTTTCTTCTTCTTCTTTTTGTAGGTTTTCTTCAAATTTAGATAATCTGATCGGAAGTGCCCAGCTGGTTTCTTGCATCATAGCAAATGGGCAGTTGCTCTTTATCTTTGTCTTTTTATTTTTCTCTTTCCTTGCTGTATTCTCCTTTTCTATGATGTTTTCTCTAATATCTTTCCTTTTTCTTGCCTATAAACTTCTTGAATCTCCTCACTACAAGTGCGATATCATCGTCTTCTAGTTCATCTTCAGAGGAGGGGCTTTCTTCATCTATTTCTTCCTCTTGTTTCCTTAATTTTGCTGTAGCTTTGAAGGCAATTGATTTCTTCTTCTTTATATAATCTTTACTTCTATGCTGCATGGTTAGCTCATGATTAATCAAGGAACCCAATAGCTCATCCAGTGGTAATGTGTTGAGGTCCTTGTTCTCTTAAATTTCAGTCACTTTTGGATTCCATTTATCTGGAAGAGATCTTAGAATATTTTACATGAGGTCTGCATTAGATTATGTCCTGCAAAGACTCTTTAAACCGTTAATAATATTTATAAAATGTGAGAACATTGCAGATATAGTCTCATTCGGTTCCATCTTAAATAATTCATAATTATGTACAAGAAGATTAATCTTAGATGTTTTAACTTGAAAGGTTCCTTCATGAGTTACCTCAAGTTTATCTCAAATTTCTTTTACTAAATTGCAAGTAGAAACTCGATTAAACTCATTGGCATCCAAAGCACAATATAAGAGATTCATTGCTTTGACGTTCAACTCACCCATTTTCATATCGTGTTCATCCCATTCCTCTTCAGGTTTTGGGACGTCCATGCCATCAACCTTCTTCGTGGATGTGTGAAGTCCTTATAGAATCATTTTCCATAATTGAAAATCTACTGCTTGAATGTAAATTTTCATTCGGGCCTTCCAGTAGGTGTAATTAGTAACTGTGAATAGTGGAGGTCTATTTGTGGATTGGCCTTCGACCAAAGAAGTATTCATGGGATTTGCCACTAATCTTTACTCTAAGTATAATTCAGAGACATTGCTTTGATACCAGTTGTTGCCCAGGTGACTTACTCAAGAGGGGGGTGAATTGGATATTTAAAAATTTTCACAAGTATATGCTTCTTTTAAAATAACTTTGTGTAGTAAGTGATGTGAATTAAGAGATGCGGAAGCAAATAGAAAGCACAATGACACAAGCACAAACACAATGAAATTTAGAGTGGCTCGGAGCAACTTCGCTCCTACATCCACTATCCAAGATACCACTTGAAATTTTTACTATATTTACCCTCGAAATATAGTCGGATTATTTTCCCGGGCTTACAATCCAAAATCCAAACTTGGTTTTAAATCGGGATCACTAAAAATCCAATACATTGTTAGTTTTCCCGGGCTCACTAACAACCCACTCTTGGTTTTCAAAGGCTCACCAAAAACCTTTACAAACCCAAGTTATAGCCCCTGCTGTACGTGGAACAACTCAAATTAAGAGTTTAAATAACAGAGCAACTCAATGACAAACTGAATGTTGTCGGGTGGTTGCAGTTGTAGCTCTTGAAAAACCCTCTTGATTGCTCTTTGAATGCTCTTCAAGGCTTCTAATCTTTCTCAGTAAATACCTCAAGAATCTGATGAGAGTTGCTGAAATCTTGAGTGCATGCTTGAATGCTCTATTGAGTGTTCTTTCAAAAACTCATTAAAAGCTTATTAATTTCTCATTCTCTTGTTCAAAAGTTGTTCAAATCCCTAATATATAGTTCCTTTAACTAATTTCAAATGAATATAACTATTGTAGACCGTTGGGATTTGAAAAATGACCATTGGAGCACTTTTTAGATTCAAAAAGAAAGTTTTGGAACTAGCCATTATGAACCTGGAATTAGGGTTCGAGTCAGCTCGAATGCTTCGAGTCAGCTCGGATGCTTCGAGTCAACTCGGATGCTTCGAGTCAACTCGGATTCTTAGACAGGTTAAAACATCACTCTGGTCGAGTCGGCTCTTCTTCATCGAGTCGACTCGCTTGGCTGGTTCTTCAAAACTGAGAATTTGTAAACTCTGGAAGAGTCGGCTCATTTGAACATGAGTCGGCTCAATTGTCTGTTTGAGAAATTTTTACTCTGGACGAGTCGGCTTGACTACCCTCGAGTTGGCTCGAATTTGTAGAACTTCAGAAGTTGAACTCTGCCTGAGTTGGCTCTTCACTCTCGAGCGGCTCGAATCTCTACGTGCCAGAAAACTAAGTGCCGTGCCAAACATTGAGTCGGCTCTCTGTTTTGAGTCAACTCGAGTGATCTTTGCCAACAACCTTTCAAACTTCTTTAGATTTCTTCTAGAGACTTCCAATCAACTCCAAAAACTTTCCAACTCCTTCAAAGCCTAATTCTAAAAATTTAAACTAGAAAAATACATATAAGTGGTCCATTTTTATAAATACATAGTTGATTTTTCTTTGGTCTCTTCATTATATAATACTTTTTCAAAATAAGCTTGTCATACATCAAGGTTGTAGGAAGAGTGGTTGTTCATTTAAATCATCCTACAAAAACTTAAAAAATACTTAGAAATAGTTAGTAATCAAATGCATGCTCTAATATTTGGTTATCATCAAAATTATTCCAGGGGTCAACAATATTTTAGATTAAAATTATTTTAATTTACTTTTATTTTTGTTATGTAAAGTTTTTAAAATTTGCGTGCATAAAATACCAAGAATCTAACAAAAGTGCACTGCCAAAATATAAGTATAATAAGCATGATAAAAAACACTAGAAAAAAACTATATCTTTTTCTTTTACGCTAATAAACATCAAGTAATGAGAATTATAATTTCATCTTATATTGGCATTAGCATATCTTTAGGAGCTTAATAAAGCATAAGTTCTGGTTCTAAATGTATTTCCTTTAAAAAAAACAAGACATTCCATTAGCAATGAAAGGAAAACAAGTGCTGGACCTAGGTTAAAGATACTACTAATGCAAATTAGGGAATGTTAAATGCAATCCTTGCTTTATATGTATAATTGATGTTAGACTTTATATATATATATATATATATATGTAGCTTTTTCATAGGTTTTGATCTAAATAAATAATAACAATGGGATACTTTAGCCCGTTAATCAGCCCAACCACCATAAATTGAGTCAAAAAAAACTCTGCATGAACCTTTATTTAGATAGCCCTTGTTAAGAAAAAGGTAAAGAAAGAAAATAAAAGAAAATAAAAGGAAAATAAAGAGAAAGGGAAGGCGAATATCATTTTTGTTTGCAAGGATCTTGGTCAGGCAGTTACAGATGATTGTGCCTCATCTCATCAGTCCTGAACAAGGAACCTTCATCAATGGTCACTGTATTACCGATAATGTCCTCTTTGTCCATAAATTTATGCATGATCTCAGGCATGCCCCGTCTCGGAGGAGTCTCATGGCGATCAAGCATGATATGGAACGTGCCTATGACCGGATGAGCTGGCACTTCCTTTGGCGGACTCTTCATGATTTCGGCTTTCAGGACAGGTGGATCAGGTGAACCATGGACTGCGTTGAAGATGCAACTTTTGCCATTTTGGTGAATGGTGCTCCAATGCATTACTTTCCTTCAACGATCGATCTCCGACAAGGTTGCCCCTATCCCCCTACCTGTTCATCTTATGTATTGATGCTCTTTCTTGGGCTCTGAGAGATGCAGTCTAGAGTTCTTTACTAGAACCTTATTAGCCCGATCCTAGAGCCCATCCTCTCTCTCATCTCCTTTTTGCAGATGATTGTCTTCTTATTGGTCGTGCCTCACTTCAGAATGCTAGATGCTTTGCTTCTGTTGTGGAGTCCTATTGCCATGGGTCTGGACAACTTGTCAATTTGTAGAAATCCTATATTATTTTTAGTCCCAAAACAAAGATCCGAACGAAGTTGGATATCCTAACCAGACTTGGGATTTCAGAGTAGTCCAGAACTCGTACTTATCTAGGAGTCCCTATTACTGGGGGGAGGTTACGAAGGACGGATTGTAGACCCATGGTGTAGCGGATTTGTGATCGTCTTGAGGGATGGTAGGCTTCTACTCTTTCTATGATGGGTAGACTTACTCTCATTAGGTCTGTCTACAGCTCTATTCATGTTTATCTCTTGGCGAACACTATGATTCCTAGCTCTTGCTTGAGGCAGATGGAGCAGCTTTTCCGTAACTTCCTGTGGAGGCCCAAACATAATAGCCATGGTATTCATCTGATAGCTAGGGACACTATATGCCGGCCAGTCAATGATGGTGGTCTTGGGATCCAGTCCCTTCTAGTGAGGAGGGAGGTTCTTATCGCCAGACATGCTGTTAGATATCTCCTCCAACCCAATTGTTTATGGAGCAGGGTGATGAGAGCCTGCTATGGTGCTTGGAGTCAGGGATCCCAGTTTCAGATGACCCACAGATGCTCTTGTATCTGGAGGGAGATTTATGCCCGTGCCCCTATTGTGATGGCCTATATCAGATGCTTGGTCGATGATGGGACCACGATTGATGTCAGTCATGATGCATGGATTTCTACTCTTCCTCTTTCTAGGTGGCCAACCTTTGTGAGTACGGATGTTAGTAACAATCTTCGAGTTTGTGATATGTTGACAAATGAGGGTAGGGAGTGGAGAGTTCAGGAGATATCCAGACTCTTTGAGAGCCAGCTGGCCTCTCGGATTCTTGCTATCTTGATTCCGATTCACCGAGGTCAAGACCTGAGAGTCTGGAGCCCTTCCTGTTGTCCCAAGGCTCCTTCGAGCACCCTTTATGATTTATATAGGGGATAGTTTGAAACGAGATTTGCGGCAGCTTGGATATGGAGACTTCTTATTCACCCGAGAGTGCATCTTTTTCTTTGGAAGATGGCTTGGGATCGTCTTCCTACGAGGACTCTTCTCAGGCACAGAGGTATAGAGTTGCCAGCATTTTGCCCGGTATGTGGTAGTCAAGACGAGTCCACTAAGCATGTGATCCTGGGTTGTCCTAGAGCGAGGTTGATTTGGAGGCTTGCTGGGAGCTGGCCTTGGGATGTCGATGATGGTTTACGGCTGCGCTCCTTCCTCGATTTTCTCCACTTGAGTTTGGCATAGGAGAGCCATCTTATTGCTTTTATTGCCTATCAGATTTGGCTGTCTAGAAATGCGATGATCTTTGAGGCTGAGGTCATCCTGGCTCATCGGGTTTTTCAGAGAGCCAGGTTCATGGCGATGGAGTTTTACCAGTTTGATAATGTCGCTTTCCTTGTTATCCCAGATTCCTGGGACTCCCATGCTGTCTCGATATCAGCCCGGAGGGCTATTCACATTTCCTGAGAGCCCCCTCCTCTAGGGTTCGTCAAGGTGAACTTTGATGGCAGTGTTCGTGGTGTTGATGGTGGTGCAAGGTATGTCATCCGAGATGATGACCGGAGGCTTCTTGTAGCTGAGGGGATCTTTCTTCATGACCCGTCTGTCCTAAAAGCAGAACTTAGAGCTGCATGGGCTGTCATCATCAGAGCTATCGAGCATCTGCATGCTCACAAGATTATTATTGAGGATGACTCTTCTATTGTTATTACCTGGATTCAGGACAGGTCGAGTCGTTGGGAAGCCCATCATCTCCTTCGCGATATTTGGAAGTTCCTACAGCTTCCCATGATAACTACAGCCCATCATGTCTATCGAGAGGCAAACTGTATCGCAGACTGGGTTGCGTCCTATGTTGCTCAGCATTCGACCTATTGGTCTGGTCCCAGGATGATAGTATTCCTCTCTCCCTTCAGGGATTTTTTTCTCTTGATCTTTTTGGCTGCCCTTGTACCGGAGCTGTGTGACCGCCCGACTTTAGAAAAAAAAAAAAATGAAAGAAAATAAAGATAAATATTTTAAAATTTCAAAAAAATAGCATTCCTCTTTTTGTTTCCCTTCTAATTTTTTTAATTTAAAAAATTAAAAAACTAATTTAACTAAAAAGGGAGAAAATTTTTTTTTCTTTTCTTATCCTTCTTCAAAATTTTTTTAAAAATTCCTCTCTTTCCTTTCCCGCTCATTCCTCGATCGAAGAAAAAAAAAAAAAAAAAAAAAAAAAAAAAACAACAACAACAACAACAACGGAGGAGGAGAAGACTTCCAATTAGAGTCATCTTCCTTGATGGGAATTGAAAGTGAAGGTCAGGAGGGAGCCTAATTCCTCTCCTCCACTCTATTTAGGTCCCTCGAGCTCTCCCTCCTAATTTTATATTGGAGCTTGAAAGATTTTGCTGGCAATTTCCAAGTTCTCTTCTGATGTTTCTGCCACCACCACGGCCTAATTCCATTCGAAAAGTTAGGTAAGAGGCCGGTAATCTTTGATATCTTTCTTCTCCCTCTTTCTCGGTTACCAAAGCTAGGATTCCAGCTGGATATTGTCAAAACTTTTTGAAAAAACCCGAGCCCTATTTTCTGTTTTTTTAACATTTTTTTCTAATATTTTTTCGATCATCTTTGTTGCCAATAATTGGTGGCAGACCATCGTCGCCCTGGCCACTGTTGGCCATAGCCATGGCCTACAGGAGGTACTCTATCCGGTAAAGGAATGGGGGAACGTGAGTTCTTTCTTCTATTAGGAAGAAAAGAGGAAGAAGATGAGAAAAAAATAAAAAAAAATAAAAGAAAAGAAAGGAAAAAAATTAGGGGAAAAAAGAAGAAGAAGAAGAAGAAGAAGAAGAAGAAGAAGGTAAGACCTTTTCCCCACGTAGATTGTTCATTTCTTACACTCCGGTAGGCCTTTCTAAGGCCCAGCTTGCCCTAGGCCAGTCCAGTTCGTCGCCGTTGTTGCGGTGCTATATAAACCCTCTGCCTCTCCCCTTCATTCTCGTTTGTCATAAAGCATAAATTTATATGCTGTTTCTCCGCTTTTAGGATTTATTTTGGTGATTTTGGTCATGGAGGCCAGTGATTTTGGTATTGTGTTGAGTGATTTCGCGCGTATGTGGCTGGACCGAGCTCTCTGTTGGTTTTTTTTGGATTTCCCCTTAACTTCTGAATGTCTTTGGGAAGAGAAGCAGGGGGGTGGTGGGGGATCAACAGGCTTAATTAACTCTATAAATAAGAAATGAGGGATGGCATCTCAAGCTCTGGTAGGTACTTGCTGGTGCTCTAGAGCACTGGTACGTGGATTGTGCAGGATGGAGAAGCAGGGCAGAGAGCTATCTAGTTCTTCACATGCCCATCTTCTCTACCATGCCCAATCTACCTGTTTACTGCTAACAATTTATATTGGAGATGAGAGAGACTATATAGTTTGCCAACATTGGCAGTAATCACGGTTAGGTAAGCTTGCATCGAACTTGTGATCTGAAAAGGCAGTCCATCATGGGTACACAATTTGCTACTATAAGAAGACCCCTCGTTTTCTTGATTCCCCATTGTGTTTCAATTCTCAAACATTAGGAAATCATTATTGTAATTCTCCATTTAAAGAAATATGTTTATCTCTTCTCTACCTTCCCATTTCTCAATTTAAAGAATCATTGTTATCTAATCCTAGATTCTTCTTGTTTTTTTTTTTTTTTGCTATATAGCATGATATGATCTTATTATTTTGTCTAATTGTTTAGATGGTGGCGAAACAAAAAAGTGAGCAATCGATGCCTGCAGCTGAACTGGTAACGTTATGATTTCTTTTGGATAATTGTGCGATGCTTTTAAACAGCTGAAGTTCATAACTAGATAATTTTTTTGCGGAGAAGTTGTAAATTTGCATCTGAAATTTGTCTCCCCCTATCAATTGGATTCATGTGATTTAATGCAAATTCGGATCATGTATTTTATCTGCTGCGGTTACTTATACCGTTCTTGAAAATCTGTGGCCTTTTTCTGATTTTGGATTATCTTTTGTATATTCTATGAGTGCCTACAATTGCAAAGAGTGTAGATAGTGCAGATAATTAATTATGTTAATGAAGTTCCTATAAACTTGGGATAAATTGATTTTGATTCTTGATGCACGGGATATTTCTGATGAATTGGAGTTGAAAGCAAAGAAGTATCTGCGTGGAGATGGTGCTAACCTGGAGGTATGTTTCTTTTCTTTTCTTTTCTTTGTATATAATTTTCTTTCCAATTGTGATTTCAACTGTAATGCCAAATCATGGATTACTAAATTGCTTGCGTAAGAGCTCTTTTTTCTGCTTAGTATGTAAATTGCTTTCTTCTTTGAATTTTTGTCTAATTCTCATAGTATTCAGGTTTTACGAGATAAAAAGTTGAAAGGTCAACTTACTGTTAGAGAAAAATTATATGGCCAGTCTGCAAAAGCTGCTGCCAAGGCTGAAAGGGTTTGCATTTAAAATTTTCTTCTTTGTTTATAATTCATATGATATTGTGAAATTATTCTTGTACGTCATTTGCTTACTTTGAGTATCCCTGTTGTTGGCTTCACCCAGTGATTTTGATGAATAACAAAACATTGAGTGCATATTGTATTCTAATGAGGATTTCAAGTTGTGAATTTTTAGGAAGAAAGCACCTCAAAATCTCAAAAACTTATGGTTTATGGCACGTAATGGCACGGAGCAATTCTCACAGATCCGGGCATCCTCTTCATTGAAAAAGGGCATCTAAATGTTTAAATATTATGTGTTTATATTTCTTAGAATTATATTTATATTTTCGAGGCATTTACACTTGAATCTGAGATTTTTCAGTCTCAAGTGTCGACACCTGGACAGTCAAGTGTCGACACTTCAGCATTTGGCACAGACAAAAATCCTTGGCACGCCAAGTGTCGACACCTATATCCAAGTGTCGACACCTATATCCAAGTGTCGACTCAAGGCTTGAGAATTTTGAAAATACAGAACTTTGTAATTTGAGGATTTTTGTGTCAAGTGTCGACACCTGTGCATCAAGTGTCGATACTTGAATGTTCAAGTGTCGACACCCAGAGATCAAGTGTCGACACTTGACAGCCAAGTGTCGACACTTGCAGCCTGACAGCTCTAACGGATCTATTTTTCTGGCTTGCAGAACTTGGTTTTCAAGCTCCAAACGGCTATTTCCGAGGTACCAACGGTCACAAACCGTTTTTTGGAAGGTTCTTGGTGTATTTAACCTCCACCAACCTCATTTTAAAGATATGGAAGTGTATTGAAGTGCATTCAAGTCTACTCAAAAGCCAAAAAGCCAATATTCTCTCAAATACTTCACATCAAAAGCCTCTTATAGTTTGATTTCTTGAAAAGCCTACAAGCTCATCCTTATTTCATTCCAAAAAGATGCACTTTGAAGGAGATTCCAAGGAAAAGTGAAGACAAAGCATCTACTTGAGCTTCAAAGATTCCAATTTACTCTTGAAGAGATTTTGTTTTAGTTTTAAATTGTATAACTGTTTTATTATGTTTTGACTTTGCTTTCAAGGGTGTCTTGAAAGAAGGTTATTGTGGTTTGTTGGTGAGCCAAAGGGATAAAACCAACTAGGATTAACTTGTGAGCCCAAAGACAAAACAAGTATTAAGGTTTGTTGGTAAGCCTAAGTGATAAAACCAACTTAGGTTTTGACTTGTGAGCTTTGTGAAAAACAAGTCAACTGTAATCTAGTTTGGATTATAGTGAAATTTCCAAGGGTGGCTTGAGGAGTGGATATAGGTGCTAGGTTTGCACCGAACCACTATAAACCTTGTGTTTGTGTGTAATTACTCTCTTCCTCTCTTGCTCTTTAATTATTGCTAACATCTTGCATTGAATTCATCATTATTCACAAGCACCACTAGTCCCTCTCATTATTGTCTTAAATTTTTAGTTTAAAAGACCCAATTCACCCCCCCTCTTGGGCTCCATTTCTGGGCAACACCTGCTTAGTGGCATGCATTTTTAGATGATTCTATATGACATTTTGTAAGAGGCAAAGCATGCTATGCTGGCACTTAATGTTTCTGGCAGGTAAACCCATCGAATTTGATAACAGTACTTGTAATTTATCACACCAAATGCTATATTATAGAGATAGTCAAGGCAGAGTGACTAAGAAGTATAATTTTAGGCACCAAAAAGTACAAGGTAGCAAAAGTTACAAATAATTGGATGTAGGAATATTATATATTTATTAACAATCAGGATCACAATTTACAAGCTTTATTATGAATTATTCTATATTTTGTAGTCTTATTCAGATTTACATTATTTGTTGCACCATATTTTTAAGTACTTTACAACTTCCATCCATGTTAAACTATTCCTTGCCCCTTGTATGAACCTTTGCGACAAATCTGAGCTACACTCTGTACTAGGGCCATTTCATACCTTCTTTGTCTAATTCCATTCTAGGCAGTTTTGTTCCAATCTTTCCTTTGTCAGAGTGACTCTTTCATGCTCCCTTGTATTGTATTTCTAAGTAATTCTTTTCTATTTCTGGCTGCACACCGACTTCTAAAATCTTTAGGCTTCATGATGCTGGACTTTGTTTACTGCCCAACATTCTGATCCATATAACATTGGAGGCCTTATTGTTATTCTAGGAGATTATATGCAGTGATCAAAGAATGACCTAAAAGCGCCCTCCCACACCATCCATCTTTTATATTTCATTACATAGATTTCACCACCATATATATATATATATATATGCATGCATGCATGCATACACACACACGGACATATATAGCTTTCATTTTCAGGCTACTTTTGCTTATGTATGTATGCATGCAGAGACACACCTAGGTATTAGTACGTATGCATGTAGATACACAAACATACATATGCATCGACATATATAAGCAAAAGCAGCCTGAAAATGAAAGCTATATATGTATGTATATATATGTATATACATGCACATACATGCATGTACGTGTACATATATCTATATGTATATGTATGTGTGTGTGTGCGCATTTACATACATCCATGCACATGCACGCGCATGCACATTTATATACATATGCATAGCTTTCATTTTGAGGCTACTTTAAATCACACTAATTGATCTGCAAGCCCTTGAGTTCAAAAAATACTCTTTGTTATTCGAGGGTGATGTGTGTTGTTAAATTTTTTTCTTCAATATATAGGGCATATAGTTCTCCAAAGATATTGTGTATATTATCAGTGAACTGATGCCCATTATTTGCTAATCTGGAGCATCTTGCAGGTGTAGCATTTTTCATTCTAGTGGCAGATAAGTGCTCCTAGCATTTTAAGTTTTGACCAAATGTAGTTAAAACATTGTTTAGTTAAAACTCCATTTAGTTAACTAAATGTACTAACCGGAAAGGCTTTAATTAAGATTATGTCTTCAAATAATTCCTATAAGGGCTTCTTTTTTTTCTGATCACACAAAGAATATATGATGAACTTCATCCAGATTCCACCTTGTCTGATCACATTCTACAATGTTTAAGGTCTGTCTTTTAGTTCTGTTGTCTTAATGACTTATGAGGTCTTCTTTTCTTTCCCAGTGGCTTCTGCCTAGCGAGGAAGGGTATTTGGAGACCGAAGGTTTACAGAAGACATGGCATATTAAGCAGGTGTCTATAATTCACGAAGTGGATGTTATAAGTTCAAGAAAGCCATTTGATATGATCTTACCAGGTGAAACTGTGAACTTATTCACATGTTGGTTCAAGTGTTGGTTAATGTCACGTTTTAGAGGCTATTAATGTGTCATGCTATGAAAGAAATCTTCCATTTTCACATTCTTCTTTCTTGCTCTTATAGTTTTCTGTTTGACCAGGAAATTAATGGACAATTTAGAATAGTTTCTGAACTTTGGACTTCTCTGAGAATTGACTTATTGAATCATGTCAGTCTGCTAAGTGCTTATGGTTTGACATGGAGAGCATTGGTGGAAGTGGCTTTCTTTTTCAGAGCTATAATTGTTGATTCTGTTTAACATACAGAGTTGGGTCCATATACCCTTGAATATACATAAAGTGGCCGTTATATGTTGGTTGGAGGATGGAAGGGTCACCTGGCAATGATAGATATGAGAAGTATGGGTCTAATCAAAGAGTTTCAGGTTTGTTTTTGATCTTCAAACATAGCTTCTATCTCTTAACAAGACGCAAGGATATGCACATGGATTCTCATAGAAGTGATTTTTGTTGTATTTTTGTAATTTCATTAATCTATATTATTTGGAGAAATAAATTTGCATTTTACTTTTGCAAAATGTCTCTTAAATCCTTCAATGGAGAGTAGAAATATATTATTTATATTTTATCTGAAATTTGGACTTGAGACTCAGATTCTCCATCTGGGTTGGGAATTTATCTTTTAAGATTTATTCCAATCTAGATAGACCTAGCTTGACAACAAAAAGATTCAAAATGTCAAACCAGATGATAAAATCCAACAAGACCAGGTCAGAAATTGATGTTGTCCAATTTAATAATGTTTCGACAGGCACCATTTTGGTATTCGACAGGTACTCACTGATGCAGAATTAGTACCATTCTGCACCATGCATGAGAGGTACTATCCTCACATAGTGAGAGAGTTTTATGGTGAATTAGACTGTCGACGACTTCTGTGGACTACTTCAGTCAGGGGTATTCAGATTTCACTGACAGATGAGCTTCTGGGTAGAGTATGGTTGATCCCTCGTAGGGGAGTCTGTGTCTTTTCGGTAGATGACAGAGAGGCTACGTTTAGGTGCATTCTTGAGAGAGAGGACGTTCGCAGTATATCCGTAGTTACCGCGAATCAGTTGTCATTGGAGATGCGCCTATTGCACCACATCAAAGCACGCATACTTCTATCGAAGACTGGGAGATTTGACTTCATCATCGAGAGGGAGTTGATGGTGATGACGAGCCTGATTGAGAGGAGGCAGATTGATCTTCCATCCCTGATGCTCACTCAGATGCATGATGCTGCAACACTGTTTACAGTACGGCATGGCACTGACCAGACTATTCAGAGCGTGTGGAGTATCATTGGAGGGGGAGATCCCCAAGGAGATACCACACACAAATATGTACGACGAGAGGTCTTTGCACCGCATGGGATACATGTTAGTTGGAGGTCGATGGGTTCGCAGAGAGTCTGGCCAGGAGCTAGATGAGGAGGACGAGATTCGAGAGGCAGAGGCTGGACCATCTGAGCCAGCAGTTTTTCCTCCAGTAGATATCCCATTGACACAGGCAGAGCATTTGTCTCCTGACACTTCAGCTCCTCCGCCACCTTCTATAGGACTATCTTTTAAGGAGCATGCCAAAGAGCAGTTCACAGAGATCAGGGGTGAGATGACTCAGCTACGTAGCGAGATTGAGCTTCTACGAGCACATACTACCTCGGAGTATGCTGAGATTCGCAGATCTATGGAGGAGGGATTCTCTCGCATTGAGGGTCTGTTGAGATCCCTTATACCTCCTGCAGCCTCTGCAGTTGCACGATCAGATGATGATGATGATGATGACGTTGATGATGGCGGCGATCACCAGAGCGACCATGCTGATTCTGTTGAGGGTGGTGATCAGGATGACGACCGAGCTACAGAGGTAATGGGCCGTGACAGTGACAGTGATGGCAGTGCCGATGATTATGAGGTGGTCAGTCGAGATCCTTCCACTACACCAGCTCCTACTACTGCCTTGGCTGATTCCACACCGGACCTTGTTACGCCAGCTGATCTTCTTTCACCCCCTTCCACTAGATCATCTAGGGTTGTACCCGCCTTTGGTCCTTCCGGCCGCATTAGGAGTCGTCGAGCTTTAGCACCTCCTAGGGCATTAGCCACTAGATTTAGGATCTGTGCTCCATTCAGTCTTGATGTTCCATCTGATGAGGATTAGTCTCACAGATGTCTGTTATAGCTCTTATGTTGTATGTTTGATACTTATATGACTTTGATGATATCTGTATGTTTCAGCTCTTGCTGATGACTCAGCAAATTTTGTACTGACAACTTATCTATTATATATATTTCAGTTCAGTACTCATTATATCTGTTCAATGAATCAACTTACTATTTTTTTGGCTCTGATACTCTTTTATCTTGGTATATTTTTAGCTCTAATACTCTTTTATATTAGTATAATTTTGGCTTTGATATCTATGTTATTTGATTCTCTACTATCTTTTTGTCTCCATGCTCATTATGAGGGGGAGGTTATTCCCCTTTCTAATGATTGACAAAAAGGGGAGAAAAAGGTGGTAATTCATAAATTTGTTGAGAAATTGTATTGTCATAAATTTGTTGAGAAATTGTATTGATTGTGTTGATTTTTCACCTTGTAAGAATCTTTGAAGTTTACCTTAATAAAGAGTATCTAATTAAGGGGGAGATTGATTCTTCCTAACTATGAAGTTTTTGCCTCTCTTATGGACTTAAATTCATATTCATAAATTATAATGGTTAAAGTTTGAAATATATTGCTTTTTACTCAAGGTTTTGTCATCATCAAAAAGGGGGAGATTGTTGGCTCCACCTAGTGATTTTGATGAATAACAAAACATTGATTACATATTGTATTCTAATGAGGATTTCAAGTTGTGAGTTTTCAGAAAGAAAGCACCCCAAAATCTCAAAAACTTATGGTTTATGGCACGTAATGGCACGGAGCAATTCTCACAAATCCGGGAATTCTCTTCATTAAAAAAGGGCATCTAAATGTTTAAATATTATGTGTTTATGTTTTCTAGAATTATATTTATATTTTCGAGGTATTTACACTTTAATCTGAGATTTTTCATTCTCAAATGTCGACACCTGGACAGTCAAGTGTCGACACTTCAGCATTTGGCACAGACAAAAATCCTTGGCACGCCAAGTGTCGACACCTATATCCAAGTATTGACACCAAGTGTCGACACTTAGGTTCCAAGTGTCGACTCAAGGCCTGAGAATTTTGAAAATACAGAACTTTATAATTTGAGAATTTTTGTGTCAAGTGTCGATACTTGTGCATCAAGTGTCGACACCCAGAGATCAAGTGTCGACACTTGACAGCCAAGTGTCGACACCTGACAGCCAAGTGTCGACACTTGCAGCCTGACAGCTCTAACGGATCTATTTTTCTGGCTTGCAGGACTTGCTTTTCAAGCTCCAAACGGCTATTTCCGAGGTACCAACGGTCACAAACCATTTTTTGAAAGGTTCTTTGTGTATTTAACCTCCACCAACCTCATTTTAAAGATATGGAAGTGTATTGAAGTGCATTCAAGTCTACTCAAAAGCCAAAAAGCCAATATTCTCTCAAATACTTCATATCAAAAGCCTCTTATAGTTTGATTCTTTGAAAAGCCTACAAGCTCATCCTTATTTCATTCCAAAAAGAGGCACTTTGAAGGAGATTCCAAGGAAGAGTGAAGACAAAGCATCTACTTGAGCTTCAAAGATTCCAATCTACTATTGAAGAGAGTTTGTTTTAGTTTTAAATTGTATAACTGTTTTATTGTGTTTTAACCTTGCTTTCAAGGGTGTCTTGAAAGAAGGTTATTGTAGTTTGTTGGTGAGCCAAAGGGATAAAACCAACTAGGGTTAACTTGTGAGCCCGAAGACAAAACAAGTGTTAAGGTTTGTTGGTAAGCCTAAATGATAAAATCAACTTAGATTTTGACTTATGAGCCTTATGAAAAACAAGTCAACTATAATCTAGTTTGGATTATAGTGAAATTTCCAAGGGTGGCTTGGGAAGTGGATGTAGGTGCTAGGTTTGCACCGAATCACTATAAACCTTGTGTTTATGTGTGATTACTCTCTTCCTTTCTTGCTCTTTAATTATTGCTAACATCTTGCATTGAATTCATCATTATTCACAAGCACCACTAGTCCCTCTCATTATTGTCTTAAATTTTTAGTTTAAAAGACCCAATTCACCCCCCCTCTTGGGCTCCATTTATGGGCAACAAGTGGTATCAGAGCACCGGTACTCTCTTATAGGTCCAAGGATCTTGAGTAAAAGATCATGGCAGCCCCAATAGGAATGGGCATTGTTGAAGGTCAAGCTTCAAATCGTCCCCCACTTTTTAATGGCACAAATTACACATACTGGAAGACACGCATGCGCATATTTATTCAAGCTCTTGATTATAATTTGTGGAGGACAATTGTAAAAGGTCCTCATGAGCCTACAATGTTGATTAATGGTATTCTCATTCCAAAAATGGAAGATGATTGGGATGAGAATGACATTAAGCAAATCGAGTTTAATGCTAAGGCTATGAACCTTTTATTTTGTTCTCATGATCCAAGTGAATTTAATAGAATATCAAATTGTCTCTCCGCTAAGGAGATTTGGGATACACTTGAGGTTACCCATTGAAGGAGATACACACCAAGTGAAAACCATCAAGGTCAACATGCTTATTCACACATATGAAATGTTTAAAATGGAACCTACTGAGTCAATTAGTGAAATGTATACTAGGTTCACAAATATTGTGAATGGCATGAGAAGCTTAGGAAAAATTATTTCTAACGGTGAACTTGTGAATAAACTTCTCAGGTCTCTACCAGCTTTGTGGGATGCAAAGGTCATTGCTATTGAAGAAGCTAAGGATGTCAACACTCTCCCGCTGGAACAACTGTTGGGTTTTTTAATGACTTATGAGCTCTCCCTCAAACAAAAGAATGGAGAGGTCGACAAAAAGAAGAAGGCAATCGCGTTCAAATCTACTGCTAGAGAAGACTCAAGCGAAGACTCCGAAGAAGATGATGAAGAAGATGATGAAGAAGATGAGACGGCTCTATTAGCAAGAAAATTCAGAAGGTCATGAGGAAGAAAAAGTTTAACTACAAAAAGAAACCTTTGAAAGGTGAACCGAGTAAAGAGAAGGACAAAGAAAAGGAGAAGGAGCAGCCTACGTGTTTTGAGTGCAAAAAACCGGGCATTTCAAGGTAGACTGCTCCTTGTTAAAGAAAAGCAGAAGAAGAGAGCTGAGAAAGAAAGCCATGATGGCAACCTGGAGTGAAAGTGAAGACTCCAGTTCTGAGGAAGAACAGCAGGAGGTAGCAAACTTCTGTCTGATGGCCGATTATGATGAGGTATGTTTCGAAACCGAAAATGAATTTACTTTTGATGAGCTTCATGAAGTTTTTGACGAACTAGTCATACAATTTCAAAAGTTAAAATCAAAACATAAAGATTTAAAGAAGCAAAATTTGGATCTAGCCAAAACCTTTCAAATGAAAATGAATGCCTTCTTATACAAAATAAAAAAATTAAATGATAAGATTATGACACTTAAAAAAGAAAAGGATATCTTTAAAAAGAAAAGTGACTTACTTTCAAATGAAAATTTGTCAAAACAAAGCAAAGAAATTTTAAATGAAAACAAAATATAAAGAAGAAATTGAAAAACTAAAACCTTTTGTAGAAAAATTTACTTACAGTTCTGAAAAATTGAATTTACTCTTAAATAACCAAAGAGCAGTATTTGACAAAGCAGGTTTAGGATTCAGAACTCATAAGAAACAGAAACTCTTTAAAAATTTCTTTGTGTCTGCATCTTCATCTTCATCCATTACTTGCTATACTTGTGGTATTAAAGGACACAAATCTTATATGTCCAACAAAAGAAAGTTAAATAACACTAAGAAAGTTTGGGTTCCGAAAGGAACCAATGCCACTGACCAAAAAGGATCCAAGATGGCTTGGGTACCTAAAGTCTCCATTGATCTTTATTGCAGGTATGCCTTGCAACCAATAAGAAAAGGATGTGGTACCTTGATAGCGGTTGCTCAAGGCATATGACAGGAGATGTGGAGCAGTTCTCATCACTCACATATCAAAATGGTGGCAATGTAACTTTTGGTGATAATGGAAAGGGCAAAATTATCGGTATTGGTAAAATCCATATCACCCCTATCTCTTATATTGATAATGTATTATATGTTGATGGTTTAAAAAATAACTTAGCATTAGTCAGTTTTGTGACAAATTTTAAAGTTGTTTTTGAATCTTCTTTGTGCATTGTTTCTAGTCTAGATGACAATGGCATTAAGTTCATTGGTCATAGGCATGGCAATATTTATATGGTTGATTTTGATGATCTTCCTATTCAGAAAGGTCAATGTCTAGTGGCAATGGAAGCCAAGATCGATGAAACTAGTTGGCTTTGGCATCGTAGACTAGGACATGCAAGCATGCATTTAATTTCAAAACTTAGCAAAAAGAACTTGGTAAAGGATTTGCCTAAACTCAATTTTGAAAAAGATAATATTTGCAGTGCATGTCAACTTGAAAAACAAACAAAATCCTCTTTCAAACCAAAAGGAGTAATCTCTACATCTAGACCTTTGGAATTGCTTCACATGGACCTCTTTGGGCCAACTAGAACATCTAGTTTGGGAGGTAAGAAGTATGGTCTAGTCATTGTAGATGATTTCTCACGATTTACATGGGTCATGTTTTTAGCACATAAAGATGAAACTTTTTCTGAATTTATTAGATTTCATAAAAGAGTTTTGAATGAAAAAGGTGTTTCAGTAATATCTTTGAGAAGTGATCATGGAATCGAATTTGAAAATGCCGATTTTGATAAATTTTGTATTGAAAATGAAATTCATCATAATTTTTCTGCACCTAGTACACCTCAACAAAATGGGGTAGTAGAAAGAAAAAATAGAACTCTTGAAGAAATGGCACGCACCATGCTTTGTGAAAATGATTTACCTAGATATTTTTGGACGGAAGCCATAAATACTGCATGCTATATTTTAAATCGAGTTTTAATTCGACCGATTTTAAAGAAAATACCTTATTAGCTTTGGAAGGGTAGAAAACCCTCAATTCGTTATTTTCATGTTTTTGGATGCCGTTGTTTCATCTTAAACAATGGTAAAGATAATTTGAGTAAATTTGATGCCAAATCAGATGAGGGAGTCTTTCTAGGCTACTCCACATTAGTAAGGCATACATGGTCTTCAACAGAAGAACACTTGTTGTTGAAGAATCCATACATGTGGTATTTGATGAAACTAACCAAAAATCTTCAAGAAAAGAAGATGTACATTCTGATGAAACAGGTAGCAAGAAAACTGAAGAAATAAACAACAATGAAGGGCTTACCAAGGAACAGAACGATGATCAAAACATTGAAGGAGATCAAGCACAAGGTGATGAAAATACATCAACTGTTGATCCATTACCAAAAGAATGGAGGTATGCTCATGGACACCCAAAAGAACTAATTATAGGTGATCCATCTAAAGGTGTAAGTACTCGATCATCTCTTAGAAATATCTGTGATTACTTAGCTTTTGTGTCTCAAATTGAACCTAAAACTATTGAGGAAGCTGAATGTGATAGTAATTGGATAAATGCTATGCAAGATGAATTTAATCAATTTAAAAGGAACAATGTTTGGACATTAGTAGATAGGCCTTCAAACACTTCAATTATTAGTACAAAATGGATTTTTCGAAATAAACTTGATGAAAATGGAGTAGTAACTAGAAATAAGGCTAGACTAGTTGCCAAAGGATACAATCAGGAGGAAGGGATAGATTTTGATGAAACCTTTGCTCCTGTAGCTAGACTTGAGGCAATTAGGCTATTGTTGGCTTTTGCTTGCTTCATGAATTTTAAACTATATCAAATGTATGTTAAAAGTGCTTTTTTAAATGGATTAATTGAAGAAGAAGTTTACGTTGAGCAATCCCCTGGTTTTGAAAATTCTGAATTTCCAAATCATGTTTATAAACTTCATAAAGCTTTATATGGATTGAAACAAGCTCCAAGAGCTTGGTATGATCGTTTAAGCTCCTTTTTGCTCAAAAATGATTTTACTAGAGGTAATGTAGATAAAACTTTGTTTTTAAAGAAAAAGAATGATGATCTCTTAGTAGTACAAATATATGTAGATGATATAATATTTGGTGCTACTAATGAATTTCTTTGTCAAGATTTTGCAAAGTTAATATAGGGTGAGTTTGAGATGAGCATGATGGAAGAACTGAATTTCTTCCTTGGACTCCAAATAAGGCAAACCAAAGAGGGGATCTTCATCAACCAAACAAAATATACAAAAGAAATACTCAAGAAGTTTGGGATGGAGAACATTAAGCCTTTAGGTACCCCTATGAGCTCTACATGTAGACTTGACAATGATGAATCAGGTAAGTCTATAGACCAAAAATTATATCGTGGCATGATCGGTTCATTGTTATATCTTACTGCCAGTAGGCCAGATATCATGTTTAGTATCTGTATGTGTGCTAGATATCAGTCTAATCCTAAAGAGTCTCATCTTTTGGCTGTTAAACGCATACTTAGATATCTATCTGGCTCAATTGAAATTAGTTTATGGTACTCTAGAGATTCTTCATTTGAATTGATTGCTTATTCTGATGCTAACTTTGCTGGGTGTAAGCTTGATCATAAAAGTACTAGTGGAACCTGTCAGTTTCTTGAAATAAATTTGATCTCTTGAAGTAGCAAGAAACAGAACTCAGTTGCTTTATCTATGGCGGAAGCCGAATATATAGCAGCTGGAAGCTGTTGTGCTCAAATCCTCTGGATCAAACAGCAACTCGAAGATTTTGGCATTAAACTAACTAAGACACCATAAGATGTGACAATACTAGTGCAATCAACCTATCTAAAAATCCTGTGCAATATTCAAGAAGTAAACATATTGAAATAAGACATCATTTCATAAGAGATCATGTACAAAACTCTAATGTTATTCTTGATTTTGTCTGTACCGATGATCAGTTAGCAAATGTGTTTACCAAGCCTTTGAGTGAGGATAGGTTCTGTCTGATTAGAAGAGAGTTAGGTGTCATTGATCCATTCTCTTAAAACTCTCTTAGTATTAATTGTATCTAAATCCTAGAGCTCAAAACCTCTTGATTAAAGCCCGAAAACCTTATCAAAATATTTCCTATTTTCAAAATTTTTTCAGATTTTCTCGATTTTTTTTGGGCCAAGTGTCGACACTTGGAAATTGTCAAGTGTCGACACCTGACCAAGTGTCGACACTTGACACATTCGAAGTGTCGACACTTGCGAAACAGAAACTGTTTTTAAAAGGCCGACCGAGGGTTTGTAATTTTCTTCCCCGCCGATTTCTTGCAACAGTGGTCCCCTCTGTCCAAATCCATCCTTTTACTCTTTAATCCATCATAAATCAGGTATTTCCCCCTTCCATTTTTATTTTATTTTTCCTCGTTTTTGTTTTGACGTTTTCGAACCAAACAATCGTGAATGGGGTTTTCCGAGTGTTTTTCATGATCTAACCGGATTTCTACGTGTTTTAGTGGATTTCTAAAACTCCATTTGAGAGAATAGTGATTTAAAACTATTTTTCTTGGATTTTCGTCTTTTGGTCGATTTCACCCACTTTTCGCAAAAAACAGTGTTTTATTGATTTTGGCCGAAATAATTTGGGTTTTCATCTAAATTAAACATACTAAATCCATTTAATGTTGATTTAGAAAGGTTTTTCATGATATATTTGCGATATTTTCGCCTATTTGCTAAAACCCTAAGTATTTAGACCCAAATCCCATGGGTTTTGATTTTTTAGGCCTTACAAAAATTATTTTCCAAAGGTTCAAATATGTTTTAACGAACAAAAATATTTTCTATAAATATATGTTCGAAATATTATCATTTAATCAAAGTATAAGTTGTAAAAATCCCACTTTAAACTGATTTACGGTTTTTTCAAAACAATGTTTAAGGTATTTTGCAACCCAAAATTGGTTTAAACTATGGCTTTCTAAACCTTTCTGAACATTTTTTTTTTTTTTAAAAAAAAAAGGAATTGAAACTCTCCTTATCTCAACCTGTAGCCAGTCCTTAGTTCTAAACCTATCTTCCTTCTTCCCTGGTCAGCTTGCTGTAATGGGTCCCAGGAAGAGACTTGCAGTTAGGGAGAGGCCCAGTCGTGGTGTTGAGAGGAGGTCGAAGGCCAGATTTGATACAGCACAGCCTAGCAGTACAGCCACACCGAGCTCCCCCCCTGCAGAGAGGATGGCAGGGAAGTTAGTAGCCTCAGGGAGGAGAGTCGACTTGGAGTGTTTCGACAGGCACCATTTTGGTATTCGACAGGTACTCACTGATGCAGGATTAGTACCATTCTGCACCATGCAGGAGAGATACTATCCTCACCTAGTGAGAGAGTTTTATGGTGCATTAGACTGTCGACGACTTCTGTGGACTACTTCAGTCAGGGGTATTCAGATTTCACTGACAGATGAGCTTCTGGGCAGAGTATGGGAGATCCCTCGTAGGGGAGTCTGTGTCTTTTCGGGAGATGACAGAGAGGCTGCGTTTAGGTGCATTCTTGAGAGAGAGGACGTTCGCGGTATATCCGTAGTTACCGCGAACCAGTTGTCATTGGAGATACGCCTATTACACCACATCATAGCACGCATACTTCTACCGAAGACTGTGAGATTTGACTTCATCATCGAGAGGGAGTTGATGGTGATGACGAGCCTGATTGAGAGGAGGCAGATTAATCTTCCATCCCTGATGCTCACTCAGATGCATGATGCTGCGACATTGTTTACCGTACGGCATGGCACTGTCCAGACTATTCAGAGCGTGTGAAGTATCATTGGAGGGGGAGATCCCCAAGAGATACTACACACAGATGTGTACGACGAGAGGTTTTTGCACCGCATGGGATACAGGTTAGTTGGAGGTCGATGGGTTCGCAGAGAGTCTGGCCAGGAGTCAGATGAGGAGGACGAGATTCGAGAGGCAGAGGCTGGACCATCTGAGCCAGCAGTTTTTCCTCCAGTAGATATCCCATTGACACAGGCAGAGCATTTGTCTCCTGACACTTCAGCTCCTCCGCCACCTTCTACAGGACTATCTTTTGAGGAGAATGCCAGAGAGCAGTTCACAGAGATCAGGGATGAGATGACTCAGCTACGTAGCGAGGTTGAGCTTCTACGAGCACATACTACCTCGGAGTATGCTGAGATTCGCAGATCTATGGAGGAGGGATTCTCTCGCATTGAGGGTCTGTTGAGATCCCTTATACTTCTTGCAGCCCCTGCAGTTGCACGATCATGATGATGATGATGATGATGATGATGATGACGTTGATGATGATGATGGCGGCGATCACCAGAGCGACCATGCTGATTCTGTTGAGGGTGGTGATCAGGATGACGACCGAGCTATAGAGGTAGTGGGCTGTGACAGTGACAGTGATGGCAGTGCCGATGACTATGAGGTGGTCAGTCGAGATCCTCCCACTACACCAGCTCTTACTACTGCCTTGGCTGATTCCATACCGGACCTTGTTACGCCAGCTGATCTTCTTTCACCCCTTTCCACTAGATCATCTAGGGTTGTACCCGTCTTTGGTCCTTCCGGCCGCACTAGGAGTCGTCGAGCTTTAGCACCTCCTAGGGCATTAGCCACTAGATTAGGATCTGTGCTCCATTCAGTCTTGATGTTCCATCTGATGAGGATTAGCCTCACAGATATCTGTTATAGCTCTTATGTTGTATGTTTGATACTTATATGACTTTGATGATATCTGTATGTTTCAGCTCTTGCTGATGACTCAGCAAATTTTGTACTGACAACTTATCTATTATATATATTTCAGTTCAGTACTCATTATTTGTGTTTCAATGAATCAACTTACTATTTTTTTGGCTCTGATACTCTTTTATCTTGGTATATTTTTTAGCTCTGATACTCTTTTATATTAGTATAATTTTGGCTCTGATATCTATGTTATTTGATTCTCTACTATCTTTTTGTCTCCATGCTTATTGTGAGGGGGAGGTTATTCCCTTTCTAATGATTGACAAAAAGGGGAGAAAAATGTGTTAATTCATAAAGTGTTAATTCATAAATTTGTTGAGAATTGTATTGTCATAAATTTGTTGAGAAATTGTATTGATTGTGTTGATTTTTACCTTGTAAGAATCTTTGAAGTTTACCTTAATAAGAAGTATCTAATTAAGGGGGAGATTGATTCTTCCTAACTATGAAGTTTTTGCCTCTCTTATGGACTTAAATTCATATTCATAAATTATAATGGTTAAAGTTTGAAATATATTGCTTTTTTACTCAAGGTTTTGTCATCATCAAAAAGGGGAGATTGTTGGCTCCACCCAGTGATTTTGATGAATAACAAAATATTGAGTGCATATTGTATTCTAATGAGGATTTCAAGTTGTGAGTTTTCAGGAAGAAAGCACTCCAAAATCTCAAAAACTTATGGTTTATGGCACGTAATGGCACGGAGCAATTCTCACAAATTCGGGAATCCTCTTCATTGAAAAAGGGCATCTAAATGTTTAAATATTATGTTTATGTTTTCTAGAATTATATTTATGTTTTCGAGGCATTTACACTTGAATCTGAGATTTTTCAGTCTCAAGTGTCGACACCTGGACAGTCAAGTGTCGACACTTCAGCATTTGGCACAGATAAAATCCTTGGCACGCCAAGTGTCGACACCTATATCCAAGTGGTGTCGACACTTAGGTTCCAAGTGTCGACTCAAGGCCTGAGAATTTTGAAAATACAGAACTTTGTAATTTGAGAATTTTTGTGTCTAAGTGTCGACACCTGTGCATCAAGTGTCGACACCTGAATGTTCAAGTGTCGACACCCAGAGATCAAGTATCGGCACTTGACAGCCAAGTGTCGACACCTGACAGCCAAGTGTCGACACTTGCAGCCTGACAGCTCTAACGGATCTATTTTTCTAGCTTGCAGAACTTGCTTTTCAAGCTCCAAACGGCTATTTCCGAGGTACCAACGGTCACAAACCGTTTTTTGGAAGGTTTTTGGTGTATTTAACCTCCACCAACCTCATTTTAAAGATATGGAAGTGTATTGAAGTGCATTCAAGTCTACTGAAAGCCAAAAAGCCAATATTCTCTCAAATACTTCACATCAAAAGCCTCTTATAGTTTGATTTCTTGAAAAGCCTACAAGCTCATCCTTATTTCATTCCAAAAAGAGGCACTTTCAAGGAGATTCCAAGGAAGAGTGAAGACAAAGCATCTACTTGAGCTTCAAAGATTCCAATCTACTCTTGAAGAGAGTTTGTTTTAGTTTTAAATTGTATAACTGTTTTATTGTGTTTTGACCTTGCTTTCAAGGGTGTCTTGAAAGAAGGTTATTGTGGTTTGTTGGTGAGCCAAAGAGATAAAACCAACTAGGGTTAACTTGTGAGCCCGAAGACAAAACAAGTGTTAAGGTTTGTTGGTAAGCCTAAGTGATAAAACCAACTTAGGTTTTGACTTGTGAGCCTTGTGAAAAACAAGTCAATTGTAATCTAGTTTGGATTATAGTGAAATTCCCAAGGGTGGCTTGGGGAGTGGATGTAGGTGCTAGGTTTGCACCGAACCACTATAAACCTTGTGTTTGTGTGTAATTACTCTCTTCCTCTCTTGCTCTTTAATTATTGCTAACATCTTGCATTGAATTCATCATTGTTCACAAGCACCACTAGTCCCTCATTATTTCTTAAATTTTTAGTTTAAAAGACCCAATTCACCCCCCCTCTTGGGCTCCATTTCTGGGCAACACCTGCTTAGTGGCATGCATTTTTAGATGATTCTATGTGACATTTTGTAAGAGGCAAAGCATGCTATGCTGGCACTTAATGTTTCTGGCAGGTAAACCCATCGAATTTGATAACAGTACCTGTAATTTATCACACCAAATGCTATATTATAGAGGTAGTCAAGGCAGAGTGACTAAGAAGTATAATTTTAGGCACCAAAAAGTACAAGGTAGCAAAAGTTACAAATAATTGGATGTAGGAATATTATATATTTATTAACAATCAGGATCACAATTTACAAGCTTTATTATGAATTATTCTTTATTTTGTAGTCTTATTCAGATTTACATTATTTGTTGCACCATATTTTTAAGTACTTTACAACTTCCATCCATGTTAAACTATTCCTTGCCCCTTGTATGAACCTTTGCGACAAATCTGAGCTACACTCTGTACTAGGGCCATTTCATACCTTCTTTGTTTAATTCCATTCTAGGCAGTTTTGTTCCAATCTTTCCTTTGTCAGAGTGACTCTTTCATGCTCCCTTGTATTGTATTTCTAAGTAATTCTTTTCTATTTCTGGCTGCACACCGACTTCTAAAATCTTTAGGCTTCATGATGCTGGACTTTGTTTACTGCCCAACATTCTGATCCATATAACATTGGAGGCCTTATTGTTATTCTAGGAGATTATATGCAGTGATCAAAGAATGACCTAAAAGCGCCCTCCCACACCATCCATCTTTTATATTTCATTGCATAGATTTCACCACCATATATATATATATATATATATATATATATATGCATGCATGCATGCATACACACACACGGACATATATAGCTTTCATTTTCAGGCTACTTTTGCTTATGTATGTATGCATGCAGAGACACACCTAGGTATTAGTACGTATGCATGTAGATACACAAACATACATATGCATCGACATATATAAGCAAAAGCAGCCTGAAAATGAAAGCTATATATGTATGTATATATATGTATATACATGCACATACATGCATGTACGTGTACATATATCTATATGTATATGTATGTGTGTGTGCGCATTTACATACATCCATGCACATGCACGCGCATGCACATTTATATACATATGCATAGCTTTCATTTTGAGGCTACTTTAAATCACACTAATTGATCTGCAAGCCCTTGAGTTCAAAAAATACTCTTTGTTATTCGAGGGTGATGTGTGTTGTTAAATTTTTTTCTTCAATATATAGGGCATATAGTTCTCCAAAGATATTGTGTATATTATCAGTGAACTGATGCCCATTATTTGCTAATCTGGAGCATCTTGCAGGTGTAGCATTTTTCATTCTAGTGGCAGATAAGTGCTCCTAGCATTTTAAGTTTTGACCAAATGTAGTTAAAACATTGTTTAGTTAAAACTCCATTTAGTTAACTAAATGTACTAACCGGAAAGGCTTTAATTAAGATTATGTCTTCAAATAATTCCTATGAGGGCTTCTTTTTTTTCTGATCACACAAAGAATATATGATGAACTTCATCCAGATTCCACCTTGTCTGATCACATTCTACAATGTTTAAGGTCTGTCTTTTAGTTCTGTTGTCTTAATGACTTATGAGGTCTTCTTTTCTTTCCCAGTGGCTTCTGCCTAGCGAGGAAGGGTATTTGGAGACCGAAGGTTTACAGAAGACATGGCATATTAAGCAGGTGTCTATAATTCACGAAGTGGATGTTATAAGTTCAAGAAAGCCATTTGATATGATCTTACCAGGTGAAACTGTGAACTTATTCACATGTTGGTTCAAGTGTTGGTTAATGTCACGTTTTAGAGGCTATTAATGTGTCATGCGATGAAAGAAATCTTCCATTTTCACATTCTTCTTTCTTGCTCTTATAGTTTTCTGTTTGACCAGGAAATTAATGGACAATTTAGAATAGTTTCTGAACTTTGGACTTCTCTGAGAATTGACTTATTGAATCATGTCAGTCTGCTAATTGCTTATGGTTTGACATGGAGAGCATTGGTGGAAGTGGCTTTCTTTTTCAGAGCTATAATTGTTGATTCTGTTTAACATACAGAGTTGGGTCCATATAACCTTGAATATACATAAAGTGGCCGTTATATGTTGGTTGGAGGATGGAAGGGTCACCTGGCAATGATAGATATGAGAAGTATGGGTCTAATCAAAGAGTTTCAGGTTTGTTTTTGATCTTCAAACATAGCTTCTATCTCTTAACAAGATGCAAGGATATGCACATGGATTCTTGCGGAAGTGATTTTTGTTGTATTTTTGTAATTTCATTAATCTATATTATTTGGAGAATAAATTTGCATTTTACTTTTGCAAAATGTCTCTTAAATCCTTCAATGGAGAGTAGAAATATATTATTTATATTTTATCTGAAATTTGGACTTGAGACTCAGGTTCTCCATCTGGTTGGGAATTTATTTTTAAAGATTTATTCCAATCTAGATAGACCTAGCTTGACAACAAAAAGATTCAAAATGTTAAACCTAGATGATAAATCCAACAAGACCAGGTCAGAAATTGATATTGTCCAATTTAATAATGTTGATCTAATGGACCCATGGATTCTAACCCTAGACCTGAACTCAGTTTGGCCAAATTTGGGTGTGGTACTTGTCCCCTCTGTCCCCGTCCCGCTAATTAAGTCTTGGGACTCGTTTGTTCCATTGGAGTTGGAGGGGAAAAGTGTAATTCTTGGGAAGTAGAAAAAACTCCAGTTTAGTTGGACTTTTCAAGGAAGAGTGATTGGAAAAATATCTTTCCATGGGAATGCAATTTCCATGTTTCATGGGAAAGAAAAACCTATTGGAAGGGGAGGGGGGAGGGGATTTTTGGAATTCCCATGGGATGAGGATTGGAGATCCTTTTTTCCGAACATATCCTTTGAATGCCATCCTTTTTATATTATATTAATATAATGAATGCCATCCTTTTTATATTTTATTAATAATATAATATTTATATTTATTTTGATATAATATTTATAATAATATATTAATATTTTATAATATTATATTAATATGCATTAATATAATATTTATATTAATATATATTAATATAATAAAATGTTATAATTTAATATTAAATAATAATATAATAATATTGTTATAATATAAATATAATATTAGTATTTATATAAAATTTGGAAGCAAAAATATATGATCTTGTATCTGTTAAGGATATAACAAGCTAATATTAATAAATAATAGATTATTTGGAATAACTTACTTTTCATAGACAACCAAACATGCCAAAATCAATTTTTTAAGTATCATATTTCTAAGAATTAACTTTTGAGAAATAACAGTCCATGTAAGAAAGTTCTCATTCACCAAATGAGTCCTTAAAGTATGATGAATATTCAATCCGCTTGCCTGAAGTTCTTTTTTAAATGCTTATAAAAATAAATTTGGAAAATGTTAGTGCAAATGATATATTTATTAGGATTTCATTTTTTTTGTGTTGTTATTTTAAAGAAAATTAATGAAATCCTGGATGTTTCCAACATGGTAATTCTGTTTGACCTGCTTGGCAGACATTAGTTTATTTTTTCGTAATGCAATAGCATTTCTTTTCTGCATGATCTTTTGTGCTTGTGGCCTTGGTCTGCGTCTGAAACCTAGTTAGGGTGAGCCGAGCCAACTGCAATTGACCAGAATAGTTTATAGTCATGATTTTGCCCATTCAGACCTGATTGGAATAGACCAGATATAGGCTTATCTAACTTATATGATGGTCCAATCAAGGTTCGGCCCCGTTCATTTTTTTGGAGGGGGATAGTTTGGGAAAACCGTTTTATAACCGAATCATACTGATTGGGCACCGGTTCAGTTTGCCACGAGGCCAAACCAGCTAGTTCAAGCATGATTTAGACGATTCAGCCTTGTTCGGTCCCGTTTTGGGTGCTACAATATGTGGGATGAGGAGGTTGTTATTAAGTAATTAAAAGCCCGAGAGCAAGGATCGCCAAACCGGACCGGTGGCCGACGGCACGGTTTGACTTATAAATCGGTTCCCAATCATTTAAAATAAAAAAAATATGTACTGACCCGAATCGATCCAGAACCGGACCTGAACTAGTCGGAACCACGTGGGGGGAGGCTTTTGGCTTTTTAAGAGAACCAACAGAGAGCTCACTGTTTTTTTTATCATTCGACTCAATGAACGAAAATTTGGCTATTTTCCCTCCATTTCAAGGCAATCAGACATCCGAAGAGATTGGTAGAATTAAGATATGTATAGCTTCCCTTTTCCTTTTTTTCTCTTTCCTCTCTTTTTTATTGAAATTCATGCAAATAAAAAATTAAGAGAATGCTATTAATTTTTTTTGTTGGCCATGATTTAGAGTATGTGATAGATCTAGGATAGATCTACACAATGATAATAAGATCTTGATTTTTTGTTAAGTATATAATTTTTTAAATTAAAATTAATTTTGGATTAAAAATGATTAAAAATAATTAGTAAAAAAATTATAATTATAAATTATTAATCTGGGGCTCGTAAATTATTCTCATTATAAATTTTATATTAATTTATCCAAATTTTGATGCGTCTTATGAACAGTACTCTGGCTTAAATTGAAGAAAAAATGATTTGTAGTGCATTTCGAAGGTCTTAAAAAAATATATGTAGTATGTATGATAGAATCTTACATGAATCTAAGATCAAATTTTTATAATATTTTTATTTTAAATTTTTTAAATAAAAAAATTTAAAAAATAATTTAATTTAAAAATAAAAAATATTTAATTTTTTAAAAATAAAAATTAGGTTAATAAAGTATTAATAATAAACGTTATTATTGAACTTATGTACAATTTAAATATTCAGGTATGGATCCATCGAGGAGAAGAAGGATTCGGAGCACTATATTGTTTGGTTGCATGGAGAGATGCTCTCGGATCGGCATCATTGGAGGTGTAAATGGTACTGTTACAGCCATTACGATGACGTGGCGTGTCTCAGATTCCGCCGGGGGTGATCTGAGCCACGTGGATTTTTTCGACAGGATGGGAGCAATCCAGCAAGGTCAGATATGGCTCCACTCGGCTGAAGTCGAGATCGGACCGGGCCCTCTTGCTCCTTCGCCAGGTGGCGCTCGGACATGGGTCCACCTCGGCCGAGGTTGAAACCGGGCCCTCTTGCTCCTTCGCTAGGTGGCGCCCGGACATGGGTCCACCTCGGTCGAAGTTGAGCGCTCCTCTACCCGCTCCGCCAGGTGTTCGCCCAGGAGGGGCCCACCTCAGTCGAAGCCTGCGGCCCCTTCCCCCTCGCCGAGTGTGCCCTGAGACGGTTCCATCTCGGCGAGGTCGAGCCGGGCCCTCTTGCTCCTTGCCAGGTGGCGCCCGACACGGGTCCACCTCGGTCGAAGTCGAGCACTCCTCTGCCGCTCCGCCAGGTGTCCGCCCAGGAGGGCCCACCTCGGCCGAAGCCTGCGGCCCCTTGCCCCCTCGCCGAGTGGCGCCCTGAGACGGTTCCACCTCGGCCGAGGTCGAGCCGGGCCCTCTTGCTCCTTCGCCAGGTGGCGCCCGGACACGGGTCCACCTCGGCCGAAGTCGAGCGCTCCTCTGCCACTCCGCCAGGTATCCGCCCAGGAGGGGCCCACCTTGGTCGAAGCCTGCGGCCCCTTGCCCCCTCGCCGAGTGGCGCCCTGAGACGGTTCCACCTCGACCGAGGTCGAGCCGGGCCCTCTTTCTCCTTCGCCAGGTGGCGCCCGGACACGGGTCCACCTCGGCCGAAGTCGAGCGCTCCTCTGCCGCTTCGCCAGGTGTCCGCCCAAAAGGGGTCCACCTTGGCCGAAGCCGGCGGCCCCGTGCTCCCTCGCCGAGTGGCGCCCTGAGACGGTTCCACCTCGGCCGAGGTCGAGCCGGGCCCTCTTGCTCCTTCGCCAGGTGGCGCCTGGACACGGTCCACCTCGGCCGAAGTCCGAGCGCTCCTCGGCCGCTCCGCCAGTGTCCGCCCAAGAGGGTCCACCTCGGTCGAAGCGGCGGCCCCTTGCTCCCTCGCCGAGTGGCGCCCTAAGACGGTTCCACCTCGGCCGAGGTCGAGCCGGGCCCTCTTGCTCCTTCGCCAGGTGGCGCCTGGACACGGTCCACCTCGGCCGAAGTCGAGCGCTCCTCTGCCGCTCCGCCAGGTGTCCGCCCAGGAGGGGCCCACCTTGGCCGAGGTCGGCTACCCAGCATGGTGAGGTCACCGAGAAGCAGGAGCATGAGTTCCGAAACCGCCCCTCGAGCAGCGCGCGCTGCACCTCGAGAAGAGTGCAAGTACGATCGGCAGCAACGCGAGAAACTTTGTTTACATCGGCCCGATAGGTTCCGCAGCCGAGAGGCGAAGTCCTGGCAAGACAGTACCCGGTAACGGGCATTGTCGGCGCCTGGGAAGGAGAGCGCTCGCGTTCGGCCCCAGGGTCTGGCCGACTCCCCTCCCTCTACCCTTTCCTCGCAAGGCTCGGCAAGCAAGACAAGAGGGCCGTCGGGTTCCTGGACCCAAAGGGGAAAGGGGAAAGAGAGGGAGAGAAGGAGGTGAAAGCAAAGAGGGAGCCTCCCAAGGGCGGGAAGCCGGAGGCAGCGTGATGAGATAAAAGGATGGGAAGAGCGGACGACCAGGTAAGGGAAAAAAAGGCTGGGAAAAGAAAGGACACCAAGAGCAGGATCCAAGATCCCGAGGGATCCCTTGGCGCGAGCTCGGTGAAGGAACCTGGCCCAATTTCTACTCTTCCTGAGACCTTTACAAAGATAATCTCTAAGCCTGGGACTCCTTCAGGGGCCCACCTTAGAGACTCTATCCATCTCACCGTTTTCTATCTTGACCGTCGGAGCCCCTCGCCGGATCCCCGCCAGGGTTTCTTACCTTGTCTTGCAGGATTGGGAGCCCGAGACCTCGAGTTGAGACGGCCTGATCAAGTCACCAGCTCTGAAGCTACAGGCGCAGCGGCGAGATCGGCAACAGATTGGCGCGCCAGGTAGGGGGGCAGGACAACACCCCTAATGCAAGCTAGTTCTTTGTGGGACGTGCGCTCCGGCCATGGTGGTCACACGCGGGCGCGAAGCATCCACTAGCCGAGTAGGGGAGGTCCCTCCGCTCAGGGGCCACGTAGCCCGGAGAGGGAGCTTCCTGCTCCACCTCCTCTTCCACCGCAGCTGACCTCGGTGGACGGACCTTTTGCAGCTGTCATCCAACAGCTGCAAACCCTGACTACAGCAGTTCGGCAGCTACAGCACCAGCACGCTTCTTGGCCACGCAGCCCCAGCCAGGGACCCCCCGGCTCGGGCCGCGCGAAAGCCTGCGCTCCATCCACGGCAGGCCATCCCACCGCGGGTAGCCTCCAACCCCCGCGGGAGCCATCGGACCCCCCGCGAAGAGAAATTACTCCGATTCGGCGATGCTCTTTTATGCATTGCCTTCCCCGCTACTCTCCGGAAGGCTGCTCGAGTCTGGTTCACCCGCCTCGAGCCGGGATCTATCTGCTCCTTCCATCAATTGGAAGGAAAGTTCGTGGTGCACTTCGATGATTGTCGGAAGGTGCCGAGAGAGGTGGACAGCCTCTTCTCCATCCGCCAGCAGGACCAGGAGCTGCTTCGGGACTATGTTACCCGCTTCAAGACCGTCGCCCTGGAAATCTACAGCCTTGATGATCCCGTTGCCATGCTGGCATTAAAGCGCGGGCTCAAGACATCCCGCCTGACTTATTCCATGGACAAGAAACCCCCCAGGACGTATTCTGAGCTCCTCCTCTGTGTCCACAAGTACATCTGAGCGGAGGAGGCCGATCGCACCCGGCGGGAGCTGGATGGGAGGACCTTGAAGAAGCCAGTCCCGAGAGATGTTCCCGGGACCCGAAGGCCCGGGCCACCTGCTAACCCCCGTCCGAATCCGACGCCGAAGGGCGGAGCCCCCCGAGCGAAGTTTCACCTCTCTCCTTGCTCCCAGAACGAAGATCCTCATGGAAATGAGGGCGAGCACTACCTCCGCCGACCTCTCCCTCGGAACCCAAGGAGCACCCGCGACAAGTCGAAGTACTGCCAGTTCCACCGCGAGCACGTACATGACACGGAGGAGTGTCGCAATCTGAAGCGGGAAATCAAGGAGCTGATCAAAAAAGGCTACCTCAGGAAGTTCGTGAGGAACGAAGCTCCAATGGAGGGACAGCCGCTCACAGCCCTCCCCCCGGTCCCTGCGATCGATAATCGCTCGACGGAGAAGCCAGTCGGCATGATCTCTTGTGGAATCGGGCGGGCGGCAAAGAGAACCCGGCAGGTGGGGGACCCGGAGAGTGTATCCCCTTCTGAGGAGAGGAATGAAAATAAAAATGTAAATAATGATGCAGTGGTGGTCGAGATGACCATCGCAAAGCATCCTGTACATCGCATTATGGTAGATAGTGGGAGCTCGGCTGACGTGCTTTTTTATGATGCTTTCTCCCGAATGAATCTGTCTCATGATCAACTAAGGCCGGTGCACACCCCTCTTGTGGGCTTTACCGGGGACTCGGTGAGGGTCGAAGGGGAGATTACACTCCCTGTCACCGCTGGATCCCCACCTCGGCAGACCACAGTCATGATGACGTTCACCGTCGTCAAGCTCCCCTCGCCTTATAACGCGATCCTCGGTCGTCTGGGGCTCAACCAGCTGGACGCCATGATTTCCACGAAGCGGTTGCTAGTACAATTTCCCACGGCTTGCGGGCCTGGGGTGATGAGGGGGACGACCCAGCCAGTCCAGCATTGTCTTCAGGCGTCCCGGGTGCCCGAGGTGCCGGGCTCGGCCCCGACGTCGAAGACCTCGACTTAAGGGAGAAGGAACCCAGGGGAGGGCCCGTGGAACATCTGCTGACGTATCCTCTCGGTTCGGACCCTCAGAAGACTGTGCAGGTGGGGGCCTAGCTCCCGGAGGAAGAACGGACCCGCCTACTGGTTTCCTCCGCACGAATGCGGATGTGTTTGCATGGTCCGCGGCCGACATGCCAGGCATCCCCCCTGAAATCATCACCCACAGACTGAACGTGGATCCGAGGTACCGCCCGGTCTGTCAGAAGAAGAGGAGCTTCACCGCAGAAAGGCAGAGGGCCATCAACGAAGAGGTGGAGAAGCTCCTCGCCGCCGGCTTCGTGCGGGAAGTACAATATCCCAGCTGGTTGGCGAATGTGGTCATGGTGAAGAAGAGCAGTGGCAAGTGGAGGATTTGTGTGGACTACACCGACCTCAACCGAGCCTGCCCGAAGGACAGCTTCCCTCTTCCAAAGATTGACCAGCTGGTGGACACCACTTCGGGGCATCGTCTTCTCTCTTTCATGGATGCCTTCTCTGGGTACAACCAGATTTGAATGCACCCGGAAGACGAAGAGCACACCGCCTTCATCACCAACCACGAAACTTACTGTTACAAGATGATGCCATTTGGCCTCAAGAACGCCGGGGCCACGTACCAGCAATTGGTCAACAAAGTCTTCAAGGATCAAATCGGCCGCAACATGTAGGTGTACGTGGATGATATGCTGGTAATGAGCAAGCCTCTTTCGGATCATGTTGGCGACCTGGCGGAGACCTTCGGCAACCTTCGACTTCACTAGATGAAGCTAAACCCGGTGAAATGCGCCTTCGGTGTCTCCGCCGGAAAATTCCTGGGGTTCATGGTGACCCAAAGAGGGATAGAGGCCAACCCAGAAAAGGTCCAGGCCATCTTGGACATGGAGCAACCTACCTCCAAGAAGCAAGTGCAGCGGCTCACCGGCCGGATAGCCGCTCTGAGTCGGTTTATCTCGAGGTCGGCCGACCGCTGCCGGTCCTTCTTCAAAGTGCTGAGGAAGATGAGCGACTTCGTCTAGACCGAGGAGTGCCAGGAGGCGTTCGACGAGCTGAAAAAGATGCTTGCATCGCCCTTACTGCTTTCCAAGCTCGAAGAAGTAGAGGAGCTCGTCCTCTACCTGGCGGTCACCCCGGAGGCCGTCAGCTCGGTCCTGGTTCAGACCGACGACCAGAGAGTTCAGAGACCGGTGTACTATACAAGCAAACTCCTCGCGATGCGGAGCTTAGGTATTCCGATCTGAAAAGCTCATTTTTGCATTAATAGTGTCTGCCCAGCATCTCAGGCCCTATTTCCAAGCACATCCCATTACCGTCCTGACTGATCAGTCGCTGAAAGCGATACTCAACCGACCCGACACATCCGGGCGATTGGCGAAGTGGGCACTTAAGCTCAGCGAGTTCGACATTGCTTATCGGCCAAGGTCGGCCATGAAGGTGCAAGTGCTCGCCGATTTCTTGGTCGAGTGCGCAGGCCTAGGCAAGGGGACAGAGGAGGACCCTCTGGATCGGCAGTTGAAACTGGGACCCGAGGAGGACGTGTGGATCCTTCATGTGGACGGAGCCTCGAACTCCGGCGGGAGCGGAGCCGGCCTCATCCTCATCAACGGTGATGGGGTCGTCGCCGAATGTGCACTCCATTTCCAGTTCACCGCTACTAACAACCAGGCGGAGTACGAGACACTCCTCGCCGGGCTGAGAGTGTCCCGCGAGTTGGGCATTGCCAACCTCAAGACCTTCACTGATTCCCAGCTGGTGGCCGGACAGATCTCCGGAGAGTATGGCGCGCATGACCCTCAAATGACGAAATACCTGGAGCTCGTGAGAACGAGCGCGGCCGGGTTTCGGCGCTTCAGCATCTCCCACATACCCCGCAGGGAAAATGCTTGCACGGATGCTCTATCCTGGCTGGCAACCCTGCCGGACTCGTTGCTGGGCTGCGCGCATGTTGAGCATCTTAAGGCCCCGAGCTACGAGACCCCTGTGGAGGTCCAGCAGGTCAGCCAAGACCCCAGCTGGATGGACAAGTACACCGAGTACATTACCGACGGCGCCTTGCCGGAAGACCGCGCGACGGCCTGCCTTATCAAAAAGAAGGCCGTGCGGTTCGTCCTAATGGATGGGCAGCTGTATCGGAGGTCCTACTCCTACCCCTTCTCAAATGCTTGAGACCCGCGGAGGCTGCACTCGTACTCCAGGAAATCCACGATGGCATCTGCGGGAACCACGTGGGGGGCAGAACGCTAGCGTATAAGTCCCTCCGCCAAGGTTATTTCTGGGAAACGATGAAGGAGGATAACTCCGACTTCGTGAAGAGGTGTGATCGGTGCCAGCGGCACGCCGTGGTGCAGCGGCAGCCCTCCACTCTGTTTCCCAGCTCTCGGCTCCGTGGCCGTTCGCCCAGTGGGGAATGTATCTCTTAGGACACTTTCCCCTGGCGTCCGGACAGTGGAAGTTCCTGATCATGGCCATCGACTACTTCACGAAGTGGGTCGAGGCCGAACCCCTGGCACGGATCACAGAGGCAAACGTTACCAAGTTTCTCTGGAAGTCAATCATTTGCCGTTTCGGCCTCCCCCATACCATTATCACCGATAACGGACGTCAATTCGACTGTTGGGAGTTTGAAGAATTCTGCAGCGACCTCGGCATCCACCATCGCTTCACCTTGGTGGCGCATCCGCAGACAAATGGAGAAGCCTAGGTGACGAATAGGACCATCTTGCAAGGCCTCCGGACGAGGCTGTATCAGGCCAGGGGTGGTTGGGCAGAAGAGCTCCCGAGTGTCCTGTGGGCGTACCACACCACCCGAGGACGGCCACCGACGAGACCCCGTTCAACCTCGTCTTCGGAGCCGAGGCGGTTATCCCGATTGAGCTAAGCCTACCCACCCTGCACGTGGAGCAGTACGACGAAGGGGAGAACCCCGCTAGGATGATGCTGAACCTGGACCTCCTTGAGGAGACGAGGGACGAGGCTCGAGTCCGGATGGCGGCGTATAGGCAGCGGGTGGCCAGGTACTACAACTCCCGGTGCAACCGAAGTCCTTTCGCCCAGGAGATCTGGTGCTCCAGCGTGCTGAAGCTTCCCAGCCACGGGAGTGCGGGAAGCTCTCCCCGAACTGGGAGGGTCCGTACAGGGTGGCGGAAGCTCTCCCTCATGGGACCTATTACCTGGAGGAGTTAGGAGGGTCCAAGTTCCCTCGGACCTGGAATGCCTTGAACCTGAGGATGCATTACCAATAATGTAAGGCTCCTCCAAGTCCTGCAATAAAATTCCTTCACTTCAAATGCTTCTTCTCACCTCGTAGGAAGAGAGACGCTTAGCTCCGGGTTCGACAAACACGGCTGTGGCCAAAGACCTGAGAAGGTGAGAAGTCCCGGACTTCGGTCCGGAAGGCGGGGTAGAGCCAAGCTTGCCCACGCAACCACGGAGAACAGCTCGGCAAGTTGCGCAGGGCTCGGACAAAGCCCGTGGCCCCGGGGTTCAGTCCGGAAGTCCCGGACTTCGGTCCGGAAGGTGGGGTAGCGCCAAGCTTGCCCACACAATCATGGAGAACAGCTCGGCAAGCCGCGCAGGGCTCAGACAAAGCCCGCGGCCCCGGGGTTCAGTCAGGAAGTCCCGGACTTCGGTTCGGAAGGCGGGGCAAAGCCAAGCTCGCTCACGCAATCACGGAGAACAGCTTGGCAAGCCACGCAGGGCTCGGACAAATCCCGCGGCCCCGGGGTTCAGTCCGGAAGTCCCGGACTTCGGTCCGGAAGGTGGGGCAGAGCCAAGCTCGCCCACGCAATCACGGAGAACAGCTCGGCAAGCCGCGCAGGCCTCGGACATAGCCCGCGACCCCGGGGTTCGGTCCGGAGGGCGGGGCAGAGCCAAGCTCGCCCACGCAATCACGGAGAATAGCTCGGCAAGCCGCGCAGGGCTTGGACAAAGCCCGCGGCCCCGGGGTTCAGTCTGGAAGTCCCGGACATCGATCCGGAAGGCGGGGCAGAGCCAAGCTCGCCCACGCAATCACGGAGAATAGCCCGGCAAGCTCGAAGGATTCACGCAAGGCCTGCTCCACCGGCGTCCAACCCGAAAGCTCCAAACTTCGGTTTGAATGCTGGGCGGGCTCAGTTTACCCATGAGCTCAGCTCGGAGCAAACCACAGTACTTATTCTCGGCACTTGAAACCAACCCTCGGCCTCAACAAAAAAAAAAGAAGAAGAACACAAAGAAGACAAGGTTGGGACTTGGCAAAGAGAAAATTCTTCATTAACTTGAAGGAGCATTATAATGAAGGAGTCCTGACAGGCCGAGAGTCCTCAAAAAAAAAAAAAAAGAGAAGAAGTGAAGCAGAAAGAAAATAAATAAAAGTGGAAGCTAGTTTGGCGAGGTGGCGCTGTCCTTGGGCGGGGGTGCGCACTCTCCACCTGCGCCGTCCATGGGCGGCTGCTCTGGAGTTGCCGCCGCGTCGCCTGCTACTACTGGCGCCTCGCCGCTGGGCTCCTGCCTCCTTCCGCCAAGGACCACCCTGCTGAGGTCAAGCTCGGGGTAGAAGGAGCCCACCTTCTCCAGGCACACCTGGAACCCCTTCAGGAAGGAGTCCACGGCGGCCTCCCGAACCTCCGCGATATACTCCTCGGAGGCCCGGAATTTCGGGACGGCCTCCTGTGCCTCCCGCTTTGAAGCTTCCAGCAGCCCGTTGACGTAGGAGCTCCGCTCCTTGGCTGCGTTCGTCTCCTTCCAAGCCTCCTCCACCCGGCGCTCCAGCGATGGGACTGAGCTCAGAGGTGAGCCTTCTCTGCTGCATCCTCCTCCACTCGGCGCTGGTTAGAGACCCTCTCCTCAGACAGAGAGGTCTCCAGTTCTCTGATGCGCCCCTCGGTGTGTGCCAGGTCGGATTGAAGAGCCTGGTTGTTCCCCCGCAGCTCGAACCCTTTCTCCATGAGGTCCTTCACATCGGCTGCGAGTTTGCCGAGCTTTTCCTCCTTCTCGGCATCCTTCCTGGCATACCTTGCGAGGAAATTCCTCAGTAGCAGTACGTCGGTCTCGATCTGCACCAAAGAAAGAGAGGTCAGTCAAAATCCAACTGGAACTTTAAAAGGAGGGTTCCAAGTCGGGACGTGAAGAGCTCCCCGAGCAGGGCGTCGGCGTAGTCTCGGTCGCCCCTCAGTCGCCGATCCTAGGAGGTGCAGGTAAACTCCATGACCCTCTCCGTGAGGCCCTGGTCGCGGATCACGGAGCACCGACTGGTGAGATTCGGTGGTGGGGTGGATAGATCGATAGCAGCAGTGGCGACCGTCCCCCCGCCGGGTGGAACTGCCACCGATGGGGCAGCTGGAGCCACCAAGGGCGCCGTCGGAGCAGCAGTGGAGGTGGGCGCTACCCGGGAAGGAGCTGACCCCCCTTCTTCTGCAGCCCTGTCAAGGTCGGCGACAGGGGCGTCGGCAGCCCGGGCTCGAGGTGGCATGAGTGCGAGAGCTGCCACCGCTGGACCGGAGGAGGGAGTCGGCACGACCTCTCGGCTCGCCTCGGTGCGAGCCCTCTTCGCCGCGGGCTCATCTCCCTTGGTAGTGTCCCGCTGAGCAATGCCCTCCAGGAGGTTTTCCAAGGAGAACTTCATACCTGAAAGAAAACTGAGGTCGGTCAGCCCAGTTAATAAGAAAAAGGGAGAAAGGGGGGAGGTGCGGAGTAGAGAAGAAGGCTGAGCCTAACCCGGCTCCCGGATGGGACTGATCCCCGCCTCGAACAAGTTCTGCTCCGAGAGCAGAACATCGAGCGTAGGGACCGCGTCGCTCAGCAGCAAGGAATAGGCCTCTTGGTCCGCTGGCTCGACTTGGGAGTTCCAGTTCGGGGACCAATCCGGCTCGCTCCAGGCCCAGTCGACGTCCTCGACCGAGGCAAAAAAGAACCGGTTCTTCCAACCCTTAATAGAGGAAGGGAGGTCGAACCGGAGACACCTAGGCCAAGGTGAAATATACCACCAGCCATCATCGGTGGAATAACGCTTCAGGGTGAAAAGAGCCCTGAAGAGAGAGAAATAGGCAACAAACCTGTGGAAGTGGCAGAAGACAATGAAGGCGAAGATAACCCGGATGGCGTTTGGAGCCAACTGGGTTGGGACCAAGCGGTAGTGACTGAGAAAGGAGAGGAAGAAAGGATGTAGGGGGAACCGAAGACCCCCAAGGAGGAAGTCCTCGTAGAAGGCTATTCGCCCGGGGCAGCTTAAGGTAATGCGATCCCCGGGTCACAGGAGAGAAAGGTGGATCGACCCCGGGATGTCATAGACTTCTCGGAGCAGAGAAAGGTCACCTTTGGTCATCGATGAGACGTGACCGGAGGGACCAGCAGAGGAAATAGCAGGAGGAGGAAGGGAAGAGATGGGACGGGCAGAAATTACAGGGGGAGACCTAGGACCCCTAGGGACGCCTATGGTTACACCCCCAGGCTGGAGCTGCCTGCGGATCTCTTCCGGGATCACCTCCCCTTCCGAGAAGAGGAGGATGGAGTCCTCGACCGGGACGGACCGGCCTCGTCCGGATTAGATGAAACATGATGTTGACGCGCCATGAGAAGGAAAGGGTGAAGAGAAGATTGCTAAGGAAAGGGACGGGGGGAGGAAGCAGACGAAGGCACTCACCGAAACACACTGTGCAAAAAAAGCGGCAACCCAGTGAAGTGAAGGATAGCTCACTGCAACCGCCGATGGAGCGCGAGAAAGGGAAAGGGCCTCGTTCCGGAAAGTCCCCTCCTTTTCAAATTCGATCGACAGCAGTCGTACCCCTCATTCTGTTCCGGACCACCAGATGGATGCCGCGTGGACGCACGCCCGACATCGACGCTTCGGTTACGAGGAAACGACCTCCCTTTCGAAGCGACGCATTAAATACGACCGGAGAAGCGACGCGTGGCAACCTCTCATAGGACCTCGGGCGCGACGAGGAACGGCGACGAGGATCGTGGCAATCATGGCGCGAGATCTTCGCCTTCCCCACGTCATCTCCGTATTAAATTCCCACGTTCCGAGCCATGACGCTTCAGTGGAATGGGGGGATGGGGGGCAACTGTTACAGCCGTTACGATGATGTGGCTTGTCTCAGATTCCGCCGGGCACGATCCGAGCCACGTGCATTTTTTTGGCAGGACGGGAGCAGTCCGGCAAGGTCAATATGGCTCCACTCGGTCGAAGTCGAGGTCGGACCGGGCCCTCTTGCTCCTTTGACAGGTGGCGCCCGGACACGGGTCCACCTCGGCCGAGGTCGAGCCGTGCCCTCTCGCTCCTTCGCCAGGTGGCGCCCGGACACGGGTCCAACTCGACCGAAGTCGAGCGCTCCTCTGCTGCTCCGCCAGGTGTCCAACCAGGAGGGGCTCACCTCAGCCGAAGCCTGTGACCCCTTGCCCCCTCGCCGAGTGGCGCCATGAGACGGTTCCACCTCGGCCGAGGTCGAGCTGGGCCCTCTTGCTCCTTCGCCAGGTGGCGCCCGGACACGGGTCCACCTTGGCCGAAGTCGAGCGCTCCTTTGCCGCTCCGCCAGGTGTCCGCCTAGGAGGGGCCCACCTCGGCCGAAGCCTGCGGCCCCTTGCCCCCTCGTCGAGTGGCGCCCTGAGACGGTTCCATCTCGACCGATGTCGAGCCGGGCCCTCTTGCTCCTTCGCCAGGTGGTGCCCGGACACGGGTCCACCTCGGCCGAAGTCGAGCGCTCCTCTATCGCTTCGCCAAGTGTCCGCCCAGGAGGGGCCCACCTCGATCGAAGCCTGCGGCCCCTTGCCCCCTCGCCGAGTGGCACCCTGAGATGGTTCCACCTCGACCGAGGTCGAGCCGGGCCCTCTTGCTCCTTCGCCAGGTGGCGCCTGGACACGGGTCCACCTCGGTCGAAGTCGAGCGCTCCTCTGTCGCTCCGCCAGATGTCCGCCCAGGAGGGGTCCACCTCGGCCGAAGCCGGCGGCCCTTGCTCCCTCGCCGAGTGGCGCCCTGAGACGGTTCCACCTCGGTCGAGGTCGAGCCGGCCCTCTTGCTCCTTCGCCAGGTGGCGCCCGGACACGGGTCCACCTCGGTCGAAGTCGAGCGCTCCTCTGCCGCTCCGCCAGGTGTTCGCCCAGGAGGGGTCCACCTCGACCGAAGCCGGCGGCCCCTTGCTCCCTCGCCGAGTGGCACCCTGAGACGGTTCTATCTCGGCCGAGGTCGAGCCGGGCCCACTTGCTCCTTCGCCAGGTGGCACCCGGACACGGGTCCACCTCGGCCGAAGTCGAGCGCTCCTCTACCGCTCTGCCAGGTATCCACCCAGGAGGGGCCCACCTTGGCCGAGGTCGGCTACCCAGCATGGTGAGGTCGCCGAGAAGCAGGAGCACGAGTTCCGAAATCGCCCCTCGAGCAGCGCGCACTGCACCTCGAGAGGAGTGCCAGTACGATCGGCAGCAACGTGCGAAACCTCGTTTACATCGGCCCGATAGGTTCCGCAGTCGAGAGGCGAAGTCCTGGCAAGACAGGACCCGGTAACGGGCGTTGTCGGTGCCTGGGAAGGAGAGCGCTCATGTTCGGCCCCAGGGTTTGGCCGGTGCCCTCCCTCTACCCTTTCCTCGCTAGGCTCGGCAAGCAAGACAAGGAGGCCGTCGGGTTCCCGGGCCCAAAGGGGAAAGGGGAAAGAGAGGGAGAGAAAGAGGTGAAAGCAAAGAGGGAGCCTCCCAAGGGCGGGAAGCCGGAGGCAGCGTGATGAGATAAAAGGATGGGAAGAGCGGACGACCAGGTAAGGGAAAAAAAGGCTGGGAAAATGAAGGACACCAAGAGTAGGATCCAAGATCCCGAGAGGGATCCCTTGGCGCGAGCTCGGTGAAGGAACCTGGCCCAATTTCTACTCTTCCTGAGACCTTCTTTACAAAGATAATCTCTAAGCCTGGGACTCATTCAGGGGCCCACCTTGGAGACTCTGTTCCATCTCGCCGTTTTCTAACTTGACCGTCGAAGCCCCCTCGCCGGGATCTCCGGCCAGGGTTTCTGACCTTGTCTTGCAAGATCGGGAGCTCGGAGACCTCGAGTCGAGACGGCCTGATCAAGTCACCAGCTCTGAAGCTACAGGCACGGCGGCGAGATCGGCAACAGGTACAAAATCGAATTCAAAGATAGGGGGTAATAAGGTTGAAGTAGCACTTGGCTGGTGGCTATCCTGATGTATCTACATGTTGACAGTATCCACAGGAGGTCCGTCAGTTGATGAAGAAATATTTTGCTGATTTCAAAGTTGGGAAGGAAAGAACCACCTTCTTATTATTACTCTAGGAAGTCAAAGGGAGCATCTATTTCTTTTGATGAAGAGGCACAGATGGAGGCTACTATTCAGGCGAGTTTGTATGAGTAGTGGCAGGAGACGACCAGGCATAGACAGTGATTTGGGCCATTAGCTTTTCAGTCAGGATCGAGATCCGGTTCTCCTAGTATTGCAGGAGAGTTTGAGATAGTTTAGGAAGACTTCCTCAGTCAGAGAGCCCGTTAGGAGAGGCACCAATCATATTGCATCCATGTTGGAAGTATTTGGCAGTAAAAGAAAGTCTTCTAGAGAATTCGAGCAGAAGCCATTATTCATATGTCGATCCACATGCCCTTTCCAGTAGAGATTTCAAGCAGCAGAGAATTGATACCATGCTGAAAAGGATAAAAAGAAGGATATGTGGCAGACCATTTCTTCTTGGTTTCATTTCAGTCATATCCTAGTGCACGTAGCAGACAATCCATATTATAGCTCTGCTATTTCATCTATACAGGTTGCATGTGTAGATTTTTCAGGATCGAGAGATATCTATAGTTAGCTTTTGGACAGCAATAAAAATGAACTAGAAGGATAGATAGCCTCCTATCAGAGCAAGTGGCTCATATATGGGTTGACAGTGATGTGTGATGGTTGAATTGGTGCTACTAGATGGAGCATCGTCAATTTCTTGACTTATTATGATGGAAAACTTTTTCAAAAGTTTGTTGATGCTTCAGATGAGGTGCATGACGCCAGTTATATCCTCAGATTGATGAAGGAAGTGATTGATCAGGTATAAGAGCATAATGTCGTGCAGATCATCACAAATAATGGACCACGGTATGGGCCGTAGGGTATATCTTGATATTGTGGCGACCGCATATTTTCTAGACACCTTGTGCTGTATATTATATAGATCTCATGTTGATGGATATTAGAAAAATCTATAGGGTGTAAAAATAGTTGGGCTAGCACAGTCGTTCACCAGATTCATATATAACCATATATGGGTCTTATCATTGATGAGGAGCTTTATAGAGAGAAAATATTGAGACCACGGGTCATATGGTTTGCTACTAATTACATAGCACTTGATAGTCTTCTTGGCAAGAAAGCAGAGCTGCATCAAATGTTTATCAGTCAGGAGTGGCAGCAAAGCATATATGCCAAAAAAATACTGAGAAAAGCAATGTGAAGAATTTAGTGACGAGACAGACATTCTGGCAATGGGCTGAGAGGATAGTGGAGGCAATCAAATCTCTATATAAGGTACTTCGTGTCGTGGACTCTAAGAGGCATGCTCAGATAAGCTTCCTGTATTACATGATGCAAAGGACAAAGGAAAAGATCCAAGAGGTAAATCCATCACATGCTACTAAGTATATCCGGATCATTGATGGACGATGGAGATATCAAATAAGTTTGGATTTGCATCTAGCAAGTACACAATGATTTATGAAGTTCCTAAAATTTTAAATTTAATTAGATTTGTATAAGTACGCTTGATTAATTCTTAAAATATATATGCAGCTTACTATCTGAATTCGAGATTCCAAAACTCCATATTAGACATTGCCATTGATGAAGAACTTATGTCTACCATACGTAATGTTATCTACAAGATGAAACCCGATCCAGATATTACTGCTATGTGCCTAGAAGAAGTAAGTTAGGTTGAAATTATTGAATGATTTTTATTAGCATTAATTTCAACAAGTAGTACATGATAACAAAACCTTCTTCCTAGTAGACAAATTTTTAGGGAGGGCATAGTTCATTTGGATCAATTGTAGCAATCAAAAGTAAATCAAAGATAAATCCTGATAGGTATTACTAAGCAGTAAGTGTAATATTATATTCACATTGAATTTTTTATTTTGTCGAATTTAAAATTTTAAATGATGTAATGTCTTTTGTGGCTAAATTGTTGGTGCATTTTGATGGATCTGCAAAAAATCTGAAAGTTCTTGCAGTTAAGATTCTCTCATAGACGGTATCATCCAGTGGATGTGAGTGCAACTGGTCTACATTTGGCCTTATTTACTCTAAGCAGAGGAACCATTTGAAATAGAATTGCCTTAACGATCTTGTGTATGTACACTATAATTTAGTATTGAGCTAAAGTGCATTCAGGAGGAAGTTGAATCGAAATATCTCGATCCCACTGCAAGTTTATATGTTGATGAGGATGAAGATCCAATGATTGGATGGGTTATGAGTCAGCAGCAAGAGCTAGAGCTTAATGAGCAAGGATCGTCTCCTCGACCAGCCAATTTTGTAGCTGGCAAGGTTGGAGTGGATGTTGGATAATGGGCAACAAGCAATATTCCTTATAGAGCTCCAGCAGATACAGCACATCGTCCTTCCCGACCATCTATTCGGCTCGGAGATAGAGGAAAAGGAAAGGTAATTGCAACTCCATCGGAGCACTTAGTTCATTTAGATTCAGATACTAGAAAAAGTGGTGATAGTGCTTCTTCAAATAATGGAGGATCTAGTAATCAGGGAGGGGTCGGAGGACAGGAGTCGTAGTCGTCTATTCATCTTCGATTCATTAAAGAGTCACAGTTTAGCCATGCCACAGGATAGAGACCATAGACTATCATCTGGTAGACCCTGTGGTGATACGATTCCATATAGGCGATGGGGTGCGAGATCGTTCGGGATACGATGCAGCTGCAGCTCTTGCATGTGTAGGATCCATGGATGTATTAGGGTCATCTTCATATTCAAGATCCTCTTACCCACAGCTACCGGTAGCTTCTGGTCCATATGGTCCATTTGAGAATCATCTTTCAGTGATTATTATCCCATGCAGTCAGGAGCATATTATGGATCTGATTTTGTTGCTGGTATATTTGGATTGATCCCTGCACTGCCATATCAGCAGTCTTTGGATAGCCCTCAAAGTCGGGATCTCAGCGAAAGATCTGCGATAAGTTACGATCCATCACGAATACCTCCTAAGATGACCTTAGAGGAGTATCATGCTATCTGGCTGGAGAGATTTACTGATCTTTCTACACAGTATATAAATGATCCCTATATTTATGGACATCGATAATTTATCCGATTCTAAACATTGATATATAATTATATTTATATGTTACCTTTCACTTTCATTAATTACTAATAATCTTAATTCAATTATTATTTTATATCTTATTTTAATTAAAATTAATGTATTAGCATTTTTTAAATCTTAAATCTTGAAGTCTTCAATTCTAAACTCTAAATTCCAAACTCTAAAGGCCCTAAATACTAAATCCTAAATCCTAAACCCTAAAAAATAAAATAAAAATCTAAAAAGGCTAAAAATTATCAACAAAAAAAAAGGGCATGCCAGTTCATACTAGTACGCCTACCTGTACCAAGTGTCGATACAGTACGATACTGGTACCGTACCAGCCGACCACCGGTACGGGTCCCAGTACTAATACCGGGAACCCTGCCCGAGAGGCTCTCGGTTTTGATAAAAAGAGGGAAAGAGTCTTTGAAAGAATTATTTCATCATTTCAAGCCATTCAAATACCAAAAAATCAAGGATAAACATGGATTCAAGATATGCAAATTCTTTCCTTCTCTCTTTCTCCCTCTTTTCTCTCTTTTTTAAATTCATGAAAAATAAAAAAATACTGTCAAAATTTTTTATTTTGATATGATTTTAGAGTATGTTGTAGATTTATGAAAGATCTTTACAATGATGATAAGATCATGATTTTTTTTTTAATATATAATTTTTAAAATTTAAAAATATTTTTAGAATAAAAATTAATAAAAATAAAATAATTAATTAAAAATTATAATAATAGATTTTTTTCTAGAGCTTGTAAGCTATTTTTACTATAAATTTTGTATCAATTTATCCAAATTTTGATGCATCTTGTGAATAGTATTTTAGGTCTAATATTAATAAAAAAAGTGATCTTTCATGTATACCCACTATCTTAAAAAAATATATGTAGCATCCATGATAGGATTCTATATGAATCCAAGATCAAATTAATTTTTTCTAATATTATAATTTTTTATATTTTTAAATCTAAAAAAATAAAAAATATAATTAATTAAAAAAATTTGGGTTAACAAAATACTAATTAATTTTATATAATTATTGAGTTTATATGCTTTTTAAATATTCAAGAATGGATCTATTGAGAAGGAAGAAGGATCCGGAACATGATATTAGTTGGGTACATAAAGAAATGTTCTTGGCTCGGTATTATTGGAGGTATAATAGTGTAATTCTTTCAGCTCTATTTCTATGAATTTATATTCCAACGATATAAGAGGCTTCATCTATATTCTTCATTTCAAACTTCTTGATAAAAAATTGCTTGGTCTCATGTATTAAGCCCAAGTCATTGCTTGTAAGTAAAATATCATCAATATAAAGAACTAAGAAAATATATTTGCTTTCATTGACCTTAAAGTATATACATTAATCAATGATGTTCTTTATAAAACTATATAAAGAATAATATTGTAAAACTTTATATACCATTGGCAAGAAACTTTTTAGTCCATCTATAGATTTTCCCGACTTGCAAACTAAATTATTTCCCTTTTTATCGTAAAAACCTTTAGGCTAACATATATACATTTTCTTCAAAGCACTACAAGAAATTTAAGTATCAGCGATAGCTAATCAGCTATCGCTAACAACCATTTTTTATTACCAAAAAAAAGTTTCGATGCTATGGTCACTAATACCATTATTGATGAAAAGAGAACAATTAGTGATGGCAAAAGCCATTGCTAAAAGTTTTAAATTTTTAATTTTTTAAAATTCAGGTAATTTATTATTAGTGACAACTTGAGATCATTAGTGACGATATTTTGTCAACACTAAAACTTTCATGTTTTTATTGTTTAAAAGTTATTATTAGTGCTGGAAAGCAATATTAGTGAGGGCAAAGTCATCACTAAAAATTTTAAAATTTTAATTTTTTTTAAAAATTAAAAATTTATTATTAGTAATGCCTTTAGTTCATTAGTGACAGTAAAATACCATCACTAAAACTTTCATATTTTTATTTTTTAAAAAAATTATCATTAGTAGTGGAGAGTGGTATTAGCGACTGTAATATGTTATTGCTAATACCCCTAAAATTCCCCGCCTCCATTTTTAGCCCTCCTCTCTCTCATTCTCCCCTTATTCCCCCTCCTCGCACTTGATTTTCATCTCGGCCATCGACGACTGACCGGCCCCTCCACCTGATGCGGGATGGGTATGAAGCTAATCTAATGCTTTTAAAAACCTATATTATTTTAGATTAATGAGCATCAATGCCAGTAAACTCAGGTAAAGTTTTAACAGATATAATAAAGAAAACATTCAGATTGCTTACCAGATACCCGCAATGTAAATCACATACATTCAATAAAAGAAAGTAGGATATGATGATTAAGAAACTATTTTAGAACTAGGACTTCCTTGCTTCAACTAATCAGATCTAATGAGATTCGGATCAGTTTCATTTACCAATAGCGATTTTATCCCTTCTTTGTAGCAGATCTAGATTCAACTCTCAAGATCTCGTGGTAGGATTCCAAACTTCAGTTCCTTTGGAGTAGATCTTCTCGTAGATGGTTGTATGGCAAGGAAAACCTCCTCTTCAGATCGTGAACACCAGGGATCCTGTAAAAGAAGAGATTAGTGGTGTGGAAAGGAGATTGAGATTTGAAAGAAAAAGGGAAAAAGAGATGGGGCGGCTTGGATCTTGGATCTGGATTGGGTGATGATGATGGCGCCTTGGCTTCTTGAATCTGGACTTCTTGATCTTGAATCTAAGATGGATATGGAAGATAACCTAGGGCCTTGCACCTTAGAGAAAGGAGTAGGACCTCACGCCCAACACTCAATGCCCTCACAGCAATGATGGAAGAAAACTCAATTCATTCAATAATAGATTAGATCTCCTACAAAGAGGGGGAAATGAGGTGGTATTTATAGACCCCTTACATAGTAGCAAGATAGGATTGAAATGTTTTTGAATACAAGAAGATGAAGAGGGATTCCTATCTTGTTCTTGAATTTAAATAAGTCTTGAATCCTTGGAATAAAACTCTTTAAATTTCAAATCTTGAAACCTTTTTATGATGGCGCCTCCTTTTCTTGCATTTATTTGGGCGAGAATGGAATGAGACTTCTTGGCGTTGAAATGAGATGAGGTTTCTTGATAAGATAAAGCTCCTTTGAGTTGGGTGCCCTTCTTGTTGTAACCTTCTTTTAAATTTGAACCTTGGATGAACCTTGGAATGGATGAGACTTGATCTTGGAAGCTTTTTGGATTGGATGAATTCCCCTTTGAATTTGAATTAAAGTAGGTGCCTAATCCATTTGATTCCTTCATGTTGGCGACAAAATGAGATAAGAGGAAACGAGAGAAGGCGCTACTTCTTCTTTGAGTTTGATTGAAGTTGGCCGACCAAAGATAAGGTTGATGTGGCATGGACCTCTCATGGTGACATGGCTTGACTTGATCCCTTTGGGTTCCCTTCAATTTGATTAGGTCTTGGCACTTTAGCTTGGTTCTTCAATTGGGTTTAATTACATGCTAACCCATGAACCCCTAGTCTAATTTCAAGAATCAGTGACTAATTGAAAAACTAATTGACTAATTGACAAACCAAATGACTAATTGACAAACCTAATTTGATCAAATAACATCTAACTTGACCAAATTACAAATTAAGTAAACTGACTTAGATTACATGACTCGATTACTTATAGGACTCAATGATTCTGATTGAATAGAAGATAAATCATTCATCATTGGTGATCCAAATAAAGGCTTAAAGTGATATGGTATTTCTTCCTAGCTCTGGTGTCCTCACCACCCCCCTCTCTCCCTCTCCATTTTTCATTATCTTTCCTTACTAATGTGGCCGGATCGCTGACATGGAGTAGCTGTCAGACATCATGTCATTTAAGGCCGCCACCTTAGATACTCTACCCGGACTCCTTCGCCGGCCTGAGCTCCCTCAGAACAACTGGGCCGCCCGTCGAAGCCGAGCTCTGCCCTTCGCCAAGTCAGGCCCGTGAGCTCGGGACGCTTAGGTCGGAGCCGAGCAGCATCCCCCAGAGCAAGCCCCTCGAGGTTGAGCCCCATGGTATGGAGTCGAGCTTAGCCCTCCTCTGCCACGTGGAGCCCCTCCGAGGTCAAGTCCTTTGGGCTGGAGCCGTGCTCTGCCCTCCTTCGTCAGGTCGAGCTTGCCCGAAGTCGAGCCTCCTTGGTCCGGAGTCAAGCTCAGGCCTCCTCCGCCAAGTGGAGCTGCGTTGAGGCTGAGCCCCTCGGAGTCGAGCCATGCCTCTCCAGCTCGGCCTCTAGCTCGGGCGAAGACACCAGCAAGCGGGGAGGCGTCACCGTCATCCCAGGAGGCCGGTGAGCCGTCCGAGGGTTGCGAAAAGATGCCCACCTGGCCGTAATAACTGTCCACGGCCATCGCTTATACCAGAAAAGGGAGAAGCCTTGTGATCGAGGCACCACACTCTTCACCAACCACCTAAACCACCCGGAAGAGGAAGTCAACCAGGAGATTCGAATTTCGGGGGGCGACGGTCCCCCGATTGAGGCACTGCCAAATTTCTCGGAACGGAGCGACCGGAAGGAATTTTTTAGCGCATGGCAGGTTCTCCTATCACGAACTGGGAAAGGCATTCCGTTCACGCCACGGGACACCACTACACGAGCCTGCTGATACGGGGGAGATCCCGAGGTAAGCTCCTAACAACCACCAGTGCTTAAAGGAACCATCGGCACCCCCGCGGGGAGGTACGCAAGCTAAACAACAACACCACTATCTCACCACCAAACTCAAGCAAGTCAAAGGGGGAAAAAGGCCACACAGAGAATCCCTCTAGCTCGGCCACCATCCTCCCAACATACTTGCATCCCACTCACACTACTCACTCCTCCTAGCGTGGAGTCTATCAAGAGGGGCTCGACTAGGAGGATCTGTTCTCCTGGATCGTCACTGACTTGACTATCAGAGTGCCCCCGCCGGAATCCCCGACCTGGGTCACTAACCCCGTTTTTGCAGGTTCAAAGGAGCAGGACATCCCAAGAGCACAAGATGGGCGATCCGACCTCGATAGCAGCTACAGGTCACGACGATCTTGGCGACAATAGATTGGCATGCCAGGAAGGGGGAGGAGCGATCTTCGATCTAGCTTTAGCCCCCTTACAAGCAGTTTGATGGAAGGATGGTGATGACACGGGCGAGAGAGGTCTCCACCAGTCGTGCGGGAGGCTCCCCTTCTTGGGAGAACCCGCACAACCTAGAGGTGGAGCCACCCACTCCAGCTCAACCGCATCCGGTGGAATCTCAGCGGCTGCACTCACCCAGCAGATGCAAATCCTTGCCACGGTAGTGCGCCAGCTTCAGTATCAGCACCGGTCCTTGGCTACTCATCAACAGCCAGGGACTGCCATGGCCCATGTCGCAGCACCTCGCGACAGCCTGCGTTCCTTCCAAGGAAGGCCTTCGCAGTCGTGGGCCATCACTGACAACCAGGGTAGCCACCAAACTCCGGCGAAAAGACAACGAGTTGGATCTACCAACAGGGAGAGCTGCTCACCAAACCTTGAGCGGGTGGTGTCCAAACCCCGCAAAGGTAGAAAAAGCAAGACCCCCCGTCATGGGCACCATGCACCCATGTCACCTTCTTCGTCTCCTTCGGTGGAGGGGTCCATTGATGAAGCCATCAGACGCATGGCGGAGAAGCGCTTGGAGGAGCATGACCGCAAGCTGACAGAATTATCCCACCGGTTTGCCAACCTACTGGGCTCCACTAGCAAGCCAGCGAGCTACGACGCCCATCCCCCTTTTTCCTGAGAAATCGAAGAGGAGCTGATCCCACATCAGTTCCGTATACCGCAGGTGGATCCTTACGATGGGACCATTGACCTCCTGGATCACGTGGAAAGCTACAGGGCCCTTATGAGGGTCCAGGGGACCACCGACGCCCTCCTTTGCATCACTTTTCCTGTCACTCTCCAGAAGGTGGCCCGAGTGTGGTTCACCCGTCTGGAGTCGGAGAGCATCAACTCCTTCATCCAGCTGGGACAGAAGCTCATGGCCCACTTCGATGCCTATCGGAAGATGCCACGGGAGGCAGACAATCTCTTCTCCAAAAAGCAGCAAGATCGTGAGCCCCTGCAGGACTACGTGGCCCGTTTCAAGGCTACCGCATTGGAGATCTACAATCTTGAGGAGCCAGTCGCCATGTTGGCTATAAAACGAGGACTCAGGACCTCCCGCCTGACTTACTCGCTCGATAAGAATTCTCCCAAGAGCTACTCCGAGCTCCTCCTCCGAGCTCAGAAGTACATCCGCACTGAGGAGGCGGATCGTACGAGGCGGGAGCTTGACGGGAAGTTGCTGAAGAAACCAACCCCTGTCGAGGCATCCGAGACGCGAAGCCAGGACCTCCAGCTCCGAGCTTCCGGCAGGGACCACGAACGAGAAGCACTCTAGTTCTCGAGGGGAGTTACACCCCCCTCCTCATCCCGAGGATGAATATCCTCATGGAAATTGAAGGTGAGCCCTACCTGAAGCGCCCACCTCCGATGAGGCCGTCCACTGGCCGTGACAAAACAAAGACTATCGTTACCACCGTGACCACGGCCACGACACCGAGAAATGCAGCAACCTCAAGAAGGAGATTGAGGAGCTCATCAAAAGAGGCTACCTCGGGAGGTACGTGGGGGGCAGACCTCAAGCAGAACCTCAGGCCCTCGTCGCTCTCCTGCCAACTCCTACAGTGGATAACCACCCTACTGAGAAGCCGGTGGAGATGATAAGTTGGGGAACCGAGCGTGCCTCCAAGAAGGCCTGGGGGGTAGGGCAATCTGAAAATGTACTCCCCTTTATGAGGGAGGGGGGAGACATGGGGGAATTTAAATAACGATGCTGTGGTTGTCGAGATGACGATCGTGAGGCATCCTGTAAAATGTATCATGGTTGATAGTGGAAGCTCCATGGATGTGCTTTTCTACGATGCATTCTCCATAATGAACCTTTTCCCTACTCAACTCAGACCTGTGCACACTCCCCTTGTCGGTTTCATGGGTGATTCTGTGAGGGTTGAGGGAGAGATTACTCTCCCAGTAACTACCGGGACCCTACCTTGGCAGAGCACTGTCATGATGATCTTCACGGTTGTCAGGCTTCCTTCAGCCTACAACGTGATCCTTGGTCGACCCGGGCTCAATCTTCTCGATGCCATCGTCTCCACAAAGCGATTGTTAGTACAGTTCCCAACTCCTTACGGAGTTGGCAAAATGAGAGGTGCACCTCAGCTAGTCCAATACTGTTTCCAAACCCTCCTGGGTACCAAAGTTCTCAAGGAAGATCCCGGGGTGGATGAGCTCGACCAAAGGGCGCAGGACCCTAGAGGTGGCCCGGTCGAGCGCTTGCTATCTTTTTCGCTCGAAATCGATCAGGAGAAGACGGTGCAGATTAGGGCCCAGCTGCGAGAGGAGGAAAGGGCCCACCTATTGGAGTTCCTACGAGTGAACGCAGATGTGTTCGCCTGGACGGTGGCCGACATGCCAGGTATTCCTTCTGACATCATCACTCACAAGTTAAGCATTGATTTGAAGTGTAGGCCAGTTCAGCAGAAGAAGAGGAGTTTCACCCTCGAGAGGTAGGCGGCAATCAACGAGGAAGTAGACAAACTCCTCGCCACCGGTTTTGTTCGGGAGGTATAATATCTGAGCTGGCTGGCGAATGTGGTGATGATAAAGAAGAGCAGTGGCAAATGAAGGATCTATGTGGACTACACCGACCTCAACAAGGCATGCCCGAAGGACAACTTCCCCCTGCCGAAGATTGATCAGTTGGTGGATGCCAGCTCAGGGCACATGCTCCTCTCCTTCATGGATGCATTATCCGGATACAATCAGATATGGATGCACCCAGAGGACGAGAAGCACACCGCCTTCGTCACTGACCAAGGAACTTACTGCTACAAGATGATGCCCTTCGGTCTGAAGAACGCTAGGGCCACCTACCAGCGTCTGGTCAACAGGGTCTTCAAAGATCAAATCGGCCGGAATATGCAGGTGTACGTGGATGATATGCTTGTCATGAGCAAGCTGAGCTCGGACCACATTACCGACCTCATCGAAGCCTTCCACAACCTCCGAAAGCACCAGGTGAAGCTAAACCAGGCAAAGTGCACCTTTGGAGTAGCGGCGGGAAAATTTCTTGGCTTCATGGTCACTCAGAGGGGCATTGAAGCCAACCCGGAGAAGGTCCAAGCGATCATTGACATGGAGCACTCGACATCCAAGAAGAAGGTCCAGTGCTTTATGGGGTGGAACGCAGCACTGAGCCGATTCATCTCGAGATCGACCGACCGTTGCCTCCCTTTCTTCAAGGTGCTGCGTAAGATGCACGACTTCACCTGGACGGAGGAGTGCGGAATGGCCTTCGAAGAATTGAAGGAGTTCCTGGCCACTCCTTCGCTGCTCTCCAAACCGGAGGAAGGGGAGGAGCTCCTGCTCTATCTGGCGGTCACACTCGGAGCAGCCAGCTTGGTCCTCGTCCATGTAGACGAGGATGGGTCCCAGAAGCCGGTGTACTACACCAGCAAAATTCTCCATGACTTGGAGATCAGGTATACCAGCTCTGAAAAACTTATTTTTGCACTAATAATATCTGCTAAGCACCTCAGGCCCTATTTCCAAGCACACCCCATTGTGATTGTGATGGACTAGCCACTGAGGTCCATGCTTAGCCGCCCCAAGACCTCCGAGAGACTGGCCAAGTGGTCCTTGCTACTGAGCGAGTTCGACATAATGTATCGACTGAGATTTTCGCAGAAGGCCTAAGTCTTAGCCGACTTCGTGGTCGAATGCACATGGCTCGCCGAGGAGCTAGAGCAGATAATGATGGAGCGCCAAGCGGAGCTCAGACCAGAGAAGGAGCCCTGGATCCTCCACGTGGGCGGCGCATCCAATTCCGGTGGGAGCGGAGCAGGCCTTATCCTCGCCAACAGCGATAGGGTGGTGACAGAATGTGCTCTCCACTTCAAGTTTGCTGCAACAAACAACCAGGTGGAGTACGAAGCGCTCCTCGTGGGTCTGAAAGTCTTCCTAGAGCTGGGCGTGTAGAGCTTGAAAGTCTTTACCGACTCCCAATTGGTTGCCGGGCAAGTCTCCAGAGAATATAAGGCCAGAGATCCCCAGATGATGAAGTACCTGGAACGAGTTCGCTCAAGCACGACAGGCTTCCGACACTTCAGCATTTTCCACATCCCTCGGGAGGAGAATGCACGCGCAGTCACTGCCGAGGCTCGCAACCCTGCCAGATTCATTACTAGGGCACGCCTACATCGAGTACCTCGAGAATCCAAGCTACGAAGGTCCAGAGGAGGTGCAACAAGTCACCCCGGAGCCGAGCTGGATGGACAGGTACGTCAGCTACATCACTGATGGCACCTTGCCGGAGGACCGCATGGAGGCCGACCTCATCAAGAAGAAGGCCTTTCGGTTCGTTTTGATGGAAGGCCAGCTCTACCGTCGATCTCACTCCTACCCGCTCCTGAAGTGCCTCAGGCCCACAGAGGCGGCCTTCATACTCCAGGAGATACACAAAGGCCTCTGTGGGAACCATGTGGGAGAAGAACAGTCGCATATAAAGCTCTTCGCCAGGGATACTTCTGGGAGACCATGAGGGAGGATGCCGTCGACTTCGTCAAGAGGTGTGACAAGTGCCAGTGCCATGCCCATGACAGCGCCAACCGGCGGCACCGATCTCCCAGCTCTCATCCCCTTGGCCCTTTGCTCAGTGGGGAATGGACATCCTTGGACCATTTTCCCCTGCACCGGGACAACGAAGGTTCCTGCTAGTGGCAATTGACTACTTCACCAAGTGGGTCGAAGCAGAACCGCTAGCTCGGATCACTGAAGCCAATGTCCGCCAATTCTTCTGGAAGTCAGTTATCTGCCGCTTCGGACTCCCCCACTGTATCATCACCGATAACGGGCGACAATTTGACAACCGGCAATTCGAAGGATTTTGTACTGAGCATGGCATTCAACACCGCTTTACCTCGGAGCCCACCCCCAAACGAATTGGGAGGCCGAGGTGACTAATCGGACCATCCTCCAAGGACTCAGAACTAGACTGGACCAAGCTAAGGGCAGGTGGGCGGAAAAACTCCCAAGTGTCCTTTGGGTCTATCACATAATGCCCAGAACGACAACTAACGAGACGTCCTTCAACCTTGTTTTCGGTGCCGAGGCAGTCATCCCAGTTGAACTCGACGTACCCACGCTACGGGTACAGCAGTACGATGAAGTGCAGAACTCGACACACCTTCTGCTCAACTTAGACCTCCTCGAAGAAATAAGGGACAAATCTCGACTCCGGATGGTGGCATACCGATTATGAGTGGCCCGGTACTACAACGCACGGGTAAGGCCAAAGTCTTTATACCCGAGGACCGGGTGCTGCGCCGAGTTGAAGCGTCTCAATCTCGGGAGTGCAGCAAGCTCTCGCCGAATTGGGAAGGTCCTTACAAAGTGGCTGAAGCCCTCTCACATGGGGCCTACTACCTCGAGGATCTTGACGGCGTCAGGTTCCCTCGAACATGGAATGCCTATAATCTGAGAAAATACTATCAGTAGTGTAAGGCTTTCTTCCATTAATAATAAAGATTTTCTTTTGCGTAAAAGGTTATCTGCCTTACAGGAATATTACCGCCCGGTCCAAGACCTGAGCCCAGCTCTCAGGCGATGAAGACCCGGGGCCCAGCTCTCCGAACGACAAGTCTTCGAGCCCAGCTCCAAGACACCAAGACTTGAGCCCAGCTCTTAGGTGATGAAGACCTGGGGACCAGCTCTCTGGACGACAAGTCTTTGAGCCCAGCTCCAAGACACCAAGACCTGAGCTCAGCTCTCAAGCAACCATGGACCGGGGTCAGCTCTCCGGCCAACAAGTCTTCGAGCCCAGCTCCAAGATGCCAAGACCTGAGCCCAGCTCTCAGGCGATGAAGACTTGGGGCCCAGCTCTCTGGACGACAAGTCTTTGAGCCCAACTCCAAGACACCAAGACCTGAGCCCAGCTCTCAAACAACCATGGATCGGGGCCCAGCTCTCCGGCCAACAAGTCTTTGAGCCCAGCTCCAAAACACCAAGACCTGAGCCCAGCTCTCAGGCGATGAAGACCCGGAGCCCAGCTCCAAGACACAAAGACCTGAGCCCAGCTCTCAAGCGATCAAGACCCGGAGCCCAGCTCTCCGGCCAACAAGCCTTCGAGCCTAGCTCCAAGATACCAAGACCTAAGCCCAGCCCTCAGGCGATCAAGACCCGAGGCCCAGCTCTCCGGCTAATAAGCCTTCGAGCCTAGCTCCAATACACCAAAGACCTGAGCCCAGCCCTCAAGCGATCAAGACCCAGGGCCCAGCTCTCCGGACGATAAATCTTCGAGCCTAGCTCCAAGACACAAAGACCTGAGCCTAGCTCTCAAGCAACCTTAGACCGGGGCCCAGCTCTCCGGCCAACAAGTCTTCAAGCCTAGCTCCAATACACAAAGACCTGATCCCAGCTCTTAGGCAACATTGGACCGGGGCCCAGCTCTCCGGCCAACAAGTCTTCGAACCTAGCTCCCAGACACAAAGACCTGAGCCTAGCTCTCAGGCAACCTTGGACCGGGGTCCAGCTCTCCAGCCAACAAGTCTTCGAGCCTAGCTCCAAGACACCAAGACCTGAGCCTAGCTCTCAGGCAACCCTGGACTGGGGCCCAGCTCTCTGGCTGGCAAGTCTTTGAGCCTAAGCTCCAAGACACCAAGACCTGAGCCCAGCTCTCAAGCAACCATGGACCGGGGCCCAACCCTCCGGCCAGCAAGTCCTCGAGCCCAGCTCCAAGACATTGAAGACCCGAGCCCAGCACCCGGGCCATCAAAGTCCTGAGCCTAGCTCACCAGCACTGAAGCCTGAAGACCAAGTCCCAGACAAAGTGGAGCCCTCCTCTCTGATCTCGTCACATACCTCAAAAAAAAAAAAGAAGGGGAAGAAGAGAAGAAGGGAGAGGCAAGTAATGCTCAGGAACAGATAGTAGGAAAATCTCATTTTATTAAAAATCTTTCAACCACTTACAAGCACCCCTGGGCCCCCGACATGCCAGGCGACCCAGATCAAATACAAAAAGAAGAAAGAAGAAGAAAAACCTATTCTACCCGGGCTGCCCCCTCGACAAGGCTGCGAGGCTGCGAAGTTTTGTCTCCAGGGGCCTCTGGTTGTACAGCTCCGGCCTCGACAACCCCCATAGGCTGAGAAGGTTCGGGAACAGCGACTTCTGCAATGTTTGCATCCGGGTCCGGCTCCATGTCTGAAGCCTGAGGATACCTGAGGCAATGGTGGCTCTTGTCAGGAACGAATGCCTCGACTCGGCCATGCAGGTACATAAAACCTTTATGGAAGGAGTCTGACATCGTTTGAAAGAACTCAGCAGCGAACTCCTCCGAGGCTTTGTACCTGGCTACGGCACCTTCGGCCGCCTTCTTCGCCTTGGCAGCTTGTTCCCTTGCTTCATCTGCCGACTTGGATGCCTCCGCTACATCCTTCTCAGCTGCAGCCAACTTCTCCTTCGTCGCTGTCAGTTCAGTCTGAAGGGGCCGGGCGATCCCCTTCTGCCGAACTGCGTTGGCGTTGAAAAAAATTAGCCTCTTCTCGGTGGCCGTGAGTTCCTCGGCCTTGCTCCTTGACCGGCCTCACTCCTGGTCGAGGCTTTCCTGGAGCTCCTTCGCTCGCCCCTCAGCACCGGCGAGCTATTTCTCGAGATCCTTGATCCTTAGGTCAAGCATCCCGTTGGTGTCCATCCTCTCCTTCAAGTCGACTTTTAGAGACTCGACCTCGGCTACCCGCTGCTGATTGTTCTTTAGCCAGTTCCGGCAGCAGTCCCTGATCAAGAGGACCCGGCACCGATATGCACCATACAAGAGATTAGCTACAAACAGGAAAGAAAAAAAGAAAGGGGGTGAAAAGGGGCAGAGTCACTTATCGAGAAGAGCTGGGGGAAGATGCTACTGATCGCATCTCCTAGCCGCTGTCCAGCCATCTCCTGTCAGTCGCATGATTGGATGGAAAAATCCATCATGCGCTCCGCCAATGCCTGGTTCCGGAGCAAAGAGCTCTCCGGCCCCAGTTTGAAAGGGATCCAGCGGTGTTCCCTTTCCCTCTTGCTCGCCTCGGAAGCCAGATCACTTGCCCCTCTGGTGGAGGCGCCCTCCAGGATAGGTTGGGAGCTTGGCCTCCTCTCAGGCGATGCCTCAGTCATAGGTTCGGCTCCCCCTCGAACCTCCTCCTCCTTGACCTCAATGATAGCAGGCCTCGGGGAACGGGGGGACACGGCGGCGGCGGCAACTGTGGCCCTAGCCCAGACTACCACCTCAGGCTCCGAGGCAGGGGCTGCTTCTTGTTGCCTTGACCGCTTTGGCACCTTCCTGACTGCCCTCTGGCTTGGCCCCGACGTCCGTGGACACTGTCCTCCCTACCTGTATGGGAGCGGCCTCGACCTCCCTCCTACTTGGATCGACCAGTGCGGCGGGGGCGGCTGCCGACGCGCCCTCGTCCCGAGCCCATTTCGGGGGGGGCTCCTTAACTAGTCCAGTCGGTAGCCTCTTCCTGTTGATTGCAAGCAAGTCACTCTCTGAGAAGATCATGTCTGCGTATAGATCACACAATGGTTAGAGCTCAAAAGAAACAGGATGAAAGGCACAGAGGAAAGGAAAGCTCGAGCCTAACTCACCCAACCCCCTCATTGGGTCGACCTCGGCTTCAAAGAAGTTCTGCTCTGACAGCAGAACCTCAAGGGATGGAATTTGGGCAGTGTGGAGCTGCTCGTAGTCATCCTGGTTAGCCGCATCAACTACAGAACTTCGGTTAGGGGATTGATCCAGGTCGCTCCAGACCCAGTCAACCCTCTCAACCGTTGTGAAGAAGAATTTGCTCTTCCATCCCTTGATAGAAGAGGGGAGCTTAAACCTAATGCCCTTCGAGCGAGAAGACAAAGACCACCACCCGTTCTCAGTGGGGTGACGCTTCAGGATGAAGAATGCCTTGAACAAGGAAAACTGGGCGACGAACCCGTGGAAGTGGCAGAGTGTAATGAAGGAGGAGATGATCCTAATGGCATTCGGTACGAGTTGAGCAGGAACCAAATGGTAGTTGCTCAACACGGATATGAAGAAAGGATGAAAGGGGAAGCGGAGCCCTCCGGAGAAGGTCTCCTCGTAGAAGGCTATTCGGCCCACGCTACTGAAGTAACCCGGTCCCCTGGTCTGGAGATTAGAAGCCGAATAGAATGCGGGATGCCATAAACATCCCGGATGGTCCCCAGTTCTTCAGCAGAGATCGTTGAAGCGACCCCACCGGGACCTGTCGATCGGACAGACTCGTAGACGGGTTCAGACGGGGAAGGAGGATGAGAAGGACGGGAAGGACTAGCCCAGGTTCCTTAATAGCTATGGGACCGGGAGGATGCCTCCTGCTGAACTCGAAACGTGCCCCCTCCTCCTCATCGAAGGAAGAAGATGGCGGTCTCGGCACAGAGGGACCGACCTCGCCCTAATTAGAAGAAGGACGGAAGCCCGGACCGAAATGAGACATCTATGGAGGTGGAAGAAGCAAGAAACTCAAGTGGAAGAAGGGACGAACTCAGTTGAAAGAGGGCCCTAACCTCGGAAGGAGAAGCCTACTCTGATAGAGGGAAGAAGAAGACTAACCTGGTTCCTTAGAGGGTCTGGGGCAATCGGGAAGAAGAGGAAGCTTGGGTACGGCAGCGGGCACGAAGAATTCGAAAGAATAGATGTTTGGATAAAAACCTCCTTCATTTCGAAATGACCTAGCGCATCTGTACCGTCACAGCCCCTCCGCCAATGGATTCACGCCACGTGCTAGCCATCAGTGGGTAAGACGTCCCGGTCACTCTGAATTCCGTGCTGGTAATAACTACTCGGACGTGGCCATGTGGCGCCTCCATAATGGTCTGTGGAACTGTTTCATGAAGCGCCGACGATCAGGGCCATTATTGCACCGGATCTTCGCCTTTCCATATTAGCACCGCAATTACTCCCTTCGACCCGAGCACCATGCACTAACGAGTCTCGGGAGTGAGGGCAAATGATGTGGCTGGATCGCTGACATGGAGTAGCTATCAGACGTCACATCATTTAAGGCCACCACCTTAGATACTCTACCCGGACTGCTTCACCGGGCTGAGCTCCCTCAGAACAACAGGGCCACCCATCGAAGCCGAGCTTCGCTCTCTTCCAAGTCAGGCCCGCGAGCTCGGGATGCTTAGGTCAGAGTCGAGCGGCATCCCCCAGAGCAAGCCCCTTGAGGTCGACCCCCGTGGTATGGAGTCGAGCTCAACCCTCCTCTGCCACGTGGAGCCCCTCCGAGGTCGAGTCCTTTGGGCCGAAGCCGCGCTTTGTCCTCCTCCGTCAGGTCGAGCTCGCTCGAAGTCGAGCCCCTTGGTCCAGAGTCGAGCTCAGCCCTCCTCGCCAAGTGGAGTCGCATCGAGGCCGAGCGCCTCGGAGTCGAGCCCTGCCTCTCCAGCTCGACCTCTATCTCGGGCGAAAACACCAGCAAGCAGGGAGGCAGCACTGTCATCCCAGGAGGTTGGTGAGCCGCCCGAGGGTCGCGAAAAGATGCCCACCTGGCCGCAATAACTATCCACGGCCACCACTTACACCAGAAAAGGGAGAAGCCCTGTGATCGAGAACCATGCTCTTCACCAATCACCTGAACCATCCGGAAGAGGAAGTTAACCAAGTAATTCGAATCCCACGAGGCGGCGACCCCCCGATCGAGGCACTGCCAAGTTTTTCGAAATGGAATGACCGGAAGGAATGTCAGAGTGCATGGCAGGTTCTCCTATCATGAACCGGGAAAGGTGTCCCGTTCATGATATGGGACACCACTGCACGTGCCTGCTGATACAGGGGAGATCCCGAGGTAGGCGCCCAACAACCACTAGGGCTTAAAGGAACCATCGGCACCCCCAACGAGGAGGTATGCAAGCTAAACAACATCACTATCTCACCACCAAACTCAAGCAAGTCAAAAGGGGAAAAAGGCCATACAGAGAATCCCTCTAGCTCGGCCACCATCCTCTCGACACACTTGCACCCCACTCTCACACTACTCACTCCTCCTAGCATGGAATCCATCAAGAGGGGCTCGACCAGGAGGATCTGTTTTCCTAGGTCATCACTGACTTGACCGTCAGAGTGCCCCCACCAGAATCCCCGGCCCAGATCACTAACCTCATTTTGGCAGGTTCAAAAGAGCAGGACATCCAAGAGCACAAGAGGGACGATCCGACCTCGATAGCAGCTACAGGCCACGATGATCTTGGCGGCAACACTTACCATTACAACATTCACCAGCCAGTCGGGGTAGTGGGTTTCTATGATGAAGCCGGCATCGGAGAGCTTCTTGACCTCTTCGTCAATTGCTCTTTGTCTCTTAGGAGCGAAGCTCCTTTTCTTTTGTCTAACAGGCTTGTAGGTTGGATCCACTCTGAGCTGGTGGGTTATGACCTCCGACGGGATGCCTGGTATGTCCGACGCCGACCAAGCAAAGATGTCAGTATTCTCCCGTAAGAAGCTGACCAACTCTAACTTAGCTTCTTCGCTGAGTGTACTCCCAATTTGCAGGACCTTGGTGGGATCATCTTCTCGAAGAGGTATGAACAAGATCTTCTCGATCGGTTGTCTGCAAGAGTCGGCTTCGGCCCTGGGGTCAAGCTATTCCAGAGCGGAATGATCTTCAGACAGCCTGTCCTGGATGGTCAGACATTGCCTGTCCATCCTGCGGTCTCCCCTCATTACTCCGACCCCATTTCGGGTCAGAAATTTTGCCAGCATGTGGTAAGTAGATACAATGGCTCAGAACTTGTTGAGGGCCGGTCGGCCAAAAGTAGCATTGTAAGCCGAGGTCTTACATACGACCACAAAATTAATGGGGAGAGTCTTCTGATAAGGCTCTGTCCCGATTATCACGGGCAGGGTTATCTCTCCTTCTACTTCGACGGAGTTTTCCTTAAAGCCTGTCAACAGCATAGGGGATTCTTGTAGCCTTGCTCTGGATAGGTTCATTCTGACAAAAGCATCATACAACAATACTTCCGTGGAGCTTCCATTATCAACAAGGATCCTCTTTACATCATAATTGGCAATCACTGCCGACACAACTATAGGATCATTCTCAGAGATGTGGGATTCTAAGAGGTTTTCGTCGGAGAAACTGATTACATTAGAACCCCTAGACCTCTTCACAATGTCTAGTCTTCTGCGTACCTCCAATCGGACCGACGGTGGAGCATGCCAACATTCCTGTCGGTCGGATACTAGTTGGGCAGTTCTACCTCCTCCGGGGGGTCTTTGGCAATCTCGAAGTTTCAGCCTGATTCCTCTAGGATCGGACGTACTTGTGCAGGTATCCCCTTTTGATGAGGTCTTCGATTGTGTTTTTCAATTGGAGGCAGTCTTCAGTGTTGTGTCTGTGGTCCCGGTGGAACCGGCAATACTTGTCTCTGCTCCTGGATGCGGAGGGGCCCCTCATCGGATGAGGCCTTTGTAGGAAGGTTTCGTTCTCAATTTCCAAATGCAGTTGACGTTCCCCCATACGGGAAGTTTGATGCCCAGATCTAAGCTACCATTCCTATCATCGTCACTTCTCAAGCCGATGTTCCCCCATACGACAGGACTCTGGACTTCGCGATCATGGAGAAGGCTGGCGTAGAGAAAACGTCTCAGATCTTATTCTATTTCCTCCAATAAATCTACTCTAAGAAGCACCCAGTAAAGCCAGGACGGTCAAAGATGGGATCATTTCGAGAGGAAGTTCCGCAAATTGAAATTACAAGTTGCTAAACTCGACAATCAAAGAAAAAATGAGGACAAGATGACTGCTTATGATGCGCGGCCATCCTTTTCCAGGAGAATCATGAAAGAAAAAATTCCGTCCTATTTCAAGGTCCCTTAGTTGGAACTTTATGATGGAATGGCCAACCTATTCGATCACTTGGATAGTTTCAAGACCCATATGATGATCCAGAGGACGACCGATGCCCTCCATTATCTTGCATTTCCGGCCACACTCAAGAAAGCTGCCAAGATGTGGTATTCGAGTCTTCGACCAAGTACCATCCACTCTTTTGAATAGTTAGAAAAATTATATGTGGCTTATTTCAGGACCAGCTAGAAGATGCCGTGAAATTCGGATAACCTCTTCTTCATCCAGCAACAGGAGGATGAAACACTGAGGGACTACATGTCCTGCTTCAACTCTGCCATGCTAGAAATCCCCGACCTCAATGAGCACGTTGCTATGTTAGCGATGAAGAAAGGGCTCTAGTCGTCCAGATTTACCTTTTCTCTAGACAAGAAGTTTTTCATCAACTACTCTGAACTATTAGCATGCGCATAGAAGTATGCGTAAGCTGGAGAACAAGCTGCAAGTCGGTGCCAAGCAGAGAGAAAGCCAGCTCCAAAGAAGAAAAGTTTAAAAGGCAATGAATCATTACCTTATGGTGTCAATGACATGCCGACCCTTCGGCGAAGCCCGAAGCCAAAAAATTTGATCGGCAAGGCTCAAGTTGGCAAGTATGACACTTACACTCCTTTATGTCTCCTAAGGGAGAAGATATTAATAGAGATTGAAAAGGAGGGTTTTCTCCAAAGGCCCTAACCGATATGAGCATCTCCAACCTCATGCAACAAGGCCAAATATTGTCGGTTCCACAGAGACCATGTGAACACTACTGAAGAATGCATGCAGTTGAAGGACGAGATCGAAGGACTAATTAAACATGGGTACTTAGAAAAGTACGTCCACAATCAAGATCATCCAACTAAAGTGACTACCCTAAGGCAAATAAATTACTAACGGTGCGAAGCTCCCTAATTAGTGACCCACCAATGGTATGATTGGCATGTTACATTGCCGACCATACCGTGAAGACAACAGCGCTCTAAAGAAACCTCGAACGAGCAACGTCATCAGTTTCTTCGATGACGACTTGCAAGGGATCCAAGTACCCCGTGATGATCCTATTGTAGTCTTTGCCATTATCATAAAAAATGATGTAAGAAGGATTCTGATGGATAATGGAAGCTCGATTGAGGTCTTACTTTACGATGCATTTCTCAAAATGAACTTGTCTAGAGATAAATTATAGAGAATCTCAGTGCCTCTTACCGGATTCGGTGGAAACCCAGTAGGAGTGGAAGGAGAAATAACTCTCCTTGTGATCCTTGGAATAGAACCAAGACAGACAACGCTCCCGATTACATTCATGGTCATCCAAATATCTTCAGCTTACAATGCCATTTTAGGATGACCCGTCTTAAATAAATTTCAAGTCATCGTCTCTACCTATCATCTACTGGTATGATTCCCGACTCGAAATAGAGTCGGTGAAATAAAGGGAGATCAGGAGATAGCCCGCCAATGCCTGATGATTCAAGACCGACAACCAATTGATAGAATGACCCCGGAGAGATGAATCCATGAGATTGGATCGAAGATATCAGAAAACCAATCAAAAGAGCCGTCCCCGTGCTCCTTTCAAGAGATGATCTGACTAAGGCAGTCCAGATTAGAAGTCTGCTCGATGAAGACTTGAAGATAAGACTGACCAACTTCTTGCAAAAAAATACTGATATCTTCGCATGGTCAGCCATTGATATGTTGGAGATTCCTCCTGATGTGATTACTTATGAACTCAAGATCAATCCCAATAGCCGACCAATCTACCAGAAGAAAAGAAACTTCACCCCAGAGAGGCAAAAGGTCATCAATGAAGAAGTGGCTAAGCTCCTTGATGTAGAGTTCATAAGGAAAGTCCATTACCCAGACTGGCTCACCAACGTGGTAATGGTGAAAAAAGCAAATGACAAGTGGAGAATTTGCATCGACTACACCGACCTCAATAAAGCTTGCCTGAAGGATAGTTCTCTCTTTCCAAGATCGATCAGCTCATTGATGCCACAGCGAGATATAAGCTTCTATGCTTTATGGTTGCCTTCTCCGGTTACAATCAAATCCAGATAAATCCTGAAGATGAAGAGAAGATGTCCTTCGTCATGGACAGAGGGTTATATTGCTACAAGGTGATGCCCTTTTGCCTTAAGAACGCCGGAGCGACGTACCAGAGGTTGGTCAATGAGATCTTCGAAAGCCAGATCAGCAAGACTGTAGAGGCATATGTCGATGACATGATTGTTAAAAGTATTCAAGTTGACAACCATATCGGAGATCTCCATGAAGCCTTCGACATACTACGAAGACACCAGATGAAACTGAACCCTACTAAATATATTTTTGGAGTAACATCAAGAAAATTCCTATATTTCATGATCACTAATCGAGGAATCAAAGCCAACCCGAAGAAGATCCGAGCTATACTCGATATGAGACACTCTTCCAGTAAGAAGGAAGTCCAACAGTTGGTCGGATGGATCGCATTATTAAGCTGATTCATCTCTCGGTCGGCTGAAAGGTGCCTTCCTTTCTTTAAAGCCTTGCGACTGTCAAGGAACTTCGAGTGGATGGATAGTTGCCGATAAGCCTCCGAGGAACTTAAGAAATACCTAGTCAATCTGACCCTACTATCCAAACCTGAAGAGGGACAAGATCTGTATCTCTACCTCGCTGCATCAGATGAAGCTGTCAGCTCGATGCTGGCTAGAAAAGGATCCGACGGTGCTCAAAACCCATCTATTACACTAGCAAAGTACTCCATGATGCTGAGGTGAGGTACCCAAAAACTCAAAAGCTGGTTTATGCTTTGGTGATATTCGTAAAGCATTTGAGATCCTATTTTCAGTCTCATCCGATCACCGTATTGACTAACCAACCCTTGAGAGCCATTTTGCAATGTCTCGACACCTCGGGCAGAATGGCTAAAAGGCGGTGAAGTTAGGAAAATTTGATATCTCCTATCAACCCCAACTAGCAATGAAAGCCCAAGTATTAGCTAACTTCATCGCCGAATGCACCTGGAGTAATAATGATGAGGAGACTCAGATATCCGTCGAAGATGTTGAAGATGTCCCCGACTCTACATGGATTCTTCATATGGATGGAGCATCAAACTCCTCTAGCTATGGAGCTGGTCTGATCATAGTCGATCCCAAAGGAAATGTCGTGGAATACGCCCTTCGTTTTTCTTTCAGGACATCAAATAATCAGGTAGAATATGAAGCCCTTCTAGCAGGACTTAGGATTGCCAGAGAATTAGACATTCAGAAGCTGAAGGTGTTATCCAACTCCCAACTAGTGGTGAACCAAGTCAAAGGAGACTTCGAAGCTTGAGATGCAACTATGGCTAAATACTTAGAGAAAGTTTAGGAGTCAATCGCTTAGTTCGATTCTTTAGACATCAGTCATGTCCCTTGAATGGAGAATTCTTAGGTTGATTCACTATCCCGCCTGGTCATGATGGCGCTCGATTCCATGGGTTGAACTTTTGTTGAATGCTTGGAAATTCCTGGCATCTCTATCGAAGGAAATGAAGAGATCCATCAAATTGGACAAGAGCCAAGCTGGATGAAGCCAATAATCAAGTACTTAATCAACGGAACTTTGCTTGAAGACACCATTGAAGCCAAGCGGCTCTGATGGATAGCCTCCCAATACATCATCCTGGAGGAAACCTTGTACAAGAGATCTTTCTCACAACCTTTACTAAAATGCCTAGCCCCATCAGATGCTGATTATGCCCTCGGAGAGGTTCATGAAGGCATATGTGGCGATCATCTGGGGGGTAGGTCTCTAACTTATAAAATCATATGCCAGGGATATTACTGGCCAACCATCTAGAAGGATGCAGCTGACTTTGTGCAAAGGTATGACCAATGTCAGAGGTACGCCAACAAACGGAGGCATCCATCTAGTCAGCTAACTCAACTGGTTGCTCGTTGGCTATTCGCTCAATGGGGAATAGATATTCTTGGTCCCTTTCCTCCGGCCCCTGGACAATGGAAGTTCGTAATTGTTGCGATCAGCTACTTCACTAAATGAGTTGAAGCTGAACCCTTAGCTCAAATCATTGAAGGCAAAATTGAAGGCTTCGTCAGGAATTCCATAATCTTTCAATTTGAAATTCCTTATTCCATCATCACTGACAATGGAAGGCAATTTGACAACCAAAAGTTCAACGACTTCTGTGCTCAATTTTATATTCTCCACTAGTTAATTTCTGCCGGACATCCTCAAGCCAATGATGAAGCTGAAGTAACCAATCAGACAATTCTCCATGGCTTGAAGACTCGACTAAATGAAGTAAAAGGATTTTGGGCCGACGAGCTTAATTCAATTCTCTGGGCATATCGAATGACTCCCTAATCTACAACAGGAGTCACCATTCAACTTAACTTATGAAAGCAAAGCTATGATACTGGTGGAAATCATCCTCTGATCTAGAAGAACCGACCACTTCAAAGAGCTGGATAATTCAAGTCAAAGAATAGCCAATCTAGATCTACTAGAAGGCACAAGACTCCAGGCATAACTAAGAATGGCGATATGCCGACAAAGAGTCACCCGATACTATGACTCATGAGTTAAGGCCAGAACATTCCGACCTGAAGACCTAGTACTGCGAATGGTGAAAGTATCTCGACCTACGGATCAAGGCAAACTTGTCCATAATTGGGAAGGCCCTTATCAGATCACCAAAGTGATACGACTTGAGATTTATCGGATCAAAAGCCTAGATGGCTACTGTTGGACTAGTGCCAGCTCACGCCTTCGAGTCCCACTCCGCGCAATGCGGTCACGGGCTAGGTAGGCTGGGGTCAGGGTCAACATGCCTCGCGGAGCTGGCTCGACACTGGTCTCTCCTGTCGGGTCGACTCGTGTGCCCCGGGGTCGCTGCGCTGCCATGCTTAAGAGAGATGACTCCGTCTCTTATAACAGGGACTTCCTTTTGTAAAGTGGGTTAGGGGCATCAATCCAACAGCTGGTATCAGAGCCGAGATCACGGGTTCGATTCTGGAGCAGGGCCCCTCAGGCGATTTCGCTGGGGGGAATGTTTGACTGGTGCTAGCTCACACCTTCGGGTCCCACTTCATGTAATGCGGTCATGGGCTAAGTGGGCTGGGGTCAGGGTGAACATGCCTCGTGGAGCTGGCTCGATGCTAGTCACTCGTATCGGGTCAACTCGTGTGCCCGGGGTCGCTGCGCTACCATGCTTAAGAGAGATGACTCCGCCTCTTATAATAGGGAGCTTCCTTTTCTAAAGTAGGTTAGGGGCATCAATCCAACAGCTACCAAATGGCCTGACCTTGGAATATAAAGAACCTTCACAAATATTATCAATGAAGTGATCTCTTCTTCCTCCCTATTTTCCTATCATGATCCTTCTGACAAAAAAAAGGTAAGCCTAATCGGGCGACTCTATCGATGCATTCGGCAAACAATGAGTAGGCCTGACTAGCCGACTCGATCGTTATAATCACATCTAAAGGGTTGGCCTAACTCGCTGGCCCACATCCGACAAACAAAGTTGGTCTAACCCACAATCTCATCGGTATATATGAAGAAAGCTAATCTAACTAGCTAGGCCACAATGTTCCTCAAAAGGAATATTAATGCCCATTTTAACAGCCCTTGTATCACATAACCTTCATTCCAAAGGCACCACACTATTGAGAATAAGGAAAAGTCGACAAGCTCAGACATTGAAAAATTTTCGTAAAGCATCCTGAGAAAACACAAGCATCGAAAATCAAAAATAAGATCGACCAATCCATACTTAGAAAAATTTCAGAGTGCACTCATTCAAAAGCGCTCATTAAACAAAAGGAGAGTTTCATTCATCTAGAAAGATTTTTTGTATACTTCTGAAAGGAAGTTGGTTTACATGAACAAAAAAAAAAAAAAAGTACATTAATCTCCTTCGGGTTAGTCCAGAGTCGGAGTGAGAGTATTCACGTCTTCAGCTTGATCCAAGATTGAAAAAAGAGCAACTACATTCTGAATGGGGGTGTCTTCAGCCTATTCTTGGGCCCCGTCTTCATCATCGTTTCATCAGAAGTTATCTTTGAAATGTCTAAGTTCGGATATAACTTCTTCATCCTCTTCAGATAGTCCTCAAAATCGATGTTGTAGCTGTCTGCCCTGGCTTCGTGCATTTCATCGTTGAAGGCCGTAGATTTCTTATAATCATCGATGGCTTGGAGAGCTCGTTGTTCAGTTGATTCTACCCTCTTCTTGGCCAAATTAGCTCTCTTTTCTGCGTCAGCCTTCTGGGCTTGAGCTTCTTTGATTTTATTTATATCATCCTTAATTAGCACTTCGGCTGCACGAAGTTTCTTCTTCTTCTTCTTCAATTTTGTTTCTGATTCGGCCAACCGAGATTGTGCTATCTTGAGTTCACTATCCAGTAAGCTAACTCGAGCTGTGCTCTGCTCCAGTTTCTTTTCTATAGCTTGCTTTAGCTCTTCGGCCACCTCCTTCTCCACCTCGATCGCCTCCAGTTCATTACGCCGATCCTAGCGGAGTCGAGTGAAACCAGCCATGCTCTCTTCAATAAGAGAGACTTCATGGATAATCTGCAAGTATGACAGCAAGGTTGATCATATATGAATCAGACATAATTGGATTTCTTCTACTAGGAAGCATAAGATTCGTAGCCTTACCTTAAGGAGGCCAGGATAGATGGAAGGAAGGACCTCGTCTATCCATCGAGACTTGGTCATCTCCCAATCTTTGGGGAGAATGATGGCCTTCAGTAACCATTGAGCCAGATCCGAGTTGTCTAGACCCGTTTCATCAGCATAAACGTTGAAGTCAATAACTTGATCTTCAACGGAATCATCCCCTCCCTCCGGTTCCACTTAAGGGCCTTGCATTTGTCGGATCGACAAGGGTTGATGGAGGATCAGTTGAAGAAGTCATTGCCGGTGTCCCATCGCCTGTACGGTAAAGGCAACCCTCGGACGAAGATCAGACAGAGGTACATCATCATCGTCCGATGTGCTCCTTATTATTGTCAACGAATCTACCCTAGCAGAACCTCTGGAGGCGCGGTGGTCGGCTTCGGCTTCTTCGGTCGCTCTGACTCCTCTCTTCCCGAATCCACTGAAGGAGTCGTTGCTTGCCTCTTCCTGGCCACTTAATGGAGTTTCTTCGCATCAAGCTTCATCGTCGTATCTGCCAAGCATAGAATATCAGTCAGAATACTCAACCACCATAATATGAAAAAGACAACATATTTAATAAGTACCTAAAGAAGGAACGAGCTAATCTGAGTCGAGTACAAGCCTCGCTCATTTAGCAGCTCCTTCATCGAAGGAACTTCCACTTCCCGAAACTTCTCGAAGTCCTCCCTATCAGCTACTAATACTTTCTTCCCATCATTCGGAGCCAAACGGGGCTCCCTCCACTCGGTACTGAAGCCCCAAGAATTGTGGGATATTATATAGAAGAAACAGGGCTTCCAACCATGAATGGCCAAAGGAAGCCCTACAACAAATTTATGATCGAGACGTGGGTCGATGACCCACCATCCCTGGTCATGGAAATCCTTCTTTAAGATGAAGACGATGATGGAAAGGGAAGTCCTAGGCTCTATGTCGAGGTCACTGCAAAGGACTAAGAAGGAACATATGGTCTTAATACTATTAGGGGTCAGCTGGGCAAGAACTATATGGTATAAGTTGAAGATCTTAATGAAGAACAAATGAAGTGGAAAATGGATTTTCGCTTTCAAGTGTTCTTCATATATTGCTATACTGCCAGGAGGTGGTCGGTCTATTCTCTCATCGAAGTGGGGTACTAGTACAGTGAATCCCTGCGGAACGTTATAGTATTTTTGCAGGACAAGAACCCTAGACTCGCTAAGGGAGCTCCTAACGGATTCTAATCTGACCCCATCCCTTTGGCGACCTTGTCTCCTTTGGGGATTAGGATTTACAGACCCAGTGACGATGGTTTCTGAGATCCTAGCCATAGAAAGAAGAGGGAAAATAAGTTGACTTGGAAAGAAAGCTAGGGAGGAAAAGGAGCTGACTCGAAGATGGACACCCTCCCCTCAAGAACTAAAGATCGAGATGAAGAAAAGATCTATTCATCGGGGAAGGGAGTCACTTATATAGTGGGCGTCAATGATTTGGATGTCTTTCTTGAACCCCGAAAACTATCTCCGATCGTGCCGCACATCCCCAAAATCCTAACAACAGATACGACTCATTAAGAAGAGGATGAGGCGGCCGACGTGACTGGAGGAAAACCACTCTCAACGGATTCTATTTCTTTATATTTTTAAACCCAGTGTCAGATAATAGTGGCAAAAAGCAATAGTACCATGCCAAGATTCGAATTGTAACTCCCTCTCCAATAAGGGACAAATACCTGGCAAAGGTGTTACGCTCGAGGATGGATGCCTTAACTCTGCCAATCGATGCCAGAACCTGCCATCATTAAGGAAGATTTTTCCCTAAAAAAAAGAAAAAAAGAAAGAAAAAGAGAAGGGAAAGGGAGCAATCCCTCGCTACCTCTTATTAACTCCCATCGTTCAAGATATTAAAGTTTACTTGAACTCGAGAGTTGGGGGGCAAGTGTTATGACAAACCAAGCAGATCAATTCACTAAAGGCCGGATCAAGCCCAAAAAAAGATCAGAATAGGCTCAAAGGCTAGAGAGGCAGTATATAACCGATCTGCTTCCAAAGGCCAACCACTGCATGGAGGCCGACCATAATATAAGAGCTGATCAGCATGTAAAGGCCAACCAGTACATAGAAGCCAATTGTAATATAAGAGCCGATCAGCACACAAAGGTCGACCAACATAAGAAGGCCGATCATCACCTAAGAGCCGATCAACGCTCTAAGGCCGATTGACATAAGAAGGCCAACTGTCACATAAATATCGACCGATACATAATGGCCGATCAAGTATAAGAAAGATGAAAACAACAATAAATGAAGTAGTTATCCTACCAGAATAATTAATCACCGTTATTACAGGCATGTATTAGTTCCTAACAGAATTAACTATCTGAGGCCCATCTAACTGAATTCAGTTAAGGCCCGGGCTATAAATACCGGTCAATGGGAGACCTTCGGGGGTAAGTAAGATCAACTAGATGAAATACTGTCTCATTCTTTAGTCATCTTCTTTAAGATTTCTATATATGTTTCATTCGAACCCTTGCTGACTTAGGCTTCGGAGTATCCTCCACCGGAAATCCTTCAGTGAGTGATTTGTTTTGCAGGTCATTAAGGAGCTCGATAGAGCAAGCCTAGACGGTGCATCAGAGTCACACTAATTCAACCATAATAGTATATATATTTAAAAAAATATATTATTTCAATATAGTAATATTATTATTCAATTTGCATATCCCAAGAAATAGAAAAGTATGATATTTTGAGAATGCTTAAATATAAATATATTATATTATATTTTTATGTTAAATCATGATCATAAAAATAAAATATAGTATTAGTGGACTACACCATCCTCAATCTTGTTGGGGCTAAAAAGATCCCAGATTCTCAATGATCCAAATGTTCGTTGCACCTAGAAGACATGACCACATGCATGGCATCTAGAAGAAACACGTGCACCGTCAAGATGGTAGCCCAGTTAATTAGGATCTTACCTTATATTCATTTAGCATGAGTGCAAGGAAGAATGCCATAATTGATTAAATTCAAGATTAATTTCTGATGCCCGCTTAGCTAGGATTATTGAGGGACTAAGATCTTGGCATCTTTCTCTTGTCAAAATAATAATAATAAAATACTAGTATAATCAAATGATCCGGGTGGGACGATATGTTGAGAATATAATGCTAACAAAGAATATTTTTCATTAATATTAACTTAAATTAAACAAAAATAATTATTAATAATATGATGAGTTTTTAAATTAATTTAGTAATACTAATGAATATTTTTTTATTTAACATGATTCAATAAGCAAATCAACTTCTAATTAATGATACCATATTGTTATATTTATTAAATAAGAGCCTACTTGTTATTATTAATTTTTTTCAGAATGATTCTTGAAATGCATTTTAGTAATATAATAAATTATAATAGATAAACTATTTTAGTTAAATATTTATTATATATTAAGAAATAAATTTTAAAATGATAGCCAGGTAGAAACCCGGGCATCAATATTGGCATCATTGGTCTTTCACGTGGCAAATGGAGAATTTTGGACCGGCACGTGAGTCCATTTTATTTGGACTTGGACTCAAGCTAGTTTGGCTTGGCCTAGTTAGAATAGGCCTATTAGGTTGCTTAGGGTGCCCCTGTCACATGAAATGGGGAGGAAGATTCTCGATGGGAATCATCATCTTTCCGTTAGAATCCAACAAGAAAAGAGGGATTAAGAGGATGATGCTGCATCTAAAGTTCAGTCTATAAGAAGGTCTCTTTCTTTCTCTCTTGGCCTTGTTCATGATCTCTAATCAACTACCAGTGTAATCCCTCGAACTCTTTTTTAGGTTTTATGGAGAGCTCTCGGTAAGTTACCTTCAATTACCTTATCGGAGCAAGGTAATCAACCTCCATCTCTCTTCCATAGTTATTATCAAGTCCTTTATTTGATTTTTTTTTTTTTTTTAAAAGGAGGGTGTAGGGGGGTTATTTTCAAGTCCTTTGGCCATCACAGCTTCATCATCGGGATTGTCATCGGAGGATCACTAGCTTTGGATGCCTTGTTCCTCCCCCCTCCCTTTTTTTTTTCTTTTTTTTCCTTCCTTTGACTTGGCCACTATTGCTAGATGCGGCCATGTTTGCAGTGTAGAGGGCCAAAGCTGTTGCTGCCAGGTCATTACCATAGAAATAATCATGAAGCCCTTTTTCTTCGTCTTTTTTGAGAAGTGTATATTGATTTCTCTTTCTTGCTCTCTTTCTCACTTGTTATCTTTTTTTTTTCTTTCTTTTTTTTCTTTATTTTTTTCTTTCTTTCTTTCTTCTTCTTCTTCTTCTTCTTCTTCTTTTTTTCTTTTCTTTTTTTTCCTAGATGCCTTAATGGGTCTAAGAAAGAATTCAACGCCTTGTAGATTGATTGGCCCTTTTTTTTTTTTTTTTTTGATTAACCGGATCAATTAAGATATAATCTTGAAATATATACAACCAAAAAAATCAGACATCAAAATATCCCTAAATTGTACAGGCAGCTCCTTCAAAAGAGATCAAGAGACCTCTCCAGAATAATTAATCATAAAAAAGCTATCCAGCCTATCATCGAGTTGGCTTGCCGAAAAATATATCCCACTATAATTCCAGAATATCGCTGTAAGTGAAAACAGGTACCAACTCCTAGCTCAAGACCCTTTGAGGGGTCTTAAGCTAGGATTGTACAACCTGAGGCTTTGTACCCTGCGGTCCTGAACTTGGATCATGCAACCATCCACCCACCCTTTCTGTAATTTTCCATCATTGACCCCAATTTGTTTATAATTATTTTGTTAGGCGAGTGATCGTCAAGAGAAGTGTTGAATAGATCACTTTGCCCTCGGGTGAACAAGTGAATTAGTATTGTCATACTTAGCCGAAGACCGGTAGAGATAAGAAGTTTTATATATAAAAACTTATATGTATATATTTATTTTTATATTATATACAATAATTTTTGATTTTATGATGGATGATTATTATTTATTACATGAATTGTTATCAAATCATCCTTCCTAGAACTTGTTCAGCATGAGGAGGTCTCACTGAGTTGTTAGTCTCCTCCAGTAGCCCTGCTGTCTTCTCCGATGAATGAGATCGGCTCTTGAATATCTTTCAGATGGAAACATGAAAGAATGGTTTTTTTTACTGGTGATGACCGACAGGAACTCTCTAATATTCAAGTTAGTAAAGAAAATTTGGATAACAGCAGTTAAAGTTGAGAGTCATGAAGAGAGAGCATTATGCAAGATAACTAAATGTCGTTCGAAAGATGACCTTCACTAATCTATATGCCAGAATCTTGTCTCTTACATCTTTTTTGTTGAAATCTTTCTACATCCATTGCTACTTAGTCACTGGTGCTCGTCCATGACTATTTGATCATAGGTGCTTGTCCATGATTATTCAGTCACATGTATTTATACTCGACCAAAATTATTCAATCAAAATTATTAGGCTAACGTTAGTTAATCAAAGTTATATGTACTTGGTCAAAATTACTCAACCAAGATTTGTCCCCAGCTTATCATCTTTGGTTGCCTCCAACTTAGTCATCATCTAGTTGATTCATCTAGACTAGATAATTGAATTATTATCATAATTATATAATTACTAATATAAAATATAAAAATTTAATTTTTTATTATATACATGGATTTGATTGTCAATTAATTTCAAGCTGTTTCGAGCCCACATCGATGATGATGGTGGAGGGAGAGAAGTTCCCATCGAGACACGAAGTGGCGGAGCTATATGGAACCAAAGGACTATGGCCACCCCTTGTTGCGAGTATAGTCTATATATTTTTTATAACTTTTGTTTTTTTATTTTTGGTAGAACAAAAATTCTATGACTGTACATGGAGTTAGCACAAGTAAATAAAATAAAATATATATAAATAAATAATAGTAATATATATATATAATTTTTTTGGTAAAGAAAAGAGATGGAGGATAAGTTCCGGTATAGCAATTTAAATTTTTTTGATTTAATCGAGTCACATACGAAATCATACTTAGGATACATCATGCAAGTATCTAAATTATTTTAATATATAACAAGTAATTAAAAAATATAACTAGAAACTAACAAAATTATAATATCCATGCATAGATATATTTTTTTAATAAATAAATAAAAATTGCGAAACAGACACCCATCTTTTTATTATATTTATTTTTTAATAAAATAAATAAAATATCTAAACTCTTTTTTCCATACCGTGTATGATATCACTAGTTTGCAAGAAGCTCAACAATCGTCGGATCGATAATAGCACTTTACCATCGCTGGATATTATCATATCAATCAATCGAAAAGAATGCCAGCAATCTAACAAAAAAAAAAATAAATTAAACATTTAAATTAAATAATTTTAAAATAATTTATATTATATATTATTGTAATTTTTTATAATTTAGTTTTTTTGGCTCGGTCACCCGAGACATGCATTGATGATGGTGGACAGCATTGGGTACAGAAGCTTGAGATTTTTTTCAAAATAATATATTATTAAATGTTTACTTAAATAAGGTTTTTTTTTTTTTTAAAGGAAAAGGAGGGGAGGAGTTAAATCCTGGGCGTGGCCACCCCTATACGGTCCCCCAATTCCACCAGGAAATGTTCGATACATGGTATATATTAATTTTTTCGCAGTCGTTTCCCACCGAAGATGAGTACGTCAACTGACTACCATTGGCGTCAGCCGAGTGAACAGGATTTATTATATATATCCTTAACATTTTCACTACCACCAGCCAACAGGGGTTCCAGGATTATTTTATTATTTTTTCTCTTTTATTTTAATTTTATTTTTGGACTATTTTTTTATTTTATTTTTATCCCTGAATTTTTCTATCAAAATATGTCTAAACCAAGACTCGAATCCCTGCCAGCTGCTAAAATAAGATACCTTAACATGTATCTATCAAAGTATGTGCTCAATGCTGAGATGGAAATCACATAGAAATCACAAGTTGAATCTATGATTTCAATTTCAATGAAATCGTAGGTTCAACATGCGATTACAGTTAGTTATTTATTTTTAGATTATAAAAAATAAATTTTTTATTAATAATTAAAGTTTACAAATTTTGTAAATATTTTTGTATGCTTAATTTAAATTATATATTTTGAAAATAATAATTAAAAATCAATAGATTTAAATATTTTATTTATTATAATAACATGAATAGTAAAATAATTATTAAATAAAATTTATTTTACATTACGAATTTGATAATTTTATTAAATAATTTTATTATTTATAAATAATTTAATATATATTGTTATAGTATATTATAATATAATATCTATGTAACTATAGATAAGTTACGGTATATTATTATAATAAATGATTATATTAATTAAAATAAAAAATTATATAAATTGAATAAATTTTTTTTTTCCTTCTTCTTCGATCTCTTTAATTAATTTAAAGTAATATTTATATTAAATATATATAAGTTATTGTATATCTATTAAAATAGTTGATTCATATTAATTAATGTAATAAACTTATATAATTTAAAAAACATATTAATGTTAATTAATATAATAAACTTTTATTACTTTAAATATGCAATTTTCCTTCCTCTTTGAGCACTTTAATTATTTTAAAATAATATTTATATAATATTTCATTTAATCAAACATTATGAAAAACTTAAAGAATAATAAAAAGTTATTTTGTTGTATACGCAAATCCCTGATGTTAAATATTAAATATTAAGAATTATTAAGGTTTTAAATATTATTATATAATAATATATTATTCGTTAATTATTTAATTATTATCAAAAAATTAGTATATATTTAAAATTTATTTTTGTTAACAAATAAAGTTTACCAATTTTGTAAATATATGTTGTATTCTAAATTTAAAATATGTATTTTGAAAATAATAAATAAAAATTAATGGATTTAAATATTTTATTTTTATAATAACATGAATAGTAAAATAATTATTATATGAAATTTATTTTGCATTATGAATTTGATAAATTTATTAATTAATTACATTATTTTTAAATAATATAATATATATTGTTATAATATAATAATATTGTTTAACTATAGATAAGTTATGTTATATTTGTATAATAATAATTAAATAATTAATATATTAATTATATAAATTATAAGAAATTTTTTCCTTCCTCTTCGTAAGTTACAATATATTATAATAGTTGATTCATATTAATTAATATAATTGTTACAGCCGTGACAGTGACGTGGCCAGGCTCAGGTACCGCCGAATGCGCTCGGGCCACGTGGAGGCTTCTTCGGCCGAGTCAGCGCCACGTCTTCAAGTCCAGGTTTGACAAGACTACAGCGCCCGACAATTCTCTAAGGCAAACTGCCCCGCCGAGGTCGAGCTCGGATCGGAGCTCCTCTACCAACTCGATGGCGCCCAAGCCCGGAGATATCCGCCCAAGTGAGGTCGGCCAAAGCCAGGAGGCCCCCTGCCACCTCGCCAGGTGTCCACCCAGGAGGAGTCTGCCGGGCCGAGGTCGGCCGACCCTTCGCTCTTCGCCAGGTGGCCTCCCGGAGACGGGTCCACCTCGGCCGAGTCCGGGCGATCTCCTGCCACCTCGCCAGGTGTCCACCCGGAGGGGTCCACCTAGGCCAAGGTCGGCTGGTCCTTCGCCCCCTTGCCAGGTGGCCTCCCGGAGACGGGTCCACCTCGGCCGAGTCCAGGCGACCTCCTGCCACCTCGCCAGGTGTCCACCCGGGAGGAGTCCACCTAGGCCGAGGTCGGCGGGTCCTTCACTCTTCGCCAGGGGCCCCCGGAGACGGGTCCACCTCGGCCGAGGTCAGGCCGCCCGTACGAAGAAGATCTCAAGGAAGAGTCGCGGACCCCGAGGCCATCCCTCGGGCCGTATGAATCCCAGACGGCGCCCCGTACGGAGGGCGGCGGCACGCGGAACATCACTTGCATCGGCCCGACAAGCTCCACAGCCGAGGGGCACGATTCTGACAGAACAGGCCCTATAGATGGATGGCGCCCACGCTTGGGAGAGAGAGCGCTCTTGCTGGGCCCGAGGCCTGACCGGCCGCCTTGTCAGCGCCGCCCTCTCTTTTTCTCTCCTATCTTTGCCTTTTCCCTGCTGGGCTCGGCGGACGAGGTCGGAAAGCCGCCTGGCCCCCCTTCACCGAGAAGGGAAAAGAGAAGAAGACAGGGGAGGGGAGTCTCCCAGGGAGGAAAAGACAAGCGCACGACGAAAGGAGATAAAGAGGGAGGAATCTAGAGACAACAGAGGTAAGCGAACAAGCCTGGGGACAAAGGAGAAGCAACGGCAAAAGGCCTCGCTCCGGAGAGTGAAAACCAGAGATCCCGAGAGGGAATCACTGGGCGTGAGCTCGGTAAGAAGGCCCAGCCGAGATTCTAGTCCCCAGAGCGTCTTCTCACTAGTAAACTCTCTAAGTCTGGAACCCTTTCGGGGGTCCGTCTGGAGAGTCTGTTCCTTCTCGTCGTCTACTGACTTGACCGTCGGAGTTCCCTCGCCGGGATCCCCCGCTCCCGGCACTCTAACCCCTTTCTTGCAGGTTCGCCACAGTCAGGGAGGCTCCTTCGCCAGGCGGTCAGGAGGGATCGGCGGATCCGTGGCACGGGCGCGACGACGGGAGCGGCAACAGATTGGCGCACCAGGTAGGGGGCAGGACACCAAACCCGAGCGGGGGCCAGCTTTCTGCAGGTGTCGCGCTCTCTGACGATGGTGGTCACTCGTGGCCGCGAGGCGTCCACCAGCCGCGTGGGGGAAGTTCACTCCCCTCCAGGGGCCCTCAGCCCGGAGAGGGAGCATCCGGCTCCCCCTCCTCTTGCACAGCAGCCTACCCCGGCGGACGGACCCCTTGCGGCCGTCATCCAGCAGCTGCAGACCTTGACCTCAGCGGTCCGGCAGCTTCAGCACCAGCAACGCTCCCTGGCCACCCAGCCGCAGCCAGGGACCCCCGTGACCCGAGCCGCGGGCAGCGTGGGAGCCTGCGCTCCATCCAGGGCAGGCCATCCCATCCGAGGCCCGCCTCCAACCCCCGGGGGAGCCACCAAGCTCCCGCAAAGAGAAACTACTCCGGCTCGGAGGATCACGAGAGCCGATCCCCAGCCGACGGGCCGAAACGGCGCATCGCGGCAAGCGACGCCGAGGCCAGACCTCGCGCCGAGATCAATCGGCGCCCCCTTCACCTGCAGTCTCGGTGGAAGACTCCACCGACGAAGCCATCAGGCGCCAGGCCGAGAGGCGCCTGGAGGAGCATGAGCGCAAGCTGGCAGAGTTCGCCCGCCGATTTGCCGACCTGCAGAACTCGTCGGCGGACCCGGCGAGCTACGACTCCCGCCCCCCTTTCTCTGAAGAAATCCAAGCGGAACCGATCCCGAAACGGTTCCGCATGCCGCAGGTGGATCCCTACGACGGGACCACCGACCCTCTGGACCATCTTGAGAGCTACAAAGCCCTCATGAGGGTCCAGGGGGCCACCGATGCTCTTCTGTGCATTGCCTTCCCGGCGACCCTCCGGAAGGCCGCCCGAGTCTGGTTCACCCGCCTCGAGCCCGGATCCATTTGCTCCTTCCATCAGCTGGAAGGAAGGTTCGTGGCACACTTCGACGCTTGTCGAAAGGTGCCGAGAGAGGTGGACAGCCTCTTCTCCATCCGCCAGCAGGACCAGGAGCTGCTCCGGGACTACATCACCCGGTTCAAGACCGCGGCCCTGGAGATCTACAGCTTGGACGAGCCCGTCGCCATGCTGGCTTTGAAGCGCGGGCTCAAGACGTCCCGCCTGACCTACTCCCTGGACAAGAAGCCGCCCAGGACGTACTCCGAGCTCCTCCTCCGAGCCCCCAAGTACATCCAAGCGGAGGAGGCTGACCGCACCCGTCGAGAGTTAGACGGGAAGACTCCGAAGAAGCCGCTCCCGAGGGACGCCCCGGGAGCTCGGAGGCCCGGGCCGTCTGCCGACCCTCGCCCGAATCCAAGGCCGAGGGGCGAGGCCACTCCCGAGCGGAGGTACACCCCTCTCCTCGCACCTCGGACGAAGATCCTCATGGAAATCGAGGGCGAGCGCTACCTCCGCCGACCTCCTCCTCAGAACCCGAGAGCCGTCCGAGACAAATCGAAGTACTGCCAGTTCCACCGCGAGCACGGGCACGACACAGAGGAGTGTCGCCACCTGAAGCGGGAGATCGAGGAGCTGATTAGGAGGGGTTACCTCAGGAAGTTCGTCAAGAACGAGGCCCCCTCTGAAGGGCAGCCGCTCGCGGCCTTACCGCCCGTCCCTGCGATCGACAACCGCCCAACGGAGAAGCCCGTGGGCATGATCTCACGCGGGTCCGGTCAAGCGACGAGAGAGCCCGGGAAGTCGGGAACCCGGAGGATGTAATCCCTCCCCGGGGGGGGGAGGGAAATGACAATGTAAACAATGATGCCGTGGTGGTCGAGATGACCATGCGAAGCATCCTGTACATCGAATCATGGTTGATAGTGGAAGCTCGGCTGACGTACTTTTTTACGACGCTTTCTCCCACATGAACTTGTCCCACGATCAGCTAAAACCGGTGCACACCCCCCTGGTAGGTTTCACGGGGGACTCCATGGGGGTCGAGGGGGAGATCACTCTCCCGGTCACCGCCGGATCCCCACCCCGGCAGGCGACCGTCCTAATAACCTTTACTGTCGTCAGGCTCCCCTCGCCTTACAACGCCATCCTCGGGCATCCCGGGCTCAACCAACTGGACGCCACCATCTCCACAAGAAGGCTGTTGGTACAGTTCCCCACGCCTTCCGGGCTCGGGGAGATGAAGGGGACGACCCAGCCAGTCCCGCTCTGCCTTCAGACGGTCCCCGGCGCCAGGAGCCCGGAGCTCGCCCATGATATCGACGACCTCGATCTGAGAGAGAAGGAACCCAGGGAGGGCCCGTAGAGCGCCTGCTGACTTTTCCCCTCGGTTCGGATCCCCTGAAGACGGTGCAAGTCGGGGCCCAGCTCCCTGAGGAAGAACGAACCCGCCTGCTGGAGTTCCTCCGTGCCAACGTTGACGTGTTCGCCTGGTCAGCAGCTGACATGCCGGGCATCCCGCCCGAGGTCATCATGCACAGGCTAAACGTGGACCCAAATTGCCGCCCGGTCCGTCAGAAGAAGAGAAGCTTCGCCATGGAAAGGCAGAAGGCGATCAACGAGAAAGTGGAGAAGCTCCTCGCCGTCGGTTTTGTGCGGGAGGTCCAGTACCCTAGCTGGCTGGCAAACGTGGTCATGGTAAGAAAGAGTAGTGGTAAGTGGAGGATCTGTGTGGATTACACCGACCTCAACCGAGCTTACCCAAAGGACAGCTTCCCTCTTCCAAAAATTGACCAGCTGGTCGACACCACCTCAGGGCATCGCCTCCTGTCGTTCATGGACGCCTTCTCCGGATACAACCAGATCCGAATGAGCCCGGAGGATGAAGAGCACACCGCCTTCATAACTGACCGCGAAACTTTTTGCTACAGGATGATGCCATTTGGCCTCAAGAACACGGGGCAACGTACCAGCGCCTGGTCAATAGAATCTTCAAAGACCAGATCGGCCGCAACATGCAGGTGTACGTGGACGACATGCTGGTAATGAGCAAACCCGAGTCGGATCACGTGGCTGACTTGGCGGAGACCTTCGGCAACCTCCGACACCATCAGATGAAGTTGAACCCGGCGAAGTGCGCCTTTGGCATCTCCGCCGGGAAATTCCTAGGATTTATGGTGACCCAAAGAGGAATCGAGGCCAACCCGGAGAAGGTCCAGGCCATCCTGGATATGGAGCAGCCCGCCTCCAAGAAGCAAGTGCAGCAACTAACCGGCCGAGTTGCGGCCCTCAGCTGTTTTATCTCCAGGTCGGCGGATCGCTGCCGTCCCTTCTTCAAGGTACTGAGGAAGATGAATGACTTTGCTTGGACCGAAGAATGCCAGCAGGCCTTCGAGGAGCTAAAGAAGACCCTCGCATCGCCACCATTGCTGTCCAGGCCCGAGGAGGGAGAGGAGCTTATCCTCTATCTAGCGGTTACCCCGAAAGCCGTCAGCTCAGTCTTGGTTCGAACCGACGGCCAGGGGGCCCAGCGGCCGGTGTACTATACCAGCAAACTTCTCTGTGACACGGAGCTCAGGTATTCTCGGCCCGAGAAACTCGTTTTTGCGCTAATAGTGTCTGCCCAGCGTCTCAGGCCTTATTTCCAAGCACACCCCATCGCTGTCCTGACGGATCAACCGCTGAAAGCAGTGCTCAGCCGACCCGATACCTCGGGATGATTGGCAAAGTGGGCACTGAAGCTCAGCGAGTTCGACATTACGTACAGGCCAAGGTCAGCCATGAAGGCACAGGTGCTGGCCGACTTCTTGGTCGAATGTGCAGGCTTGGGCAAGGAGCCCGAGGAAGGCCCCTCAGGCCGGTCGATGGAGATAGGCACCGACGAGCCCGGAGAGGACACCTGGATCCTCCATGTAGACGGAGCCTCGAACTCCGACGGGAGCGGGGCTGGGCTCATCCTTGCCAACAGCAACGGGGTCGTCACCGAATGCGCACTCCGTTTCCAATTTCCCGCGATAAATAATCAGGCGGAGTACGAGGCACTTCTTGCCGGACTGAGAGTCTCCCGCGAGCTGGGCGTAACCAACCTCAAGGCTTTCACTGATTCCCAGCTCGTGGCGGGGCAGGTGTCCGGGGAGTACGTCGCACACGACCCCCAAATGGCGAGATACTTGGAGCTCGTCAAAGAGGGCGCGTCCAGATTCCGACGCTTCAACATCTTCCATATCCCCCGCGGGGAGAACGCCCGCGCGGATGCTCTCTCTCGACTGGCGACCCTGCCGGACACGATGCTGGGACGCGCCTACGTGGAGCGCCTTAAGGTCCCAAGCCTCGAGGCACCGGTGAAGGTCCACCAGGTCAGCCATGAACCCAGCTGGATAGACAAGTACGCCGCATACATCACCAATGGCACCCTGCCGGAGGACCGCAAGGCGGCTCGCCTCATCAGGAAGAAGGCCGTGCGATTCGTCCTGATGGACGGGCAGTTGTATCGAAGATCCTACTCCTACCCCCTCCTCAAGTGCGTAGGACCCATGGAAGCCAAGCTTGTGCTCCAGGAGATCCACGAAGGCGTCTGCAGGAACCACGTGGGGGGAAAGGCATTGGCATACAAGGCCCTCCGTCAGGGCTACTTCTGGGAGACGATGAAGGAAGACGCCGCTGACTTCGTGAAGAAATGCGACCGGTGCCAGCATCACGCTACGGTGCAACGGCAGCCCTCCAACCCAATCTTCCAGCTCTCAGCCCCCTGGCCGTTCGCCCAGTGGGGGATGGACCTCCTGGGCCCATTCCCGCCGGCGTCTGGCCAACGAAAATTCTTGATAGTGGCCATCGACTACTTCACGAAGTGGGTCGAGGCCGAACCCTTGGCGAGGATCACCGAAGCAAACGTCGCCAAGTTCTTTTGGAAATCCATCGTCTGCCGCTTCGGCCTCCCCCACACCGTGGTCACTGACAACGGGCGCCAGTTCGACTGCCGGGAGTTCGAAAAATTCTGCAGCGACCTCGGCATCAAGCATCGCTTCACCTCGGTGGCGCACCCCAGACCAATGGGGAAGTCGAAGTCACAAACAGGACCATCCTTCAGGGCCTCCGCGTGCGGCTGGACCAGGCCAAGGGCAGGTGGGCCGACGAGCTCCCCAGCGTCCTCTGGGCATATCACACCACCCCGAGGACGGCTACCGACGAAAACCCCGTTCAACCTCGTCTTCGGAGCCGAGGCAGTCAACCCGATCGAGCTCAGCCTACCCACACTGCGTGTGGAGCAATATGACGAGATAGAAAACCTAGCCAGGATGATGCTCAACCTTGACCTTCTCGAGGAAACGAGGGACAAAGCCCGAATTCGAATGGCGGCGTACAGGCAACGCGTGGCCAGGTATTACAACTCCCGAGTGCGGCCGAAGGTTTTCCATCCTGGAGACTTGGTCCTCCGGCGCGCTGAAGCTTCCCAGCCACGGGAATGCGGCAAGCTCTCACCCAACTGGGAAGGCCCATATCAGGTGGCAGAGGCCCTCCCTCATGGCGCATATTACTTGGAGGAATTGGGGGTGCCAGGTTCCCTCGGACGTGGAACGCCTCGAACCTGAGGATGTACTATCAGTAATGTAAGTTTCCCTGCTCCTGTAATAAAGTTCCTCCGCTTCAAACACTTCCTTCTCACTTCGACGAGAAAGCCTACGGCATCGAGCTCAGTCCGGAGATCCTAGGCTTCGGCCTGGAAGGTGGCGCGGACCCAGTTCGCCCACGCGAGCCCGGAGAACAGCTCAGCAAGCCGCGCAAGGCTTGAGAAAGCCTGCAGCATCGAGCTCAGTCCGGAGATCCTGGGCTTCGGCTGGAAGGTGGCGCGGACCCAGTTCGCCCATGCGAGCCCGGAGAACAGCTCAGCAAGCCGCGCAAGGCTTGAGAAAGCCTGCGGCATCGAACTCAGTCCGGAGATCCTGGGCTTCGGCCTGGAAGGTGGCGCGGACCCAGTTCGCCCATGCGAGCCCGGAGAACAGCTCAGCAAGCCGCGCAAGGCTTGAGAAAGCCTGCGGCTTCGAGCTCAATCCGGAGATCCTGGGCTTCGGCCTGGAAGGTGGCGCGGACCCAGTTCGCCCACGCGAGCCCGGAGAACAGCTCAGCAAGCCGCGCAAGGCTTGAGAAAGCCTGCGGCATCGAGCTCAGTCCGGAGATCCTGGGCTTCGGCCTGGAAGGTGGTGCGGACCCAGTTCGCCCACGCGAGCCCGGAGAACAGCTCAGCAAACCGCGCGAGGCTTGAGAAAGCCTGCGGCATCGAGCTCAGTCCGGAGACCTGGGCTTCGGCCTGGAAGGTGGCGCAGAACCCAGTTCGCCCACGAAAGCCCGGAGAACAGCTCAGCAAGCCGCATAAGGCTTGAGAAAGCCTGCGGCATCGAGCTCAGTCCGGAGAACCTGAGCTTCGGCCTGGAAGGCGGTGCAGAAACCGCGTCGTCTGCGCAAGTATGAGGGCGATCCCAAAGATGAATCCGCTTAAGGCCTACTTTGTCGTCACGCGACCGGGGAGGCCCCAACCTTCGATTTGAGCAATGGAAGGACCAGGCCTACAATCGCTCCAAGCATTCCATACCAACATCTCAGAAAGAAGGAAAAAGAAAAGTGAGATGGAATGAACTCGAAATTTTATCAAACCAAAATTTTCATTAATACAAAGGATCAGTACAAGCCGGGAGTCCCGACAGGCCGGGAGTCCCCAAAGGAAGAAAATACAGAAGAAGAAAAAGAAAAGACACTACAAAACAGGAAGGAGGCGTCGGGCTCAGTGGGGTGCAGGGTCGGAGCCCTCTGCCGGGGGCGCAGGCGTCGCATCCTCGACTTCTGCGGCGGCCGGCTCTTGAGGCTGCTCTGGAGCCGCAGCTTCGCTAGTCGACGGTGCCGCAGGAGTTGCGTCGGCCGCTCCAGGAGCCCTGCTCTCGGCTCCCTGCCTTCTGCCTCCGATCACCACCTCGCTGAGGTCAAGCTCGGGGAAGAGGGCCCCCACCTTCTCCCGGCACATCCGGAACCCCTTCAGGAAGGAGTCCACGGCGGCCTCCCGGACTTCCGACGTGTACTCGTCGGAAGCCCGGAATTTCGGGATGGCCTCCTACGCCTCCCGCTTTGCGGCCTCCAGGAGTCCGTTGACGTACGCACTCCTGTCCCTCGCCGCGCTCGCGTCTCGCCGGGCCTCCTCCAACTGGCGCTCCAGCCACTGGGAGTGGGCCTGCAGGCGGGCCTTCTCCGCCACGTCATCCTCCGTGCGGCGTTGGTGGGCGGCCCGCTCCTCCGACAAGGAAGCCTCCAGCTCCTTGTTCCGCCCCTCAGAACGTGCCAGGTCGGACTGGAGGGCCTGGTTGTTGGCTCGCAGCTCGACCCCCTTCTCCATGAGGTCTTTGACGTCGGCCGCGAGCTTGCCGAGCTTCTTCTCCTTCTCGGCGTCCCTCTATGCATTCCCTACGATGAAGTTCCTCAGTAGGAGAACGTCGTTCCCGATCTGCGCCAACAAGAGCAAACCAGGTCAGGATAAAAGGAGTCAGATCTTGAAAGAAAAGGAAGGAAGGAGCTCGGGCTTACCGTGAAAAGCTACGGGAGAATCCCGAGCAGGGCATCTGCGTAGTCCCGGCCGCCCCGAGCTCGGCGGTCCCGGGCAGTGGAGGCATACTCCATGATCTTCTCCGCGAGCCCTTTATCGCGGATGACCGAGTCCCGATGGGTGATCACCGGTGCCGGAGGTGTCCGGCCGGCTCCTGCACTGGCTGCCCCCTCAGCTGATTCCGTGGTCGACAGGCCAGCGGTGGCCACCGGCTGCACTGGCGAGGCAGCGGCGACGACGGGACCGGCGCCAGATGAAGCTGCAGGCGGTGGAGCCCTCTCAGCAGCGGCGCCACCAGGTCGCGCGGCCGAGGCATCAGCGGCCCCGCCCTGAGGCAGCCTGGGCGGGGGAGCGACAGCAATCGGGCTGGGTGCGGTCGCCGCCGCGACCTCCCGGCTCGCCTCGGTACGAGCCCTCTTCGCCACGGGCTCGTCCACCTCGGTGACATCTCGCTGGGCTGCGCCCTCCAGGAGGTTCTCCAGCGAAAACTTCATCCCTGCAACACAAAGAAACAGAAAGTCAGCCGGCTCGGTCATGAAGAAAAAGGGGGGCAGAAGTCAAAGTGGGGCCGAATCTCACCAGTCTCGCGGATGGGACTGATCCCGGCCTCAAAAAGGTTCTGCTCCGAAAGCAGAATGTTGAGTGCCGGGACCACGTCGCTCAGGAGCTGGGAGTAGGACTCCTGGTCCGTCGACTCAACCCGAGAGTTCCGGTTCGGGGACCGGTCCGGTTCACTCCAGGCCCAGTCGACATCTTCGACTGAGGTGAAGGAAAAACCGGCTCTTCCAGCCCTTCACCGAGGAAGGGATGTCGAACCGGAGACACCTGGGCCGGGACGAAATATACCACCAGCCGTCATCGGTGGAGCACTTCTTCAGGGTGAACAAGGCCCTGAAGAGGAAGAAACGGGCAACGAACCCGTGGAAGTGACAGAAGACAATGAAAGAAAAGATGACCCGGATGGCGTTGGGAGCCAGCTGGGCCGGGACAAGCTGGAAATGGCTGAGGAAGGAAAGAAAGAAGGGGTGCAGAGGAAACCGAAGACCCCCAAGGAGAAAGTCTTCGTAGAAGGCTATGCGGCCGGGGCCACTCATGGTGACGCGCTCCCCGGACCGCGGAACAAACAAGCGAATGGACCCCGGGATGCCGTAAGCATCCCGGAGCATAGAAAGATCGCCTTCGGTCATGGTGGAGGCATGACCGGAGGGACCGGCGGGAAGAGAAGGAGGTGCAGGAAGAGCAGGAAGAGCCGGAAGAGAGCGAAGGGGGACGGCAGGAGCAACCGGAGGAGGCCGGATCCCCCTAGGGATGCCAATGGTGACACCCCCGGGTTGCAGACGCCGGCGGATCTCCTCCGGGATTGTCTCCTCATCTGAGGAGGAAGAAGATGGAGTCCTCGGCCGGGATGGACAGGCCTCATCCGGGTTGGAAGAGACATGGCGACGGCGTACCATGAAAAAGAGAAGAACGGAAGATCAAGGAGAAAAGAAAAGGAAGGGAAGGAGGGGAGCCGGAGAAGATGAGGGAACTCACCGAAAATATGCCAGATGAGCGCAGGGCAACAGGAGTTAGCCTGCAGCAAACCGCCCACGAAGCAAGGGGAAAAGGCCTCATTCTGGAAAGTCCCCTCCCTTTCAAACTCAGCGGACAGCGGCCGTACCCATCATTCTGCCTCGGGCCACTGGACGATCGCCATGTGGGCGCACGCCCGACATCGATGCCTCGTTAGCAGAGCAACGGCCTCTGCCTCGAAGAGACGCGTTTATTGCGGGCAAGTGGGCGACGCGTGGCGGCTCCCCATAGGTTTTCAGTCGCCTCGAGCCACGGCGACGAGGATCGTGGCAATTATGATGCAAGATCTTCGCCTCCCCACGTCATGTCCGTATTTAATCCCGATGTTCCGTTCTACGACGCCCCGACGGAACGGCGGGCTGGGGGGCAACTGTTACAGCCGTGATAGTGACGTGGCCAGGCTCAGGTACCGTCGAATGTGCTCGGGCCACGTGGAGGCTTCTTCGGCCGAGTCAGCGCCACGTCTTCAAGTCCAGGTTTGACAAGACTACAGTGCCCGACAATTCTCTAAGGCAAACTACCCCGCCGAGGTTGAGCTCGGATCGGAGCTCCTCTACCAACTCGATGGCGCCCAAGCCCGGAGATATCCGCCCAAGTGAGGTCGGCCAAAGCCAGGAGGCCCCTGCCACCTCGCCAGGTGTCCACCCAGGAGGAGTCCGCCCGGGCCGAGGTCGGCCGACCCTTCGCCCTTCGCCAGGTGGCCTCCCGGAGACGGGTCCACCTCGGCCGAGTCTGGGCGATCTCCTGCCACCTCGCCAGGTGTCCACCCGGGAGGGGTCCACCTAGGCCGAGGTCGGCTGGTCCTTCGCCCCCTTGCCAGGTGGCCTCCCGAAGACGGGTCCACCTCGACCGAGTCCAGGCGACCTCCTGCCACCTCGCCAGGTGTCCACCGGGAGGAGTCCACCTAGGCCGAGGTCGGCGGGTCCTTCACTCTTCGCCAGGTGGCCCCCGGAGACGGGTCCACCTCGGCCGAGGTCAGGCCGCTCGTATGAAGAAGATCTCAAGGAAGAGTCGCGGACCCCGAGGCCATCCCTCGGGCTGTATGAATCCCAGACGGTGCCCCGTACGGAGAGCGGCGGCACGCGGAACATCACTTGCATCGGCCCGACAAGCTCCACAGCCGAGGGGCACGATTCTGACAGAACAGGCCCTATAGATGGATGGCGCCCACGCTTGGGAGAGAGAGCGCTCTTGCTGGGCCCGAGGCCGGACCGGCCGCCTTGTCAGCGTCGCCCTCTCTTTTTCTCTCCTGTCTTTGCCTTTTCCCTGCTGGGCTCGGCGGACGAGGTCGGAAAGCCGCCTGGCCCCCCTTCACCGAGAAGGGAAAAGAGAAGAAGACAGGGGAGGGGAGTCTCCCGGGAGGAAAAGACAAGCGCACGACGAAAGGAGATAAAGAGGGAGGAATCTGGAGACAACAGAGGTAAGCGAACAAGCCTGGGGACAAAGGAGAAGCAACGGCAAAAGGCCTCGCTCCGGAGAGTGAAAACCAGAGATCCCGAGAGGGAATCACTGGGCGTGAGCTCAGCAAGAAGGCCCAGCCGAGATTCTAGTCCCCAGAGCGTCTCTCTCACTAGTAAACTCTCTAAGTCTGGAACCCTTTCGGGGATCCGTCTGGAGAGTCTGTTCCTTCTCGTCGTCTACTGACTTGACCGTCGGAGTTTCCTCGCCGGGATCCCCGGCCAGGGTCTTCTAACCCTTTCTTGCAGGTTCGCCACAGTCAGGGAAGCTCCTTCGCCAGGCGGTCAGGAGGGATCGGCGGATCCGTGGCACGGGCGCGACGGCGGGAGCGGCAACAATAATAAAATTCTATAATTTAAAAATATATTAATGCTAATTATTATAATAAACTTATAAATTCTAAATATGCAATTTTTCCTTTCTCTTCGAGCACTTTAATTATTTTAAAATAATATTTATATAACATTTCAATTAATCAAGAATTATGAAAAACTTAAAAAATAAGAAAAAAATATTTTATTGTATACACGAATCCCTAATATTAAATATTTAAAATAAAAAATTATTAAAAATTTAAATATTATTAAATAATAATATATTATTTATATAAATTACTTATATTATAATTATAGTTTAATTTAAAAGTTGAATTTGTTTATTATTGCAACTATCTTATTTATTTTTAAAATATATATAGAATAAAAAATTCCATGTCATCCATGAAAATTTTGAATTAATTATGATTCAAATTAATAATAGCAAATATAAAAATTCATAATAAAATTTCATAATTGCAATACATAAATAAATAAAAAAAAATAAGGATCCTAAGTTCCACAGGATGGTCGTCTCCTCCTACATGTAGGCTACTTTCGACGAGACATTGGCTCCACTTCACTCGATCCCTAATGCTCCGTCAGATGCTTTATATCAGTGAATGCCTATTATATAGATACATGTTGCGTCGATCTCTCGCCTATATACTGCCCTCCATGTACGGAATAATCCTGATGCATCATGTAGTTTGGTGCAATAGTATAGTCAAAATGTGCAGTAATATTCTCGATAGATATGAACTATCTCACATCCTCATGAAGGTAACTGACCGCAGACATGTATGAAATGAACTCTAGTATCGAATATGAAGAAATATTGTATCATCAAGTACCTCGTTTGTGATGAGCTAGAGGAGGTGCTCCGATGATGATGCATATGAAAAAGGCGAAGGAGTCTCGTCCTCTCTATCGATCTCTTGAGCAAATGCCCCTAACTAGATACGTGCATGCTTGCCAACAATATAAAGAATAGATGACATATCCTCTGTATGGACTGTAAGGCCATCGATATGGAACCTAGCTGAGCAAGATGATGTATCATCGTGATGCCATTGCTCTGAAATTTATAAATATTTAATGAGTTATAGAAAATAAAATAACTATTTGTTAATAATGTTAAATACCGAAAAAAAAATTTCTTACTAGGAAATCATACATCGCACCATCATGACTGATGAATATATGGATTATAATAATCCATGGTACCATCAATGGGAACACCATCTATAATATAATCCCATCGGCTCTCCTACAACTGGATAAGATGCTGATGAGTGATGGACCCATCCTAATCGACTCGTCCTCTAAGATCGATATGATGCAGTGCAGTATATGTATCACACCGCTCTGGTATGATTTATCGGATCCTGAACTGCTGTAACACTCTATCAGCGAAATGCCACTCTACGATAAAAAAACATATAAGTGGTACTCGAGTCTATCATATATTTTGACCATGTAGGCAGTAATCTGATAATCGTGCAAGAATGTTTAGAATATATGGTTGCCATATTACCTGTTTATAAAGAATATGAAGCATAATATGTCAAACAAGAAAATATAAATAAACATTAACCCTTAATAAAATAAGCTATAGTCATCACTTGTTCTGCTCTCAGGTGATCTAGTAAATATCGATACGAAGAAATAACATGTATAGGTATCTCCATGATTAAAAAATCATCCTCCATCTATAGATTAAATGGATTAAACAGGTTACATATCTTAGTAAATATCATTAGTCATAAAATATGATATAATTTAATATTTACCGCATTCCTAATAGACCCTGTGGTAAACCAACTCTACCATCATCTAAATTTATCATAGGATCTGGAGCCTGTCAAAGTAATCTACGGGGTGCCAGGTTCGAAAATATATCCCATGCCCATAACTTTAATAGTAACAAAGGTTCAGCTATATCAGTAGCATCTCTCATGCTCGCCCTATACAACTCTTTATACAACCACACAAGCCTGCACTACCCCAACTATAATGTCCAGCAATTTCGAAGTCCGCTAGTAGGGGTAGAAACATGAGATGCATTATGCTTCTAGACTTATCCATGAACAAACACCAACCCATCAATTGCAAAATATATGCTCCAGCATAGCATTGTATCACTATCTCGTTAGCATCAAAGGCTAACTCATGAAACTGATCCGCTAGCCAGACCATGCTTAATCATGATCTCTGGAGTCACCTTGTGGTAGAATAATCCCTAACAAATCCTGACAAACCTGACTCTAGTCTACCTATATAGTACCTATCATTAGTAGAACATCAACTGGCAAATCTAACCGAATAGCAATATCCTGAAGAGTGACGATGTACTCTCCATATGGTAAATGAAATATATGTGTCTCTGGATGCCAACGCTCCACAAGAGCCATAATCAAATGCCAATCCAACCTATATATCCTATACGAGCAATCTCATAAAATCCTGATTGTAGCAAACAAGGCAATATGCACCTATCAAGCATCATCGACTTGTGCATAACTAGCTTTCTACGTTGATACTGTAATATAACAGTCTCTTGCCTATCCCATGCTAAACATGATCGATGTTTATCCTGATCATATAATACGGAATGATCAGTTGGATCGGGATCCATAACTGTAATATTTAATAAGTTAAAGTAAATTTATTAAGTAAGCACAAACTCCACTTGACAAACCATTTTTTTTTAAAAAAATGATAATTAAAGTACATACAACAAAAATGTGAACAAGAAATTCTTAAATAGATAAATGCCATATATATGAAAATAATATTACATACTAAGACAAAAACAAGAATTCATCAAAATCCATACAATAGAATTACACTCAATCAAACATAATACAAAGTCATGACATAAACCATTAACATTTGAAATCATTCATGAAACTGCAACTACCTCCTACCTTGACATATCAATAAAATGTAAACAACAGGAAAATATCAGTCTAGTAGATGTCATAATGAATAAATACATGTCACATAAAAAAGAGTATAAGTTGATGTATCTAAAAATACCTGTGAAATGTAGCCTGTATAATATAACTAATATGCATGTAAAACTTTTGGACAGAACCATCTGTCATACCCTTCCTCCTTACAAATTGTACACCTGCATTTGTTGCCAGTTTCTCTCACATCCATGTCATTCCTAATTCTGGTGGAACGTGGCCTACCCTTCTGTTGCAACCTATTTTTATCGGATATAATTTTACCATCGCAACTTTGTTATGACTAATATTCTTGGTACGGAATTGGTTAAAATTGAGTTGCATCAGTTTGATGATAGTCATGTAAACTATAGCATCGATCAACATATCTATAAAATCAATTGCAACATGTGCATATGCAGCTATGATATGAGAGCAAAGTAAATGATAACACTATCATTTCTGGCATGTACATGTACACTATGAAAATCACACGACCTATAATTTAAGATACCATAAATCAACATATAAACTACATACCATAAAATACTTTTTGAGAAAATAGAGAAAGATACAGTCACCTGTGTATTGCTGCCTTTGTTCATGTTTGGACCACGCCTCGCAGTCTGGATTTGAAATAAGCCACTAGCTCTATCGAATCTTGTAACAGTATGCGATGTCGCTTTAGCTTGCTTGGAGATTATATGTCCCATAATAAAAGGAGTAAATCTTTCATTTCTGTTAATTACATCATTTGCTTGGACATGTTGACCTTCAAAGTATGATACAAGTCGAAAGAAAGTCAACTGTACCAATGCAGTTATTGACAGGAATCGAGCATTGTTTAGAACTTCATTAAAACACTTAGATATATTTGTTGTCATTATTCTATACCATCAACCGTCATCATGTGCACATATCTATTTCTCTAAAGGGATATCATTCAGCCATTGAACAATTTCTATATTAAATTTTTCAATGTTTCTCATATATTTCTAAAATTTTATTGGTTGCATTTGCATTCTAGCTTTTTTCACCATATCTCGGAATTTTGGATCATAAAATCTTGAATTGAAATTACTTGCCACATTATGTAAATAATAAACATGATAAGCATTCGGTGGCTGCCAACCCAGAGCTCATTTTGTACTACAGCTAGTATACCAGCATGTCGATCATAAATTAGATAAATATTTTAATGTGAGGTAACAAAATTTCTGATGCAAGCTAAGAACCAATCCCATGTATCAATTGACTCTTCATCAACAATACCAAATGCAAGTGAAAATATTTGATTATTTCTATCAATAGCAATTACAATCATCAACTTCTTCTTATACTTTCCATACAAGGAAGTAGCATTAACACTTATGACCGGTCGACAATATTTAAACCATTTAATCGAGGGTGCAAAGGCCTAGAAAATATGATCAAATTGAGCACAAGCTAAAATACTGGTAGGACTACTAATGAATTTCCTCCAAGAGCCAAGATTAAATTCTTCTACAGCACGCAACCATTTGGTAGTAATTCAAATGACATATCCCAATCCCCGAAAAGCATGGCTATTGCCTTTTGCTTGGCATCTCATAATTTTTTATAACTAGATGTATAATTATATTTGTTCTTTATCACTGCACCAAGTCTAGCAATAGTAATTGTAGAAGTTTCTTTCACCAGGTCATGTATTTTATTTGCAATTAATGTAGAGTCCAGTTCAGAATGTTCTTGAGATATCATTGTGGATATACAAGTATGGAGACGAATATATCATGAGATCTCAAAATAATCATGCCGTTTAATAGCTCTCAGCATCTATTGATATTCCGACTCTCTATCATTATATTTTACAAGCCATAGATTGGGGTTGGACTCAATAACCATGAATTCATGATATCTTTTAATAGAATACTGCTTTACTGCAGTCTGTAATTATATCTTATTTGTAAATGAAGTCCTTTACAGAATTCTTCATCTCTTTGTCATATAACATATTATTTTTGTAACATGGAATACATGGACACATTAGCAGCAGTCCAATCAACCTGAGTGAATGTTTCAGAAGGAGCTTCAAATACAATATAATTTGGAATAGAGTGTCTTGCAGACTTTCTACAGGTTCTGATGTACCAGCTTCATTAGGTTCATCACCTACATCATCTTTATTTTGTACATCATTTTCATAAAAAAGTTGATTATTTATGTGCACCATATCATCAGCAACAGTATATAGTGATGCTTGTCTAATAATACTCTTTGGCACATCACTATCCACTGTATATAACAAGTCTTTTATAAATCTTGAACCAGTATTTTCCAGAACATTATTAATGTTGTTCAGACTACAATATGAAATAACATGTTCACTTACATGAGTTGTTGCTATATTTCGAACAACTACTTTATAATCATCTTGTTCGTAAACAAGTTCAGGAGCTTCAACGGTTAAGACATTTATGTATAACTTTGCGCCCGATATACATAAATATGAACTGATAGTTGAAAACATTATCTCCATGTCTTCATCATTGATTAGTGGAACATGTTAATACTTTATAAATATCGGCTATATAATTTATAGATATCTATAAATAATCACTATTTTTTTTCTAATTCCATTTATATGAAAAACTGCATATTTTGTTTTCCAACTCTTTAAATGTCATACCATTTTTAATTCTAATTATCTTTTTTAGTCCCTGATTGTACTCAATACCACATGTTCCATTAATGATAGAACCATTAATATAATATAAGATTGTGATTGATTTTCTTTATTTAACCCTACATGTTTAATAAACAAAGTATATTTAGACATTACTTTCTCAAAATATATAAGACATCATTAAGAAAGTAATTAAACAAAATAAATAATTCAACATTGAAATGAGGAAAGTAATTATCCTATTAAGTAGAAAAATATAAGTTACAATATATTTTAGAATTTAAATCTATGTACAGAGTTTAAAATGACTTATATGATAAATATATCCTATCACCAATTAGTAGGTAAATATATGTCCTATCTCATTCGGAAATTATATTAATTTTATATATCAATTTATAGTAAACAAATGATATGTAATGGAGATCGAACAAAATCTCGATAGCATTTCTCCTTAGTTCTCCATACACAAATAATTATATATATGGAGAACTAAAAAAAAATGCTGCTCAAAATTTCTTTCGGTCTCTATTACATATTGTTTGTTTACTATAAATTGATCTATAAAATTAATTACAATTTCCAAATTGTCCAAATTAGATAATCCATTAATTAATATGTATAATTCTCAGACCTATATAAAAATATATAAATGTATGGATACTATAGAATATGCATATTAATTAATTGACGGATCTACGGTTCAATGCAATATAAATTTTATAAATATATATACAGAAAATCGAATGATTAACCTAACAAGTATTTTCAAAATATAATTATGTCAATAACAATAATTTTTACATATCACATACTATAAATATGCATGCTACACATCTACATAAATTCAAAAATAAAATTACAAATATGTAGGCTATTTATTTCTAATATTTTTGCTCAAATATAAATTGTTATACTATTATTTTTTAATAAATATATTTATAAACTAATTAATATAGCATATATGTTAACAAGTTTATTCATAAATTAATAAGTTATTTATATAACACGACCAAGTCATTTATAATTATTCAATTATTTGACTGCTTTAAATTTTAATATATTTTAAATTTTTAATATTCACACTAAACTTTATTTAAATTAAACAAGTATCATCATACTTTTACCAAGGTCTTCTATTTATACAATATATTTTATTACGCTATTATTGTTTGTAATTAATATATATATATTAAAATTACTTTAATGATGCGTATACATTACTAACTTTATTTATAATTTAATAAATTAGTTTTATAGCACAACAAACTCATATTTAATTAACTAATTATTTTAATGCTATAAATATTCATATATTATGAATATTTAGCAATCATACCATAATTTATTTACATCAAATAAATTATATCATATTTATACCATATTCTATTTATACAAAAAAAAATATTATACTATTATTTTTATTTAATAAACATATTTATAAATTAATTAATGCAGCATATATGTTAACAACTTTCTTCATAAATTAATAAATTATTTATATACTATGACATAATCATTTATTTTTATTTAATTATTTACATGATTTAAATATTTATTTTTCATACTAAAGTTTATTTAAATTAAATAAATAATATCATACTTTTATCAAGGTCTTCTATTTATACAATATAATTTATTATATTAATAATGTTTGTAATTAATAGATGTATTTATAAATTACTTTAATACAACGTATAAATTACTAACTTTATTTATAAATTAAAGAATTATTTTCATACCACCATATACTTATATTTAATTAACTAGTTATTTACATGCTATAAATATTTAATACTCATACCATAATTTATTTATATCATATTTGTACCATATTCTATTTATACAATAAATTTTAATATACTATTAATATTTTTCTTTAATAGATATATTTATAAATTAATTAATGCAGCGTATACGTTAACAACTTTCTTAACATGTAAATATATTACTTATATACGATGACATACTCAATTATAATTAATTATTTATTTACATGTTATAATTATTTACATATTTTAAATATTTACTATTAACACCATAATTTATTTCTATCAAACAAATAAAATACTTTTATACCATAAGTAATTAATTATTTCTAAACTAATATATTACTTTTATACCATGATATACTAATTTATAATTAACTATTCATTTATAGTCCATAATAATGAAAGAAATTCAATCATTAATATATACCGCAATAATTCATAAAATTAATACATAGTTTAACTTTTTTTTTCTTTATAATTGCACTTACTAAACATTTAATTATTATTTATTTTGATACGAAGATTATAAATTAATTTCTAAAATTTCTATTCAGTAAATTATAAATAATTAATAACCTAACAATTCATCAAGCCATAATTATTTTAATCAATAGACATTTCAATTTTTTTTTAATTAGATAATTAATTTATAAAGTTATACATAATCTGATTATTCCATATCAATGGACAAAATAAAAAATCATAATTTTTTTCTAATATATATAATTTTATTTTTTAGAAATATTAAAATAATAATTAATAATACATGTACTATAAATAAATTATAACATACGAATTGTTGTCGATCTCACCGCGGTGGCCTGTAGCTTCAGAGCTGGCACCGGTCTCAGACCGTCTCATCTTGAGATCTCCGAGCTTCCGGACTTGCAAAATAGGGTCAGAGACCCTGGCCGGGGGTTCCGGCAAGGGAGCTCCGACGGTCAAGTTAAAGAGCGGCGAGATGGAATAGATCCCCTAAGACGGGTTCTCGAGGGACCCCCGGGCTTAGAGGAGATATTAACAAAAGAAGTGTGGGAAAGAGTGGAATTGAGGCTCAGCTCCTTATGCTGAGTTCACCGAGCTCGTGCCTGAGGACTCCTCTCGGACTTCCCAGATCCTTCTCTCGGTGCCTTTTTTGTTCTCCTTTTTTCACTTACCTTTTCGCCTGCTTTTACCATCCCTTTTATACCATCATGTTGCCTCCAGCTCCCCCCTCCCCTGGGGGGGCTCCCTCCCGCTTCTCGCCTTTCTCCCCCCCTTTTCCTTTTCCCTTCGGGCCTGGGAACCCGGTGGCCCCATCGCCTTGCTTGCCGTTCCTAGCGAGAAAAAAGGCGGGGGAAGGATACTGGCGAGGCTTTGGGCCGAGCGCGGGCGCTCTCCTTCCAAGGCATTGACGATGAGTGCCCCGCTGTTGCGGGCTCCTGCTCGCAAGGATTTCGCTTCTCGGTTGCGAGGCCCATCCGGTCGATGTAAACGAGTTTCGCGTGTCACTGCAGACCGTACTAATGCTCCTTACGAGGTGCGGCGCGCGCTACCCGAGTGGTGATTTTGAAACCCGCATCCCCACTTCCTGGAGGCCTCGCTGAGAAGGGCCGGCCCCGGCCGAGGTGGACCCGTCACGGGGCGCCACCTGGCGGAGGAGCGGGGAGAGGCTTGACTTCGGTCGAGGTGGACCCGTCTCCGGGTGCCACCTGGCGAAGGAGCAGGAAGGCCTGGTTCGACCTCGGCGGAGGTGGACCCATCTCCGGGTGCCACCTGGCGAGGGAGCAAGGGGCCGCCAACTTAGACCAAGGTGGACCCCTCCTGGGTGGACATCTGGCGGAGTGGTAGAGAGGTGCTTGACTTCGGCCGAGGTGGGCACGTCTACGGGCGTCACCTGGCGAAGGAGCAGGAGGGCCCGACTCGACCTCGGTGGAGGTGGACCCATCTCCGGATGCCACCTGGTGAGGGAGCAAGGGGCCGCCAGCTTCGGCCGAGGTGGACCCCCTTGGGTGGATACCTGGCGGAGTGGCAGAGAGGTGCTCGAGTTCGACCGAGTTGGGCCCGTCTACGGGCGTCACCTGGTGAAGGAGCAGGAGGGCCCGGCTCGACCTCGGCGAAGGTGGACCCGTCTCCGGATGCCACCTGGCGAGGGAGCAAGGAGCCGCCAGCTTCGGCCAAGGTGGACCCCTCCTGGGTGGACACCTGGCGGAGTGGCAGAGAGGTGCTCGACTTCGACCGAGGTGGGCCCGTCTCCGTGCGCCACCCGGTGAAGGAGCAGGAGGGCCCCGCTCGACCTCGACGGAGGTGGACCTATCTCCGGGTGCCACCTGGCGAGGGAGCAAGGGGCCGCCAGCTTCGACCGAGGTTGAGGTGAAGGAGCAGGAGGGCCCGGCTCAACCTCGGTGGAGGTGGACCTGTCTCCGGGTGCCACCTGGCGAGGGAGCAAGGGGCCGCCAGCTTCGGCTGAGGTGGACCCCTCATCTCTCTCTCTTTTTAAAAAAAACCACGTGGTACTAACCACGTCCGGCAGGACCTGAGACTCGCGCCACGTCAGCATAGTAGCCATATCAGTTGCCCCCCATCCCCTCGTTCCATCGAGGCGTCGTGCCTCGGGACGTGGGGATTTAATGCGGAGGTGATGTGGGGAAGGCGAAAATCTCGCGCCATAATTGCCACGATCCATGTCGCCATTTCTTGTTACGCCCGAGGTCCTATGAGAGGTTGCCATGCATCGCGCTTCCAACGGCCATTAATGCGCCATTTCGGAAAGGAGGCGATTTCCATCGAATCGAAGCGTCGATGTCGGGCGTGCATCCACGCGGCATCCATCTGGTGGTTCGAAACGGAATGAGGGGTACGGTCGCTGTCGATCGAGTTTGAAAAGGAGGGGGACTTTCCAGAAATGAAGTCCCTCCACTTTCTCGCGCTCCGCTGGTGGTTGCAGTGGGATTTCCTTCACCTTCTGGGGTTGCCATCTCTTTTACACAGAGTATCTCGGTGAGTGCCCGTGTCTTCCTCCCCCTTCCATCTCTCGGCCCTATCGACCCTTCTGCACTTCTTCTTCTCCCATGGCGCGTCTCCGTCATGTCTCTTCTAACCCGGACGAGGCCGGACTATCCCGGCCGAGGACTCCATCGCCTTCTTCCTCGGAAGGGGAAGTGATTCCGGACGAGATCCGCAGGCAGCTCCAACCTGGGGTGTAACCATAGGCGTCCCTAGGGGTCCTAGGTCTCCTCCCGTAGTCTCCGCCCGTCCGATTCTTCTCTTCCCCTCCGGTCACTTCTCCCACCGGTCCCTCTGGTCACGTCTCAACGATGACCAAAGATGACCTTTCTTTGCTCCGGGAAGTCTATGGTATCCCGGATTCGACTCGTCTTTCCCTCCTGCGGCCCAGAGATCGAGTGACCTCAAGCGACCTCGGGCGAGTCACCTTCTACGAGGACTTCCTCCTCGGGGGTCTTCGGTTTCCCCTTCATCCTTTCTTCCTTTCTTTTCTCAGCCACTACCGTTTGGTCCCGGCCCAATTGGCTCCAAACGCCATCCGGGTTATCTTCGCCTTCATTATTTTTTGTCACTTCCACGGGTTTGTTGATCGTTTCTCTCTCTTCAGGGCTCTCTGCACCCTGAAGCGTTATTCCATCGATGATGGCTGGTGGTACATTTCACCTCGACCTAGGTATCTCAGGTTTGACCTCCCTTTGTCTATTAAGGGCTGGAAGAACCGGTTCTTTTTCGCCTTGGTCGACGATGTTGACTGGGCCTGGAGCGAGCCGGACCGGTCTCCAAACCAGAATTCCCAGGTCGATCCAGCGGACCAAGAGGTCTTCACACAGCTGTTGAGTGATGCGGTCCTGACCCTCAATGTTCTGCTCTCGGAGCAGAACTTGTTCGAGGTGGGGATCAGTCCCATCCGGGAGCTGGGTGAGGCTCAGACTTCCCTTCTGCTTCACATTCCCCCATCCTTCTTCTTCTTTTCTTTTTAACTGGTCCTACTGACCTTTACTTCCTTTCAGGTATGAAGTTCTCTCTAGAGAACCTGCTGGAGGGTGCTGTGCAGAGAGATGCCGCCGAGGGGACTGAACCCCTGGCGAAGAGAGCTCGTACCGAGGCAAGCCGGGAGAACACGCCGACCTCCATCGCCGAACCTGTGGCGGCGGCTCCCATACCCAGGCCACCTTGGGCCCGGGTGCCCGATGTCCCTGTCATCGACCTTGATAGAATCATGGAAGAGGGGGGGCCGGTCCCTCCTCGGGCAGCGCCTGCTTCAGCTGCCACACCCACGATGGTCACCAGGATGGCGACGGCTCCACTGACAGCTGCTCTACCCGGTGAGGGGATGACCGCCACTGTCGTTGCTGACGCGTCTGCTCCACCGCCGAGCCTTACCAGTCGGTGCTCCGTGATCCGTGACCAGGGCCTCGTGGAGAAAGTCATGGAGTTCGCCTGCACCTCCCGGGACTACAGCGACGCGCTGCTCGGGATCCTGCCGCAGCTCTTCACGGTAAGTCCCGAGCTTCGAGTTTTCTTCCTTCCTTTTAAAGTTCCAGTTGGATTATGCCGACCCCTTTCTCTCTTTTGATGCAGATCGGGATGGATGTGCTGCTACTGAGGAACTTTCTCGTTGGCTACGCCAAGAAGGATGCCGAGAAGGAGGAGAAGCTCGGCAAGCTTGCAGCCGACATCAAAGACCTCATGAAAAAAGGGGTCGAGCTGCGAGGAAACAACTAGGTCCTCCGAGGAGACCTGGCCCGCACCGAGGGGTGCATCAAGGAGCTCCAGACCTCTCTGTTAGAGAAGAGGATCTGGAACCAGCGCTGCACCGAGGAGGACGCGACAGAGAAAACCCATCTCAGGGCTCAGTCCCGGTCGCTGGAGCGCCGAGTGAAGGAGGTCCTAAAGGAGCTGAGTGCAGCCAAGTAGAAGAGCTCCTACGTCAACGGGCTGCTAGAGGCGTCGAAGCGGGAGGTGCAGGAGGCCATCCCGAGGTTCCGGGCCTCGGAGGAATACGTCGCTGAGGTTCGGGAGGCTGCTGTGGACTCCTTCTTGAAGGGGTTCCAGGTATGCCGAAAGAAGGTAAGCTCCTTCTATCCCGAGCTCGATCTCAGCGGGGTAGTCCTCGGTGGCAGAAGGCAGGAGCCCAGTGGAGGAGCTCCGGCAGTGACTGGTGATGAGGCGGTGACTCCGGAGCAGCCTTGCGAACAGTCACCCGTCGACGGCACAGGTGGAGAAAGTGCGCCCCAGCCCGAGGAGGACGCTGCCACGTCGAAGTAGCCTCCCCGGCACCACTGTCCTTTTCCCCTTTTTCCTTGTATTATCTTTCTTTGAGGACTCCTGGCCTATCGGGACTCCTCCTGTGTACCGACCTTCCGAAAGCAATGAAGCCTCTTTTTCGCTAGACCATTGCTTCACTCTCTTCTCTTTCTTTTTTTTTTTTGTACCTTCCAGGCTGAACCCTGATGCCAGGCACTGGGACTAAGTCCCGTAGTGCATTCCGAGCCGAGCTCGTGGGCGGACTGAGTTCTGCCCCACCCTCCAGACTGAAGTTCGGGACTTCCAGACTAAACCCCAGGGTTGCGTGCTGTACCTGAGCCTCGCGCGGCTTGTTGAGCCATTCTCCGGAATTGCATGGGCGAATTTGATTATGCCCCGCCTTCCAAACCGAAGTCCGGGACCTCCGGACTGAACCCCAGGGCAGCAAGCTTTATCTGAGCCCTGCATGGCCTACCGGGCTGTTCTCCGGGATTGCATGGACGAATTTGATTCTGCCTCGCCTTCCAAACCGAAGTTCGGGACCTCCGGACTGAACCCCAGGGCCGCAGGCTTTATCTGAGCCCTGCACGGCTTGCCGGGCTGTTCTCCGGGATTGCGTGGGCGAACTTGATTCTGCCCCGCCTTCCAAACCGAAGCCTGGGACCTCCGGACTGAATCCCGGGACCGCAGGCTTTATCTGAGCCCTGCACGGCCCGTCGGGCTGTTCTCTGGGATTGCATGGGAGAACTTGATTCTGCCCTGCCTTCCAGATCGAAGTCCAAGACCTGGCACCTTCGCGGGTCTTCTGCCATGCCCGTGTTCGCCGAACTCAAAGCTAGGTGGCTCTCTCCCTACAAGGTGAGAAGAAGCATTTGGTGAAGAAAGAGGGTTTCATTGCTGAAGTTCAAGGAGCCTTACACTATTGGTAATACATCCTTAAGTTTGAGGCATTCCACATCCAAGGGAACCGGGATCCTCCTAGTTCCTCCAGGTAGTATGCCCCGCGAGGGAGTACCTCTGCCACCGTATAAGGACCTTCCTAGTTCGGGGAGAGCTTCCCGCACTCCCGTGGTTAGGAAGCTTCAGCTCGACGGAGCACCAGATCTTCCGGGCGGAAGGACTTCGGTCGCACTCTGGAGTTGTAGTACGTGGCCACTCGCTGCCTGTAGGCCACCATTCGGACTCGAGCCTTGTCCCTTGTCTCTTCAAGGAGGTCTAGGTTTAGCAGCATCCTGGCGGGATTCTCCACTTCATCGTACTGCTCCACGCACAGGGTGGGTAGGCTGAGTTCAATCGGGATAACCGCTTCGGCCCCGAAGACAAGGTTGAATGGGGTCTCACAGTGGCCGTCCTCGGGGTGGTGTGGTACGCCCACAAGATGCTCGGGAGCTCTTCCGCCCACCTGCCCTTGGCTTGGTCCAGTCTTGTCCGAAGGCCCTGCAAGATGGTCTTATTCGTTACCTCGGCTTCTCCGTTTGTCTGTGGATGTGCCACCGAGGTGAAGCGATGGTGGATGCCGAGGTTGCTGCAGAACTCCTCAAACTCCCGACAGTCGAATTGACGTCCATTGTCGGTGATGATGGTGTGCGGTAGGCCAAAGCGGCAGATAATTGACTTCCAGAGGTACTTGGTGATGTTTGCTTCCGTGATCCGGGCCAGGGGTTCGGCCTCGACCCACTTTGTGAAGTAGTCGATGGCCACGATCAGAAATTTCCGCTACCCGGATGCCGGGAGAAAAGGTCCTAAGAGATCCATGCCCCATTGAGCGAACGGCCATGGAGCGGAGAGCTGGGAGAGTGGAGCGGAGGGCTGACACTGCACCACGGCATGCCGCTGACATCGGTCACACCTCTTCATAAAGTCAGCTGCGTCTTCCTTCATCGTCTCCCAGAAGTAACCTTGACAGAGGGCCTTGTACGCCAGCATTCTGCCCCCCTCGTGATTCTTACAGACGTCCTCGTGGCTCTCTTAGAGCACGAGTGCGGCCTCCGCGGGTCTCAGACACTTGAGGAGGGGGTAGGAGTAGGACCTCCGATACAGTAGTCCATCCATTAAGGCAAACCGCGTGGCCTTCCTCTTGATGAGGCGAGCCGCTATGCAGTCCTCCGGTAAGGTGCCGCTGGTAATATACTCGACGTACTTGTTCATCTAGCTGGGCTCTTGGTTGATCTGCTGGACTTCCACGAGCATCTCGTAGCTCGGGGCCTTGAGATGCTTGACATAGGTTCGGCCCAACAACGAGTCCGACAGGGTCGCCAGTCGGGAGAGCGCATCCGTGCGAGCATTTTCCCCGCGGGGTATATGGGAGACGTTGAAGCATCGAAATCCTGCCGCACTCGTTTTCACGAGCTCCAGGTATTTCACCATTTGGGGGTCTCGCACGCCGTACTCCCCAGAGATCTGCCCGGCCACCATCTATGAATCAGTGAAGGCCTTGAGGTTGGCCACGCCCAACTCGCGGGATACTCTCAGCCCCGCGAGGAGCGCTTCATACTCCGCCTGATTATTAGTTGCGGCGAACTGGAACCGGAGTGCACATTCGGCGATGACCCCCTCGTCGTTGGCGAGGATGAGACCAGCTCCGCTCCCGCTAGAGTTCGAGGCCCCGTCTACATGAAGAATCCAAACGTCCTCCTCGGGTCCTGGTTCCGGCTGCTGGTCCTGAGGACTTTCCTCCATCCCCTTGCCCAGGCCTGCACACTCGACCAAGAAGTCAGCGAGTACCTGTACCTTCATGGCCGACCTTGGCCTATAAGTGATGTCAAACTCGCTAAGCTTGAGTGCCCATTTCGCTAATCACCCGGATGTGTCAGGTCGGCTGAGTATCGCTTTCAGTGGCTGATCCGTCAGGACAGCAATGGGGTGCGCTTGGAAATAAGGCCTGAGATGCTGGGCGGACACAATTAGCACAAAAATGAGTTTCTCAGACCAGGAAAACCTGAGCTCCGCATCGCGAAGGAGTTTGCTTGTGTAATACACCGGTCTCTGCATTCCCTGGTCATCAGTCCGAACTAGGACCGAACTGACGGCCTCCGGGGTGACCGCCAGGTACAAGATGAGTTCCTCTCCTCCTTTGGGCCTGGAGAGCAGTGGTGGGGATGCAAGTATCCTCTTCAGCTCATCAAACGCCTCCTGGCACTCTTCAGTCCAGGTGAAGTCGTTCATCTTCCTCAGCACTTTAAAGAAGGGCTGGCAGTGGTTGGCAGACCTCGAGATAAATCGACTCAGGGCGGCTATCCGGCCGGTGAGTCGCTGCACTTGCTTCTTGGAGGTAGGTTGCTCCATGTCCAAAATAGCCTGGACCTTTTCCGGGTTGGCTTCTATCCCTCTTTGGGTCACCATGAACCCCAAGAACTTTCCGACGGACACGCCGAAGGCGCATTTCACCGGGTTCAAGTTTATCTGGTGAAGCTAGAGATTGCCGAAGGTCTCCGCCATGTCGCCGACATGGTCCGAAAGAGGCTTGCTCATTACCAGCATATCGTCCACGTACACCTGCATGTTGCGGTCGATCTGATCTTTGAAAACTTTGTTAACCAGTCGCTGGTACGTGGCCCCGGCGTTCTTGAGACTGAATGGCATCATCTTGTAGCAGTAAGTTCCTCGGTCGGTGACAAAAGCAGTGTGCTCCTCGTCCTCCGGGTGCATTCGAATCTGGTTGTACCTGGAGAAGGCATCCATGAAAGAGAGGAGGCGATGCCCGAAGTGGTGTCCACCAACTGGTCAATCTTTGGAAGAGGGAAACTGTCCTTCGGGCAAGCTTGGTTGAGGTCGGTGTAGTCCACGCAGATCCTCCACTTGCCACTGCTCTTCTTCACCATGACCACATTCGTCAGCCAATTGGGATATTGTACTTCTCGCACAAAGCCGGCTGCGAGGAGCTTCTCCACTTCTTCATTGATGGCCTTCTGCCTTTCTGCAGCAAAACTCCTCTTCTTCTAGCAGACAGGGCGACACCTTGGGTCAACATTCAACCTATGGGTGATGACTTCCGAGGGGATACCCGGCATGTCGGTCGCGGACCAGGCGAACACATCCGCGTTCGCGCGGAGGAAGTCCAGCAGGTGGATCCGTTCTTCCTCCGGGAGCTAGGCTCCCACGTGCACAGTCTTCTGAGGGTCCGAACCGAGAGGATACGTCAATAGGTGTTCTACGGGTCCTCCCCTGGGGTCCTTCTCCCTTAGGTCGAGGTCATTGACATCGGGGCCGAGCTCAGTGCCCCGGGCACCCGGGACTGTCTGAAGGCAATGCTGGACGGGCTGGGCCGTCCCCCTCATCACCCCAGTCCCAGAGGCGGTAGGGAACTGCACTAGCAACCTCTTAGTGAAAATAACAGCGTCCAGCTGGTTGAGTCCCAAACGGCCAAGGATGGCATTATAAGGTGAGGGGAGCTTAACAACAGTAAACGTCATCATGACTGTAGTATGCCGATGTGAGGATCCGGCAGTGACAGGGAGAGTGATCTCCCCTTCGGCCCCCACCGAATCTCCGGTAAAGCCCACAAGAGGGGTGTGCACCGGCCTTAATTGATCATGAGACAGGTTCATTCGGAAGAAAGCATCATAAAAAAGCACGTCAGTAGAGCTCCCACTATCTACCATAATGCGATGTACAGGATGCTTCGCGATGGTCATCTCGACCACCACTGCATCATTATTTACATTTTTATTTTTATTCCCCTTTTCAAAGGGGGGTACATCCTCCGGGTCTCCTGCCTCCCGGGTTCTTTTCGTCGCACGCCCGATCCCCCAGGAGATCATGCCCACTGGCTTCTCCATTGGGCGGTTATCAATGGCAGGGACCCGGGGAAGGGCTGCGAGCGGCTGTCCCTCCGCCAGGGCTTCGTTCCTCATGAACTTCCTGAGGTAGCCCCTCTTGATCAGCTCCTCAATTTCTCGCTTCAGATTGCGGCACTCCTCCATGTCGTGGCCGTGCTCGCGGTGAAACTGGCAGTATTTTGTCTTGTCGCGAATGCTCCTTGGGTTCTGAGGAGGAGGTCGGCGAAGGTAGTGTTCACCCTCAATCTCCATGAGGATCTTCGTCCTGGAAGCAAGGAGAGGGGTGAAATTTCATTCCGGGGCAGCACCGCTCTTCGGCTTCGGGCCTGGACGAAGATCAGTAGGTGGTCCAGGCCTCCAGTTCCCGGGGGCATCCCTCGGGGCAGGCTTCTTTGAGGACTTCCCGTCCAGCTCTCGCCTGGTGCGATCGGCCTCCTCCGCTCGGATGTACTTGTGAACACGGAGGAGGAGTTCGGAGTACGTCTTGGGGGGCTTCGTATCCAGGAAATAGGTCAGGCGGGAGGTCTTGAGCCCGCGCTTCAATGCCAACATGGCGACGAGCTCTCCAGACTGTAGATTTTCAGGGCAGTGGTCTTGAAACGGGTAACGTAGTCCCGCAGCAGCTCCTGGTCCTGCTAGCGGATAGAGAAGAGGCTGTCCACCTCTCTTGGTACCTTTCCGCAAGCGTCGAAGTGTGCCATGAATTTTCCTTCCAGTTGATGGAAGGAGCAAATAGATTCGGGCTCGAGGCGGGTGAACCAGACTCGAGCGGCCTTCCGAAGGGTGGCAGGGAAGGCAACGCATAAGAGAGCATCCATGGCTCCCTGGACCCTCATGAGAGCCTTGTAGCTCTCCAAATGATCCAAGGGGTCGGTGGTCCCATCGTAGGGATCCACTTGTGGCATGTGGAACCGACTCGGAATCGGTTTCTCTTGGATTTCTCGGGAGAAGGGTGGTCGGGCATCATAGCCCGCTGGTTCCGCTGGGGAGTTCTGCATGTCGGCAAAGCGGGCGAACTCTGCCAGCTTGCGCTCGTGCTCTTCCAGGTGCCTTTCGGTCTGACGCCTGATGGCCTCGTCGGTGGAATCTTCCACCGAGGCCGCTGGCGAAGGGGGTGCCGATCGGCCTCGACAGGGGGCCTTGCCCCGATGTCGCTTGTTGCACCACGCCGTCTCGGCATCGTTGGCCGGGGATCGACTCTCGTGATCCATCGAACCGGAGTAGTTCCTCTTCACGGGAGTTTGGTGGCTCCCGTGGGGGTTGGAGACTACCCACGGATAAGAGGGTCTGCCCTGGATGGAGCGCAGGCTTCCGCGGGGCCACGCGGCCCGAGCCGCGAGGGTCCCTGGCTGGGGCTGAGTGACCAGGGAGCGCTGCTAGTGCTGTAGCTGTCGCACTGCTGTGATCAGGGTTTGCAGCTGCTGGATGACAGCCGCAAAAGGTCTGTCCACCGGGGATGGCTGCGGAGGAAGAGGAGGTGGAGCAGGAAGCTCCCTCTCCGGGCTACGCGGCCCTTGAGGGGAAGGGACTTCCCCTACTCGGCTGGTGGACGCTTCGCATCCACGTGTCATCACCTTGGTCGGAGCGCGCTTTTGCCCGTGGAGAGCTTGCTCGCACTGGGGTTGCTGTCCTGCCCCCCTTCCAGGCGCGTCAATCTGTTGCCGATCTCACAGCGACGGCCTGTAGCTTCAGAGCTGGCACCAGTCTCAGACCGTCTCACCTCGAGATCTCCAAGCTTCCGATTCTGCAAAACAGGGTCAGAGACCCTGGTCGGGGGTTCCGGCGAGGGAGCTCAGACGGTCAAGTTAGAAAGCAGCGAGATGGAACAGATCCCCTAAGGCGGGTTCCCGAGGGACCCCCGGGCTTAGAGGAGATATTAACAAAAGAAGTGTGGGAAAGAGTGGAATTGAGGCTCAGCTCCTTGTGCTGAGTTCACCGAGCTCGCGCCTGAGGACTCCTCTTGGACTCCCCGGATCCTTCTCTCGGTGCCTTTTTTGTTCTCCTTTTTTCACTTACCTTGCCACCCGCTTTTACCATCCCTTTTATACCATCATGTTGCCTCCAGCTCCCCCCCTCCCATCGGGGGCTCCCTCCCGCTTCTCGCCTTTCTCCCCCCACTTTTTCTTTCCCCTTCGGGCCTGGGAACCCGGTGGCCCCATCGCCTTGTTTGCCGTGCCTAGCGAGAAAAAAGGGGGGGGAGGATACTGGCGAGGCTTTGGGCCGAGCATGGGCGCTCTCTTTCCAAGGCATTGACGATGAGTGCCCCGCCGTTGCGGGCTCCTGCCCGCAAGGATTCCGCTTCTCGGTTGCGGGGCCCATCCGGTCGATGTAAACGAGGTTTCGCGCGTCACTGCAGACCATACTAACGCCCCTTACGAGGCGTGGCGCATGCTACCCGAGTGGCGATTTTGAAACCCGCGTCCCCACTTCCCGGAGGCCTCACTGAGTAGGGCCGGCCCCGGCCGAGGTCGACCCGTCAGGGGGCGCCACCTGGCGGAGGAGCGGGGAGAGGCTTGACTTCGGTCGAGGTGGACCCATCTCCGGGTGCCACCTGGCGAAGGAGCAGGAAGGCCTGGTTCGACCTCAGCGGAGTTGGACCCATCTCCGGGTGCCACCTGGCGAGGGAGCAAGGGGCCGCCAGCTTCGGCCGAGGTGGACCCCTCCTGGGTGGACACCTGGCGGAGTGGCAGAGAGGTGCTTGACTTCGGTTGAGGTGGGCCCGTCTACGGGCGTCACCTGGCGAAGGAGCATGAGGGCCCGGCTCGACCTCGGCGGAGGTGGACCCGTCTTCGGATGCCACGTGGCGAGGGAGCAAGGGGCGACCAGCTTCGGCCGAGGTGGACCCCTCCTGGGTGGACACCTGGCGGAGCGGCAGAAAGGTGCTCGACTTCGGTCGAGGTGGGCCCGTCTACGGGCATTACCTGGCGAAGGAGCAGGAGGGCCCGGCTCGACCTCGGCGGAGGTGGACCCATCTCCGGATGCCTCCTGGCGAGGGAGCAAGGTGCCACCAGCTTCAGCCGAGGTGGACCCCTCCTGGGTGGACACCTGGTGGAGCGGCAGATAGGTGCTCGACATCGGCCGAGGTGGGCCCGTCCCCGGGCGTCACCTGGCGAATGAGCAAGAGGGCTCGGCTCGACCTCGGCGGAGGTGGACTCGTCTCTGGATGCCACCTTGCGAGGGAGCAAGGGGCCACCAGCTTCGGCCGAGGTGGACCCCTCCTGGGTGGACACCTGGCGGAGCGGCAGAGAGGTGCTCGACTTCGACCGAGGTGGACCTGTCTCTGGGCACCAACTGGCGATGGAGCAGGAGGGCCCGGCTCGACCTCGGCGGAGGTGGACTCATCTCCGGGTGCCACCTGGCGAGGGAGCAAGGGGTCGCCAGCTTCGGCCAAGGTGGACCCCTCTTGGGTGGACACCTGGCGGAGCGGCAGAGAGGTGCTCGACTTCGGTCGAGGTGGGCCCATCTCCGGGCGCCACCTGGCGAAGGAGCAGGAGGGCTCGGCTCGACCTCGGCAGAGGTGGACCCGTCTCCGGATGCCACCTGGCGAGGGAGCAAAGGGCCACCAGCTTTGGCCGAGGTGGACCCCTCCTGGGTGGACATCTGGCGGAGCGGCAGAGAGGTGCTCGACTTCGACCGAGGTGGACCCGTCTCCGGGCGCCAACTGGCGAAGGAGCAGGAGGGCCCAGCTCGACCTCGGCGGAGGTGGACCCATCTCCGGGTGCCACCTGGTGAGGGAGCAAGGGGTCGCCAGCTTCGGCCGAGGAGGACCCCTCCTGGGTGGACACCTGGCGAAGTGGCAGAGTGGTGCTCGACTTCGGTCGAGGTGGGCCCATCTCCGGGTGCCACCCGGCGAAGGAGCAGGAGGGCCCGGCTCGACCTCGGCAGAGGTGGACCTGTCTCCGGGTGCCACCTGGCGAGGGAGCAAGGGGCCGCCAGCTTCGACCGAGGTGGACCCCTCCTGGGTGGACACCTGGCGGAGCGGCAGAGAGGTGCTTGACTTCGACCGAGATGGGCCCGTCTCCGGGCGCCACCCGGCAAAGGAGCAGGAGGGCCCGGCTCGACCTCGGCGGAGGTGGACCTATCTCCGGGTGCCACCTGGCGAGGGAGCAAGGGGCCGCCAGCTTCGGCCGAGGGTACCCCTCCTCTCTCTCTTTTTTAAAAAAAATCACGTGGTACTGACCACATCCGGCGGGACCTGAGACGCGGGCCACGTCAGCGTATTAGCTATATCACGAATAACAAACAACAAACTATAATAATATTGTTAAAAAAATAAAGAAATCATAATACAGTAATATTAAATTTTAGAAATTAAAATAATAAATGCATTAAAAAATATAAAACTGCTATATCATGAAGAAGCTACAATAAAAATGTTCAAAAAATTAAAATAACCTAAAAATGTTCAAAAAAAAATTTCATTATGGGGACTGGAAACTTAATGAGCTGAAAAAAATTGGAAACACGATAACTGGGATCGCTCGGATCAACAATTCGGGTTAGACTAGGCTAGGGCTGGAGTGAGATATGGAGACCCGGGATAGGGGAGAAGATGGGCCTGAGTGGGATAAGGGGGACCAAAGGAACCGGAGGAGAGAATATTAGAGGAGTAATTCTTTGTGCACCGTATACGGTGCAGCAAATTCAGCGTGGCCCGCACCATACGCTCCTATTGGTTCAAAAATGGCATGACGGGATATGAGCTGAGGTGATTAGCATTAATTATCATTCAGCTTTTTTTTGAAATTTTCGTCCAGACCAAAATACCCTTATGACATCCTAGTTTAAAAGATACGACATCCTAGTTCAAAACCTACGACATCATAGTTCAAAAAATTACCTGAAATAGTATTATGACATCCTGGTTCAAAATCTACGACACCCTAGTTCAAAATCTACGACATCCTAGTTCAAAAATGACCTGAAACAGTATTACGACATCCTAGTTCAAAACCTTCAACATCCTAGTTTAAAAAATGACCTGAAATAGTATTACGATATCCTGATTCGAAACCTACGATACCCTAGTTCAAAACCTACGACACTCTAGTTCAAAAATGATTTGAAACAGTATTATGACATCCTAGTTCAAAACCTACGACATCCTAGTTCAAAAATGATCTGAAACGGTATTACGACACTTTAGTTCAAAACTTACGATATCCTAGTTCGAAACCTACGACATCCTAGTTCGAAAATAACCTGAAATAATATTATAACACTATAATTCAAAATCTACGACATCCATGCAGAAAATATAAATTAAAACATGAAATAGTATTACGACATCTTATTTCAAAACCTACGATATCTTAGTTCAAAACCTACGACATTCTTGTTCAAGAAACTGGACATAAAGATATTTTGATCTGGACAAAAATTTTAAATAAAAATTAAATAATAATTAATACTAGTCATGATCAACTTCCATCTAATTATATTATAATAAATATATTTGAATCAATAAAAAAATATAATATGAGTCATGTTAAATTTATTGTATCGCACGTGATGTACAAAAGACTTTTTCGTATTAGAGAATGGGAAGGGGGGGGGGGGGGGGGGGGGGAGAAGAGACAGAAAAAGGCTAGAAATCTACAATTTTGATACTTCAATTTTCACATGTCCATTTACGTGCCACGCGTCCCATTCCGTGCCACGTATAATTCTAAATATCTTTCATAAAACCCATTTTTATAAATATATAATAAAAATATATTATTTTTAAAAAAATTCAAAAAAGCTCGGACTTCTCCATGTTGGCCTGCGGGATGACCGTAGCGAGCAAATCTTCGCATTGATGATGTTGGATGGTCGGGGAGTTGTAGTGGAGAACCCGCGGGGGCGTGGGACCACCTCAGAGTGATGTGAAGCTTACCGTAATCTTAGCCCCAATCTCGAGTGCTTCACGACGCCCGACAAACGACATGTCATCGGAGTCGACGGTGATGGAGGCGATGGACTTCGTCGGACAAAGAGATGGCGATCCAGACCACGGGAGTCCCGAAGAACTTGCAACGTAGAAGATGAGACGAGAGGGGAGGATGGAAACGGAATCGCTAGCTGCCGTTGTCTTCTTTCCTTGATCAATCGGACGACCCAAAATTAGAGATCCAGATCCGCCCCAAATATTCCCCAATCCCCGCAAATTCTAATCTGATCCACTGGCGGTGCCCGGATCCGAACGTGTGCGATTTTTCTCCCTCGGACGACCCAAAATTAGAGATCCAGATCCGCCCCAAATATTCCCCAATCCCCGCAAATTCTAATCTGATCCACTGGCGGTGCCCGGATCCGAACGTGCGCGATTTTTCTCCCTTGACCGGTCGGACCGACCCTATAAAAGTACTCTTCCCAGATCTCAATCGTACATGGCAACCATGGCGTCTGCGAAGGCGGCGGCGGCGGCGGCGGCGGCAGCGGCAGCCACCGTGGCGAACCCCTCCGCCACCCACCGCTCGCCTCCTCCCTCCTCCGTCGCCCCCCGCCTTCTCTCGGCCATCCCCAGAGCCCTCTCCATCTCCGCCGCCACCCGCTCCCTTCGCAGATCCCTCTCCGTCTCCGCCGCCGCGCACCCCTCCGCTGCCTCCCCTACCCCTACCCCCGCCACGGACGCTCCCTCCGCTCTCCGCCGGTTCTCGCCCGACGAGCCCCGCAAGGGCGCGGACATCCTCGTCGAAGCCCTCGAGCACGAGGGCGTCACCGATGTCTTCGCCTACCCCGGCGGCGCCTCCATGGAGATCCACCAGGCCCTCACCCGCTCTCCCTCCATCACCAACCACCTTCTTCGCCACGAACAGGGCGAGGTCTTCGCCGCCTCCGGCTACGGCCGCTCCACCGGCCGCCCCGGCGTCAGCATAGCCACCTCCGGCCCTGGCGCCACTAACCTGGTATCCGGCCTCGCCGACGCCCTCCTCGACTCCGTCCCCATGGTCGCCATCACCGGTCAGGTCCCCCGCCGCATGATCGGCACCGACGCCTTCCAGGAGACCCCCATCGTCGAGGTCACCCGCTCCATCACCAAGCACAACTACCTCGTCCTCGACGTCGACGACATCCCCCGCATCATAAAAGAAGCGTTTTTCCTCGCCTCCTCCGGTCGCCCGGGCCCCGTGCTTGTCGACATCCCGAAGGACATCCAGCAACAGCTCTCCGTTCCCGTTTGGGATCCGCCGCTCCGCCTCCCTGGGTACCTCTCCCGCCTCCCCAAGCCCCCCGCCCGCCCCCTGCTCGACCAGATCCTCCGCCTCGTCTCCGAGTCCCGCCGCCCGGTCCTCTATGTCGGCGGTGGCTGCTCGAGCTCCGGCGACGAGCTCCGCCGCTTCGTCGAACTGACTGGTATCCCCGTCACAACCACTCTAATGGGTCTTGGGAATTACCCGAGCGCCGATGAGCTCTCTCTGAGGATGCTGGGAATGCACGGGACCGTGTATGCCAACTATGCTGTCGATAAAGCTGATCTCTTGCTGGCTTTCGGAGTCAGATTTGATGACCGGGTAACTGGAAAGCTCGAAGCTTTTGCGAGCAGGGCGAAGATTGTGCACATCGACATCGATCCGGCCGAGATCGGGAAGAACAAACAGCCTCATGTGTCGATCTGTGCTGATGTGAAGCTGGCGCTGGATGGGATGAATGCATTGCTGGAGGAGAGCGGGATCCATCAAAATCTGGACTTTTCTTCTTGGAGGGAGGAGCTAGACCATCAGAAGAAGGAAAACCCTTTGAACTACAAGACTTTCGGGGACCAGATTCCTCCCCAGTATGCAATTCAGGTGCTTGATGAATTGACGAACGGGGAGGCCATCATCAGCACTGGCGTTGGGCAGCACCAGATGTGGGCCGCACAGTATTACACCTACAAGCGGCCACGCCAGTGGCTGTCATCTGCTGGATTGGGGGCGATGGGCTTCGGGCTGCCAGCAGCAGCAGGGGCGGCTGTCGGTAACCCGGGGGTCACCGTTGTTGACATCGATGGTGATGGGAGTTTTCTGATGAATATCCAGGAGCTGGCGATGATTCGGGTGGAGAATCTCCCAGTGAAGGTCTTGGTATTGAACAACCAGCACTTGGGCATGGTTGTGCAGTGGGAGGATCGCTTCTACAAGGCCAACAGGGCACATACTTACTTAGGGAACCCTGCAAATGAATCAGAGATATATCCAGATCTAGTGGCTATTGCAAAGGGATTCAACATACCCGCTGCGCGGGTGACGATGAAGGCTGATGTCAGGGAGGCAATCACAGAGATGCTGGAGACACCGGGACCTTACTTGTTGGATGTTATTGTGCCACATCAGGAGCATGTCTTGCCTATGATTCCAAGTGGTGGTGCATTCAAAGATATTATTGTTGATGGAGATGGGAGAACAGTATATTAGTTTTGCTTATGTAATTGGTGTTTGTTTTACTCTCCGGACTTTTACTTAGCTTAAGGGAGTCGTTTTATGTCTTGGCAGTTCTATGAGGTGTTAGCCTTTGTTTGCTTCATTCCAAGAGATCTTTACGATGGTGGACTACATTTCTCCTATACATATTTGTATCAGGCTTTTTGCTATGAAGATTGTAGTAGAATGATCACCTACTTATTACCTGTTGCTGGTTATGTTGGCTAAATTTTTGGGGAATGCATTTTGGCATTTACAGATCAATGGCTATGGGTAGGATTTGTGATAGACAAATGCTTTCTACTTTTAAGTGCCTATTCTCAAAATCAAAGCAAGTATATATGAAGTTTAGCCTTTTTTTGATTGCATTTCTCTGATGATTAACCCTTCGCAGTGGCAGAATATGACTTCACTTCTATTAGCATGAGACTTGTGCTCGTAAAATGGTTTGTTTATTGCTACATTCTTGAAACAATAAAAAATGTAGCAATATGGTGTTATATATATTTTTTCTTTGAACTTATAATGAGCAGATGCTAGAAGATCTACAAGATTCTAGGTTGCGTGTAATTGTTGGTATGTTGAAAATGATCATGGAGAATTTATGGGGAGTGCTTGATATAGATATCGGCATGAAACTCAAGATTTTCCTGTAATGCAGTGTGATTTGGGGAAGGAAAAGGAAATTTTCATGGAATGCATGCTTACTGCTTTGTATGATGAAAATGTTCTTTGATGGATCAAGGGAAAATTCAATAGAGGATGAAAATGATTTAGAAAGGTCAGGGTTGGGGTTCCTAGGTTTTAATTAGCTATCACTTTAACAGAATGCTTTGATGTAATCTTGGGTGGGTCTTCAGGGACCCTGGAAATATATGCACCAAGGGGTGAAGAAAAGGTTTTTGGGGTCCAATCTAAGATTTAGGGAATAAGGATCTGGGGTTTCCTGCATGGATAGAACAATTATGAGGAAGAAAAGGAGATATCTCATGAACTGTGTATTGGCAATAAGACCAATCTGCCTGATCATCTATGGGTTTTGTAATTGGGAACCAGAAGAGAGCATAAATTCTTGATCGTACTTCAAATCCTCCATCCTCAATTACTTTTTATGTTGATATGCCCATTTTTTGTGCATTTCGTGTTGCTTTATTCCTACACTCTGTCCTCATCCCCTTTGAAATTTATCCTTCAACCATCTTCCATGTCAAGATAAATTAGAATTTGTAGGACTTAGAAATCCCTCCAATCTTTTCTATTGATACTGTGCTCGACTTAGGGTTTAGAGTTTAAACTCTGAATTCATTTGATGCCCACTTTTCTTGAAGTGTGATAACCATACACAGTATTATTCCCTTAAATGTCTTATTAAGATTAGGATATGTTTGGATAGAGGGAGTTAGACTCTAGAATGGTAATGGAAATGAATGTCTTATTAAGGTTAAGGTATGTTGAGGGGAGTTTTATTTTCATTCCGATTTTGATTCTGATTCCAATCATAAGTCAAATATGTTGGAGTATATGGCCATTCTAAGTCTCGTACCGATCCATTTTGATTTTGATTATGGTCGTGAGCTAAATGTACCCTGACAGAAGATGGAGATTTCAATCTTTTGCTCCACCAGGTTCAAAGTACAGGCGTACAGCTCATGATTCATTCTGGAGCTCAGCAGATAGTATGGTCATCTCTGTCTTTTGAAAGTACAGCTCCACCAGGTTCAAAATACAGCTCATGAAATTTAGGATGTATGGCCTCGACATCCTAAATTACATCTTTTGAAAGAACAATCTCACCATTGTCGACATGATTGCGCTTTCCGGTACTCATCACTTCTCCATAGACCTTTACTCCTTCAGTTCCATGTCTCCTGCTAGACCTGTCCCTCAGGCAGTCACTCAATAACTAATGTAGGCATTCCCTGCTAAGATGTCAATCCAAGGAGGGTGATCACACCTACAAATGCAGGGTTTGTTCAACAGCAACAGTACCTGGTACCAGAATTTGGTGAAATTGGAAATTGGTTGTTTAGCTCTGATGAGGCACTGTTCATGAACTCATTGCTGCAGCACTTATAAATGACTTTATGACCAACTCAGGCAACTTCGCTGTGCCAATGGTAAAGATTGGATTGATCACCATGAAGACCGGCAGCCAAGGAAAGATCAAAAGGGATTGCTAAGCTTTGAATTGATGTTAAATGGAGATGAGAAAGTTTTTTAACATCCACATTTGATGATAATTTCTTTCATGATTAGCTATTATATATCTGTTATACCAGAAGGCCGACCATCTGAAGGCCGATCACCCAAAAGGCCGACCAACCTGAAGGCCGACCAACCAAAAGATTAATCAGCCTGAAGGCCAACCAACCTGAAGACTGGCTGACCCAGAAGGCTGATCTACCTGAAGGCTGACCTAGAAGGCCGACCACCTGAAGGCCGACCACCCAAAAGGCCGACCAGCTTGAAGGCCAACCAACCTGAAGACTGACTGACCCAGAAGGCTGACCTACCTGAAGGCTGACCCAGAAGGCCGACCACCCAAAAGGACGACCAGCCTGAAGGCCAACCAACCTGAATACTGGCTAACCCAGAAGGCCAGCCAACCAAAAGACCGACCCACTGAAGTAGAAGTCCGGCTGATCCACTTTTGCTGAGCTTGACAGACATTTTCTCTCGGTCAGACGACTCACCTCTGTCAGACCGACTCATTCCCATTAAGGGAACCGCTCGAAGGCTCCAGAAGCCCCTCTCCAGCGAATTCTGACATTCTATTGCAACCAACTCCACCACGTGGCCATGACTCTGCGCCACCAGGCCATCACCTTGATCCTCTTGACAGCGCTGCCAGGCCACGATCCTGCTACCGTGCCAAGCCACGACCTTGCCACCATGCTGGCTCTCCTGGGGGCAAATCGGTCTTATTCAACCTCCTCCCTAACAGATTTTGATGCTACTCCACGTCTATATAGGATAAAGCAAGGCAAACCTCAGGTATGAGACAGAACCTGTCATTCTTGATTATGGATTTTTTTTTCTCATCTCCTCACCCTCTAGCACTTGGAGAAACCTCCAAGCTCTCCATTCCATATGTCTTTCATTTTTTCACGATCATCTCGCTGACTTGATCGTCGGAGTGTTTTCATCGAAATCTCCGGCATGAAGCATTCTCTGTTTTATAGACTTCTGGAGAGAAAGAATCAGAAAGAAGTATAACCCTGATGAATCTACAGTAATAAATTGGCGCCAGAAAGAGGGCGAACCCGTTCCGCCCACCACCAGCGGATCCTGCTCCAGCCCGTGGTCACCTCCGCTTGGTCCGGACGGCCCTGCGGGCACCCCCGCGACTGGACGCCCGCGCGGGCATCTCCGCGCCCCAGCGCGCCACCGCGGCCGGCCCCCCCCGGTGTCTCCATGTCAGGATCGGCCCGCGGCCATCTCCACGCCCCAGCGCGCCTTCCGGCCTACTCCGGCCAGGCCAGCGCACCCCGCGGGCACCTTCGCGCATCTAGACACCCCTGCGGCGTCTTCCCATGGCCGCTGGCCATCCCCGCGCCGGCAACGGGCCCCACGGCCGTCGTCGCGCCCCCGTGCGCTCCCCGTGGCCCCCCGGCGTCTCCGCGTGGCCAGCACCGCCGTCGGGCGTCTCCGCTTGCCCCCGCATGCTCCGGGCCATGTCCGGCCTGCTCCGCGCCTGCGCCCCCGCCGGCTGTACTACATGCTTGACATGGATCCATGCAGCCAGCCTCGCAGCACCTCTGCGCCGGGTCCGCCCCGTTCCTGTGCTCCGTGCCCTTGCATGCGTTCCGCGCCCGTCGGCCTGCTCCATGCCAGGTCCGGCCCGCGCAGTCTCCGCGCCCCACGATGATGCCCCGCGACTGCTAGGGGCCCGTCAGCATCTCTGAGTGCTCCCTCCGGCCATCTCCGCGCCACCTGCGGCCTTCTCCACGCCTCTGCGCGCGCTCCGTGCCAAGTCCGCGCCCGTCGATGTCTCCGCGCCCGTCGGACCTCTCCACGCCTTCCGGCCTTTTCCGCGCCAGGTCCGCGCCCGTCGGCGTCTCCGCGCCCGTCGGACCTCTCCACGCCTTCCGGCCTTTTCCGCGCCAGGTCCGCGCCCGTCGGCGTCTCCGCGCCCGTTGGACCTCTCCGTGCCTTCCGGCCTGCTCCACGCCAGGTCCGCGCCCCTGCGCTATTCCCGCGGCCGTCGGCGTCTCCGCGGCCGTCGACCATCCCCGCGCCGGTTGGCTGCCCTGCGTCAGCTCCGCGCCAGGCCAGCGCCCTCACGGCTTGCCCCGCGCCCGCAAGGGGCCCCACGGCATCTCTGGCCCGCGGTCGGCCATCTCCGCGCCCCTGCGCGCTCCCCGACCGTCTCCACGCCTCCGCGGTCTGTTCCGCGCCAAGTCCACGGCCCTGCGCTCTTCCCGCGGCCGTCGGATGTCTCCGTGCCCCCGCGCTCTTCCCGCGGCCGTCGGACGCCTCCGCGCCCCCGTGCACTCCTACGGTCTATTTGATTCCATCCCAGACGTTTCTCGGAATGCAGGTACGAAGAAGATCCGGATAACAATCCGATGTGTAAAATGGTGCATCGCCAGTGCCCATTTCGAAAGTTCGACTTCGATCGGCAGAGACTCTATGGCAGCCCACTCCGAAAGCCCGACTCCGATCGGCAGAGGCTCTAGGACAGCCCACTCCGAAAGTCCAATCCCGGTCGACAGAGGCTCTAGGATAGCCCACTCTGAAAGTCCGACTCCGATCGGCAAAGGCTCTAGGGTAGCCTACTCCGAAAGTCCGACCCTGGTCGGCAAAGGCTCTAGGATAGCCCACTCCGAAAGTCCGACCCCAGTCGGCAGAGACTCTAGGGCAGCCCACTCCGAAAGTCCGATCCCAGTCGGCAGAGGTCTGAAAACCATCACCTTCAGTAGGGTCCAAAGACCATCACCTTTAGTTGGGTCCGAAGACCCACCTTCAGCAATGTTCAGACCCTCCGCTCCAGCCAAGGTTCAAAGGAGAACAATGCTTCAACAAAGGTCCAAACAACCCGAAGTGATGCTCTCGCCCTTTGAGGGTATGAACCCTTCCAAAAGCCAAGAGCATGGGGGGCAACTGTTATACCAGAAGGCCAACTACCTGAAGGCCGACCACCCAAAAGGCCGACCAGCCTGAAGGCCGACCAACCTGAAGACTGGCTGACCTAGAAGGCTGACCTACCTGAAGGCTGACCCAGAAGGCCGACCACCCAAAACGCCGACCAGCCTGAAGGCCAACCAACCTGAAGACTGGCTGACCCAGAAGGCTAGCCAACCAGAAGGCCGACCCACTGAAGTAAAGGTCCGGCCGATCCACTTCTGCTGAGCTTGACAGATATTTTTCCTCGGACGGATGACTCACCTCCGTCAGACCGACTCATTCCCATTAAGGGAACCACTCGAAGGCTCCAAAAGCCCCTTTCCAGCAAATTTTGACATTCTGTTACAACCAACTCCACCACGTGGCCACGACTCTGCGCCACCAGGCCATCACCCTGATCCTCTTGATGGCATCGCCAGACCATGACCCTGCCACCACGCTGGCTCTCATGGGGGCAAATCGGTCTTGTTCGACCTCCTCCCTAACAGATTTTGGTGCTACTCCATGCCTATATAGAGTAAAGCAAGGCAAACCCCAGGTATGAGACGGAACCCGTCATTCTTGATTATGGGTTTTCTTTTCTCATCTCCTCACCCTCTGGCACTCGGAGAGACCCCCAAGCTCTCCATGCCAGAGGTCTTTCATTTCCTCACGATCGTCTCGCTGACTTGATCGTCGGAGTGTCTTCGCTGGAATCTCCGGCACGAGACATTCTCTATTTTGCAGGCTCCCGGAGAGGAAGAACCAGGAAGAAGTATGACCCCGGTGAATCTACAGCAACAATATCATATCCCTCGCACATGAGTAGGATGTGTATCTGTACTTAGTTATTCTTGTTTCTTATATGCATTTGTGAATGAGTTAGGAATCAAACACAAATTGACCATGAAAACTTAGGACCAAATAATATTTTCTACGAACAAAGGACAAAGCATAAGATGGCAATCAATCCAATCCTTATAATGATAAATGTATCCTATTACTAAAAATAAGCTCCCGAGTGATGCATGAGTCTCCACTAAGTTCCTATAATTTCATATTATGTGCATTGCACATCAGCACATGTAAAACTCTATTGGGTTATGTTACGGCCGTAACGATGACGTGGCGTGCCTCAGATTTCGTTGGACGTGATTCGAGCCACGTGGAGTTTTTTCGGCCAAGTCAGTTGCGGCTCTACTATGTCCGAAGTCGAGCACGGCCCGGGCCCTCCTACCGCTTCGCCAGGTGGCACCCTGAGACGTTCCCACCCCGGCCGAAGTCGAGCTCGACCCAGGCCCTCCTGCCGCTCCGCCAGGTATCCCCCGGGAGGGGTCCTCCTCGGCCGAAGTCGGTGGCTCCCCAGCTCCCTCGCCAGGTGGCACCCTGAGACGGTCCCACCTCGGCCGAGGTCGAGCCGGGTCCCTTCGCTCCTTCGCCAGGTGGCACCCAGAGACGGGACCACCTCGGCCGAAGCCGAGCGTCCTTCTGCCGATCCGCCAGGTGTCCACCCGGGAGGGGTCCTCCTCGACCGAAGTCGGCGGCTCCCCAGCTCCCTCGCCAGGTGGCACCCTGAGACGGTCCCACCTTGGCCGAGGTCGAGCCGGGCCCCTTCGCTCCTTCGCCAGGTGGCGCCCAGAGACGGGACCACCTCGACCGAAGCCGAGCGTCCTTCTGTCGCTCCGCTAGGTGTCCACCCAGGAGGGGTCCATCTCGGCCAAGGTCGGTGGCTCCCCAGCTCCCTCGCCCGGTGGCACCCTGAGACGGTCCCACCTTGGCCGAGATCGAGCCGGGCCCCTTCGCTCCTTCGCCAGGTGGCGCCCGGAGACGGGACCACCTCGGCCGAAGCCGAGCGTCATTCTGCCGCTCCGCCAGGTGTCCACCCAGGAGGGGTCCACCTCGGTCGAGGTCGGCGGCTCCCCTGTTCTCTCGCCAGGTGGCACCCTGAGACGGTCCCACCTCGGCCGAGGTCGAGCCGAGCCCCTTCGCTCCTTCTCCAGGTGGCGCCCGGAGACGGGACCACCTCGGCCGAAGCCGAGCATCCTTCTGCTGCTTCCGCCAGGTGTCCACCCGGGAGGGGTCCACCTCGGTCGACGTAGGCCAGCTCGTACAGAGAAGGTCCCGAAGAACGGAGGTGCGGGCTCCGAGGTTGCCCCTCGAGCCGTGCGCGCCGCACCCCGAGAAAGGCACCCCGTACGAACGGCGGCGACATGTGAAACATCACTTACGTCGGCCCGACATGTTCCGCAGTCGAGAGATGATGCCCTGACAAAACAGGACCCGATAACGGACAGCGCCGGTGCCTGGGAAGGAGAGCTCTCATGCTCGGCCCGAGGTCTGGTCGGCAGTCTGACCAGCGCCCCCCTCCCCTACTCTTTCCCCGCTAGGCTTGGCAAACGAGGTCGGAAAGCCGCCCGGTTCTCTGAACCAAAAGGGGAAAGAGAAAGGGGCGAAGGGGAGGAGATGAAAGCAACAAGGGAGCCTCCGAGGAGCGGAAAACGAGGGGGCAACGGGAGGAGATAAAAGGAAAGAGAGAATAGATGACAAGGTAAGTAAAGCAAGCGAGAAACAAAGGCTGGAAACTCCGCTTCAAGAGCGATATCCAAGGTCCCAAGAGGGGGCCGCTTGGCGTGAGCTCGGCAAAGGAACCCAGCCGGGTTTCTGGTCTCTCTGACACCTTTCTTGCTAGCACGTTCTCTGAGTCTGGGACTCCTTCGGGGGCCCGTCTGTTCCCTCTTGCCGTCTACTAACTTGACCGTCGGAGCTCCCTCGCCGGAATCCCCGGCCAGGGTTTTCTGACATTGCCTTGCAGGTTCGGTCCAGCCCAGAGGCCCCAGGGGCGAGACGGTCTAGTCGGATCGACGGTTCCGAAACCACAGGCGCGGCGGCGGGATCGGCAATAGATTGGCGCCCAGGTAGGGGGCAGGACAACACCCCTGGTGGGAGCTAGCTTTCTGCAGGCAAAGCACGCTCGGACAATGGTGGTCACTCGTGGACGCGAGGTGTCCACCAACCGTGTAGGGGAGGTCCCCTCCCCTCAGGGGGCCCACAGCCCGGAGAGGGAGCTCCCAGCTCCCCCTCCTCTTCCACCACAGCCGACCTCGGCGGACGGACCTCTCGCGGCCGTCATCCAACAGCTGCAGACCTTGACCACGGCGGTCCGGCAGCTACAACACTAGCAGCGCTCCCTGGCCACGCAGCCTCAGCCAGGGACCCCCGCAGCTTGGGTCGCGGGACCGCGTGGGAGCCTGTGCTCCATTCAAGGCAGGCCATCCCAACCGCGGGCAGTCTCCAACCCCCGCGGGAGCCGTCAAACTCCCGCGAAAAGAAACTACTCTGGTTCGGTGGATCACGAGAGTCGATCCCCGGCCGATAAAGCCGAGACGGCGCATCGCAGCAAGCGACACCGAGGCGTGACCCTGCGCCGAGACCGATCGGCGCCCCCTTCACCAGCGGCCTCGGTGGAAGATTCCACCGATGAGGCCATCAGGCGCCAGGCCGAGAGGCGCCTGGAGGAGCACGAGCGCAAGTTGGTGGAGTTCGCCCGTCGATTTGCCGACCTGCAAAACTCATCGGCGGACCCGGCGGGCTACGACTCCCGTCCCCCATTCTCTGAAGAAATCCAGGCGGAGCCGATTCCGAGCCGGTTCCGCATGCCATAGGTGGATCCCTACGACGGAACCACCGACCCTCTGGACCATCTGGAGAGCTACAAGGCTCTCATGAGGGTCCAGGGGGCCACGGACGCTCTTTTATGCATCGCCTTCCCCGCTACCCTCCGGAAGGCCGCTCGAGTCTGGTTCACCCGCCTCGAGCCCGGATCTATTTGCTCCTTCCATCAGTTGGAAGGAAAGTTTGTGGCGCACTTCGACGCTTGTCGGAAGGTGCCGAGAGAGGTGGACAGCATCTTCTCTATCCGCCAGCAGGACCAGGAGATGCTCCGGGACTACACCCGGTTCAAGACCGCAGCCCTGGAGATCTATAGCCTGGACGAGCCCGTCGCCATGCTGGCCTTGAAACGTGGGCTCAAGACATCCCGTCTGACCTATTCCCTGGATAAAAAGCATCCCAGGACGTACTCCGAGCTCCTCCTCCGTGCCCACAAGTACATCCGAGCGGAGGAGGCCGACCGCACCCGCCGAGAGCTAGATGGGAAGACTTTGAAGAAGCTGGCCCCGAGGGACGTTCCAGGAGCTCGGAAGCTCGGGCCGTCTGCCGACCCTCGCCCGAATCCAAGGTTAAAGGGCGAAGTCACTCCAGAGCGAAGGTTCACCCCCCTCCTCGCTCCCCGAACAAAGATCCTCATGGAAATTGAGGGCGAGCACTACCTCTGCCGACCTCCTCCTCATAACCCAAGAGGCACCCGGGACAAGTCAAAGTACTTCCAGTTCCACCGCGAGCATGGCCATGACACGGAGGAGTGTCGTAACCTGAAGCGAGAAATCGAGGAGCTGATCAAGAGGGGCTACCTAAGGAAGTTCGTCAGGAATGAGGTCCCGGCGGAGGGACAGCCGCTCGCGGCCTTAACCCCGGTCCCTGCAATCGACAACCGCCTGACGGAGAAGCCGGTGGGCATGATCTCACTTGGGATCGGGCGGGCGGCAAAGAGAGCCCGGGAGCTCGGGAACCCGGAGAATGTACCCCCTTTCGAGAAGGGGAATGAAAATGAGAATGTAAACAATGATGCCGTGGTGGTCGAGATGACCATCGTGAAGCATCCTGTACACCGAATTATGGTAGATAGTGGGAGCTCGGCTGACGTGCTTTTTTATGATGCTTTCTCTCGAATGAATTTGTCCCATGATCAGCGAGGCCGGTGCACACCCCCTTGGTAGGCTTTACTGGGGACTCGATGGGGGTCGAAGGGGAGATCACTCTCCCGGTCACCGCTGGATCCCTACCTTGGCAGATGACCGTCTTGATGACGTTTACCGTCGTCAAGCTTCCTTCGCCTTAAAATGCGATCCTCGGGCATCCCGGGCTTAACCAACTGGACGCCATGATTTTCACGAAGCGGTTGTTGGTGCAATTCCCCACAGCCTTCGGATTCAGGGTGATGAAGGGGACAATCCAGCCAGTCCCGCATTGCCTCCAGATGGTGCCGGGCGCCCGGGGCGCTGAGCTCGCCCCCGACGTCGACGACCTCGACCTAAGGGAAAAGGAACCCAGGGGAGGACCCGTAGAGCGCCTGTTGACTTATCCCCTCAGTTCGGACCCACTGAAGATGGTGCAGGTGGGAGCACAGCTCCCGAAAGAGGAACGGACCCGCCTGCTGGAGTTCCTCCGCAAGAACGCGGACGTGTTCGCCTGGTCAGCAGCCGACATGCCGGGCATTCCCCCCGAGGTCATTACACACAGGTTGAACGTGGACCCGAGTTGCCACCCAGTCTGCTAGAAGAAGAGGAGCTTCGTTGTGGAGAGGCAAAGGGCCATTAACGAAGAGGTGGAGAAACTCCTCGCCGCCGGCTTCGTGCGGGAAGTTCAGTATCCCAGTTGGCTGGCGAATGTGGTCATGGTGAGGAAGAGCAATGGTAAGTGGAGGATCTGTGTAGACTACACCGACCTCAACCGAGCTTGCCCAAAGGACAGCTTCCCTCTTCCAAAGATTGACCAGTTGGTCGACACCACCTCGGGGCATCGTCTCCTATCCTTCATGGACGCCTTCTCCGGCTACAACCAGATCCGAATGAACCCTGAGGACGAAGAGCACACTGCCTTCGTCACCGATCGCGAAACTTTCTATTACAGGATGATGCCGTTTGGCCTCAAGAACGCCGGGGCCACGTACCAGCGTCTGGTCAACAGAGTCTTCAAAGACCAGATCGGCCGCAACATGTAGGTGTACGTGGACGATATGCTGGTGATGAGCAAGCCCCACTCGGATCACGTGGCTGACCTGGCGGAGACTTTCAGCAACCTCTGACATCATCAGATGAAACTGAACCCGGCGAAGTGCGCTTTCGGCATCTCCGCCGGGAAGTTCCTGGGGTTCATGGTAACCTAGAGAGGGATTGAAGCCAACCCGGAGAAGGTCCAGGCCATCCTGGACATGGAGCAGCCCGCCTCCAAGAAGCAAGTGCAGCAACTCACCGGTCGGATAGCAGCCCTGAGCCGGTTCATCTCCAGGTCGGTCGACCGCTGCCAACCCTTCTTCAAAGTATTGAGGAAAATGAACGACTTCGCCTGGACCGAGGAGTGCCAGGAGGCCTTTGAAGAGCTGAAGAAGACGCTCGCATCGCCCCCACTGCTTTCCAGGCCCGAGGAGGGAGAGGAGCTCATCCTCTACCTGGCGGTCATCCCGGAGGCCGTCAGTTCGGTCTTAGTTCGGACCGACGACCAGGGAGTCCAGTGGCCGGTGTACTATACCAGCAAACTTCTTCGTGATGCGGAGCTCAGGTATTCCCAGCCCGAAAAGCTCATTTTTGCGTTAATAGTGTCTGCTCAGCGTCTCAGGCCCTATTTCCAAGCGCATCCCATTGCCGTCCTGACGGATCAGCCGCTGAAAGCGGTGCTCAGCCGACCCGACACATCGGGGCGATTGGCGAAGTGGGCGCTTAAGCTCAGCGAGTTCGACATCGCTTACAGGCCGAGGTCGGCCATGAAAGCGCAAGTGCTGGCCGACTTCTTGGTCGAGTGCGCGGGCCTAGGCAAGGAGTCCGAGGAGGACTCCTCGCACCAGCAGCCGAAACCGGGCCCCGAGGAGCCCGGAGAGGATGCCTGGATCCTTCATGTAGATGGAGCCTCGAACTCTGGCAGGAGCGAAGCCGGACTCATTCTCACAAACGGCGGTGGGGTCGTCACCGAATGCGCGCTCTGTTTCCAGTTCGCTGCAACCAACAATCAGGTGGAATACGAGGCGCTCCTCGCCGGGCTGAGGGTCTCCCGCGAGCTGGGCGTGGCTAACCTCAAAGCCTTCACCGACTCCCAGCTAGTGGCGGGACAGGTCTCCGGAGAATACGCCACGCACGACCCTCAAATGGCGAAGTATTTGGAGCTTGTCAAAACGGGCACAGCCGAGTTTCGGTGCTTCAACATCTTCCACATCCCCCGCGGGGAAAATGCCCGTGCGGACACTCTTTCCCGGCTGGCGACCCTATCGAACTCAATGCAGGGCCGCGCTCATGTGGAGCGCCTCAAGGCCCCAAGCTACGAGATCCCAGTGGAGGTCCGACAGGTCAGCCATGAGCCCAGCTGAATGGACAAGTATGCCGGGTACATAACCAGCGGTACCCTGCCAGAGGACCGTGCAGCGGCCCGCCTTATCAAAAAGAAAGCCGCGCGGTTCGTCCTGATGGATGGGCAACTGTATCGAAGGTCCTACTCCTACCCCCTTCTTAAGTGCCTGGGACCCGCGGAGGCCACACTCGTGCTCCAGGAGATTCATGAGGGCATCTGTGGGAACCACGTGGGGGGCAGAACGCTAGCCTACAAGGCCCTCCGTCAAGGCTATTTTTGGGAGACGATGAAGGAGGACGCCGCCGATTTCGTGAAGAGGTGTGATCGGTGCTAGTGGCATACCGTGGTGCAACGGCAGCCCTCCACCCCAATCTCCCAGCTCTCAGCTCCGTGGCCATTCGCCCAATGGAGAATGGACCTCCTAGGACCATTTCCACCGGCGTCCGGACAACGGAAGTTCCTGATTGTGGCCATCGACTACTTCACGAAGTGGGTCGAGGTCGAACCCTTGGCACGGATCACCGAAGCAAACGTCGCCAAGTTCTTCTGGATGTCGATCATCTGCCATTTCGACCTCCCCCACACCGTGATCACTGATAACGGGCGTCAGTTCGACTGCCGAGAGTTTGAAGAATTCTGCAGCGACCTCGGCATCCACCATCGCTTCACCTCCGTAGCCCACCCTCAGACCAATGGAGAAGCCGAGGTCACGAACAGGACTATTTTGCAGGGCCTCCGCACGAGGCTGGACCAGGCCAAGGGCCGGTGGGCGGAGGAGCTCCCCAGCATCCTCTGGGCATACCACACCACCCCGAGGACGGCGACCGACGAGACCCCATTCAACCTCGTCTTCGGAACCGAGGCGGTTATCCCGATTGAGCTCAGTCTACCCACATTGCGCATGGAACAATACGACGAGGCGGAGAATCCCGCCAGAATGATGCTCCACCTGGACCTTCTTGAAGAGACGAGGGACAAGGCCCGAGTCCAGATGGCGGCATACAGGCAGCGAGTGGCCAGGTATTACAACTCCCGGGTGCGGCCGAAGTCCTTTCGCCCCGGAGATCTGGTGCTCCGGCGTGCTGAAGCTTCTCAGCCACGAGAGTGCGGGAAGCTCTCCCCGAACTAGGAAGGCCCGTATAAGGTAGAGGAAGCCCTCCCTCACGGGGCCTACTACTTGGAAGAATTGGGAGGGTCCAGGTTCCCTCGGACGTGGAACGTCTCGAACCTAAGGATGTATTATCAATAATGTAAGGTTCCCCCAACTCCTGCAATAAAGTTTCTTTGCTTCAAACGCTTTTTCTCACATCATAGGGAAACGACCGCATGTCTCCGAGTTCGGCAAACACGACTGTGGCCGAACCCCGAGGACGTAAGAAGTCCCAGACTTCGGTCTGGAAGGCGGGGCAGAGCCCAGCTCACCCACGTAATCACGGAGAATAGCTCGGCAAGCCGCGCAAGGCTTGAACAAAACCTGCGGCCCTGGGGTTCAGTCCGGAAGTCCCAGACTTCGGTCTGGAAGGCAGGGCAGAGCCCAGCTCGTCCACGCAATCACGGAGAACAGCTCGGCAAACCGTGCAAGGCTTGAACAAAGCCTGCGATCCCGGGGTTCAGTCCGGAAGTCCCGGACTTCGGTCTGGAAGGCGGGGCAGAGCCCAGCTCGCCCACGCAATCACGGAGAACAGCTCGTCAAGCCGCGCAACGCTTGAACAAAGCCTGTGGCCCCGGGGTTCAGTCCGGAAGTCCCGGACTTCGGTCTGGAAGGCGGGGCAGAGCCCAGCTCGTCCACGCGATCACGGAGAACAGCTCGGCAAGCCGCGCAAGGCTTGAACAAAGCCTGCGGCCCCGGGGTTCAGTTCGGAAGTCCCGGACTTCGGTCTGGAAGGCGGGGCAGAACCCAGTTCGCCCACGCGATCACGAAGGCAAGCCCAAAGAAGGGCCCACACAAGGCCTACTCTATTGCCACCCAGTCCGGAATGCTCCAAACTTTGATCTGAACGCTGGATGGGACCAGGTCCACTCGCGGACTCAGCCCGGAGTGGGTCCACCCTCGTCTCGGCACTCCACACCAACACCTCAAAAAAAAAGAGAAGAAAAGGAGAAAGAGGAAGGTGAGGTCGAGACTTGGCAAAATTGGATATTTATTGATTCGAAAGTAAGGATTACAACAAGGGAGTCCCGACAGGCCGGGAGTCCCCAAAAAACAAAAGGGAAAAGAAAGGGATACATCTGCAGCTTAGTTCGGCACGGTGGCAGGGTCCTCAGTCTGGGTCGCGCGCTCCCCGTCCTCGTCGGCGGCGGCTACTGGCTCAGAGGACCGCTCTGGGGCTACGGCCGTGTCACCCGCTGGGGCCGCAGCTATGTCGCCCGCCGCACCGGAAGCCCCGCTGGCGGGTCCTTGCCTTCTGCCCCCGAGCGCCACCCCACTGAGGTCGAGCTCGGGGTAGAAGGACCCCACCTTCTCCCGGCACACTTGGAACCCCTTCAGGAAGGAGTCCACAGCGGCCTCCCGGACCTCCGAGACGCACTCGTCAGAGCCCCGGAACCTCGGGACGGCTTCCTGCGCTTCCCGCTTCGCGGCCTCCAGGAGCCCGTTGACGTAGGCGCTCCGCTCCTTGGCCGCACTCGCCTCCCGCCGGGCCTCCTCCAGCTGACGCTCCAACCACTGAGAATGGGCTTGGAGACGAGCCCTCTCCGCTGCATCCTCCTCCATGCGCCGCTGGTGGGAGATCCTCTCCTCGGACAGAGAGGACTCCAGGTCCTTGACGCCTCCTCGGTGCGTGCCAGGTCCGCCTGAAGGGCCTGGTTGCTCCCCCGCAGCTCGACCCCCTTCTCCATGAGGTCTTTCACATCGGCCGCGAGCTTGCCGAGCTTCTCCTCCTTCTCGGCATCCTTCTTTGCGTACCCTGCGAGGAAGTTCCTCAGCAGGAGCACGTCGGTCCCAATCTGCACAGCAAGGAGAACCGGTTAGTAGAAAAGCCAACCGAAGTAACAAAGAAAGGGCTCTGAGTTCGGACTCACCGTGAAAAGCTGTGGGAGGATCCCGAGCAAGGCGTCGGCGTAGTCCCGGTCGCCTCGAGACCGGCGATCCCGGGAGGTGGAGGCGAACTCCATCACCTTCTCCGCGAGCCCCTTGTCGCGGATCACAGAGCACTGGTTGGTGATCACTGGTGGCGGAGCCGTCAGGTCAGCTGTAGGGGCGACCAACCCCCCAGGGGGAATCGCCATCGTCGGGACAGCCGGAGTCGCGGGTGGCACCACCGGCTCTGTGGAGATGATGGGGCCGGTACGGGGTGGAACTGCTGTCGGTGGGCCTCCCTCATCGGTAGCACCGCCAGCTTGGACGGTTGGAGCATCGATGGCCCAGGCCCGAGGCGGCCTGGGCGGGGGAGCCACCACTACCGGACTGGGCGCGGGCGCCGGCGCGACCTCCTGGCTCGCCTCGGTGCGAGCCCTCTTCGCCGCAGGCTCGTCCACCTCGACGGTGTCCCTCTGGACCGCGCCCTCCAGGAGGTTCTCCAGAGAAAACTTCATACCTGCAACAGAAAAAGAGTCAGTCAGCTCGGCTAAAAGAAGAAGAATGGAAAGGTAGGAGGAAAGCTGAGCCTCACCCGGCTCGCGGATGCGACTAATCCCCGCCTCGAACAAGTTCTGCTCCGAGAGCAGAACCTCGAGCGCCGGGACCACATCGCTCAGAAGCTGGGAGTGGGCCTCCTGGTCCGCCAGCTCGACTTGGGAGTTCCGGTTCGGTGACCGATCCGGCTCACTCCAGGTCCAGTCGACGTCCTCGACCGAGGCAAAAAAGAACCGGTTCTTCCAACCCTTGATGGTAGAAGGGAGGTCGAACCGGAGACACCTGGGCCGGGGCGAGATGTACCACCAGCAGTCATCAGTGGAGTACCGCTTCAGGGTAAACAGAGCCCTGAAGAGGGAGAAACGGGCAACAAATTCGTGGAAGTGACAGAAGGCAATGAAAGAAAAGATGACCCGGATGGCATTGGGAGCTAACTGGGCCGGGACTAGACGGAAGTGGCTGAGGAAGGAAAGGAAGAAGGGGTGCAGAGGGAACCGAAGACCCCCGAGAAGGAAGTCCTCGTAGAAAGCTATGCGACCAGGGCCACTCATGGTGACGCGATCCCCAGGCCGCGGAATAGAGAGACGGATTGACCCCGGGATGCCATAGACCTCCCGGAGCAAAGAAAGGTCACCTTCGGTCATCGTGGAAATATGACCGGAGGGACCGGCAGAAGGAAGGGTCGGAGGAGGAAGAGAAGAAATGGGAAGTGCAGACACGACGGGAGGAGACCTGACACCCCTGGAGATGCCTATGGTGATACCCCCAGGCTGAAGTCGCCTACGGGTCTCCTCCGGGATCACTTCCTCCTCCGAGGAGGAAGATGATGGAGTCCTCGGCCGGGACAGACCGGCCTCGTCCGAGTTAGAAGAAACATGGCGGCGGCGCGCCATGAAAGAGAAAAGGGAGAGAAAAGCACACTAGAAGAAGTGGGTGGAGCAAAGAAGGGAACGGAAGCACTCACCGAAATGCACTGTGCAACGCGGGGCAGAGGGAGATAGCCTGCAGCAAATCGCCGACGGAGTAAGGGAAAAGGCCTCATTCCAGAAAGTCCCCTCCTTTTCAAACTCAATCGACAGCAGTCATACCCGTCATTCCGCTCCGGGCCATCGGATGATCGCCGCGTGGATGCACGCCCGACACCGACGCCTCGTTAGCAGGGAAACAGCCTCTGCTTCGAAGCGACGCATTAATTGCGGGCGAATAGGCGACGCGTGGCGGCCTCCTATAGGGCTTTGGATGCACCAAGGAATGGCGATGAGGATCGTGGCAATTATGATGCAAGATCTTCGCCTCCCCACGTCACCTCCGCATTTAATCCCCACGTCCCGTTCCATGATGCCCAAACGGAACGGTGGGTTGGGGGGCAACTGTTACGGCTGTAACGATGACGTGGCGTGTCTCAGATTTTGTTGGGCATGATTCGAGCCACGTGGAGTTTTATCGGCCAAGTCAGTTGCAGCTCCACCACGTCCGAAGTCGAGCTCGGCCCGGGCCCTCCTGCCGCTTCGCCAGGTGGCACCCTGAGACGTTCCCACCCCGGCCGAAGTTGAGCTCGGCCCGGGCCCTCCTGCCGCTCCGCCAGGTGTCCACCCGGAAGGGGTCCTCCTTGACCGAAGTCGGCGGCTCCCCAGCTCCCTCTCTAGGTGGCACCCTGAGACGGTCCCACCTCGGCCGAGGTCGAGCCGGGCCCCTTCGCTCCTTCGCCAGGTGGCGCCCGGAGACGGGACCACCTCGATCGAAGCCGAGCGTCCTTCTACCGATCCGTCAGGTGTCCACCCGGGAGGGGTCCTCCTCGGTCGAAGTCGGCGGCTCCCCAGCTCCCTCGCCAGGTGGCACCCTGAGACGGTCCCACCTCGGCTGAGGTCGAGCTGGGCCCCTTCGCTCCTTCGCCAGGTGGCGCCCGGAGACGGGACCACCTCGGCCGAAGCCGAGCGTCCTTCTGCCTCTCCGCCAGGTGTCCACCCAGGAGGGGTCCACCTCGGTCGAGGTCGGCGGCTCTCCAGCTCCCCCGCCCAGTGGCACCCTGAGACGGTCCCACCTCGATCGAGGTCGAGCCGGGCCCCTTCGCTCCTTCGCCAGGTGGCACCCGGAGACGGGACCACCTCGGTCGAAGCCGAGCGTCCTTCTGCCGCTTCGCCAGGTGTCCACCCAGGAGGGGTCCACCTTGGCCGAGGTCGGCGGCTCCCCTGCTCCCTCGCCAGGTGGCACCCTGAGACTGTCCCACCTCGGTCGAGGTCGAGCCGGGCCCCTTCGCTCCTTCGCCAGGTGGCGCCCGGAGACGGGACCACCTCGGTCGAAGCCGAGCATCCTTCTGCTGCTTCCGCCAGGTGTCCACCCGGGAGGGGTCCACCTCGGCCGACGTAGGCCAGCTCGTACAGAGAAGGTCCCGAAGAATGGAGGCGCAGGCTCCGAGGTTGCCCCTCGAGCCGTGCGCACCGCACCCCAAGAAAGGCGCCCCGTACGGACGGCAGCGACACGCGAAACATCACTTACGTCGGCCCGATATGTTCCGCAGTCGAGAGACGAGGCCCTGACAAAACAGGACTCGATAACGGACAGCGCCAGCACATGGGAAGGAGAGCGCTCACGCTCGGCCCGAGGTCTGGTCGACAGTCTGACCAGCACCCCCCTCCCCTACTCTTTCCTCGCTGGGCTCGGCAAACGAGGCCGGAAAGCTGCCCGGCCCTTTGAACCATAAGGGGAAAGAGAAAGGGGCGGAGGGGAGGAGATGAAAGCAACAAGGGAGCCTCCCAGGAGCGAAAAACGAGGGGGCAACGGGAGGAGATAAAAGGAAGGAGAGAATAGACGACAAGGTAAGTGAAGCAAGCGAGAAACAAAGGCTGGAAACTCCGCTTCAAGAGCGAGATCCAAGGTCCCAAGAGGGGGCCGCTTGGCATGAGCTCGGCAAAGGAACCCAGCCGGGTTTCTGGTCTCTCTGACACCTTTCTTGCTAGCACGTTCTCTGAGTCTGGGACTCCTTCGGGGGCCCATCCCAGAGAATCTATTCCCTCTCGCCGTCTACTAACTTGACCGTCGGAGCTCCCTCGCCGGAATCCCGGCCAGGATTTTCTGACCTTGCCTTGCAGGTTCGGTCCAGCCCGGAGGTCCCAGGGGTGAGACGGTCTAGTCGGATCGGCGGTTCCGAAGCCACAGGCGCGGCGGCGGGATCGGCAACAGGTTAGTATAGAAGAGATATGGTTAAGATGTATAGTCCACTAGTTTTCTTCACCTTTCATATCTAGTTTTCTTCCCATAAATTTTGTAGCAGAAAAGACTAGCTATAAGGCTATCACCCTCGTGCTTCTTTTTTTAGAATCTTGATTTGCTTATTTTAAAGCAACAAAATCTAAAACATAAAGTTGGAAAATAATCCATGTAAGCGTACATAAAAAATTTTGGAGCACAGATTCTCTGTGGTGCATTGGGTGCACCATCCATTGCATGATGATGGTCATGCATGGATATAAGCCATGCGATGCATGGCATGCATGATCGTGTGTAGCTATCCATCATGCAATGAGGTGCATGCAATGCACAATACCATGTAGTACATTACAAATATTGCCAAAAACTCATGCTCAAAGTTTTGTAATACCGCCTCAGCAACTTAATATTTAATTGATCTCCTATAGTACACTAAAGAAGTATAATTGGGGGTCTAGATTTCTATCCTAAAACCTTTTTTGTGGAAGATTCCTATGTCACCGAAGCACTATCCAAAATTTAATATCTAACCTCTTCTTTTATTGACTTTCATTTTAAGATCTTTGGCATAAATATAAAAGCTAGAGCTGGTGAGTGTAGCAAGCTAGCATGAAGTATATGATTTGGCTAACTGCTAATGTGGCACTAATGTCTGACATGACTAATTGTTGACATGGCACTCACAGGCCGTATCTCGGTCTAGTAGAGCTTCCGATCGGGTAGAACTCCTGATCAAGTAGAGCTCCCGACCAAGTAGAGCTCCTGGTCACGGGAGGATCATCCCCTCCATAGTCCGAAACAGAAAAAAGGGATTGAGGATGCAATAAAAAGTCATCACTCCCGGCGGGCATGTGTGGCCCGTCTAGTTCCAACGCCATGGTAGAGTACCTAGATGGCGACGGGGGGTGCAGTGTCGCCATCTCTGCCGAACCTATCGCGACACTCGAGAAGAAACACCCTGCGAAGGAAAGGAAATGCTCCGTCGAACCTATGTCCCTTGCAGAGGAGAGCTCTGCCAAGACCACAGGTCCTGTAGCATGCTACCTGCATCCCTTGTAAAGAGGTACTCTGTCGAGACCACGAGTCCTATACCATACCGCCTTCATCTCTTGTAGAGGAGTACTCTGCCAGAACTCTAGTTTTTGTCCCATGAAGTTTTGTGAAGCTTGCACCCCTCTCAGGGGAGTGTGCTGCTAAGGCTCCAATTTCTATCCCGTGAAGTCCTGCGAAGTCTGTATCCCTCTCAGGAGAGTGTGCTGCCAGGACATTAGACCCTGTTCAACGATGTCGCCTTCTATATATAGGTAAGAGGGACTTATGGCCAAGGTAAGTAGTAAACAACTCCCACTACTTAGGAAGAAAAATAAATCTCTTATTCACCCTCTTCACGGTGGTCATCTAGGACTCCATGATTGAGGATCTATTATCCTTGATCGCCAAACTAACTTGATCGTCGAAGTGTCCCCGTTGGTACCCCTGGCCCGCATTCTCTTCCTTGTAGGATCATTCAACGGCCAAGAGCGTCTAGAGGTGAGGGGACCAACCTCTCCCGGAGAAACTGATTGGTGTGCCTGATAAGGGGAGGGCTAAGGACGATACCGGTGATCGTCTAACTTGAAATCGTTGCCCTATTACAATGATCCCATGGTTGTAACACACAAGTGAAGCTTTTGCTAGCCGTGTTGGGAACCCATCCCACTGCAGAGATCGGCATAGTCAGGAGGTGGAGCCCCCGATTCCACCACCTCCACTGCCGATGGACCAACACGTGCAACTCGCTATGCTCACATAGCAAGTTCAGACGCTAACCATGGCAGTGCATCGGCTACAGCACCAGCATCGATCAATGGTGATGTAGCACAACCACGGACCCTCGTGGCCCCTATCGCCGTAGCTCACACTAGCTTTCGATCCTTTCGGGAGGGGCCATCACATGTGCAAGCCATCACATCATCCATGGAAAGGCCAGCATGCACCGGGGGAGGGGTGCTGGAATAGTTTGGCCAGCCGGGGGAGCCACTCTTTGGTCTCGAATTGTGACGGCTCCTCGCACCAATGGTACCGGAGCTGCAAGGGGCTGAAGCATGAGCTCCCCCGATCTCCGCCTTCCTCCACTTTGACAGCCTCGATTGAAGGGTCGACCGACGAAGCCATCCGGCGATAGGCTGAGGAGTGCTTGGAAGAACATGAGCATAGGCTGGCCGACCTTGTCCACTAGCTCGCCAACTTCTAGGGCTCTTCCCGTGAGCGTGCGAGCTACGATGCTCGCCCTCCTCTCTCCCGCCGGATTCAAGAGGAACCAATCCCCAACTGGTTCTACATATCCCAATTAGATCCCTACGGTGGGATCACAGATCCCCTCGATCACCTTGAGAGCTACAAGATCCTTATACCGGTCCAAAGGGCAATGGATGCCCTTCTCTGTATTGCCTTCTCAGCTATGCTTCGAAAAGTGGCTCGAGTCTGGTATTCCTGTCTCGAGCCAAGGAGCATTGACTCATTTGAGCAGCTAAAAAAGAAGTTCATGGCCCACTTCGATGCCGTTGCAAGGTGCTATAAGAAGTCAACAATCTCTTTTTTGTCCGCTAGTAGAATCATGAGTCCCTCAAGGACTACGTGACATGCTTCAAGATGGCCACCTTAGAGATCTACAACCTAGATGGGCTTGTTGCCATGCTGGCCCTGAAGAGAGGGCTTAGGACCTCCAGTTTCACCTACTCCCTCGATAAGAAGCTCCTCAAGTCCTACTTGGAGCTCTTACATCGTGTCTAAAAGTATATCTGCGCGGAGAAGGCCGATCGCACTCGAAGGGAGCTTCATGGGAGGCCCCTAAAGAGGTAGGCCCGCAAGGAGGCGAGGAGCCAAGTGAGCCCCAAGGGCAGAAGGTCGTTCAACCTTCCGGGCAAACCCCAAGCCAAAAGGCATCCCTATCAAGGATAGGGAATACATCCCTCTCCTCACCCCAAGAGCCAAATCCTAATGAAGATCGAGGGCGAGCACGTTTTGCACCGCCCTCCCCTACTGAAGCCATTCGATGAACGCGACAAGTCCAAATACTATCAATTCCATCGAGACCACGATCATGCTACCAAGAATGCCGCCACCTGAAGAAGGAGATCGAGGAGCTGATCCGGCTGGGCTACCTCAGAAAGTTTGTTGGGGGAAGAACTCTATCCGGACCCAAGGTGTTGAGGCCCACCATACCATCATTGACAACCAGCCCATGGAGAAGCCGATGGGGATGATCACCTGGGAGCAGGTCGAGGGCCGAAGAGGGCTAGGGGGAGGAGAGAGCCAATGTTGTAATCTCTTTTATGGAGGGAGATCTGGTGAGAATAAAAAACTTGAATAATGAGGCTGTTGTCATAAATATAACAATAACAAAATATCCTGTAAAAAAGGTTATGGTTGATAGTGGAAACTCCACGGATATCATTTTTTATGATATTTTTGAAAGGATGAATCTGTTCCCTTACTTGCTAAGACCAGTCTTTATGCCCTTGGTCAGCTTCACCAGAGACTCTATCGAGGTTAAGGGAGAAATTACTCTCCCGATTATGGTTGGATCACCGCCTTGGCAGAGCATGGTCTTGATGACATTCACCATTGTCAGACTCCTCTCAAGTTACAATGCGATCCTAGGATGGCCCGGGCTAAACTTGCTTGATGCGATTATCTTGACCAAGCGGCCCCTTGTCCGATTCTTGACCTTGTATGGGATCGGGGAGATGAGAGAAAGCTAGCAGGCAGCCCGGCATTGTCTGCAAACCATCCCCGGGGTCTGGGTAGCTGAGGAGAGTCTTGCGGTAGACCAACTAGATCAAAGAGAGCAGAAGGCAAAGGGGGGAACAGTCGAGCACCTACTATTGTTCCCCCTTGAAGAAAATCCCTCGATGACAGTGCTGGTGGGAGCCCTTCTAGTCGAGGAGGAAAGAGCCTGGCTGCTCGGCTTCCTACGAGCGAATGCAGATGTCTTCACCTAGATTGCATCGGACATGCCGGGGATCCCTCCTAAAATAATTACACATAAGTTGAATATCGATCCCAAGAGCCGACCGGTCTGACAAAAAAAAATAGCTTTGCACAGGATAGGCAGAGGGCTATAGATGAAGAGGTCGAAAAATTATTTATCGTGGGCTTCATCCAGAAGTGCATTATCCTTGCTAGCTCATAAATGTAATCATGGTCAAGAAGGTTAGTGAAAAATGGAGAATTTGTGTAGACTACACTGACCTTAACCGAACGTGTCCAAAGTATAGCTTTCCACTATCTAAATTTGATCAGCTCGTGGATGCGACATCAAGGCATAAGCTACTCAGCTTTATGGATGTATTTTTGGGATATAACCAGATCCGTATGGACCTCGAGGATGAGGAGCACATTGCATTTGTGATGGACAGGGGTACATTCTGTGACAAAATGATGCTGTTTGGCCTAAAAAACGTGGGAGCAACTTACCAGTGTCTAGTTAGCAAGGTCTTCAAGGATCAAATAGGCTGCAACATGCAAGTCTACGTGGACGACATGCTTGTCATAAGTAGCTAAGAATCAAACCACATTGCAAACATGAAGGAAGCTTTTGATAATCTCCACCTTCACCGAATGAAGTTAAACTCGACGAAATGCGCGTTCAACATTATGACAGAGAAATTCCTAGGTTTCATGATCACTTAGCACGAAATCGAGGCAAATCCAAAGAAGATAAGGCAATCATAGATATGAGACATCCGACCTCAAAAAAGGAGGTCCAGCACTTGACTGGCCACGTCACCATCCTCAGCCAGTTCATCTCGTGCTTTACCAAGCACTGTCTGCCATTCTTCAAGGTGCTATACAAAATGCATGACTTTACCTAGTTAGAGAAATGCAGGGAGGCTTTCAAGGGGCTGAAAGAATTCCTCGCCTCACCTCTCTTGCTCTCCAGATCGAAGGCAGGGAAGGAGCTCCTCCTCTATCTGGCTGTATCCCTAGGCATGATCAGCTCAGTGCCGGTCCGCATCTATAAGGACGATAACCAGAAGCCTGTCTACTATACTAGTAAGGTGCTGTGCAACATGAAAATCAGGTACACCCGATCCAAAAAAATATTTTTTATTTATCATGTCTGCTCAGCATCTTAGGCCCTACTTTCAAGCTCATCCAATTATGGTCCTTACTGACCAACCTTTGAGGGCCATTCTAAGTCGACCGGATACTTTAGGTGCCTGGCCAAGTAGGCGATGAAGCTTAGCGAGCTTGATATCTCGTACCGCCCGAGATCATCCCTGAAATCCTAGGTCTTGGCCAACTTCTTGGGGAATGAGCTTGGGCAGACCATGACTTGGAGGAAGCCCCCTCCGAGCCAGTGTGACGACCACCTGATAAGGGGACAATGTAGATCCTCCATGTCGACGATGCAACAAACTCAGGGGAAAGTGAAGCTGTCCTCATCCTTGCTAACTCAGATGGAGTGGTAGCCGAGTATGCATTATGCTTCCTCTTTAAAGCAATGAACAACTAAGCCTAATACAAGGCACTCTTGGTGGGGCTAAGGGTTTTGCACAAGCTGGGAATAATGAGGCTAAGGGTCTTCATTGATTTGCAACTCATGGCGGGATAAGTCACCGGCAAGTTTGAGGCTCGAGATCCTCTCATGGCAAAATACCTAGATGAGGTGTGCTTCTACACAATGAGCTTTCAGCACTTCGGCATCTTTCAAATTTCTCAGGGGGAGAATGCCCATATTGATGCTCTCTAGGCTCGCAACCTTGCCCGACTCCTCGCTGGGACGAACATTTATTAAGTACCCGGAGACCCCCAGCTTCGGGACGATGGGCGAGGTTTAGCAGGTCACTTACAAGCCAACTTGAATGGATCCCTATATCAAATACATAGCCGAAGGTATCCTGCCTGAAAACTACACGGAGGTTGGCTTTCTGAAGTAGAAGGTCGCCCGATTTATGCTGATGGATGGGCAACTTTACTGGAGGTCCTATTCTTATCCCTTGCTGAAGTACTTGAGACCTTCGGAGGTTGCCTATGTCCTCTAGGAGATCCACAAAAATATTTACGGAAATCATGTGGGGGGCTAAAAGTTGGCCTATAATGCTTTGAGGCTAGGTTACTATTGGGACATCATGCAAGAGGATGCAGTCGAGTTCATGCGAAAATGCGATCGCTACCAGTGACATGCTCACATCCAATGGCAATCGACTTCTCCATTATCCCAGCTTTTCTCCTGCTAGCCATTCATCCAATGAGGGATGGATATACTAGGGCTATCTCCACCAGCATCCAGCTAGCAGAGGTATCTGATCATCACCATCAACTACACCAAGTAGGTGGAAGCAAAACCCCTGACCGAATGACTAAGGGCAAGATGAGATCCTTCCTCTGGAAGTCAGTCATCTACCATTTTTATCTTTGTCATACCATCATCATCGACAATGGACAGTAGTTCAGGCATTCAGGGAGTTCTGTGCCAACCTAAACATCCACCATCACTTCACGTTGGTGGGCCACCCACAAGCAAACGGGGAGGTCGAGGTAATGAACCGGACCATTCTCCAAAGGCTTCGCACCAGACTAAATAAAGCGAAAGGCCGGTGGGTGGAAGAGCTTCCCAGTGTGCCATGGGCCTACCACATTATGCCTCAAACCATGATGGACTAGATACCATTCAATTTGATCTTCGGTACCGAAATGGTAATACCGGTAGAGATTAGCTTGCTGACACTGTGAGTGGAGCAGTTCGATGAGTCAAGCAACCCAGCTCGCTTCCTTGTTAATCTTGACTTGTTGGACAAGACAAGAGATAAAGCCCATCTCCGTATGACCGCGTACCGATAGTGAGTGGCTGGCTATTACAACCCACGCGTAAATCTTAAGGCCTTCCACCCAGGAGACCTCATCCTGAGACGAGTAGAGGTGTCCCAACCCGGTGAATGCAATAAGATATCTCCAAATTGGAAGGGCCCCTACAGGATGGTCGAAGCATTGCACCAAGGAGTCAATCGAATTGTCGAGCTTGATGGCACCCAAATCTCGTGAATATGGAATGCCAAGAACTTGAGGATGTACTATCAGTAATGTATATCCCCTATTCAGGAATGGAATGAAAAGCTCTTCAATAGAATTACTCGACCTCACCTTTTTAGAGAATGCCCATCCGCTAGACCCCAGGTCTGGCAAAGTTTTATGGGATGCTCTACAACACCGTCCCTCCGGATGGCCTGCTCCAAAGGATCCGTGCCCATCCATCAGACCCGAGGTCTGGTGAAGTTCGATGGGATGCTCTACAGCACCGTCCCCTCGGATGGCCTGCTCCACAGCACCCGCGCCCATTCATCAGATCCCAGGTCTAGCGAAGTTCGACGGGATGCTCTACATTACTATCCCCCTGGATGGCCTGCTCCACAATACCCATGCCCATCCATCAAACCCCAAGTCTAGCGAATGATGTAGAACGAAAGCTCTGATACCAAAATTGATGCAGAACAAAAAAGATGATACGATACAGAAGTAAATAAAATTAATGTATTTATTATTTATTTTTTATATATATTTTTAGAAGTTGGCTTTGACTCAAAGAAAAGTTAAACTAAATTGAAAGAAACTATATAATAATTGAAAGCACAATTCAAAGAAACTAGATTATCAGAGTAGTTCAGAAGTAAAGGATCACTGGGGGTTGAGAAACTCCCAGACCTAGGGTTTCGCTCTGAACTTTCAACAGGACAGAAATAAAGAGAAGGGAAGGGTTATGTACCAGGCAGTGATCTTCACAGAGTTTGGTGGAAGGACTCTCTCGAGCAGATTGTTGGATCCTCGGATTCGGATATCTTCGCAATGGATCCTCCAATACTGGCCCTTTGGCAGAGTTGGCTTCTCCTGAACTCAGGATCTGGGAAAGAAGAAGAACAAGTTAAGGAACCAGATACTCAAAGAAAGGATTTACCAGATAAGAAGAACTTAAAAAAAATTGATGTTGCTGAAATCCTGATTCTCCTAGATGCTGATCTGACTTCCTCTGGGATTTGCTCTGTATTCGAAGTAGCCGATCTGGACCTGGATGTTGGTGGTCGGCCTCTACTTGGAAGAGAGAGGCCGTGAGATGATGAGGTAGATTAGGGTTGGATGATTGGTGGAATGAAGAAGATGATGGGCGGCTAGGGTTTGGAATTGAAGTGGTAACCTAGGATTTTGGTAGGGTTTTGGGGTTGGAGATCTCACACCTCCTCAAGGTTCTTAGGGAACCCGGATTTACTCCCTCACGGAGCTCAACACCTGAATACAAGTGCAGAAGAGAGAAACACAAAGTTGCTCACAAAGAAATTGATTTCATTCATCATTAAATTCAAGAGTTACATAGAGTTGAATATATAGACATAACAAAGAAATAAAATTTATACATTTTCCATGTGGGACTAATAGGACTAACCCACACTTTAGGCATCAAATTCTCTTCCCAAGACTCCTTCCATGAGTGGGCAGCCCAAAAACTCCAAGAAAACTTGAAAATCAGCTCCAAATGGCAGGTTATGGGGGTGTCTCCTAGTATCTCTCCATGAATCAAGAATTTTCCCTTCATGGTTTGGCTCATTTGGACACCTCCTAGTCTTGCTCCACAAGTTTAAGCTTCTTCCTTTCATGGCTTTGGCACTTTTGGAAATTTTGGGAACCTCCTTGAATTCCTCCCCAAGACATGCTCTCTTCCTTTTATAACTTGGATTTTTATGGAACATTGTGGGGCACCTCCTTGATCCTCTCTTCAAGAAAAATTCTTGCCATCCTGGCTTGGGTTTATCTGGAAGGAAATTGGCTCCTCCTTGGATTGAGGTATCTTGATGGATTTCTCTCTCAAGTGGTGCAAAAAAAAAGGAACTTACTTCTTGTGGTGTAGGGACCAAAGACACTGGATGGAGATATGGCGCCTCCTGGACTCTGGCGTGTGGCTGGGAGTGGGCGCCCACTTGCTTGGGCCTAGGAGAAAAAATGTGGCACTCTGGACCTTGACTTGACTGAAAAAAAAGTGGCACCAACCTGGAGAAGACCTAGACCACTACTAGACTTGTACTGAGTCAACATGACTCAACAAAATTTAAATTGCAGGGAAATACAGACTCAAGACTAAAATTGAGTTGACCAAGTCAACCCTTATTACAAAACCAGAAAATCCTAATTCTTCGGGCAAGGTCAATCAGAGATCCAGATGGAGCCCTGAAGTCTTCTTCTGAGTCTGGTGCCCGCACCAGCGAAGCTCGACCGGTTCTCTACAGCACCATCCCCCCGGATGGCCTACTCCACAGCACCTGTAACCATCCATCAGACTTCAGGTCTGGCAAAGTTTGATGAGATGCTTTATAGCACCATCCCCTTGGATGGCCTGCTCCACAGCACCTACGTTCATCCATTAGATCCCAGGTCTGGTGAAGTTCAATGGGATGCTCTACAGTACTATCCCCAGGATGGCTTGCTCCATAGCACCCATGCCCATCCATCAGACCCCAGGTATGGCAAAATCTGATGAGATGCTCTACAGCACCATCCCCCTGGATGGCCTGCTCCATAATACCTGTGCCCATCTGTCAGATCCCAGGTCTGGCGAAGTTCGATGGGATGCTTTATAGTACCATTCCCCCAGATGGCCTGCTCCATAGCATTCGTGCCCATTCATCAGACCCCAGGTAGCTTGACGGGATGCTCTACAGCACCGTCCTCCCAGATGGCCTACTCCATAGCACCCATGCATTTTCATCCAACCCTCGGGTCGGGCGAAGTTCGGTGGGATGCCTCACAACACGATATGCTCCACAACCTGGTGGGCTTGTCCCACTGACTCAGTAGCGAGCAAAGCCTGGCGGGATGCCCTATAGCACCATTCTGCTGCCCCGCAACCTGAAAGCTAGGCCGGGTGATGGGCACATAAAAAAAGAAGAGAAAAGGAGAGAAGAGAAAAAAATGAAGGAAGAAGAGTCGAGTTAGCAAAATACTTCAATTCATTATCGAAGGGAATTTTACAAGGAAAAGAGCCCCCGATAAGTCGAGGAGCTCAACAAAATATTTCAGATACAGAAAAGAAGGAAGAAAAAAAAGCCCTACAACTATTCACGGCCACCAGACTTGAAGGCCTCCACGGTGGCATCGATCATCGCCCCCGTCTCGACCATCACCCTTGCGATGGTCTCCTGCACTGAGCCTGGTTGGGCCAGCCATGTAGCAACCACAACAACTGGGATGCTTAGGATGGAGCCGGGTCAGCCTCGGGCTCGACGGCTTCAGCTGGGTCAGCCCAGATCAGAGGGTCTATCCTGCCCCTCGCTCCCTCAAGTTCGTCAGTGACTATGTCATGCAGGTTCGAGATGTTGAAGACTTGCACCACCTTCTTCTTGCACTTCTCAAAGCCCTTGCATAAGGCATCGCAGATCGCTTCGCTCATCTCATCCTCAAACTCTGTTGAGATCTTGCACCACACGACCACATGGGCTGCCTCTTCCCTCGCCGCTCCAACCACCGCCTCCGTGGTGGTGGCCTTCACCTCGGCTGCCATAGCTTGATCCTCCACCAAGCCCAGCTGCATCCAGAGAGCATGCAACTACCCCTCCTGGCGGAGCATGATGGTTGTGGACTCAACGAGAGGGTGATGTACTTTGTCTTGTTTGTGATCTTGGTTTCATAGTCCCTTATCGGCTCCTCGAGATTGGTGATGGAGTTCTGAGAACTCTCGAGCTTGACCTCCAACTCCTTCACTTGGACCTCTAGGCTCGGAACCTGGTCCGCTAGGGCCCTGGGTTTTGCCTCGGTGGCGTCAGCCCTGTTGCGAGACTCCGCATCTCGTCAAGCCAATATCCAGCATGCATCCTTGAAAAGAAAGGCATCCTGGATGACCTAGGGATAAGAATCAAGGAAAATTGATTAGCTAACCTTTTATTCCCCAAATTCAAAGCTCGATGGGAGTACAAAGGACTTACCGTGAGTAGCTAGGGAAAGATCCTGGAGCTAGTCTCACCCACCATGTGAGCGCTCCTCTCCCTGCGATCCCAGGGCTGCAGGATGAAGCCCAGCAACCTCTCCGCTAGACTTGCATCGTGAGTGACCGACACATTGGGCGACACCATTGTGGAGACTCTAGCCACTCTAGGGGTTGGAGCCACGAACGAGGAGGGGCGGTCGATGCTGGGCTTGATGGCTGGACCCCTACTATAGTAAAGGCCGTGGGCAGTTGGCACCCTCTGCTCAGCAGCGATGCCCGCCTCGGGAGATGACGGGATCGATATGATCTCGGGAGTGGCTGGAGGGGTTAAGGGGGTCTCTCCCCTGGCTTAGTGGTCCCCTGAATCCCGGGATCACACCCCGATAGCCTCTGCAACTGGTGCTGAAGCTTCTTGAGTCCCTCTCCCCGAGGCCCCTCTAATGATTCCTCGCGAGACTCTCCTCTACTCCCCATGGGGCTTCTTCGCTAGCTTCTCCCGAGGCTTCGTTGACAAGGCCTACTTATGGGACATCTACGGATCCTATCAACAGAGAACTTCATATCTGCATTGGTGAGGAAAGCTCAATTAATTACTGGAAGCTATAAAAGAAAGCAGATCTTGGACCTTACCTAGAGATCAGATCGGGCTGATCCCAGCATCAAAAAAGTTCTACTCAAAGAGGAGGTCTCATCCATCGAGAACCCTCGAAGTGACAAGTTGGTCATACACCTCTTGATCAATAGGCTCCACCATGGTGTTGTGATTGGGAGATCATCGGGGTTGCTCCAAATCTAGTTGACTCTCTCAATCGAATCGAAAAGGTATCGGTTCTTCCATCCCTTGATGGAAGTGGGCAAGTCAAATCGAAGGGTCTTGGGATGGGGTGCAACAAACACCACCCCTTATCCGTGGGGTGGCACTTTAGGGTGAAGAGGACCCTGAAAAGGGAAAAACCCGACCATACCATGGAAATGGCACAGGATAATAAAAGAGCAGATAACCCTGAAGGAGTTCGGGGTGAGTTGGAATGGAACTAACATATAGTTATCTAAAAAAGATAGGATGAAAGGATGGAGGGGGAGTCGGAAGCTAGCTAGGAAAAAGTCTTTGTACAGGGTAATCTAGCCTAGCTCGCCTGAGGTAACCCGCTCATTCAGGCTCGGGGCTATAATTTTGATAGATTCTGGGATCCCATATACCCCCCGGAGGTGAAAGACATTCGTCCTGGTCATCACCGAAGCGGCGCCGATGGACCCACCAGGTCCTGGCTCGAGGATGATAGGGGAGGAGGCAAGGTAAGAAATTGGAGTCCACCATCTGATAGGGATCTCGAGGGGACCGAAAGGGGACATCTCCTCCTCCTCATTATCCGAGGGAGGAGGCCTAGACCGAGACGACTCAGCCACACTCAAGCAACCTAGGGAATGCTCCATGGAGCAGCATCCGCCTCTAGAGAAACTTATGGGCAATCGAGGAACAGGAAGAAGAAAAGAAGGCCTAAGGCTATGGACAAGAAATGCTCCCTTGGTACAGACCAGAAGGGAAGGGGAGAATGGAGATAAGGGACTAACCTGCATAAGGCTGGGGTTGTAGTTTCCAAATATGGGGTGAGGGGCCCCTTTTTCTCATTTGTTGCTCCTTCTCCCCTTGATCGCTTTGAAAGGACACGATAGAGCAGGATATCTTTTCGAAAGAGACAGCAAAATCCCTCTTGAAGCCATATCCAACGGTCAGAAGTGACCCTTCCCTCCACCGGCCAATGAGATTAGGATGCGTGTCAGCATCCATCGCTTGAGGTGCTTGGTTCACACAAACCGCTATGCTGGGATATATGAAGGCATCATTTCAGATCGCACCCCCCACTGATGTGGCAGCTCCTGGTTGGCGGATTCATGATTTGCAAACCGTCAAAGGTCACAGCAATTAATGACGGGCCCAGAGGCCCTTCATGTTAGCAGCATCAAATTACTCCCTTCACCCCAAACTCGAAAAACCCATAGCACATTCTAGGACTCAGGAGTGGGGGGCATCTGATGTGGCTGACTACTGATGTGGCACCCATGCCCGACATGGCTAACTGCTGATGTGGCACCCATAGGCCATGTCCCAACCGAGTAGAGCTCTTGGCCATGGGAGGATCATCCCCTCCACAGTTCGAAGCAGGAAATGGATCGAAGATGCAATAAAAAGTTACAACCCCTGGTGGGCATGTGCAACCCGTTTGGTTCCAATGCCATGGTAGAGCACCGGATGGCGACTGGGGGTGCTGATGAGGGATGGGATTCTAATCTAACACATGATGACATGAAAGAGAGCAACATAAAAAAAAATCATATAAGAAAGCAATGATTTTTGATATTTTTTAAGGTTTCGTTCCCGAAAATAGCTAAGACTAGGTTAGGTTTCATGCAACAGTTAGAATTCCTACCCACATGCTAAAACTATCAAAGACAAAAGAAAAATTAGAATCCTAGGTCTAAGAAGGCCTACTAGGTGCATGTTCAATCTTCAACAAAATAGACAAAGTGAGGTGGGATGGGGTCTACATGCCTAGCAATGATTGTCTTGATGTCGTAGAAGAGATCTCTCAACTCAGATTGGTGCCAGGATTATCAGATCATTGTCCCGCGAATCTGCCGACTTTTATCAGCTGCGTTCAGAGGCAAGGAAGACGTCATCCAAGGGGCATGGCACTGAAGAAATCCTGCAAACGTCAGGGGTTAGCTATAAAGCAAATAAGAAACCAGAAGTATGGAATTAGGATTTTGAAAGAAGGAAGAATCGGGGTTTGCTGAAGCTGGTGGCCTGGGGTGGAAGAAGACTCCTTACTTATGGATGCCTAGGGCTTCTTCTCTTTGGGACGGATTAGGGTTTGGAAGAAGATGCTTTGGTTGGCTAGGGCTTGGAGAGATTAGGGTACACAAGCAACACTCACACCTCAACAAGAGAACACACAAGAACACAAGCTTAACAAAATTTCAACAGAGTTTTGATTCATGAATAAGAGTTGATTACAAGAGGGGAAGGGATGGGATATTTATAGATGTTACCATGCCCTCTCCTAGTTAGGATAGGAATATAAAATCTGATAGGAAAAAGGATTACAAGGTTACTTAGAACTAGGAGTACATAATTTGAGTAGAAATAAAATAAGATCTCCTTGTTAGAATTGGTCTTCTCTCCTTCTTTGACGTGGTCAAAAGCTCCCTTTGGGCTTGGAAGCCTAAATGGATTTGGGCTTGAACTTTAGGGTAGCAAGGGCATCCTCCAAAATGGGCTTGGGCATGGCCTTTAAAGCTTGGGTGCGGCCTTTAAAGCTTGGGCGCATGGGCTTTGTACATGTCCCCTGGTGGGTTGGAAACTCCTAGGTACCCATTTGAAGTTGGACTATAATATACTTAGGGCACCATGGGCTTCACTTGAAGTTAAACTTCTGGGCTGGGGCGCCTGGAAGAGGAATATTTTGGGGTGGCCCTAGAATCTTCATATATGAAGGCTTTATGGGCTTCTGCTTGACTTCTGCTTTGGTGCTCCTCCTCTTATATAAACCTGGACTTGTACTAGCCTAACACAAACTTATAAGACTCAATTGGACTGGACCGAGGTTGAGATAACTCAACTTATTACAGGACTCACTCAACTCAGCTGAGCTAACTTCATTACAAAACTCTTAACTAGACAAACTTTATTACAAAACTTGATACATCATTAAGGGTTCAAAATTGATTAACACACGGCTTAAAGAACAAATTGAAGTTTGAAGTTTATAACTGATCTTATGTCCCCATCAATTCTCCCGGGGTGGGAGGAACTTGACTCTATCGAGAGTAAGAAGGTCATTCTGGCTCAGGCACTGCTCTGACGGGTCTGGGTTGAGGCGTTGCGGATCCTCTCGATGTTGGAAATTATGTCCCAAAGCCAATGTCTAGGCTGTAGACGGTTGTGCTATCTTTGTATTTATATATGAATTCTTTTTAATAAATAAAAGTTATTTATTTTGGCTGACCATCATATTTACATTTTTCTGTAAAGAACTCTTGTGTGATGGAGTCCTTAGAACTACATTGTTTGATATAAAGAGGATATATCAGGTAGTTCTTAAACTGGTTCACAACCAAAGGATACATCGTTATAGGATGATGATGTATCAAGTATAGGTTGTTGTATGTCACATTTGTTGGTTGTCCTCTTAACCAAGGAGTGTGGAGACACTGGTGTGACATGCAAGTAAAATGTATGACATTTCACTTAATGTGACCATCTGCAGAGCTCCTTTTGCCAAAGGGTTGCTCACGAAGGGATATGGGTATATGTGTCCCTCAGACCTGAGATCACCATGGCAGCTTGCAAGCAACTCACTGTACTTTGGTACCGGACTACCTGGATTTCTAATTCAGTGACGGAAGGTTTCTGGGTGCAGTCAAGTACTTGTGGAGCGGTGGTGGATCAAGATGGAATTGACCTCTCCAAATAGTTTGGAGTGAATGACTCACTATGTCTCAATTCAGCAAAACCTTGGCCAGGATAGTTCTTGTGAGGAGTCACAGAACTTGTGAGGTTGAGACATGATCTGGATAAACCAAATTAGAGTTGGCAGTCTAACCCTAGGTCATCTTGAGCATTGTGAGGTCAAAGGGATGAATTATACGGCAACCATATGCCAAAGGATCTTGTGAGGTGCTCTGCATATTCGACCTATCCGAACGTCGGGTATCATTGCTAGATGAGGACTTTGACTGGTACTGAAAATATTCCAGTGCTACCGACTTAGTGTTCGAACCTATGGGATCACACATCATAGAGAATTTCTATATGATCTTTTGGCTAATCAATGATTGAGAATCGTTTGACGTCACTAGAGGTCAATTTGATTGACCAGATTTCAAGTGTCGATACTTGGAATTTTGCAGGTGTCGACACTTGGTGAAGTGTCGATACTTGGCAATTTTCGAGTGTCAACACTTCCTATGATGAACAGATTTTTGGGAGGATTTCGTGGGAGAATTTTTTGGACAGGTTTGACATGGTTTGAATTTCGAATTCAAACCAGTTTTGGCTCCAAGGCTTTATGGTATGAAAGTCACACTTACCTTAATGGGTTGGACCCATTTGGAATGGCCTTGATCCTCTCCCCCTTTCTCTCCCCTCATCTCTCCTCCTTCCTTCTTCTCCCTCTCATGGCTAATGAGGGTCATTCTATAGGCTGCAGAGGTTACAACAACAATAAAAGAAAACTTTGAGAGAGATAGAGAAGGGTTGTGAGAGTTCTAGGGATTGGGTATGAGCAACCTAGCACTCTAGCTAGGTCTTGGGAAGAGAGGTTTTGCGAAAGGGTTCTTGCTCTACTCCTAGTCTTCTTGGAAGAAGAAGATCGACCATGGATCCCGAAGAGCTAGCACTCTGAGAGAGTTGATCAGAGTCGAGCCCAGGTGTGGATTTCCTGTAGAGGCCAGACGCATGTGTGGCTCGAGCACCCTCTTCCTTTCCACAGCACTTCCACTGCTTCTCTCAGAGGTATAAAGGTATGGTACTTTTATATATATTCTCTTGGTTTTGATGTTATATGCATGCTAGATCTTTATACTAGTTTCTGTTATGAGCAGATCGGTAGATCATTTAGATCTATCTACCAAGCCTTCCGCTGTGCATGCTTTAAAATTATTTTAAAATGCATATTCTTCTACCCTCTTTTCTTGCATATTGTATGCTAGGTGTAGGTGCTTTTCACCTTCACTCAAGTGATCCACGAATCCTCAGATCTCGGTCAACCTTGCCAATGAACCAAGTGACATGGAAGCCTTTGATCCTGGTACTAGTGGCTTGGTCGTCCAAGATACGCTCAATCAATCCTCTCACAGGCTAATTTGATGGTGGACACTCAGGGTTGGATTTGCTCTCAAAGAAAGGGTTAGGCTCAATCTCACTGGATATCATTGATGGCTCCTTATACTCAACTAAGTTTGAGATATTGAAAGTTGAGTTTAATGCCTAATTAGGTAACTCAGGTACTAGGTCCAACTTTCTTCATCACTTTGATGGATACAGCTCATAGGTATGTAGCCTAATTGTTACAAGATTTTTCTAGCGAACTCTTAGACTCTTTTCAGGAATTAACCATGTTTTTTATAAAACATTGCTTACATTAATCTTATGATTAATTCCTCATGCAAATCTCTAATCATGCATTACAAACGACACACAACGACTCCTATTGATATGTAGATGAAATACCTAATGCGGGCGAATGACTCATGCCAACACTTATTAATATGCAAACTTGACTAACTCTAAACTACAACTGTGGGTGTAACCCTTTGTCAGGAGGGTGACATGCAGATGAGAATGGTGCATGTACTCCTACTAAATGCCATAAAGTATACCAGAAATACGATGCAAACCTAATATGCACAATTAATGTATACAACATGCTTACTTTAATAAAATATAGTCTAGTGGTTAGATAAACATGAGAAGCTTCAGAAAAGGGCAAAAAATAAGAGGCAGATTCAGGATTAGTTTGGTAAGGTAGAAAGTAAGAAAAGGGATTGGGGTCGATCATATAGAATAGGATGTAAGAAGGGATGTCAATGATTAATCTTAGACTAATGAGGTTGACCTTATGGGATTGATGTCTATTTACAGAGTCTATCTTATGGAAAAATGGGTCACTAATCGCAGGGAAGAGATCAATTGGAGTCAAAGGAGTGACTTCATCCTGAGAGTACTGATTTAAAGAGATCAGGTCCTTAATAAATTCTTCTGATTCTATCTCAGTACTGGGCTCTGTAATTGGGCTTTGTTCTAGTGGCTCCTCAAGTAAGAGTCTAATAGTAGGGTTGGGTTCTATCTGGGTATCCACCTGGTCAACTAATTCTGGATTGGTTTCTACTTGGGTATGGTCAAGGTCGACTAATTCTAGGTCATCTATAGGTATCTCTTCTTCTTCCTCCTCATACTCCACTAAGCTCACATCAGCTTCATATATCTTCTCTTCTAGGTCATCCTGGTGAACCAATGGGATGGTAAGAGGGGGTTGACTAAGAAAAAATTGACTGATGACTGGGATGGTAGGGGTGGGTTGGCTAAGGGGTTCTTGACTAATACTAGGCTTAAATCTAGGAGTATTAATCCAATGGGATTCAGATTGATTAAGAAAAATTGGACTGGCACTTCGCTGATACCTAAGGGTACTAATCCTATTAGGTTCATAGGATACAGGCTTAGATATATGGGTATGGGTTCTTGGGACTCATAGGACATGGGTACACAGAGTCTGGATTCTGAGGATCTGGGTGCATAGGAGCTAGGGTCATAGGATTTGGAATCAGATCTATAGGTTAGGGATCTTCTGGGTTCAGGGTATAGGGCTCTCCTAGGGTTAGGCTCCCGATAGGATTCCTGGCATTGGGTTCTCCTAGGGTTGGGCTCCTGATAGTGATGGGGGACAGAATCAGGATAGGATCGTTGGCGAGCTGAGAAGTCGCCGAAGATTAGGGTATCCTATTTTTTTTATTTTTTTATATTTTTCTATGGTGGCGGCGAAGGACAAATAGGGATGGAGGATAGGAAAATTGGATACTCTAGGACTTGGAACTTACATTCACAGAGAGACATCTCATCCCTAGGGAATCTCACCTAAATCGCTACCTGGGGCTGTGAAGGAAAATCTCTAAGACCTAGAGGGGACTCAACGGGGAAAAGGGGATAACTAGGGTCTCTCACCCTCGAGCTCGAAAGAGAAGGACTAGGGTCTTTCACCCCTCAACGCCCGAAGGCGAAGGACTAGGGTCTCTCACCCCTCGACACCCGAAGGTGAAGGACTAGGGTCTCTCACCCCTCGACGCCCGAAGGCGAAGGACAGACGGGCCTCTCACCCTCTCCATAGGCAAACGAAAAGAAAAACTCTTTTAAAAAAATTCTTTATTGACCAAACTCCTTTTTTTTTTTTTTAAAAAAACTGAGGGTGGTATTTATAGACCTGTCCAACCCTCATTTGAATTTGAATACAAGATAAGATAATAAATATAAGATAGGATAAGATAAGCCTATCCATATCTCTATCCTAACCAACTAAATCCTAATTCAAAATCCAAACAAAAGATAAAGATAAATTTCCAAACTAATTTATTTGGATATCCTCCGAGATATGTGCAGCTCCAAGATTCATGCTTACTCCAGGATCCGTGCTGGAAATGTCTGGGAAAACTTGACTATGTCAAGTGTGGATCAGCAGGGACTCTAGTGAACTGCATCCAATCAAAAGAGGGTCGCTCTGAAAATGGTGTAGCTTTGAGAGTGGTGTGGCTTTGAGAACCGTGCATTTTGAAATTGGCAAAAGGGACTTGAATTGGCAACAAGAACTTGAAGTCAGCAAAGTGAACCGGCTTGCTTTGAGAGCGTGTCAGAGGAGAAGTCAGCTTCGAACGCCGGGTTGCATTCACGTTCGTGCAACAGCTTCTCCTTCTCCTTCATGGAGCGTTGTAGGGTGGAGCAGGGGAGGAATTCCGGGCAGACCTGGACGGGTGAAGACCGACCGGCAAGGCGGATCAAAGGAAGGCCGAAGGCGAGGAACACGAGGGAGGATCGAAGGTCACGGATGTCTCAGACGCGGGTGGTGCACCTGGGTGGGAGGGGGATGAGGTCCTCGCCGGTGGGGTGGAGGGATTCGTCGGTGGCGAAGGTGCCCAAGGTGTTCAACCGGTACACGAACAAATTGCATCGGTCTCTCTCGCCCCTTCCCCTTTGCAGAAAATTGGAAGAAGTTAGAAAATATAGATAAAGGAGGTTGCGTCCCGACTGTCGTATGTGGATTGGGGGTTTCGTGATGGAAAAATCAATCATGGCAGACGCGGAGGAGACAGAGTCCTTAATCTCGACCAAGGTTGGATCTGCAAGCCAGAGCACAAAGGGATCGGTCTCGTGCTGGTCGGCCACAGCTGGCGTCTCTACCGTTATAGGAAGCCAGGATCTGGAAGGGATCTCGAAGCTATTGAAGTTGAAGAGGACTGTAATCTTATTCGTGAGCTCCGAGCTCTGGTAGATGACATCCGTGGATCCGAGCTCCAGCACGCCACTCCCGACCGGGACGCAGACCATGGTCTGGAGGCCAAGATATCATGCCTGTCGTGCTCGTTCACAGGGTGCCAATGCCAGCCGGTTCGCGCCGGCGATCCCGTTGGGAGCATCGGCAAAGAGAGTTTGGCCAAGGAGTCCAGTGTCGTTGACAAACGACTGCATCATGGACACCAGAAAAAAAAACCACTCCATGTCGGTGACCTCCTCCACGGTTTCGTCGGGCGAGGACCCGCCAGTGCCACCGGAGATGAGCGAGTTAAGCTCCCGGAGCACCCGCTTTCGGTGCTCCTGTTCCACAGCGGCAGCATGGTTGGTAGCTTTCCGCTTCCGCTTGTCCTCCTCGCATCCCTTATAGTAGCCGTCGCCCCAGCCCAGCTGTGACATGCCGGAGGGGACGTCAACAGACGATTACCAGAAATCGTGTAGGTCCAAGTCTCCCTCGGCCCCTCGATCAGTGCTAGGAGCCGCTGTTGGAGGGTCTCCTGGTTGACATACGCCGGTGGAGGCACCGATCTGAGGAACTTTGGTCGCAGAGGAAGACGGTGGCTGTGAGCAGTGGAGCAAGAACAGGAAAGATGGAGAACGGCAAAATCGATAGGGAAAATCTGGGCTTGGAAAAGAAAAGTATCCTAACTTATCATGCCTGATACCAAAATTGATGGGGACAGAATCAGGATAGGATCCTCGGCGAGCTAAGAAGTTACCGAAGATTAGGGTATCTTATTTTTAAATTTTTTTTAATTTTTTTATGATGGTGACGAAGGAAAAAAGGGATGGATGATAGAAAATTGGATACTCTAGGACTTGGAACTTACATTCATGGAGAGACATCTCATTTCTAGGGCATCTCACCCATCCCACTACATGTAGCCTAGGGCATCCCACCCATCTCACTACATGCGGAGCCTAGGGCATCCCACCCCAAATCACTACCTGGGGCCGTGAAAGAAAATCCCTAAGACCTAGAGGGGACTCGACGGGGAAAAAGGATAACTAGGGTCTCTCACCCCTCGACGCTCGAAAGCGAAGGACTAGGGTCTCTCACCCCTCGACGCCCGAAGGCGAAGGACTAGGGTCTCTCACCCCTCAACGCCTGAAGGCGAAGGACTAGGGTCTCTCACCCCTCGATGCTCGAAGGCGAAGGACAGACGGGCCTCTCACCCTCCCCATACGGGACGAACGAAAAGAAAAACTCTTTTCAAAAAAAATCTTTATTGACCAAGCTCCTTTTTTTTTTTTTTTACAAAAAACTAAGGGTGGTATTTATAGACCTGTCCAACCCTCATTTGAATTTGAATACAAGATAAGATAATAAATATAAGATAAGATAAGATAAGCCTATCCATATCTCAATCCTAATCAACTAAATCCTAATTCAAAACTCAAACAAAAGATAAAGATAAATTTCCAAACTAATTTATTTTGGATATCCTCCGAAATACGTGCAGCTCCAAGATTTGTGCTTGCTCTGGGATCTGTGCTAGAAATGTCCCCATCAGATAGGATTCCTGGCATTGGGTTCTCCTAGGATTGGGCTCCCAGAGTGGGTCATGGTGTGGGTTCTCTTAGGATTGGGCTTAGCACGGATCCTATGGTTTTTCTCTAGAGTTCCTGACCAATCTCCTACCTGGTCAAACTTATTAGTTAACTGGTCAATCCTATGGATGCTTGGTTATTCAATTGGATCATTTGGTTAAATCTATGATTCAATTAGATTATCTAGGCGGTCAATTGGGTATTGGATTGGTCAAGCTTGTGGTTCAATTGGGTGGTTAATTGGGTATTAGATTAGTTTATTTGGGTGATCAATTGCTCATTCATGGCCTTAATGAGAGCTTCAAGATTGGATTCCATGGTTGAGCTGGGTTGGGGTTTAGACTGATTATATTAGGTTCTTGACCTAGTGGTCATGCAATCAATTAAACAAGGTGTATGATGCAGTCAGGCACATAAGGTGAAAATGGACTACAGTTTGCTAGACCTAGAGCCAAAATTGAATGGGTCTACTCAACTTACACTTAACTCAGCAGTTAATCCTTCCACTGCCAGTAAGAGGTGGGGTGGTGGGAGGCTCCCCTTGCCTGTGACAGGTTCCTAATTAAGTAACCACCAGTCCACTTAGGACGTTTGCCTCTGGACCTTATACACCAATTTTCAATAATAGCTGAGGAATTAAGTACACTAGTTGGCCCACACAACTCGGACCCGACCTGTTGGTGTCCCTAGATCACTAGAGCAAATTAGGTTGCTAATTGATTTTAATTAAGGCTTGGATTCTGATGCTGGGTGATTGTTTTGGGCCCATGATAGGTGATGAAATCCTGCTTTGGTCTGAGATAGGAAATTGCCCTTAACATTGATTGAATGAAATGATGACACTCGATGAGCCCTAATGCAACTAATAACAATCAGAAAATAAAAAAAATATTTTTTTATCTTTTATTAGGTGTCAAATTAATTTTAAGTTGGTTAAGTTATCAAACAAAATTTGGGCTTGGATGAGATGGGGTTTGGAAGTTGATTAGGTTAGGTTAAGTCAAGTATGCAGAAATCACATAAACTGAAATTAGGGTTTGATTTGATGCAAAAGTTAGCATAGATTTCAATGCAAAAAAATTTTGAAAAATTTACAAAACTGAGAATAATGTGTGAGGATGATTCCTACCAAATTTCATACAAAACAAAAATGGTATTATGATGCAAAACCTAGGACTTCTAACTGGGTGAAGAAAAAACATAGAATTCTAGTTAGGGTTTCTAGGGTGCCGATTTTTTGTAATTTTCAGTTATATAAAATCTAAGAAAAAATATCAGTAAAAGAGAACTCAACAGAGATGACGTGATGTAAATTCTAAAGAAAAGTAAAATACCTAAGATGGTGAATCAAACCTAAACTCGGACTCCTAGTGCAAATGACAGGATACAGATTTTGTTAAGGTTTTGTTTTTTGCTATTTTTTTGTTAATCTTGGATCTGAGAAATTTCACAAAAATAACAGAAAAATAGTGGACAAAACAAAGAATATTCACCATGAAAATCAGTAAAAAATTGAAACATTTTATGGGAGAAATAATTCTATGTTTTGAGGGGTTATGCAAAATTAAGGATACAGAAAAACTTAACTATGATGCATGAACATGCCCAACTGTGCTCTGATAACAAAAATGATGAGGGACGGGATTCTAATCTGATGCACGATGACATAAAAGAGAGGAACATAAAAAAAAAAATCAGATTAAGGAAGCAATGGTTTTTGATATTTTTTTAAGGTTTCGTTCCTGAAAATAGCTAAGACTAGGTTAGGATTTCATGCAACAATTAGAATTCCTACCCACAATCTAGAACTATCAAAGATAAAAGAAAAATCAAGATCCTAGGTCTAAGAAGGCCTACTAAGTGCATGTTCAATCTTCAACAAAACAGACAAAGTGAGGTGGGATGGGGTCTACATACCTAGCAATGATTGTCTTGATGTCGTAAAGAGATCTCTCAACTCAGATCGGCGCCTGGATGATCCGGTCATTATCCCACGAATCTGCCAATTTTTTATCAGCTATGTTCAAAGGCAAGGAAGACGTCATTCAAGGGGCATGGCACCGGAGAGATCCTGCAAACGTCAGTGGTTAGCTAGAAAGCAAATAAGAAATCAGAAGTATGGAATTAGGGTTTTGAAAGAAAAAAGAATCGAGGATTGATAAAGTTGGTGGCCTGGGGTGGAAGAAGACTCCTTCTTATGGATGCCTAGGGCTTCTTCTCTTTGGGGCGGATTAGGGTTTGGAAGAAAATGCTTTGGGCGGCTAGGGCTTGGAGAGATTAGGGCACACAAGTAACACTCACACCTCAACAAGAGAACACACAAGAACACAAGCTTAGCAAAATTCAACAGAGTTTTGATTCATGAATAAGAGTTGATTACAAGAGGGGGAGGGGTGGGATATTTATAGATATTCCCATGCCCTCTCCTAGTTAGGATAGGAATACAAAATTTGATAGGGAGAAGGATTACAAAGTTGCTTAGAACTAGGAGTACACAATTTGAGTAGAAATAAAATAAGATCTCCTTGTTAGAATTGGTCTTCTCTCCTTCTTTGACTTGGTCAAAAGCTCCCTCTTGGGCTTGAATGCCTAAATGGATTTGGGCTTGAACTTTAGGGCAGCAAGGGCATCCTCCAAATGGGCTTGGGTGTGGCCTTTAAAGCTTGGGCGCATGGGCTTTGTACATGTCCCATGATGGGTTGGAAGCTCCTGGGCACCCATTTGAAGTTGGACTGGAATATACTTAGGGCGCCATGGGCTTCACTTGAAGTTGAACTTCTGGACTGGGGTGCCTGGAAGAGAAATATTCTCGGGTAGCCCTGGAATCTTCATGTATGAAGGCTTTATGGGCTTCTGCTTTGACTTCTGCTTTGACTTCTGCTTTGGTGCTCCTCTTATATAATCCTGGACTTGTACTGGCCTAACACAAACTTACAGGACTCAATTGGATTGGACTGAGGTTGAGACAACTCAACTTATTACAGGACTCACTCAACTCGGCTGAGCTAATTTCATTACAAAACTCTCAACTACTAACTTTATTACAAAACTTGATTACAAAACTTGACACATCATTAAGGATTTAAAATTGACCAACACATGGCTTAGAGAACAAATTGAAGTTTGAAGTCTATGCCTGATCTGATGTCCCCATCAGGTGCAGTGTCACCATCTCCGTCGAACCTGTTGTGATGCTCGGGAAGGAACACCCTGCAAAGGGAAGGAGATGCTCCATCGAACCTGTGCCCCTTATAGAGAAGAGCTTTGCCAGGATCACAGGTCCTGTAGCACGCTGCCTGCATCCCTTGAAGAGGGGTGCTCTATCAAGACCATAAATCCTGTAACATGCCGCCTAAATCCCTTGCAGAGGAGTGCTCTGCCAGGACTCCAATTTCTATCCCATGGAGTCTATGAAGCCTGCACCCCTCTCAGGGGAGTGCATTGCTAGGGCTCCAGCTTTGTCCCGTGAAGTCCTGCGAAGCCTGCACCTGTCTCAGGGGAGTGCACTACCAGGACACCGACCCTGTTTAACGGTATCACTTTCTATATATAGGTAAGAGAGACCTCTGGTCAAGGTAAGTGGCAAGCAACTCCCACTGCTGAGAAGGAAGAACATCAAATATTTCATTCACTCTCTTCGCGATAGTCATCTAGGCCTCCATAACTAAGAATCTGTTGCCCTTGATCACCAAACTAACTTGACTATCGGAATGTCCCCGCCGGTACCCCAGCCCAAGTTTCTTCCTTGCTGGATCATTCGGCGGCCAGGAGTGTCTAGAGGCAAGGGGATCCAACCTCTCTCGAAGCGACTGACATAGTCCGGAGACCCATCAAGTCTACAGGTAGGGGCGATCTTGACAGCAACAGTATGTTTGGAATTTAAATAAAACATGACCGATCCCTAACTAACCAAATCTAGTTAACATATTACACCATACATAACAATTAACCAAAAACTGATTTGATTTTATTTTGGATTCTTATCAACCTTTTGCGACCTAACTTGGCATTTATTTTAACCAAGAGAATGGGTAAAAAAGGTAAAGCAAAGCATAGATGGTAGACCTGCCAAGCAAATTACATATCTAGAGATTTTTAATTACTGGATGATGATCTATTAAATATAGCAATCTCAAATCATTAGAAATCAGATTATCATAAAATTTGGATCACTGATAAATTATCATGGTGATTCCATTGGATCACCGACTGCCACCTTATTGATGCTTATTATTCTTTAATTTATTGTACTATATCTTTGGGTATAGTCATCTTTTATTTTAAAAGAAAAGAAAAAAATTAAAAATATCTTTTTTCAATCTGGATGGTAAATAAGTCCAACAACATTAGTGTAAGCAAATTTTGTAATTAGAAAGATAAAAATATTGATCATAAATAGCAATTCCATGGCCAGTTGCAATGTTGGCTATCTAGTCAAGATAATATTTTTCTTTACAAAAAAGTATTATTTAGAATATAATTAACTATACCTCCAATGCCAGACATCCAAAGAATGGACCCTTGGCAATGCACTTGAGTTGTCAACAGGCCGAGTTTGGTAAATTAATTTTAAATTAAATTAAGTCCAAATCAAATCTAAATTTAATTAAAATTTTATATCATATCTAGTTTTGGATTCCAAAAATTTAGGTTTCCGGCAAAAATCGAATATTAACAAGTGTTTGTGGTAGATTTAAAAATTTTTATAATTATTTAAATATTCAAAATGCTAATGAATCATGAAAAAATTAAAATTAAATATATAAAAATATATATATATATATATATACACACACACACACGAGGGCTTCTATTCAACTGTTATTTGTCAACTAAGCATCCAATCAATCAATAGGCATAATGAATGAAAAAACCCTACAATAATCACAACCAGTATAAATATTATATCATAGTAAATATATTAAAAAAATAAATTTATTGCCAAGATGGTGATCCAGTCGGTTGGGGTCTTGTCTCATAACAATAGGTCACTGGTTCGAGTCATGTCTCTGTGCAAAACTCGATAAGGATTCTTCTTCTTTTCCTATCCCAAGGCTCGTGATTCTTCTTTTCCTATCCCAAGGCCCGTGACTTCTTCTTTTCCTATCCCAAGGCGCAAGACTCGATTAAGGATTCTTCTTCTTTTCCTATCCCAAGGCCCGTGACTTCTTCTTTTCCTATCCCAAGGCCAAGACTCAATTAAGGATCTTTTCTTTTCCTATCCCAAGGGAGGACTCTTCTTTTCCTATCCCAAGGCCCGTGACAATTAGACGAGTCTTTTCCTTTTCCGTTGGGATGGAAGCTTCTTTCCTATCATAGATGTGACAATTGGATGAGTCTTTTCCTTTTCGTTGGGATGGAAGCTGTTGGGATAGAAGCCTGCAGGGATAGTTATGATGTGACAATTGGATGAGTCTTTTCCTTTTCGTTGGGATGGAAGCCTGCAGAGATAGTTATGATGAGATAGGTTACAGTTTTACTTATCTCTTTTTATCTTTTTTCTTTTATGACTAAAAAATTGTTTGATACTCATATGTGTTTATGTACTTATTTATTGATCTGTATGAGTATATATTTATATGCATATTATTGTTTCTAATTTTAGGTTTTAAGGCCTATCTAAATCCAAACTAAAAAAACTGAAACTAGATCGAATATCAATATATTTATATCCATATTTATTTTATTTGATAATTATAGATACGAATATTAGTCAAATATAAAATTTTATATCCACTTTTGTTGTAAATTAATATAGATATAAATCAGATACTGAAAGTATAAATATTAGTACAAATATAAATTGGATAATTAAACTTTATGATTATAAAATCAAAATTATTACTAATGATAAATCGAGTTCTTAATATATTAACATGGTTATATATTTTTAAAAAATTATGAATATTATATAAAATTAAATAGGTTCATAATTATAGTTGAATAATCAAATTCACTGGTTCGAGACATAACTCTGTGCAAGACTCGATTAAGGATTCTTCTTCTTTTCCTATCCCAAGGCCCGTGACTTCTTCTTTTCCTATCCCAAGGCCCGTGACAATTAAATGAGTCTTTTTCTTTTCCGTTGGGATGGAAGCCTGCAGTTGGGATAGAAGCCTGCAGGGATAGTTATGATGTGATAATTGGATGAGTCTTTTCCTTTTCCGTTGGGATGGAAGCCTGCAGGGATAGTTATGATGAGATAGGTTACAGTTTTACTTATCTCTTTTTATCTTTTTTCTTTTATGACTAAAAAATTGTTTGATACTCATATGTGTTTATGTACTTATTTATTGATCTGTATGAGTATATATTTATATGCATATTATTATTTCCAATTTTAGGTTTAAGGCCTATCTAAATCCAAACTAAAAAAAACTGAAACTAGTTCGAATATCAATATATTTATATCCATATTTATTTTATTTGATAATTATAGATACGAATATTAGTCAAATATAAAATTTTATATCCACTTTTGTTGTAAATTAATATAGATATAAATCAGATACTGAAAGTATAAATATTAGTACAAATATAAATTGGATAATTAAACTTTATGATTATAAAATCAAAATTATTACTAATGATAAATCGAGTTCTTAATATATTAACATGGTTATATATTTTTAAAAAATTATGAATATTATATAAAATTAAATAGGTTCATAATTATAGTTGAATAATCAAATTTATTTTTTATTCTTGAAACACAATCCAATAACATTTGAGGTTTAATTTTGGATCTCAAATCCCATCGCATAGTTTACTAGGTCTATTTTTTTTAATACCCAAATCTATGTTTTGAAGTTGGTTTAGATTGGGTAGGAGATTGTTAGCCTCCATTCACACCAATGGTAGCGTAGATCAAGCCAACGATGCACCTACAAATTAGCTACCAAGCTCCTTTAATTGTTTTATAAATAGTAGGGATGGCAACATGACAGGTTTGGATCAGGTTACCTAAATTTTTTTTATTTTTTATTAAAAAATTTTCATCCCATATCCGTCTTGAATTGGATCAGGTCAGGTATTAAAAAAATTATATTTAGATCGAGTCAGGTCAGGTATACCTAATCTCATTAAATCTAGTTTATTTAAAATCTAAACGAATCGGACCGAGTCTGGTCAGGTCGGATATATCCGTCTCAAATCCAATTTGCTTAAATATTTTTTTTATATATAAACAGGTCGGGTTTGAATCGGGATGTACTTAGGGCTGGAAATGGACCAGCCCAAAAGCCCATTGTCTGGAATTGGACTGGGTCAGCTCAATAAACTTCGGGTCGGTCTGAAATCGGTTCAGGCTTCGGATCAAATTTTAAGCATATTGGACTAGTCTTAGGACTGTAAAATAGAGTCCATTTAATTTTTGGACCAAAGGAATGACGAAATTCGGTTCAAAATTTTTTAAAATATAGTCTTTGGGCCGGTCCATTTTCAGTCCTGGATGTACTACTATCCATACTCGATCCGAATCCAAGTCAGGTTTTCTTTTATATAACCGATATCCATTTATAAATTAGATAGATCGAATTGTATCCGTTCTATTAAAATCGGATCGAATCGAATATCTATTATATGGATAAAAATTGCCATCCCAAAAATAGCAAATCATAATATTTGCTTGGACCCGGTAGTAATCGGATCTGATTTTAAGATTGAAATCCGATTTAATAACCTACTTTTGCACGGGGGGGTGTCACGACCCATACCCTGTGCTACGCGCGCGCGAGGGAAAGGAGAGAGAGAGAAGGCCAGAACGAGAGATATGAGCGGCGGCGGCGGTGGGGGCGCGGTGAAGACGCCAGCGGACTTCCTGAAATCTATCCGGGGACGCCCCGTCGTCGTTAAGCTCAACTCCGGCGTCGACTACAGAGGTTGTTCTCTCCTCATTCTAGGGTTTTGCTTTTTATATTTGCCTATAGCCTCTCCCCGTCTAATTTAGTTCCCGATTCGAACAAAGGCCGATTCTTTGCTCTTATTCTTCGAAATCTTTGATCCGTGCTAAAGCTTTTATTCAGCCTTCTTGCTTGTTCTGGGATCGGGATACAAGAAAATTCCTTTATTGCTTAAACCCTAATGAAATTTGTTGGCAATTATAATTTTATATCTGTTATTAGGTCTGGTTACTTTTAATGATTTAACTGTTATGGGCATTGAATTTGATGCTTATTGGTAGCTATTTCGATAATATAAACATAAAAGAGGAATCTGTTTAGGCTTCAGTCTGAGGAGTTGTGCTAGTTTTTGTGGCTTCCTATCATTCGTAATGTGAGATAGGTTTAACTACAGTGAAATTGAAGAAAAGGATGATTGACTTGTTGATTTGGGTTGATGACTCCTAGTTATTACTCTAGGTAGTTGTGTGGCAATTTCATCTTCGTGAGATTTAGAGTTTTTCATAATGTTTAGATTAATATCACTTAGATCAGAGAACTGAGTTGGCAATCCAGGACTGTCCTTTTATGGCTAACTCCTTAGCCCATGCCACCATGGTTCACGTTTTCTTCTTGTTATCACGAACTACATTTTCCATCAAAATTACGTTTAAGATGATTCTTCATTTCACATATAGTGTCATAAATATTGGAGTAGCCACCTTATTCTTACTCAAATCACACTTCTTGTTATGACCACCAATTTGAAATTTCTTTATATTTCATGTAAGCACCAACAAGTTGAACAAAGGCTGTTAAGTATTCTCCATTATTTCTGATTTTTCCCTTAAAACGTTTTTTCACATCCCAATTTGGGCCTCTAGACTACATAAATTTTGGTCATATCTGTTATGCAATATTATCCATGAAACCTTATTATCTACAGGGATAGTGTTTGATTGGAACATTTCATAATGACATTATGACTCAGTGTGTATCTCTAACTTATTCCTGCCATTGAATTAGTTCCTTTGAGCTAATTTATTGTTAAGTGCTTACATGCCTGAGTTAGGCAGAACATTGCTATTGGATTCACTAAAGATACATATAAAGAAATCATAAGAAAAATCAAGAGTGACAGGTTCCAGATCTAGACCAACTATCTTAGCTCTTGAAGGACAAGTTTCCAGCATTCAACTTTACCTTCTGTAGCTTCAACTTTTGCCCTCATGTATGACTTGGATAGCAATGGACATAAACTTGTCTCTTAATCACTTAAAAACTTTAACGTCATTCTGCTGAGGATATGAAGGGCCATCAGTTGGAAATATGGAAGTAGCTTCCTCTTCAAGTGGGAAAGTACACAAGATTCCTAGAAGATTTCAAGGTGGTGAATCTATGTCTATACATTTTTTGCAAATAAAGGATCAAAGGTTGCCTCTTGCTAGAGATGACTATGGCATAGGGCATGCAAACAATGAGTTAAGGAGGGAGGAGTATGAATTTGAAAAGCATGTGGCAACTATTTGAGGGATGTATGCTTCTCAATCCTTTTTTAACCATATTTTATTGGTAGTAAAGATAAAATTGGTGGATGATCATATGGCAAGATTGATGGCTCCTAGATTAATTTTCATCTTGATGCTTCTGCAAGATCTACAAAAGTTAGATTCCTATATTGTATAGCAGAACAACCCTTATCTTATCTGGGACATTTTCAGAAATTTCAACTGGCATATTCTTTCAATGCTTTTGTTTTTTCTTGTTCAAAATGCTATCTTGCTTGCTTTCTCTCAGATGCATGCCGCTTTTCATTGTCTTTTACCTCCTCCTTCACACTAGTATTGTAGTTGTAAACACAACCTGATCAACAAATGAGTCTTAACAACCAGTACTTGTATAGTTTGCAGGGAACTATTGGATTATAAAGCGGACATCTTGCTTTGCAATTGATCAAGGATATGTCTCCTTTCCATGAAGAACCCATATAAAAGCCTGTATTTTAATTAAAGTTATCTGTTTGGAATGCTTGTGGCTGTGAAGATCCTTAATCTCTTGTTCAATTGATAAGCATTATCATGAATTTGTTGAGAAACTGTCTTACAACTTCATCTTTGCTACTTTTATTCTTATTCCTTCAAATTCTAACATGATTGAGCTCAAGCATGCCAATAATACTCTCTAGTTTGACTGTGTTAACCTCTTAATGGTTTTTTCTCATTCACAAGGCCCACATTGCTTTTAGTGGCAAGTACTGATTTGCATCATTATAGGAGGGGTCCCTACAACACATATTATCATTCCGCGATAGTACTTCTACACCATTTGCTAATTAATTTGTGATGGATTATACATGTATCCTTGCACACCTAAGAAAGTCTGGTTGTGTCCTTTTTCAATGTGAATTAGCCTTCCACAACTGCTTTTCACAAACCGAGCTTGTGTGTGACAGAAGGATTTGAAGGAAACATGTAGAGCAACATAGATTTTTTTTTTAAAAAAAAAAGTATAGAAAGGGTTGAAAACATGGAATGAGTCCTTAAAACAGTCAAAACCAGTGGAGGCCCACCAAAAGCATCACCAATATAAAGTGGTCTTTTTCTCAACTTCCAACCTAGAGGCTAGAGAAATTCTTTATAGTTCTATCAACACTAATAGGAAATAGCAAGAAATGGCAGTCTAACAAGGGATACATGGAGATTGCCAATAATTACATCTCTTCAATAGGAAAAACTCATATGTTTACCAAGATTCATACAATGAAGCTAGATTCTCTCTTCTGAGTTAGTATAGAACTTGGAAGGAAATTTGTTGTTATCGACCCATTGTACATAGCCTTAAGCCAAAATTTCAACTTGCCAGCTGTAGTGATGTTAAACTAACCTTTGTTGATGACTCTTTTTGTCATTTGGGCCCCTCCATCTTTGTCTGAGTTAGATTTTTATATGAGAATGTTCATCTTGCTTTTAAGTAGTTCTCCATTTGATTGAGGCTGATGTGATAGCCTTATTTATTTGCTTAAGACCATGCAAACTCTTTCACTTTCCCATTAATGGTTGAAGGAGAAATGAAGTGAAATCTTTGGTCAGTGGGCCTGTTAGACACTGGTGGCTTGCCGTTATTGTAAAGATGTCTTGTATATATATATATATCCTTTTTGCGAATTTTCTTACCATATCGGCAGGTGATCTTTCTAATGTTGTGTCCCTTAATGTTTATTTCCATGGATTCTACCCCATGTGGCATCATGTTCATGTCCATTTATTTCAAATATATCCTCATCAAACAAAAAAGAAGGACAATGAAGGAAGGAAAAAACCGAAAAAAGCCCTCTATGTTAGATTTTTCATTTGATCTTTATCTTTTTAGAATGCATTCATGGATGCTGTACAACTTATCACAACTAGAAGGGGAAAAAAAACCCCCAAAAGTAGGATATGCAACATCGATTAATGCATGCGCTGACTAACTGATGCCTATTCAGCACAGAGCATCTCATGTCAGAATAAATGCAGCATCCCTTCATGCAACTTAGCACCATGCCTATGGGACGTAATTAATATCTATGGCATGGTTGTCGGTGTTCTTACAACCTGCTGTTTTCCAGACAGCTGAACTTTTTGTTCCATTCAGTATTGTGGGACCAATGACTACTAATTATTAGCAGTTTTATGTTAAATACAATTTCGTCTTTTTTAATTACTTTTTTGGAATTTTCTTATCAGCCTTTACTGATTATGATGAATTTTCTCTTCTTTGTTCCACGCTCCCAGCAACAAGAAAGCCTTTATGTCAAGTGATTGACCCTGTTTATATTTGTAGAATCGCAAACTGCATTACCTATTGATGAACTTATGAATTTGCAATTACACCAATGCCATCACTTGGGCACTATTATCTGCATCTTCCAAAATACAGTATGCTCTTCTTGGATCCTCTTGTTCAGCAATCATGTCAAGCGATTATTCCAGTTAATAGTTGTCAAATCATGAACTGTATTACCTACTGATGAACTTGTCAATTTGCAATTCCGCCAATGCCATCACTTAAGCAGTTGTATCCTAAATCTTCTGAAAAACAGTGTGCTCTTCTGGGATCCTTGTTTAGCAATCATATGCTTCTCATGCAGGTATTCTAGCTTGTTTGGATGGATATATGAATATTGCAATGGAACAAACAGAAGAATATGTCAACGGTCAACTTAAGAACAAATATGGGGATGCTTTTATCAGAGGAAATAATGGTATTCTCTCTAAATTTACATCATCTGTGTTCTTTACTGTATTTTGCTGATGAACAAGGTTTGAATTTTGTTTTCTTCTCTTGTGGATGCAGTTCTCTATATCAGCACCTCAAAAAGGACTCTTGCAGAAGGGGCATGATGGTGCTGCCCTGAAATCTAGATTTGTGCATGTTAGACCCAATCAAAAGCATATCTGTAGCTTTGTGTGGTTTGATATAGACGAGAGGACATTTGCTTTTTTAATGTTATGTTTAGGTTGCTCTTTGGAGCTTAATCTCAATGTAGTGGTGGCACAATACTTTAGGCTGCAAATACTGTCCTGCATCTCTACTTGAAAGCATTGTTGTATGCAAGACTTATACATCCTGCTACTTTTGGGCTTTTAGAAATATTGAAGCATGAAAATCTTTGTTAGTTTGATTAGACCGCTATCCTATTTTTTAGGGATGTCGCCCTTTTTTTTTTCTACTTGGAAAAAATAATCTGTTCAACTTGCATTTTGATGCCTGTCTGGTGGGGGCATTGTGATGTTTACCTTTTTAGCCTGGTGCAAGGAAAGCATAAAAAGAAAAAGATGAGGGATACCTTGACTGTGTGGCTCAGCTTGGTCTTGTTGGAATATGGATAGACTATTATCTGAAATGAAAATTTGGTGGCCTCAATCATCTTCCATGATGCAGGAGCCAAAGTTTCTAAGGGGGTTCTGTCAAAGGTTCTAAGACTGCGTGCAGTGCTCTGGTCCTGCTTCCAGGACGGTTCAGAGGAAGCGAAAACTTTTGCTGTCTTCCACTCCATTAGACCACTCTTGGTTTTTTTTTTGTGTTGGGTGGGGGGTGGGGGGGGGGGGGGGGGTTAGACCAACTTGTTTGGAGCTTCAGCTTTTGTTCCGTCTTGTTAATACTGAGTTGTTTGGTTCTGGTTTGAAAAGGGTCATTGCTTTCCAAGGTGGAAAGTATAGGAATGTGATACTCTCATCAAGGTTCTGTCTGGTTCTTCAGAAATCTTTGGAGAGGAAAAAGAAGTTTTTCCTAGTAAAAAGGAATGTTCCTTTATGCTGCAAAACTCACTTCTATATTATTTTCCTACCATTCAAACTTGAAAGCGTGGAAAATTCAATTGTTCCAAGATTTGAACCATCTGAAAACCTGATGAAACGAACATATGTATAACTAGAACATCGTATGAATTACAAGAAGGTAGCCTAAATCTCCTTAAATCTTTCAAGCCAGGGGAAGGGGAGAATTATCATGCCTGACAGTTTAGGAGTCCGGTACGCCGGGTTGTCAAATGGTTGGAAGCAAGCTCTTCCTGAGATTAGCATTGATAGCTTTGTGCATTGTTAGTTGTTTACTGGTTTATCCTTTACAAATTATAAGTTTTTTGCAACTTTTGAGGGCCTGTTTGGGTTTTTAGCCAGTTTATCAGTTTTATATTTCACAGAGTGAGTATGTAGCTTAGAAGGATGATATACTGGAGGAGAAATTTTTGGATAGATTCATTCTATATCTTACGTGGTAAGTAAAATCAATCAAAACAATGAAAAAGAGAGAATAAATTATGCTTTTAATGGGAAAGAGAAAGGATGGTTGAGCTAATGAGCTTTGATTGGCTTTGCTTGTTACATAAGATATAGAATGAGCCTATCCAAGAATTTTTCATATTAGAGTGGTGGTGGGACTACCTTGCTAAGTCACCGGTTTTGTTTAATTTCTGTAAAACCCAAAACACTCGGTAATGGATGGCAATGGTCTCACCGTCCTTAGATTCTCTCTCTCTCTCTCCCTCTCTTGCCTACTTATCTATATTTATATCACAAGAATAAGATTTTTGAATTTAAAATATTTTATCTAAATTTTGTCGGCCTCTTTTTTTTTTTTTTTTTTTTTTTTTTTTGAGAAAACTTTTTCAAACTGCTTTTCACTGGATGACGAAATATCCCGAGCTTATCATTAGGTCGTGTATTTGTTATGGCTCTATATCCTCTAAGTCTGGGGCGGGGGGCTTGGCCCTGCTAATTTTTTTTATAAATTAGTTATTAGCCTGCTTTGTTAAGATAAATTAATATAAAATAGATATTTGGTCTTCTTAAATTTTTTAAAAATAATTTCTAAAAAATCAGTAAAAAGACTTCAAAAATAAAATTGAAACAAAGTAAAAATTAATGAAAAAAAATTTCCATGTGCCAAAAAAAATCCTATAAAATCTTGTTAAAAAAAAAAAAAGAGGAAACCTAAGAGGCGCCGCCGACTGCCATCTCCTTCTCCTCCAAAATCCTGAAGTCCAAACCAGATTGCACCGACCGCCGCCGCCCCGACACGGCACCCGCTGACCCCACCCGTCACGGTGCCAGCCCACTTGTCGCAGGTCTCCTTCGCCGGCGGCCACCGCAGTAACTAGCAGTCTCCTTCTCCAAAATCCCGAAGCCCAACCAAACCCCACCCGCCGGCAGCCGGTGCCCCTGACAGAGCAGCCGTTGCCCCCACCTATCACGGCACCACCCCACTTGCCATCTCCTTCGTCGACGATCGATCCCGGCCATCTCTTTCAACTCCAAAATCTCGAAGCCTAAAGATCTCAAATCCCATCCCGGCCATCTGCCGTCTCCTCTTAGGCAGCGACTCTTCCTCGATTCCTCTGGTGGTTCAACACAGCGATGCCGGAGCCGACGGCACCACCGTAACAACAGCCTCTTGGTTCTCTTCTAAAATTTTTACTCCTCAGTAATAACGGTAAGCCACTTAGTCTAATAATTTTGGTACAACTATCCTTATTATATTAATGATGAAATTTTTTTTAAAAGAGAAGTTCCACATAACAGTTTTTTTTTTTTTTTTTGTGAGTTGAAATGCTAAACAATGTGGAAAAAACATAGAATATGTGAATGTTATGGCATGATAAAATAAATGTAATTAATATTTCGGATGGTTTGAGTTGGTTAGATGAAGTTTGTGAATAACTTGGTGAGAGAGTGTTGCTTAAGATAGGTTAATATTTTTTGGCCCCATAGAAAAGTTGGTGTGGTTCGTCTCTGCTTCAAGTTTAAGGTGTTCGAGCCACGACGGAGCCGATTCAATGAAGGAATATATCCTGAATGCCTGAACGTAAATGTGTATGATTGGTTATTATATCGATTGATGTCGTGATAGAATTGGGGTGACATACTCACCTAATGTGATGGGGTGTGGTTGAGCCATTTTTGTTGTTGCTATGCATCAGACATTTTTCAGTACAGTGCAAGTCTTTATGGCCATGCCCAGAGGGCGTAGCTATGCTGACCCACCCCACCTTGCCCAACATTCCATTTGCTTACCAAAAAAAAATAAAAAAATCTTAAACTCGATAAGTAACAATATCGAACAGCAATCTTTTAATTTAAGAAATTCAGCCATGAGAGCATAAGGCTCTAATCAGAGCTTCCAAACTCTAACCAAGGATTGGATTCAATCAGTTGCAGATTTTTTTTTAAAAAAAAAAATTTAATCCCTCTCTCATAAATCCAAGATGTCAATGTAACGGGGACTCCAAGAAGAGGTTCTGATCTCTTACCAAGTATTGGATACAATCTTTTATTCTCAAAGATTATCTAGGTGACGGAAATAAACTTTTTAAACTAAATTTTAGCCTCCCAAATATTCAAAAATGGAGAAGCAATGGCTTCTGCAATTCTTTTGGCCTCTCTCCCTGTGGCTCTTCTACTTATGAAATTCCCATCTTCAGAAGATATGTCCCATGGATGAGACAACAAGGCGATTAGAGAATAAGGACCTGATCAAATGCTTAACAATTTATATTTCCAATGTGTCCTCACGGATGCAGGAGTTCTCCTGCAGAGACGGTATGTTCTTAATCTAGAGTTTCATTATTTGTGCCTTCCAACTTGGCAGGAACAATGGAAGCTAAGGCTTAATTTAAATTCTTCCCTAGAAAAGAAATGGTTCATGTCAAATTTTGGAGCTATCAACAGTTGATTGTTGGAACCCATGGTCATTCTAAAGCAGCAAAGTGTGGATGCATGCATGGCATCGAATCGAGGTCTGAGAGTTCCGTTGTAACAAGAACACACCAAAAAGTGAGAATAGTGGTTTGACTGTAGTTATGTGAATCCACGGAGAAGAAACAAAAAAGTGAGAATAGTGGAGCAGCCCCTAAAAAGTGCTGGACTGTTTTCTTTCAAAGAATTAAGCATATATTTCTGATACTTTTACAGTCAATCCATGTTTGGGACAAACCTAGACACATGTAACTACAGTGATAGATCATTAAGTGATGCCAAACCATATTTCCGAATAATTTTTTAAAATAATATTTTTTTTAAAAAAAATTACGAAAATAGGTGATGCAAAATTTATTTATCGAAGTAGGTGGTTGGTGACGACGTGGACGAATTCGTCTTTCGTAAAGATGAATCTTGATATATCATCTTAAAAAAAATATAATAGAAACGGAAGATAATTTTAAAATATTGATTTATTATATAAAAAAAAAATTATTAAAATAAAAATTTTAAAAAAAAATCTGAAAAAAAATTAACCCGTGAATAATACATGAATGTATCAAAATTTTATAAAAAATAAAAAATTAATAAAAAAATTGCAGGACCGATAGGTGGATCGATGGTCTGACCGATAGATGGATCGATGGTCAGACTGGTAGCAGGACCGGTAGGTGAACTGATGATTAGCCGAACTGGCAATCGGGACGGTGACCGAGGGTCGGATCCTTCCACGATTTTACTGAAAAAAGAAAAAAATTTATTATTATTATTATTAAATAATTAATATATTAAATTAAAATATTTTAAATATATTATTTACCAAATTACATTAAAAATTAAAAAAATAAAATTTATTAAAAAATTGTTAAAAATTTTATATTTTTTATAAAATAAAATAATGATAAATCGCCGATTGTATCTACGATTTCACCAAATAATATTCTTTTAATTAAAATTTAATAAAAAAATTTAAAAATTAACGAGAAATCATGAATTTTAATAAATGCTAAAATAATTTATTATTTTCATAAATTTAATTTTATATTTTTTAATTTACTTGAGCAAATAAATGATTCTTATCATTTTAAGACCGACATGTGGACCGATGATCGGATCAGTAGGTGGACGGATGATCGAATCAGTAGCACGACCAGTAAGTGAACCGATGATCGATCCTGGTAATCGGACTGGCGACCGAAACGATGACAAGACTGAGAATCGAATAGATGACAGAATTGACGGAAAATAAAATTTTTATTATTTTCATAATTTGAATTTTATAATTTATATTTTTTTAAATTTAGTTAAGCAAATAAATGATTCTTGTCTATTTTAGGCCAGAACACATATAAACACTTATATAAATAAACACTTATATAAATAATTCATATATATTTTGGACCACAACATATAAATAAACACATATATTAAAAACACAATTTTTAAAAATTAACAAGAAAACATGAATTACAATAAATTCTAAAAAAATGACTATTCGGTCCCACATGGTGGCCGTCTCCTAGTGCGTGCAGGCTGTATACGACGACGGATCGGAGGTGGTTGATGCTGCTCCGTCTCATGCTCTATATCGTGTGATGCTTGATATGCATCATGCTCTACATCATGTGATGCCTGCTGTGCAGATACATGATGTGACAACAATGCTCCATGTCCGGAATAATTATGCTGCCAGACCATGAAATCCGGTGCAGTAGTATAATCAAAATGTGCTGCCACATCCTCGGTAGATGTGAACTCGTGCATCGGATGTGGAACAATGCTATCTCGTCTCGTATCTCGTCTGTGATGAGCTGGCGGAGGTGCTCCGGATGAAGATGCATATGGATAATAAGACGAAGGAGTCTCGTCCTCTCTGTCTCCCTCCTGATAAAACTCATGTAGTGGAATCTGTGCATGCTCGCCAAGAGTATGGAGGATAGAATGACATATATCCTATATATCCGGTGAGGTCGTCGCACGCTCAAGTATCGTCGCAAAACTATTACCCTGTAAATAAAAAATAATAATTAGTTTGACAAAATTTAAACTTATATTATAATTTAAATAATAAAATTTAAATTACTTACCATATAATCATATACTGCACCATTGCGATTGATGAATCGACGAGTGATCCTACGATACCACTGCATATAAGGATCGTGATAATCCATGGTACCATCGAATGGATCACCATGTATAATATAGTCATGATGACTCATCCATAACTGTATATAATCCCGATAAACGGTGGACCAATCCTGATCAGATCGTCCTCTCATATCAATACGATATAGTGCAGACAACGTATCGAACTGATCTGGCACGACCTATCGCATCCCGAACTGGTGCATCACTTTATCGAGTAAATGCCACTCTACTATATAAAAACATACTAGTGGCACTCTACTACACCAGATCTCCTGATCCTGTAGATAGTAGTCTGGTAACTGTGCAATCATAGTGGCAGTATATGGCTGCCATATGACCTGTTTATAAATAATTTAAAGCATAATTTATTAAACAAGAACAAATAAAACAAGTCAATCATTACCAAAAATTCAATTCATTACCTCGTCGGGTCGCAGTCGATCAAGTAAATAACGATACGAAGAGACCACATGCATAGGAACCTGTGTGACAGAAAAACGATCTCTCCATCTACAAAATAAATTAATTAAATTAATTAAATAAAATAGTATATATCATACACGGCATAAAAATATTATGTAAATTCTAAACTCACCTAATCTCTAATGGTCCCTGTGGTAAACCGGCTCCATTATCATCAAAATCGATCATCGGATCTGGAGCCTGTCGAAGTAATCTGTGGGGTGCAAGAATCGGAACTCTATCCATGCCCACAGCTGTAATAGCAACAGCGGACCAGCAATATCAGTAACATCTCTGTGGCTCGCCCTGCACATCTCTCTATACAACCAAGCGAGTCCAGCGCTACCCCAACTATACTGTCCGGCCGTCTCGAAATCCGCTAATAAAGGTAGAAATAATAGATGCATGTTGTTCCCAGATTTATCCATAAAAAGGCACCCACCCATCAACTGTAAAATATATGCTCGAGCATAGCACTGAATGGCTACCTCGTCCGCATCGAATGCTAAATCCTGGAAGTGCTCGGTAAGCCGACCAAGCTCAGTCGTGATCCATGCAATCTATCATTCGGTGGGATGACCCCTAATAACTCAAGACAAAGCTGCCTCCAGTCAACCCGTGTACTACCCGTCACTGGTAGACCATCTACTGGCAAACCTAGCTGAACAGCAACATCTGTAGGGTGATGGTGGCCTCTTGATGCGAACATCGAGATGAATATTGAACCTGATCAGTTGACTTATATATCAGGACAGCCGGTGATAGTTCGGCAAAGTCCAACCCAGACGTTTCGGTTCAACTTCCGGCCCATGATGATTTGGGGTCGCCAGCCTCGCCAGCAGGAAAAGTGCGCAGGTCCAGACGCCTTCAAGGGAAGCAAGTTTCAAATCTGACCCATTTTTGGGATGAAAATAATTAATTGGGAATTGGGCCGAAGGCCCAATACACTATTAGCGCCCGTGGAGTTTCGGATCCGGGGAAAACACCGGAGTCTTTAGTCTTATTATTATTATTATTATTATTATTATTATTGTATTAGTGGCGTGATCTCTTGATTTTTTTTTAAAAAAAAAAATAAAAAAAAAATCCGTTTGAAGTTTTCATGCAAGAGTCAGCGTGTTGAGTTGTTTACATTTGTTGTTTTTCCTCCCTTTAGTCACGTGGAGGACTTTACCTCTTGTAATGATGCTTTAAAAAAAACGGAACCCAAGGAGAAAAGAGTGTTTTTTGTGGAATTTGGCATTGGACGGTGCTGTTGTTTTTCCGTGGAAGGCCGTCGGCCTCTCTTCTTTCCCTTTCGTGCGTACCAGGTCGAAGCCTGGTTGGGAGAAGACGATTCCGTGAGGAATCTCTTCCTTCCGTTCCAAGTTCTTGATAAAAAAAAAAGAAGAAAAGAAACAGGGACTCACGGTGAGAAATCCATCGTTCGTCCCTTTCGTTCGTGAAGACCCGGATTGAAATCCGGTAGAGGGCTGGCAACGTGAGGAATCACGCGGCCCTTCCAGCGCTTGATCGTTGCAGGTTTCAAAGGATCTTTCCCATCTTGCTCAATCCTAGCATCCAAGAATTCTCAGAACCCGTTCTCGCAGAGCCGGGGTTTTGGTCGCTGCAGGCGTTTGACAACCGCCCTGCACCAGCTTGGTATCAGAGCCTTGATCCATTCTTGATCAGAGCCTTGATCCATTCTTGATCAGGGCCTTGATCCATTCTTGATCTGTCCCTGATCCGTTCTTGATCTGTCCTTGATCCATTTTGATTTAAAAAAAAAAATTTCTGCCGGCAACCATGGAGCGGAACAACGAGGAGCCTTCTCTTCGTGACGTTGTGGTGACCCAGCAGCAGATGATGGCTATTTTGCAAGCAATGATGGCACGGTTGGAGGCGCAAGATCGTGCTATACCTCATCAAGATCGCAATGTACCTGACGAATATCGAGAAGGTGATGTCGACCCTTCCAGAATATTGAAGATCCTCCACCATTGCAAAGAGGGTAGCAACCGCGGCGTGATGTAGCGCTTCCCAGGGATTTCGGACCGCCACCTGTGCATGACAATCAGACTCGTTGGGAGTCCGAGTTTCGGATTGAAATACCGGAGTTCAGAGGTGGTTTGAATCCTGATGAGTATGTGGATTGGACCCTGCAGGTTGATGATGTTTTCTGGCTAAAAGAAGTGCCTTTGGACAAGCAAGTGCCGCTTATCATAATCCGATTCCGAGATCGAGCAGCGGCTTGGTGGTATGCACAGCACTACCGGAGGTATATGGATGGGAGGCCACCAATTGCATCATGGGCAGCCTTGAAGCAGGAGATGAATCGGGAGTTCCTTCCTCAGAACCATGAACAGGTCCTTTATTCTAAATTGCATGGTTTAACACAAGAAAATCGAAGCGTGGAAGATTATACTATAGAGTTCTACCGACTGGTGGCTCGAAACCGATTGATGGAGTCTGAACCGAGGTTCCATGTATTTGCTTGGACTGCGATTCCCGATCCAGGATGCATTGGCTCTGCATCGGATTGACAATGTTGGTGATGCGCACATGCGGGTGCAAGCAGTGGAGCAGAGCCTGATGTGGAATAGAGGGTTCCAAGTAGAGGAAAATTTTCTGGTCAGTCTTTGGGGCAGAGTTCTGATAGTAGGAGTGCACCTCCTGTGGTAAGGCGACAAACTTCGGCAGTTCCTCCGAGACCTACAGTGCCGAGTGGGGCTTCAGGTACCCAGCAGAGGGTGGGCAGCAATCGAGCCAATATTCGCTGCCATCAGTGTCATGACCTAGGATATTATGCTAATGAATGCCCCAAGGCACGTACCAAGTTACTTATGGAGGAGGAGCAGGAAGTTGAATTTCTCGAGGATGAGGAGTTCGAGGATGAGATGTATGTGATTGACCCAGACCACATCCAGGGAGAGTCTGATTATTAGGAGGATGTGTCTTGCACCAAGAGCTAGTGGAGATTGGCGTCGGCACGATATTTTCTCAACAAAGTGCACTGTAGCTGGTAAAACTTGCAAGGTAATTATTGATTATGGAAGTTGGGAGAATGTGATTGCTGAGGAAGTTGTGAAGAAATTGGGGTTGATGACAGAGCCCCATCCTCAACCATACAAGCTCAGCTGGGTGAATCGGGATGCAGATATTCAGGTCAGTCGACGTTGTAGGTTGGCCTTGTCTTTTGGTCCTCAGCTTGAGACGTCAATAGTAGCTGATGTTGTACCGATGGATGCGACACACATCATTTTGGGATGACCTTGGCAGTTTGATAATAAAGCAATGTATAATGGTTACACTCATACTTATATGCTACGACCAGATGGGAGAAAAGTGATCTTGAAACCGCTATAGGACATGGCTGAACAAAAGGTAGTAATTTGTTTGCCAAGCAGGGAGTTTGAGGCGAGTTTAAAGGGAGAAGATTTCTGTTTTGCCCTGGTTAGTAAGCCAGAAGAGTTTGGCCAGAATGGGAAGCAGGAGCTACATGATCTTCCTCAGGAGTTGGTGTCGTTTTGGAGGAATTTCGGGATGTTGTACGAAGTGAGCTTCCTGCGGGTTTGCCACCACTTCGAGATATTCAGTATGAGATTGATCTGATTCCGGGTTCTGTGTTGCCGAATAAGGCTCATTATCGAATGACCCCACAGCAGCATGAGGAGCTGAAGAGGCAAGTTCAAGATCTTTTAGACAAAGGCTTTGTACGGGAAAGCATTTGCCCGTGCACGGTACCAGCACTTTTGGTGCCAAAAAAGATGGTTCATGGCGTATGTGTTTGACAGCCGGGCAATAAACAGAATTACTGTGAAGTATAGATTTCCAATACCGAGGCTAGATGATATGCTAGATCAGTTGAGTGGTGCCGTGTTCTTTACTAAGATTGATTTGAAAAGTGGGTATCATCATATCAGAATGAAGCCAGGTGATGAATGGAAGATAGCCTTCAAGACAAAGGAAGGCCTGTATGAATGGTTGGTGATGCCATTCAGGCTATCTAATGCTCCTAGTACGTTCATGCGAGTAATGAACCAGGTTTTGCATCCATTCCTTAGTTCTTTTGTTGTTGCATACTTTGATGATATATTGATATACAGTAAGACAGCACAAGAGCATGTTGAGCATGTTTCACAAGTTCTAACAGTATTACGTGAAAACCAGCTTTTTGCTAACCCAGAGAAGTGCATTTGGATGGTAGACAAATTAATTTTTCTGGGATATGTTGTTACTGGTGATGGAATTCTTCCAGATGAAAGTAAGGTGCGAGCGATAGTAGACTGGCCAGCACCTACTACTTTGACTGAATTGAGATCCTTTTTGGGTCTTGCGGGTTTTTACAGAAGGTTTGTGAAGAGGTATAGTGAGATTGCTGCACCCTTAACAGACTTGTTGAAATTAAATCAGTTTGGATGGAATGACACTGCTCGGGCAGCATTTGATGAGATGAAAGTCAAGTTGACCCAAGCATCACTGTTGGTTCTTCCAGATTTTGACAAGGTATTCGAAGTGGATTGTGATGCTTCGAAGACTGGGATTGGCGCAATACTCGGCCAAGATGGGAGACCCGTTGCTTTCTACAGTGAGAAGTTTGGAGGTGCCAAACTGTTGTATTCGGTTTATGATTTGGAGCTATACGCCATTGTGAGGTCATTGCATCATTGGCGACATTACTTGATCCAGCGAGAATTTGTATTGTACTCAGATCATCAAGCATTAAAATTTCTACAGGGACAGCATAAGTTGAGCTCCAGACATGTAAAATGGGTAAGTACTCTACAAGAGTATACTTTCAGCATCAAGCATAAGTCAGGCACTTTGAACAAAGTAGCAGATGCTTTAAGTAGACGGAGTTTATTGATTGGTGCTATGCAAGTATATACCCTTGGGTTTGAAAGCATGAAGGACATATCCGTGCAGATGAGCATTTCCAGAGCATTGTGACTGAATTGGAAGCTGGAGGTCGATCTGACTTCGTCCTACATGATGGATATTTGTTCCGTGGTAATTGTCTCTGTATTCCTAACACTTCACTGCGTGTATTGATTATTCAAGAGCTGCATAATCAAGGACATTTTGGAAGAGACAAAACTGCATGGTTAATTCGTCAACGGTTTTATTGGCCTGGGCTTGACCGAGATGTCAAAACCTTTGTGAAGAGATGCCGTTTGTGTCAGGAATCCAAAGGATCAGATACAAATCAAGGTTTATATACCCCTTTACCGATTCCAGATGAGCCGTGGCGAGAGGTATCTATGGATTTTGTTGTAGGTTTACCGCGGACAATGAGAGGTCTAGATTCAATTATGGTAGTCGTAGATCGGTTCAGCAAGATGGCTTGTTTCTTGCCATGCAAAACGATATTTGATGCGTCGAAAGTAGCTGATCTTTATTTTTCTGCAGTTGTTCGACATTATGGGTTACCATCGTCGATAGTTTCGGACCGAGATAGCAAGTTTATGGGGCATTTCTGGCATGAATTATGGAAAAAGTTGGGTACAAAATTAAAATTCAGTAGTCCCTATCATCCTCAGACCGATGGGCAAACTGAGACTGTCAACCGAAATCTTGGTAACTTGTTGAGAGCCAATGTGCAAGAATTTAAAAACTGGGATGTATGTTTGCCAAAGATTGAGTTTGAGTTCAATTCTTCGGTGAACCGTTCTACTGGTTTTGCACCCTTTCAGGTATTGTATGGATTTCTGCCAAGAGGACCACTTGATATTTTACCTGTTGATGTGCCAAACAAATCAAGTAAGAAGATAGAAGATCAAGTGGCTGATCTACGTGAGGTGCACGCAACTGTTAAAGCCAATCTAGAGCAAAATTATGCCAAGTATAAGGCTAAGACTGATCAGACGCGTCGACAGCAGACTTTTGAGGTTGGTGATTTGGTATGGGTCTTCTTGCCAAGAGAACGATATCCACAGGGGGCCTACACCAAACTCAAACCAAAGAAAATTGGTCCTTGTCAGGTGTTGGAGAAATTTAGTGACAATGCCTACCGAGTTGAATTACCAGACGATGTCCTTATTTCTGATGTATTCAATATTCGACATCTAACCCCTTATGCATGTGATAATTCAAGCTTGAGGACAAGCTTTTCAGAGGAAGGGGAGAGTGATGCGGACATCGAGATGAATATTGAACCTGATCAGTTGACTCATATATCAGGACAGCCCAGTGATAGTTCGGCGAAGCCCAACCCAAACGTTTCGGTTCAGCTTACGGCCCATGACAATTTGGGATCGCCAGCCTCGCCAGCAGGAAACGTGCGCAGGTCCAGACGCCTTCAAGGGAAGCAAGTTTCAAATCTGACCCATTTTTGGGATGAAAACAATTAATTAGGAATTGGGCCGAAGGCCCAATACACTATTAGCACCCGTGGAGTTTCGGATCTGGGGAAAACACCGAAGTATTTAGTCTTATTATTTATTATTATTATTATTATTATTATTATTATTATTATTATTATTTTATTAGTGGCGTGATCTCTTGATTTTTTAAAAAATAAAAAAATAAAAAAAAAATCTGTTTGAAGTTTTCATGCAAGAGTCAGCGTGTTGAGTTGTTTACATTTGTTATTTTCCTCCCTTTAGTCATGTGGAGGACTTTACCTCTTGTAATGATGCTTTAAAAAAAACGGAACCCAAGGAGAAAAGAGCATTTTTTGTGGAATTTGGCATTGGACGGTGCTGTTGTTTTTCCGTGGAAGGCCGTCGGCCTCTCTTCTTTCCCCTTCGCGTGTACCAGGTCAAAGCCTGGTTGGGAGAAGATGATTCTGTGAGGAATCTCTTCCTTCCATTCCAAGTTCTTGATAAAAAAAAAAAAAGAAAAGAAACAGGGACTCACGGTGAGAAACCCATCGTTCGTCCCTTTCGTTCGTGAAGACCCGGATTGAAATCCGGTAAAGGGCTGGCAACATGAGGAATCACGCGGCCTTCCAGCGCTTGATCGTTGCAGGTTTCAAAGGATCTTTCCCATCTTGCTCAATCCTAACATCCAAGAATTCTCAGAACCCGTTCTCGCAGAGCCGGGGTTTTGGTCGCTGCAGGCGTTTGACAACCGCCCTGCACTACCTCTCCATGGGGAAAATGAAAAGTATGTGTCTCTGGACGCCACCGCTCGACGAGAGCAGTGATCAAATGCCAGTCCAATCTAATAAATCCAACACGTGCTAGACCATAGAATCCGAACTACATCAGCAATGGCAAAATATGACGATCGAGCGGTATCGATCTGCGCATAACCATCTCTCGATGTCGACAGTGCAAAACAACATCATGTCCCTCCCAGACCAAAGATGATCTATGTGAAGGCTGACCGTGTAGTACACTACTATCAGAAGGACCATGATCCATAACTGTGATAACTCAAAGAAAATCAATCACAAAGCCCATTTAATGCATGGTAAGGACATCAATCCATATACAATTATAATATCATTACATTTATTTATAATATATACTTTTTATTTAATTAATCATTATCAATACAATTACAATTATATCATAATACTAAATATTAAAATCTTAATAATTAGAATAATGATATTATAAATAAAATATAAATACATTAATTTATAATATATACTTTTATTTAATTATCATTATCAATACAATTACAATTATATTATAATACTAAATATTTAAATTTTAATAATTAGAATAATTATATTACAATTATAATATCAATACATTAATTTATAATATATATTTTTAATTTAATTAATTATTATCAATAAAATTACAATTATATTATAATACTAAATATTAAAACTTTAATAATTAGAATAATTATATTACAATTATAATATCAATACATTAATTATAATATATATTTTTAATTTAATTAATTATTATCAATACAATTATAATTATATTATAATACTAAATATTAAAATTTTAATAATTAGAATAATTATATTACAATTATATATCAATACATTAATTTATAATATATATTTTTAATTTAATTAATTATTATTAATACAATTATAATTATATTATAATACTAAATATTAAATTTTAATAATTAGAATAATTATATTATAATTATAATATCAATACATTAATTATAATATATATTTTAAATTTAATTATTATTATCAATACAATTATAATTATATAATTATCATTACATATTATATAAATATAAACAAAAATATATAAATACATATATTATAACAAAAATAGCATAAATTAAACAAAATTATCTATTAATTATTCTAAATTTCATAGCAAAATTATCCTACTAATTATTCTAAATTTCATACCAAACAAACAACATAATAATATTATTCAAAAAAATTATAATAACAAAAGAAATATAGCAATTACCTGTATATTTCCAAATATTCTTGGACTTCTTTCGAACCGGATTCCTTCGAATAGATCTAGTAACAAACAAACAAAAATTTTTAAATAATAAATCGTAGAGACCATTGAAGAACCAAAAAAAATTAAATTGGACCAGATCAAAATAAAACCAAACCTTTTAAAAGGGGATGGGGCTGGACCGGATATAAGATGGGACCGGGAGAGGGGGATGGGGCCGGGGGGGAGGGATGGGGCTGGGAGGGAGAGGGATGGCGGAAGAACAGCGAAGAACAGAAGAAGAAGGCCTGGGGGGGTCTTCTGCCTGAAATCGTCTTTCGGAAAGACGAATTCTCGGTTGAATTCATCTTTTCGAAAGACGATTTCAGAAATGTCAGCCACGCGGCGAGCTCGCAGACCACGTGGTGAGCTCGTAGACTTCCAGGGGTACGGGGCTTGAATTCGGCTTTTGAAAAGATGAATTCAACTGAGAATTTATCTTTTCAAAAGCTGAATTCATATGTTTTCGCCCAGCCGTCCGACGTGTCAAATTTTTTTCCCGAATTACCCTGGTATTTGCCACGTGTCACCTAAATCCGTAAATATATTACGGATCACTTATTTTGGTAATTAAGTTTTTTTTTAATATTATTTTAAAAAAAATTCCCATATTTCTAGTCTTATCATTTCTAAATGCCTTTTTTTTTTGATAAACAAAAGGATTGGGGGAGATAAATCCCCGGTGTAACTCCCCCGTCGGGCCCCACCCCGCCAGTCTATTGTTCGATTCGGGTCGTAATTTTTTCTCGTACCCTTCCCACCGTACGGTGAGTACGTCAGCTTAACCCCACTATGGTGCCGGAGTAGCAGCCGCCCCACCCTCCAGTCACGTGCTCCCAGCGACTGAATTTAATCGAGTCATCCACGGGATCATGCCTCGAACCCATGACTGGAGAGAGGCAAGGCCGTGCCTCTACCAATCGTTCTACCACCATAGTGGTTTCTAAATGCCTTTTAAAAGCTACAAGCAAAGAAACTAAATTGAGCCAGCATTTCTTTTCATTCCACACTTATTATCATAGTGAAAGTAACCTCAACCTTGTTGTGTTTCTATTTTGCATTTTATAATATGGTACATGGTGTGACAATAACTCAACTATCCGGTTTCGACAAACTAACTATATCAACGATTAAGCTAGAGGCAAACCGTGGCCGAGTAACCTTAGCCAACTACTTTGGCCCAGGCCAAGCAACCATGACCAAGTAACTTTTGTTAACTACTTTGGTTGAGGCTGTTAGAAATTTGGAAGCACTCTGATACCAAATTGATAAAATTTGGAAGCACTTTGATAATGCTCAGGGAGAAATACTTGGAGTGGGAGAAATATCATTTATATTATCATATCAAAAACTCTCCACACTACTTAGACTCAAAAAATATTATCCTATATATAGATATTTGAAGGTGATTTTTAGTCTACGCCCATAAATACATAATAATCCTTAACTCTTTGAATAACTAAATGATTCTTAGATTTTCTAACTCATTCTTAATTTTTCTAGATAACTCTTAGAATTCTTGACTCATTTAACTCGCATAGAAAATATAACAACTCTTAAACTTCCACTCTCATTAATTACAAATTAACTCCAACATCCCCCCTTAATTTATAATTTTTCATAATATCTTCAATTACTGATCTGAACCATAACAAGAAGGAAAATCTCTTATGATGAATGCTCTTCTCATTAATCTATGAGGTGGAGATCTTGTATCTTCTTCAATCATCCTTTCTTCATCTTCTATGATAACTCATTTTTTTCATCTTTAACTTTAGCTCATTTAATTCTTTAATTACATCTTCATATTTGTTCTTCAGTTTTTCATAGGCTCCATGCAAATCTTGCACAGATATCTTGACATCTTCAATTTTCTAAAAATGAACATCTTTTACAATAACATTATAAATATTTTTTAAATAGATAATTGCTTGTAATGCTGTATTATTTTCTGCTTCCTTCTTTATGATAGTTGCATGACCATCGATCATAAAATTTTTACTTATATCTTCAAAAATAACTGTTGCCATGAAGTTTGGAGAGTGATCTGGTCCAAACTTCTCACTTGTGTACCTTGTTGGAGAAAAATTTAGTTTCTCAAGTATTTCTTTGAGCATTACCTTGTATGGCGCAACTACAACTATTACATTTTCATCCTCTATTTTGCTCAATTAGTGTTGTTAATAAGGTACCTTTCCTTCAATATATGAAGCTCATCTTCTTTTTCTTTTGCAAAGTTTCTTTATCTTAGACTTGCACACTTCTCTACGGGTTCTTTTCGACCCAGAGACTTAACACCTTAAATGGAGGGAATATTTCATGGCTTCACGAATGGCTTCTTTTAACTCTGAAACTATTTTGTGATTCTGTGGCTATCTAGCTCTCAGACAACCTGGGACCTGTGATATTTTCTTAAGGATTGCCCTTGCTTTGATAAATGCTGAAAAAATTGATCTAGCTCTGATACTAAATGTTAGAAATTTGGAAGCACTCTGATATCAAATTGATAAAATTTGGAAGCACTTTGATAATGCTCAGGAAGAAATGATTAGAGTGAAAGGAATATCATTTATATTATTATATCATAAAACTTTCCACATTACTTACACTCAATACATATTGTCCTATATATAGATATTTGAAGGTGATTTTTAGTCTATCCTCATAAATACATATTAATCCTTAACTCTTTGAATAACTAAATGTCTCTTAGATTTTCTACTGATTCTTAATTTTTCTAGATAACTCTTAAAATTCTTGACTCATTTAACTCACATAGAAAATATAACAACTCATAGACTTCCACTCTCATTAATTACAAATTAACTCCAATAGAGGCTGAGCAACCATGGTCGAGTAACCTTAGCTGACTACTTTGGCCAAGGCCGAGCAACCATGGCCGAGTAATCTTGGTCAACTACTTTGGTTGAGGCAAGCAACCATGGTCGGCTACTTTGGTCGAGGCCGAGCAATCATGGTGTTAAATACGAAGGAGACAGCTACACCAAGTATCATAACCATGATGTTGAATATGAAGGAGACAGCTGCACCAAGTATCATAACCGGCATGCCAAGTACTTATTCAGTATCAAGTACTACTCAGTTCCAGTTACTTATTCTGCACCAATTACTTATTTGCACCAAATGTCTATGCAAGACGACTAATTACTCAGGTAGATCTAGTCCAATCTGCCCATATACAACATCAAACTTCACTAACTTGAAGTAGCCCACCTACTAGAACCAATAGTGTATTCCCTCATGGACTCGGAATCAGCAACATTCGAGTAGGCAGCAAAGGCCAACAACTTCCAACTGTTCCAGCTGGAGAATGTAACTGATAAACGATATTTAGTTACCAACTTCCCAACAACTTCCAATTGTTCTAGCTGGAGAATGTAACGGATAAATGATATTCAGTTACCAACTTTCCAACAACTTTCAATTGTTCCAGCTAGAATTTAGTTACCCCGAGTAATTCAGGGAATTCAATTACCTCAAGCAACTCGAGAGTGGATCCTGACCATTCACAGTCATTCTAGCTTTCTGTCGCCATCATTGGGGTTGGAAATAAAATGCAGTGCCTTTACGAGCCATTGGGGTTGGAAACAAAGTGCAGTGCTTTTACGAGGTGACAAATTACATGCTTCTGGCTTTCTATCGCCATCTCCTTCTCATGACTTTGACATGCTCGTTGTTTCTATTGCGGCCATGTAAGATATTATCCACTCTAGCCTAGGGCCTCATAGTTTTATCCTTTGAATTCTAATCCAAAAGGTGCCTTATATGAAAAGAGTGGTTTCTTCCTTATAAGCTAAAGCCCCTCTTGACTCATAACCGATATAGGACTAATGATGCCCTCCCAGTCAAAGAGGGACTCTATGTATAGGTGAGAGGTGCCCTCCTTATTATCACCATAGCCTTCTAAGAGGATCTGTGTATGGCTGAAGCCTTATCAATACTTAATGAATTGATTTTGGTCACCCAAAGTAAATTCTACCACATAATCTAACCAAAAGCTGGGATTTGACTTTATAAATATTCATATAGATTTCATGATCGGTTCCATTACTCACTAATCCGAATCATTCTGAGACTATATTAGTCTATGATCCAAGACAAGTTTTAAATAAAATATGATATTAGACTTAACTCCAAATTCTTAAACTAACTTGTATGTGCAATTTGTCCATATGTTTCCTCATGCATTTTGTTATCGTGTTTGCTCCCGTAAAACCCAGCCACGACCCACGCGCGACGCGCGGCGTGCGCGCGACCCAGGCCCACGCGAGGGCGCGCGCGTGGGCTCGGCCCAGCCGCTTGCGGTGCCCCCCTTGGGGTGTTTCCCCGATTTCCTGTGCAGTTTCTCCTTGGTTTCTCGTGGTGTACGTGCGATCCATGCGATTTCTCGCATTTTGGACCATCCGATCGGACGGTTGAGATTAATTCGAGCTTGATTAGGCTTGATCTGAGGGTATCTTGCATGGATTTTGGCACGATCTTAGCCTTTGTTCTTTGATCTGACGGCTTGGGAATGTTTTGAATTTTCTGGACTCGTTTTAGATATGTTTTGGATGCCATTTCAGATGGTTATTTAACCACAGAGAGCCTGCAGTCTTTGAGATACACAAAGAGAGAGACAGAGAGAGAAAAAAAATTCAGAAAAAATTTAGAGAGATTTCTTCTTCGATCCAGGCACCATGAAAAGCTAGAGGCCTGGTATTTAGAATTTTTTCCGTGCTTCTTTCATCCTCTTTTGTTTATTTATTATGTCTCTTTGTTTTTAATATGGTATTTGTTATCTGGATATTTGTATTCCTTTTGTATCTAGATTTGGGTTAGATTATAGTGGATTTCTCCTTTTCTCTTGGGATGTAGGCAATATTTTGCCGAACCACGTAAATCTCATCTTCTTTTGATTTGATATCTGCCTGTATTGTGATTGGTTAATTGTCTAAGTGAGTAAACATGAATTATTTGGAGGCCTAAACTGGTTTAATCCGCTGTGCACATCCCAACAATTGGTATCAGAGCACTAGGATGGCATCTGACGGCAACTAAGTTATTCACCGGCTCCTAAGGCGTTATTTTTCATTCCACTATCTCTAGGCATGAGGTAGCGATATTTGATAGCACAAGTGATTTTGCACTATGGAAGGTGAGAATGAGATATCTGTTAGTAAAGGAGGGTGTTGCAACAGCTCTCAAAGGAATGGATGCAATTCTAGGTGTTACAGAGGCTGAAAAAGAGGAGATGAATGAAAGAGCACTTGGGACTCTGTTTTCGGGATTAAGTGATAAAGTCCTCCGCAATGTAGTAGAACTTGATACAGCTAAAGGTGTATGGAAAAAATTGGATACTTTGTATATGGTAAAATCTCTCACTAATAGACTGTATTTGAGGGGCAAGCTTCTCACATTTCGTATAGCGAAAGGGATCTCACTCAAGGATCACTTGGATGATTATAATAAGCTCTTGCTTGATTTGGCAAATATTGGTGTTAATGTTGATGAGGAAGATAAGGCTTTGATCCTGATTTATTTTTTACCTAAGTCCTATGAAAATATTACTACTACTATGCTCTATGGAAGAGAGACTATAAGTCTCGATGAGGTTGAAGCTACTTTGTTATCCAATGAGCTTAGGTTGAAAGTACAGTTGGAGCATCAAGCTCCAAATCCAGCACAAGGACTTACTGTTAGAGGTAGAGATGAGCAAAGAACAGTTGGACAAGATACAAACAAGTCCAAGACTAGATCAAAGTCTAGGTCTAAAAGACCTGGTGTTTGTCATTACTGCAAGAAGCCAGGCCACTAGAAAAATGAGTGTAGACTTCTACAGTCCAAAAAAGAGAAGGAACAGAAAAATAAAGGAACAATCTCAGATTTGGTATCAGTAGCAGTTTCTTCTGTAGATCATAGCAGTGTTGCAGATGATGCAGTATTTACAGCTGCATGCAGTATCAATCAGCCTGATACTTGGATCGTGGACTCTGGAGCATCTTTTTACATGACACCCCATAAAGAATGGTTCACTTCTTTTAGATCCTATAATGGAGGCTCTGTTCTTCTTGGGGATGACGCCATTTGTAAAGTGGAAGGAATTGATATAGTTCATATCAAATCTCATGCTAATACTGTGGTGACTTTGGATGATGTCAGATATGTTTCTCTATTGAAAAGAAATCTTCTCTCGGTACATGCTCTTGATATTGCCGGTTTTGAGGGCAGATGGGGTAGAAGATCTATTATAATTAGTAAAGGTGCATTGACTTTGTTAAGAGGTAAATTGAGTGGCACTCTTTACTATTTAGATGGCAATACAGTGGTTGGAGAGGCTTCTTCAGCACATTCCTCTATTGTTCAATTGACACAGTTATGGCATCAAAGATTGGGCCACATGTCAGATAAAGGTTTACAGGAGCTGAACAGACGTGGTCTGCTAGGAGGTCAGAAAGTTGGTGCACTTGGATTCTGTGAGCATTGCATTTTTGGAAAACAATACAGAGTCAGCTTTACTATAGGCGTGCACAGGACAGTAGGTATATTGGATTACATACATTCTGACCTATGGGGACCTGCCCCAGTTACATCCAAGGGTGGATCTAGGTATTTGCTCTCTTTGATTGATGACTATTCCCGTAAAGTCTGGATTTATACTATCAAAAATAAAAGTGATGTGTTTCACACTTTTAAAGGGTGGAAGGCTATGGTTGAGAGGCAAACTAAGAGGAAGGTAAAAACCTTCCGGACTGACAATGGATTGAAATTCTGTTCTATAGAGTTTAATGACTTTTGCAAGTCAGAGGGCATTGTCAGGCATAGGATCACAGTATATACTCCTCAGCAAAATGGTGTTGCGGAATGCATGAATCGCACACTATTGGAAAGAGTCAGATCTATGCTGTCAAGTTCTAGATTGAGTAGAGACTTCTGGGCAGAGGCTGCACATACAGCCTGCTTTATAATAAATCGTTCTCCAGCATTTGCTTTGAATATGAAGACTCCGAAAGAAATGTGGACAAGAAGACCTGCAGACTATTCAGTTCTTAGAGTATTTGGGTGTTCAACATATGCACATGTCAAAGATGGAAAGCTGAATCCCAGGGCTAAGAAATGCATATTTCTAGGATATGTATATGGGGTGAAGGGCTACAGATTATGGTGCACAGAGCCTGGATCCTAGGATTTTCTAGTCAGCAGGGATGTGACTTTTGATGAGTCAGCCACTCCTTCACGGCAGCTACAGCCTAGTTCTTCACCGGGATATCAGGTTTAGGATCAGCATGATAGGACTGTTGTTGATATTAATCAGACTATTAGATCACAGCAGTTGCAGCCTACAGGTGATATTCAGAATGAACAGCATCAACAGATAGATCTAGAGATACAGACTCAGGAAGAGGTTATTGAACAAAGTCTAGATGATAGTGTTGCCACTCGAAGATCCAGGCGAAATATCAGAGCACCTTAAAGATATGGTTTTGAGGATTCTGCTTGTGCTGGGTTAGTATATTATGCTCTGAATACTGCAGACACTATAGGTGGTGAGCCACCATATTTCAAGAAGCAATTAGTAGTTCACAGGCTAAGCAATGGACCATGGCTATGGTAGAAGAGCTTCAGTCTTTGAAAAATAATCAGACTTGGGAATTAGTCAGATTACCTAAGGGCAAGAAGAAAATTGACTGCAAATGGATCTTCAAGAAAAAGGAAGGAGCTACCCCTCAAGATTTGAAATATAAGGCAAGGTTGGTGGCTAAGGGTTACAGTCAACGAGAGGGTATTGATTACAATGAGGTATTTTCTCCTGTAGTTAAACACTCTTCTATTCGTGTGTTCCTTACTTTATAGTTGCTTCTCAGAATTTGGAGTTAGAACAGCTGGATGTCAAGACAACTTTTCTACATGGTGACTTAGAGGAGCAGATTTATATGCAACAGCCACATGGTTTTGAGACTCCAGATAAAAAAGATCATGTATGCTTGCTCAAAAGGTCTTTGTATGGTTTGAAGCTGCCTCCAAGACAATGGTACCATAAATTTGATAAGTTTATGGTTGACCATGAATTTGATAGATCTCCATATGATAGTTGCATGTATCATCAGCAGCTTTCAGACGGGTCCTTTTGTTATTTGTTATTATATGTTGATGACATGATGATTGCAGTCAGGGATATATCAATCATCTAGAAGCTGAAAGCTGAACTTAGTACTGCATTTGAGATGAAGGACCTTGGACCGGCAAAGAAGATACTTGGGATGGAGATCATTCATGACAGACAATTATGTAGACTATTTGTTACTCAGCATAGTTATATTATGAAAGTCTTGGAAAGATTTTGTATGTCTACAGCTAAGCCAATCACTACGCCCTTTACCAGTCACTTTTGTTTATCTGCCAGGGATTCTCCTCAGACTGATGATGAGGAAAAGTATATGTCTAAAGTACCTTATGCAAGTGCGGTTGGCAGTATCATGTATGCAATGGTCTGCACTCACCCTGATATTTCACAGGCAATTAGTATAGTGAGCAGATATATGGACAAGCCTGGAAAAGCTCACTGGTCAGTTGTGAAATGGATTCTTCGATATTTGAAAGGTACTTCTGATTTGGGATTGGTATTCTCCGGACATAGTGGTTGCATTGTTACAGGATTCTGTGATTCATATTATGCTTATGACTTGGATAGGAGGAGGTCATTGATCTCATATGTATTTACTCTCTCTGGTTGTACAATTAGCTGGAATGTTACTTTGCAATCTACAGTTGCTTTGTCTACTACAGAGGCAGAGTATATGGCTTTGACAGAGGCAGCAAAGGAAGCAATATGGCTAGGAGGGTTAGTACAAGATTTGGGTCTAAAGCAGAATTCTTTGGTTATTCACTATGACAGTCAGAGTGCGTTACATCTCGCCAGAGATCAGATGTATCATGAGCGCACTAAGCATGTTGATGTCAGGTATCACTTTATCAGAGATTTGGTACAGGATGGTGATATTCAACTTCAGAAAATTGGCACTGCTAATAATCCGGCTGATATGCTCACTAAACCAATTCCAGTAGTCAAGTTCAGGATATTCTAGAACTTGATTGGTTTGAGCACTTGGTGATCCCCTTCGGGGTCTTTTGATGAGGAGGAGGCTTTATAATCCATATTTGATAGAGGCATTTATTTTTTGGGTCGCAAGGAGGAGGATTGTTATCGTGTTTGCTCTCGTAAAACCCAGCCATGACCCACGCGCAACGCGTGGCGCAGGCGGGCGCTCGCCCAGCCTAGCGTGTATGCGTGCGCGTGGGCGTGCGCGCGGCCCAGGCCCACGTGCAGCACGCGGGCACACGCATGGGCTCGGCCCAGCCGCTTGTGGTGCCCCCCTTGGGGCATTTCCCCAATTTCCTGTGCAGTTTTCCCTTGGTTTCTCGCGGTGTACGCGCGGTCCACATGATTTCTCGCTTTATGGACCGTTCGATCGGTCGATCAGACGGCTGAGATTAATCCGATCATGATTAGGCTTGATCTGAATGTATCTTGCATGGATTTTGGCGCGATCTGAGCCTTTATTCTTTGATCTAACAGCTTGGGAGTGTTTTGGATTTTCTGGACTCGTTTTAGGTCTGTTTTGGACGCCGTTTCAGATAGTTATTTAACCACAAAGAGCCTGCGGTCTTTGAGATACATAGAGAGAGACAGAAAGAGAGAAAAAAAATCCAGAGAAATTTTAGAGAGATTTTTTCTTCGATCCAGGCACCAGGAAAAGCTAGAGGCCTGATATTTGGAATTTTTCTCGTGCTTCTTTCATCCTCTTTTATTTATTTATTATGTCTCTTTATTTTTAATCTGGCATTTGTTATCTGGATATTTGTATTCCTTTTGTATCTAGATTTGGGTCAGATTACTCCTTTCCTCTTGGTGGATGTAGGCAATATTTTGCCGAACCACGTAAATATCGTCTTCTTTTGATTTGCTATCTGCTTGTGTTGTGATTGGTTAATTACCTAAGTGAGTAAACAGGAATTATTTAGAGGCCTAAACTGGTTTAATCCGCTGCGCATATCCCAACACATTTGACTTCACAGCTTAAACTAGTTTGGATCCTGCTACTTCTACCGCTGTCGTTGTAGAACTCATAATCATGTCGGCCTAGAACTCTGCATTCTGGTCTTATATAATTCAACAGAAGAATTTTGAGTTACCAAAATTTTATATTTCCTTGATAGACTTGGGGAAATCCTCGGTGAAATTAATTATTCATCCAAGTTAAAACAGGTAAATATCCTAGGAAGAAAGATAACCTTTACCATTGCCTCTAGAACTGTGCATTCCAGTTTGTATGATTCAATAAAAGAATTTTACATTTGCAAGTTCCTATATTCCTTGATGGGGTTGAGGAAATCTTTTGTTCATCAAAGTTAAAACAGGTATTATATTCTTAATTAACATTCTCCGTAAGGGATATTCGACCTCACTTTAGTCCCATCAATGGTAACTTTATTCTAGGGCTAATAATGAGCCTAGGCTTTTTCAGAGATTCCAGTACCATGGCTTCTCCTTCATTGTTCATGTGCAAGAACTAAGCTATAAAACCTGGTGTAGCTTCATTATTATGTAAGATAGCTGAATTGTACCTAGATCAATATATGCAGTATAGTAATAATTTGATTGTTCTCTGAGCTTGATGTTTAAATGGCAGATATGTGAAGGGAAGCTTTTTTCGATTAAAATAATGTTTATTTTTTTTATTCATTCAAATAAAAACATATTACGCAAAGCTTTCTATATGAGTATTTATCAGATGAGAACATCTTAGCCAGCCATTCAGAATAAACTACAAGTAAAATCAGCCTTTAATTGAATGCATACAATGGAGTAACAAAGAAAAAGCCTCTATGCCGAGGAAAGTAAATAGCTCTTTCAGAGAATCACAACTTCAAGCTATAACAGAATTTACAATCTTTCATGTTAGAAAAGGGTAGCCATATTTAATTCACATTATACTTTTTGTTTTTTCCAACAAAAAAAGGCAAAAGCAAACTCTCAGATACGTTAGACTAATAGTTGCAATACAAACACCAGACTCCTCTCCTTTTGCAATTCCTCTCTCAAATTATATTGAGATAAAAAGAAAGGAAGATCAGATCAGAGAAAATAAAAATTGAGAATTCAGTATCAAAACAATACAGAGAGCAAACTTTATCAATTGGATGAGGAAAGTATAAATTTGGAGTGTGACTGTTTCTCATTTGAAACCAAAACTTATGAAGAGAGAAATCCAATAGAAAGATCTTGCCTCTTGTTTTAATAAGACAAGTGAAAATTTGTAGAAATAAAAACCTATTTCCTCAATGCTTACTAATTATACGAAAAGCTTGAATCAGAACAAATATTTCCTTCTTCATATGATTAAATGGTATCAAGCTACTTGTTTTAAAATTGAACATGAAAGAGGAGGATGGCATAAAATTACAAACATATCATACAAAGAAGTAATCATATCAGCAATCCATAACAATCAAGTGACATGATTTTGAAGTATAAAATCATAATCAATATCACATAAATTACATCTGAAGACTCAGAATCTTAATCGAAAGGACTGGAAATAATATGAAACATATCTGTTTCTTTTTCTCCATTCTAAGGACCAGGCAGAGGTGGAGGAGGTGGAGGAGGATGTGCAACATAGCCTTGCCCATCCAAACCCTGCCCACCGCCACCATACGACCCATCGTCTGCCAGCCCCTGCTGCCACACCGGCTGCCAAGCCTGCGCCGGGCGATGCATGTACATGGATGGATCGATCCCAGCCACCGCTGGCTGCCCCATCATCACACCTGACCCAGGCTGAGCCATTGGAGGATAGTAGTATGGCACCCCAGGAGCAGCACCATCACTGCCACCTGCCACCAGTCCCAGCCCCTCCTCCTTGATCTCATCTCTTGGAACGATGTCCACAAGGAAGTCAAATATATCAGTCCTTGTGATCGCCGCGGCAATGTCGTTCTTCTGCAGGGTCCGGCGCTTGTTCTCCTCGGCGTGGAGCCAAGACCGGATGGTGAGCTCAAGAATGAAGAGCTCGCAGGCCTTGGCAAAAAGGATGGGAGCCTCGGCCGATATCATTCTAACATCTTCGTCAGCTTTCATGATCTTTTTGATGCGGGCGAGGGGGAGCTGGTGGTTCTTGAAGTCGGTGGCGTGCTCGATCTCTTGACGCTGGTAGTTCCAGAACATCTGGAGCTGCTGGTGCTGCTGCTGGAGGAGGTGGTGGAAGGGAGCTTGTGGAAATGAGTGTGGCTGCTGGTTGTCCATTACCCACTCTCTAACCTCTGATTCCAATGACTACTACAGGACTTCCAAGTTTCTGCCAAACACCAGTAAAGCTCAAGAATAACTACTTATGTATTCCGGTTTGGAGAAGAATGATGCTTAAACTTAGCTGAAAGGAGGCAATGGAGTTGAAACTTCAAACAACTCAAATATTAGCTCGTGTGTGTGCTTTTGAGAGACAAGAAGAGTAGTGTTTCACCTTCTGGAGTTTCAAGTCTCGTCGATAATAGTGGCAAAAGAAGGAACTGGAGAGGTAAAAGCTGGTCTTTTGGCCGTTTGGATTCAATATTTATCTGGAAACAGAGCAAAACATGGACTCGAAATTAGAGATGAGTTAAGAGCAAAGAGTAATGCTCTTTTACCTGACGTAATTTGAGCTTTTTTTTAGCAGCATCGGATTCTCGGTGAAGAAAGGCCAGTGGAGTCCAAAAGACTCTTTCTTAAGTGCCTATTAGTTGATTATTCTGCTAAAAAATGTATATAATTCTGGCTAGATAATAGGACACGGAGTTGGAACTCTAAATAGGGCCTCTTCTTACCTAGAAACCAGAAGGAATGGTTATACCTTTTTGGCCTTTTTCTACCCAAAGGTCTCTCTTTTAGTCCAATAGTGGAACGAAGCAGCAAAAGGAAATAAGAAAAGAAGGAATTATAAGATGGGTCGGTTCTTGGCACTGGAGACGGGCCAGACGGCAGAGAAACTTCTCTGTGTGTCTTTCTGAGCTCCAAATGTTCTTTGATGGTGGTGGTGGAAACAGGAATAGGTATGGGCTTAAATGGATCAGACCTCAGAGTTTAATTGGAAAGACAGGGAGAGGAATGACAGAGAACGAGGATAAGATGTGGAGAGACGAAAGAACCTTATCCATAGAAGTTTCTGTGTGTGGAGATAGACTTAAAGATATTTTCCTTGGTGCTTTGTTTAAGACTTGGTAAAGGGGTGCTTGAAGAACGTTGAAAGGGAAAGTTCAAATTTTTGAAGTCACGGGAGGAGGAAGAGGAGGGGGAGATAATTGACAAGGGGTAATAAAAAAGAGAGGAGTTTTAGGTAAGCGTTGAGGAGGCGGTGAGAATTCCGAGTAAAGGAGAGGCAGTGAGGGAGAAGACAAGTGCACGCTAATGATGGCAGGGTGTGTTGGTTCATGGGTGTTGGTATGGAAATGGGAGTCTTGCTCATTGTGGTGCAGAAAGTCTGAATCAGACTGCTCCAAGGCCCTCCCACCCAGTGCAACAACGTTTACTTCACAACATGCTCAAGAGAAACTACTTATGATCTAGGTACTCGATGTACACTACCTTGATCACTATGGAATCAACTTGGCACTTCATCAGTATGCTCGATGGATTCAAGAAATTTCAGATGAATAATGTTTGCCATCTTTGTAAATGAGACCTTGGAGTGCTAACTTGAAGTATTAAACAAAAATCTATAATTATTGATGAAATTCTCACTTTTAAAAATAACCTAGTATGACGGTTAAAAGAGAGAGTTCGCTTCGGCGGTAGGTGAACATAGCGTCTTGATTTGCATGCCAACCCACTCGTTCTTCTTGGATTTCCTTCGAACAACTGTTGTACTACATCTTCGGTGATAGTGGCTGAAAAGGAAAAGCTCCGAAAGGGGGACGGCCAGGGATCCTCCGACTCCGTCCAAGATGATCGATCTTGGGCTCGTGTTGTACAGGGTGTTCCTTGTGGCACCTTCTGAACATCTCACAAGATATCTGAGAAAAAGTTCGACCAACTTCAAGGCTACTTTACAAGGATTCTTGAGCTGCCCCATTCAATGTTGGAAAAGTCTCGTTGCCAATGGAAGAACAGGGCGGTGTTTGTGAGGAGCCTGGGCCATAGAATCCCGGCGGAATAGGTGGCGAGAGATGTCAAACTGAAGCTCAAATTGGAGGAGCCGGAGATGTTCCCAATAGTTGAAAGCCACCTGATCCTTTGGTTCAAGAATGATTGTTACTGTGCATTAGCAAGGAAGGGAGGTCCCTTGTTCGTCATCCGATAGTTGCTAGCAATGGAGCCTTGGGAGTTGGATTTTGTACCAGGTCATCGACCGGTCTAGAAGACGGTGGTATGGCTAAGGTTGCTGGGACTTCTGATGGAGTTCTGGCTTTCCACTGCGATCATGATGATAGCGGCGGAGGCAGGAAGACCTTTGGCCATTAACGACTTCACCGATAATCTCAAGAAGACTGGCTACGCTCGGGTGAAAGTGGAGCTTGATGCTAGCAACCCATTAAAGCCTAGGGTCCTAATATAGGGAAAGTAGTGGCACTTCTGGCAGCAGTTCATGTATGAAAATTTACCAGTGTTGTGCTACCGATGTGGAAGAATGGGTCATCTAGATGACGTCTGTCGGTACCCTGAAGGTGATTCCTTATCGGACATTGGTAAGTGCTCGATCTTGCCTGAAAATGTGGTGGCTACATGGGGTGAGGAGTCGATGGATAGGCCATGTCCCCTGGTGGAGGAGATTAGAATTGCTGATGGGGGGGGGGGGGGGGGGGGCGACCCTAGCTCGAACCATGGCTAATAACTTCCCACGTCAGACAACCTCGTGCTCCCAAGGCTCTGGTGAGAGGGAGAAGGGACCAAGAGAAGCTCAAGGAGACATGCCCGGACTCTTCAGACCCATATTTGTCTTCTACACCATTGAGTTCTCCAAGGAATATCTCTTCTCCCCCGAACTTGTCGCCGGACTTAGATAGCTGGCAGAAGCCAACAAAAGTTGCTCGCAGCTGGTCACCTGGCTCCGATGAAGGGGAGCCAACGAGGGATGAGGCAGCAGCCAATAACGGATTCTCTGCACTCGGCCCATTGGGAGATAGGATGGATCTGGGCTTGAATGAAGACTCCGACCCACAGGATGTGTCTATGACTGATCCTTTAATGGTGTCCTTGAAGAGAGCCCAAAGCCCTTTGAAGCCAGCCTCTACCAACATGTCGACTCCGATCTATGGTAAACAGTCTTCGACTTTTTTGGCCTCAACCTCGACTTCTTCGGCCTCCATCCAGGTTAGTTCCCCTTCTCCTTGCTTGGGTGGGGGCTGGGTGGAGGGAGGTTCTAAGAGGTCTCCTTATTCTCTACCTCCTATATCCTCTATTACAGATTTAGTTTCCTCTGGTTTGTTGGAAGCTTGCCAATCCATGAAGGTGGTTAATGATTTTTCTAGGGAAAAAGTTGACTCTGGTTCAGGAGATGTGAAGTCTCTGTTGGAGGGGGGGTCTCCGGATCTAGCTCCGGGTAGTGGTGAATCGTGCCGGCTCGGCTCCTCTAGTGCTGCGCAGTTGAAGAAGTCTGGGGCTGCTCAAGGGATGGGCTGTCACCAAACTATGCAAGTTAGTGGTGGTGGGAGGAAGGTGCCAGACATAGTGCAGGTCCCCACAAGTGCTAAGGGCAAGTCTGAGAATTGTGGGGGGTCTTCAGAACCAGCGGCTACAAGGGAGAAGTCATCCAATGCAGTCAATGGAACACTATCAGGTGAAGACTCTTCAGGGCTTGTCACTGGTGCAAAATCAAGCCATGAGGTGATCACAAAGTAATTGAAGGATGCCCTATTTGCTGGTGGGTCAGGGACTTCAATGTCCCCGGGATATGAATGTTAGAATGGATTGCAACACCAAGCATCAATTATGTTTCAATAAAAGTTATGGTTTGGAATGTTATGGGTGTGGGAAAGCCCTCCTTTTATTTTACCTTCCATATATTGGGGTAGTTGTATAACCCTGACTTTTATGTTTTGTTAGAAACTAGACTCTTGGTCCTAGTTTGGATCATTTTCAACATCGGCTTCAGGGCAATTGGGGTTGTTATGCTATTGATTCCCAGGATTTGTCGGATGGCATCATTGTGATTTGGCATAGGGGGTAGCCAAAGTGGATATTTTCAATCACAGTTCTCAGTAGGTGTCCACTGTTATTTCTGAGAATTGTGGTCCTACTTGATTGCTTTTCAGGGTTTATGCTAGCACAAGTTACAGGGAAAGGAGAATAGTATGGCAAGAGATTTCTACTTTGGTTAATCAGGGCATACCTATGGTCGTAGAAGGGGATTTTAATTGTGTGCTTGGTGTTGAGGATAAGAGAGGTGGAAGACCTTTTATGGAGGATGTTGCTTCTAGAGAGTTTGTTCAGTTCTTACAAGCTAATGGTTTGGTGGATTTAGGATTTGTGGGGCCTCGCTTTACTTGATGCAATAATCGATCTGGTGGGGCTAGAGTTTGGAAGCGTATTGATAGGATTTTTGCTACTTCAGAGTGACTCCATCTGACCTTGAGCACCAAGTTCGACATCTACCCAGAATTGCTTCTGACCACCGTCCGATCCTCCTTACTACGACTGTCTTGGCCCCTTATCATGCTCCTTTCAAGTTTGAGAAGTTTTGGTTGGCTTATCCTAGATCATGGGATATTGTTAGGGAGATGTGGAGGCTACCTATTTGGGGGGATGCGAGGTATCGGATTTTCTGCAGGCTCTTCTTAGTCAAGCACTAGCTTCTCAGGTGGAATAAGGTGGAAGTTGGTAATATCTCCTCTTCCTTGAATTCAGTAGAGACCTCCATCAATGACCTTCAGGAGAAGGAGGAGAGGGAAGGGGGATTGGGAGCTTTAGTAATATCTCCTTTTCCTTGAATTCAGTGGAGACCTCCATCAATGACCTTCAGGAGGAGAGGGAAGGGGGATTGGGGGCTTTTAATTTGGCTGCTTTATGAAGCAATATATCCATGCATCATGCTCTTCTAAGTCAACATGAGATTATGTAGAGGCAAAAGTCCAGAGTGCAGTGATTGAAGGAGTAGGATAGGAATACTCAGTTCTTTCATCAGGCCACTATCGTCCGTAGGCATAGAAACTGAATCAAAGCGCTATGGTCTTTGGAGGGGAGTTGGTTGGAGGATGCTGATGATATTAGGCATGAGATCATCACGTTCTTTTCCACTAGATGGGCTGAGCCTTTGGAGGATCCTCTCTCCTTCTACTCTCCTCACCCTGAGGCTCAGGTTTCTCCATATAAGAACTATCCCTGCTTAGTCCGATTTTTGTGGAGGAGATTCGGTCTATCCTCTAATCTATGGATGAGAATAAAGCTCCAAGTCCTAATGGGTTTCTTGCTTTATTTTTTAGGAGATACCAGTGTAGTATCTAGCGGGATGTTATCTTTGTAATACAGAATTTTTTGTTACTAGACACATGCCTGACTATTGGAAGCAAACCTTTATTACTCTTATTTCAAAACATCCTGATATTTCTGAGTCGAGTCACTTTAGGTCTATCAGCTTATGCAATACTCTGTACAAACTCTGTGCTAAATGTATGGCAACAGGATGAAGCTTATTCTTCCTAAGCTTATTTCTCCTGAGTATGGTGCTTTTATTGGGGATCGTTGTATTTCTGATAATATTCTTATAGCACAGGAGTTTATGCATGATCTTAGAAAAGCTCCCACTACAGAGCTTTAATGGCCATCAAGCTTGATATGGAGAGAGCCTATGATCGAATGCACTAGAGGTTCTTGGAGTCAACATTGGAGGACTTTGGTTTTCATCAGGCTTAGGTTTTCCAGATTATGGCTTGCATTATCAACCCTGCTTTTGCTATTCTTATCAACGGGACCCCTTCGGAGTTCTTTCATTCAAATGTCGGCCTTCGTCAAGGTTGTCCCCTCTCTCCATATTTGTTTATTATATGTGTTGACTCTTTATCATGAGCTCTGCGAGTATATCTTTCCACTCTTGATGCTTTCCGATCTCATATTTGTTGTTTGTAAATGACTGCTTACTTTTGGACCGGGCCTTACAGACTTCGACGTTGGGATTCAGAACAGTTCTTGAGCATTATTGTTTGTCTTTGGGTCAGAGGGTTATCTTCACAAATTGGAGGTTCGCTTCAGTTCGAAGACTCCTATCCAGTTACGGTGCTCAATCCGAGAGATTCTTGGGATTGCTATTCATGACGGAAGCCTTTGTTATTTGGAAGTTCCTATTTCTAGAGAGAGACTTCATAGGGTGGAATGTGATATGGTGGTGCAGTCTGTTCAGAAGATAGTGGAGGGTTTGTAGGGTAAAGCCCTATCTTCCATGGGCAGGATAACCTTGGTCAGGTTAGTCCTCACTTCTCTTCCAATATTTTTGCTCTCTAATGCTGTTATTTCCAAGTCTGTGATTTTCAAGGTAGAACAAACTATCCGATCTTTTTTATGGACTTCTTCTAATGCTCATCGGGAAGTTCATCTTTTGGGATGGAGTGTTGTTTGTCTGTCGATTCGGGATGGGGGCTTGGTATTTTGGTGAGGAAGGAGTCTCTACTTGCAAGACATGTTGCTAGACTTTTGTTGGATCCGGAGAGTATGTGGACTTCCATTATGAGGATTCACTATAGTCCTTTTTCTATGTTGGCGGAGGGGGAGCCTCACACTACTCGACATAGTTCTATGATCTGGAGAGAGATGATGGCAAGGGCCTCTAATGTTACTTATCATATGCAATGGGTGATTGGAGATGGCAGATTGATTAATTTCATGATGACCCCTGGATCTCGGAGATTCTTTTAGCTCAGTGGCTTACTTTTATTGCTATGGATGTTTTTGACATTAGGAGTGTTGCTGATCTCTTGACTCCTGATGGCACTCAATGGATTTCTTTCATGGTCATTCAGACTTTTGGGGATATTATGGGATCTAGGATCCTATCTATTATTCTATATGTTCATCCATGCACTGATGTTAGAGTTTAAAGGCCTTTTATTGTGCCTAGAGTTCCATTATCGGATTTGTATCTTATTTTTGGCCCGGAGCCATAGCGAAGGCTTGATATTGGGTGGATTTGGTCATTGGGGGTGCACCCTATGATGTCTCTCTTCCTGTGGAAAGTTGCCTGGCGTCGCCTTCCGACGAGATCTCTTCTTAATGCTAGAGGGATTCAGTTGCTCCCTTATGCCCGGCCTATGGAGCGGATGCTGAGTCTATTAAGCATGCATTATTCCTTTGTCTGAGGGCTTGGCAAGTCTGGAGGACGGCGAGGTTTGATCACATTTTTGGGCATTATGAGGATCTTGTGGACACTTTCTTGGACTCCTCAAGTCGCATTTTGCTCACTTAACTTCCGCTTTTCTTACGTATATTGCTTATCATGTCTGGCTTTCCTGAAATGCTCTGGTCTTCAATTCCTCTAAGTGCTCTACCAGGATTCTTGTTGAAAGAGCACGGGCTCATATGGAGAAGTACCACATGTTGACTATGGCGACCACGAAGACCTGGGGTTCCGGTTTCGCTCTTCAAGTGCCCCAGATGGTTTTCATTTCTTGGAAGCCCCCTCCTCTAAGATCCGTCAGGATCAATTTTGATGGGAGTATGAGGGGAAGAGAGGAAGGGATTGGATTTATTATTCGTGGGTATGGTCTAAGCATTATTGCCGCTGGGGGTTATCATCTTTTTGACTCTACTGTTCCTTTGGCAAAGCTTAGAGCGGCTTGGGCTAGTATTCAATATACTCGTCGGTTCTATGGTTGGATCATCTCATTATTAAGGGAGATTTGGCCACTATTATTTCTTGGATCAGGGAGGCTATCGATTTCATTGCTTCTCATTCCCTGATTCGTGATATTGCCATTTGGTTGCGAGGTTACTCTTCCATTGTGGCAGGCATGTGTATCAGGAGGCTAACACGGTGGCTGATTGGATGGCCTCCTATGTTGCCGGTTATTCGGGTCAGATTGTATGGACTCACTTCGGGGACACTTGCTTTTAGGAACTGTATTTTTTCTGATTTTTTTTGGATATATTCATATCAGATCTATTGATTGAATGATCCACTTTATCAAAAACAAAAATAAAAAAAAACCCAGTTGTAAAACTGTTTGCAACAAATCAAGAGATGCTATATGCTCCCTTTTATGTTTTGGTTTCCTTGTTAGAGAAAACTGCTCTACATGTTGCTAAGATATGATAAGATATCCTTTTCGGGAGTGAAATAAGTACATTTTCAGATGACCAAGTCCTTGCTAAAAGTTAAAATTCCTATGCATGGCATTATCTTCTCAACTTGAAAAGAATTCATCCCGATCACGAGACAAAAGGTAGCTTGTCAACTTGTATACTAGATTGTAAATATCTTTGGTGTTACCTTGTTCATGGCTGATAAAAACATATTTGAAATCTATTTTCTCTTTGACTGTGTAATTACTCACCTTATCTCCTAAGACTTCCTACATGTTATGGTTCATTAATTCCTCCATGCTGATAAATTTGTTGAGTTTTTCCAAGTATGTTGACATTGTAGCTTAAGTATCACCTTTTTCCTAGTATGTTGACATTGTAGCTTAAGTATCAACAAAGTTATAAGCAAAAATAACTTTTTATAAGGTGGCCATAAACTCAGGGTGGGCTGGGTTTCGACAAATTAATAGGCAAACTAGTGAAAGTAACCAAGAGAAAAATTTTGATTCGGTGCTCAAAGCATTTTACCCAGCTTTTTCTCTCTTCATCTCATCCACCGAAATAAGAAAAAGTAAACCGAAAAAAACAGAAAAGATGTGCCCGTCCCATTCCATGCGAAAAATCTGCAGGTCCTTCTCATCCCATCTACTGTCGAAAAAAAAAATATTCCTGATGCTTTAAGATCTCTGCACTTTGATCCCAGTGTTTGTCTATATTACAAGAAAACCTACACACTTTTACTGGTTGATGTGATAAAATGGTGATCAAGCATCATCATTAAATGAAATCTAAATGGACAGAGTTTTATTAGAATATTTTATCATAATTTTATCTCGATAAAAAAAATGTTAGGTATCCAATTAATCCTTAAGAGAAAAATAAGGCATCCCTTTCAAAGAAAACTGAATTAATGAGCAGTGCTATGATAACAACCCCTAAAAAAATCTCCATGCTCTCCTTTTCCTGTAAAGAAACATCATTTTCTGGCTTCCAAGGACCACCGGTATGGGACGTCCGGTCCCAGAAAGAAGAGAGTATTAGCAGTTCCCTTTTTTTTTTTTTTTTTTGTTTAATAATGAAGGTCACGATCACAGTATTTTTTCTTTTCTTTTCTTTCTTTTTCTTTTTTGTAATCATCATAGCATTTTTGTTAAAAAGATGGGAGAGGCGCATGCAATTTCTAGAAGAGGCAAAGACTTTCTAAGCAGATATGTAGCATAGCAGCACCCACTTATATCATGACCGTATGTGAAGCTTCCATGATACCCTATCAGTTCTTGGATAGGATTTATCAGGGCAGGGTGAGCAAAACTTCAGCAGATTAATGAAACATGCATCAAAAGTTGCTTGATCCTGGATTCTGGGGCTAGAATAATAACTCATGAAAGCAATAAGCCTCATGGTCATCAGCCAAATGTGACCTCTCCTATTTGGGCTTATAATAGAGCCTGTTTTAGAACATCAAAGTGGCCTTTAGAAAAGTTCATCATTGAAGATATTGACACAATGGTGTGGGAGGACTTGTGCCTTGGTCAATGACATCAAGTGGAAAGAAGACAACTCTGGTCACTACAACATGGGTACATGGGTGCCATAACTAATCATTTACCTTGGTAAGTGGACTGCTTGCTTTATCACATAGATATGGCCCAAACAATTTGCAGACCTCTTACAAAATGACAAACCATCAAGCATAAGATCTCTGCAATGATGCAGATGACTACCTAGAAGATATATTTGCTTCTTCTTTAAGCATGCCCATATTTGAAGAACCCATCTAATATCTGGAAATTAGGAGATATTATGTAAAAATCCAGATATGTATGCAGTTCCCTATTAATTATTTCCTGAAAATATCTTGGATACTTGTACAGGATCAAAAATCTTAAATAATATCTTTTATCTATATTTTTTTTTGGATGAAATCTTGAATTATGATAAATAATATTAAAATCAATCCAGTACATAATCTATGTGAACTAGGAAACATTGTAACACATGTTCATTGAAAATGATCTGATCGTAATATTTATGAATAGACACATGGGTTTAAATACTTAACCTGGTAAGGATATTAAAACTTAAACAGAACGAATATGTGAAAATTCATGTTCATGTATATTTAATCTTCTATCATTTATTTGTTGAAAAGATATTGAATACTTATACAGGATCAAAAATCTAAATAATACCTTCTACCTACTCTTTTCAGATAAGGTCTTAGATTATGACATCTCCACTGGCCTAAAATGACTAAACTTTTATACCCACCACATAGTCAACATGATGGCTTATGCTTCACCTAAGATCACTTCCAATTTGTGCCACCAAGAACATGCAATGTGAGACCTGTAAGCAGTCAGCTATGTGTAACCAATTACAAATAAATTTTATCAAAAGACTAGTCACAACAAAAGTCCACTCAAGACGCACTCAATTCTGGAAAACTGGTCTGGTCAGGCTTGGTCTCACGATAAGTTCTTGCTACTTGATAACCCAATAATGAACCTGCATGGTTTGAAAAGTTAGCCATTTTCCTCTTCTCTATTGCCTCCTTAACTTCGCATCAAGCACTAAGCTTCATCATCACTTCGATCCAGCATCTAGGCATACATCTTGATCTCATGTACCATCTTTGGTCCATTTGCAACCTCACATAAAAATTCCAGGCATACATGGGTACAAGTCTTAAACCTTCTACCTCATCTATATGGAGAAAGATATCAAACAGCCAGGCTAAGCACCAACTAGAACTCAATAAGCAAAACTGTTCAGATATTAAATCACCTCAGGCCTAAGATTTTGAAGGAAACAGCATGGTGATTTCTACGATCTTGGCCTTTGGTCCCATCCAATTCTAATGATTCCGCGCCGTAGCCAAGTGGAAACTACACTTCCTTGGTAGCCCAATTGGCCGGCAAATGGAACTACCCGTTATTGTTTGCTATTGGCACTCACAATGCTGTAATGACGCAAGGTCACAAATTGGATGATGGTGCCTCAACATTCAAATTGCATAATCTGACCATCAAACAGAACTGGATAGATTACAGTAAAACAACCCTTTTTTCCTCTCATTTTCCTTTATCCTCCTTTTTATTTTCTTTAGTAACAAGAGGGAGTTCCACCCATATATAGAACTACTACAGAGGAGTCTCGGTGAAGTATTACCACTAACAAAACATTCAGGCCATGTAACACAAGCTCTGTGATGCACAATCCAGGATCCTACTTAAATGTTCATAAATTTCATCATCATGTCTTAAATATGGATCTGGCTCATCAAAAAGTTCATGGAAGTGCTTGAAATTACTAACAGATCACTAATAATAGTCATGCTGAAGCCAGTGTGTTTTTGGAAAATGAAATTGCTTCACCATTTATCATTCCTGCAGTCTCTGAGAAGAGTTTTACAATAAATACTCCAGATATAACTTGTGCATTCCAGAATCATAAAAGAAAAGACAGCGAAGTTAACTTCAATATTCATCAGTTGCAGATCACAAAAAAATAAAAAATAAAAATCTTAACTTTTAATATGATGATAATAATAAAAGTGATTCATAAGCAATTGGCTACACTCTAGAGATAGGCTCTCCCAAATATACTTAACCCTTCAGCCTTTGGTGAGTGCAGGATATGAACCCGTCCATGGTACAACCACCAAACTTTACCAGCTTGGTGAGCTCGCACCTGCCAAAGAAATCTTTGCCCCAAACATTAGGACAACATTAAAATACTAAAGGTACTGCATAACCCAAAAAACCTAGCTTGCAGCACTCCAAGCTTTTCAAGAACTGATGGGTAGATAGCTCAGTGGGTTTAAAGACGGGAAACTCCATTCCATTTTCAGGCAGTTGCCAGCTGTCTGAAGTAGCCAATGAGCAGCAAGAACTTGCATTTGTGACAATTGGGTGCATCATAATAAAATCTTTATCATGCTCCACCTCAGAATATTTTCATAACAGAGTGTTATCTGCAAATTATTGTAGAACAAACCATGAATGCCAGCCCCTCGGATTCAGTTCCCAGGCTGAAAGTCCAAGTGTGCAATGATGTTGTACTAGTTACAGTTTGGGTGAATAGAATCAACTAATAGAAGGAAAAGATAAGTATGAACTTACAGGACAACCATATTAATTACTCTTCCAATCAATAATCAGGGAACATGAAGGTAGATGGATACAAGTCAATTAAAGCACAGAACAATCAGCAGAGAGGTCTTTAAATTTGAGGTCTGCATAGAAAACAATGTGTTTCTCCATACTGTGCCCACATTTTTGAGTCTCTAAAATTAAATATGGGAAGCACAGTAACAAACAACTACAGTCAATCTTTTGAAGTTACGCATCTTAAGCCTAGGTTCAAATGATCAACTACTTGTCTGCAAGCAAAAAATATCCCAACAAGCCAATAAAGAACACTAACAGACACAAGAATCATGTCAAAGGACTTCACTTACAATACTCAGTAACATGAAAGTTTCTCCAAAGACTAAACCTAAAGCGAACGACAAATGAAACCATCACAGTTCCATCTTCCAAACTATAACATATATGGACGCAAAATTAATTTTCTACTGGAAGTCCATGTTTAGCATGCCAAGTCCACTCAATTTGAAAGTTTAGACCATAGAGAAACACAGAACAATGTGACTACCATTCTGTGCAAGCAAGCATAATGAGTATGTGCTTTGCAGATACAGACACATTCAACATGCTAGCCACAGCCAAAATTACAGAAATACCATGAATTGTGATTTGACATTGATGATAATTTCATGACATATGCTCCACCACAGCCATGGTTAGGTATTACATATTTGAGCTAATTCCAGTGGCTTATGAATGTCAAAGATGGACATGGTCTCATGGATCCATGAAGCAGGATGTCCAAGAGCATTGTCATAGTATAAATATCTCACTCAAGATTTACGTCTACCAACATGTCAGTCCACTAGCAGGTGAACAAGGACCAGAAAATATAAGCTCCATTCAAGCATTCCTCCTGCAAGTTCTGTCCCACACAAGAACCCCAGAAAAGCCAGGAATAACAATTCACTTGCATACCCAACATAGCCATAAAAAGAAACAAGGCTAAAAACTTAGTGCTAAGCAAATCTCAAGGCACAAAAGAAAGAATAGCAATAATGATGGTCCTTTGCTCATGGAAGTGTAACAACCATCAGGAGAAATACATGGAATATGCAAATTCAAGTGGAATAGAAGAAGTTAACATCAGTAACAAAGGATCCCATTTATGCAAATCAAACTCCCAGTATGCAAAAACAAAATTGATGTTCTTTTCTGGTGGGCAGTAAAGTAACTCTTTACAATAGTAGACCTCTAATTTTGTAAAACCAACCCAAACACCAATTGCCAAGTACCTAAAATGATGTACAAGTAGGATTAAATTTACACATAACTCTATATATGTTGGAGAAATTATACTTGCAATGCTCTGGACAAACACAAGTATTTTATATGATTCTCAAAGGGAAAAACTAAGAATAGGTGTCAGAAGATCTGGTGATTGGAACACATACAAGTGGCATAAAAAATATAAAATAAATGATGCATGGAATCAGTGTTTTGAGTCTTCTGACTTAAAAATATACCAGTCAATGATCCTCTTGACAAAAATTGACAAATTATGACAATAATAATGATCAGAATTTTGAGATATTTCTGCATATCAAGTTATGAAAATGACAATTAAAAACCATAGTTATAACTAAAAATGCCAAAAGATGTAACAGTCCTTCACATATTAGGCTCTCTGGAAAACAAGAGCATGAGCAGAATAAAAGCACCACCAGGAATAGTGACTTGATATTATCATAAAATCTGAATGAGCTTTCAGTCTTTAATCAGAATCATGAAGTTCAAACATATTAGAAAAAGATGGCGTATGCCTCCAAGAAATACATAGAACAAGTAAATGAACACACAAGGTAGGGATACATCTGGAATCTTATCTGTGTTGGCAAATCGAGTAGCTGGAACAAGTACCTAAAAAGGCATTCACCTTGGGAAGCATAGAAAGGTGGAAACACCATAAGGAGGCTCTGGCATCAAAATGTTAAGTCTCTCCAAACCAATTCCTGAGAACCTCATCCAAATAATCTCCATTTTGAGAGAAGATTGAGGTTAGAGATGCCCAATGATGACTATCATAAAGGATTGTGAAACAAGAAGTTCACCCTGGCATCCTAATCCAAGTCATCAGCCAAAAGAGAAAAAAGATAATATGATAGAGCTAATGAGCCCAATGAATGTTGGATAATGGGATAAGTCCAGTATGTCTGGCATTAGAAAGTCAACAAATGCACCTATAGACTCCACAATCAACTAAATGCCTGTCATTCAGCAGTCTCCATCATGGCATCTTCCTTAACTTCTGTAATTACTTGAAGAAGTTCAAAAGGAGTAGCTGCTGGGTCCAGTTCATGGCAACCTTTTGGAGCATCATGAGCTTCTTCACCTGTAAGCAAATAAGAAGGAACCTGATGGGAAAAACGAAACATCTCTTCTCTGGGAATCCTTCTAACTTCTTTTGGGTCTAAATGTCGATGGAACACTGTTTTGAAACCAGCTACTTTCAGCAAGGGGGTAACGGACACACCTTTCTCCTCATAGTCATCAAGTACTTCCACCATCTCATACTTGTGTATAACATCATCAGGTGTGCACTCATTCCAGTCAGGAGACCAGTTTCTGTAAAGTGCCCAGATGTCACCTTTTCTAGGAATAATTCTAATAACACCTCGAGGACCTTTCTCCCATCTAACTCTGTGAGAAAATATATTGACCGTATCACAGACTTCATATCTCCCCACCCTAAAATCTCCACATGTCTTGGAAAACCCAGAGGCAACCCAGTTTAACGGACCCAATTCACTATTGGACTTTGAATTGAGAAAACTCATGCGAATCTTAAAAGGCTTTAGTGAGATGACTTTTTGAACCAGGGCATATAAACGAGGCATACCATCATCGTTATCATAAGTAGCCCATACCTGATCACCTTCAAAAGAACTTTCTGTACGATCCTTGTCAAAATCATTGAAATCAGGATCAGGAACATCAATTGATATAGGTTTGGTAGCTTTCTTATCAGAATCTACATTACGGTTCTTAGGGATATCCTTGATACCAGGAATTTGTTTTTTGCCAATTCTGGAGGCATTTAACTGGATCTGATCAGCAGCATCCCCAACAACCATATCTGATACATTTTCATTATCCTTTTGGTTTTGCTTCTGCTTTGACATGTCCTTCTCTGCCAGTTTGGTTGCAGCATCCAAGTTCCATTCTTCTAACTTCTTATGGATTGCCACTTTAACCTTCTCCATCAGCATACTTTTAATGTCAACTTGCATATACTCCCTGCCAAAATTGCTCTGCCTAGCAGTCACTCTGGCCTTACCATAATCCCCATAAACACCATTAGCCCTTTCCAGTTCAGAAGCACCAGGCTTTCCACTGCCTGTTGTCATTTTTCCTGTTCCATCTCTACCCTGATCCTCACCAGCATCGCCACCATTATTTCTTCTTCTCTTTGCAGGTTTGCCAACCTTAGAAGTAGGTCGTTCCTGTTCATATGCATTGCCACCTGCACTAGCATTATAACTTCCAGAACCACCAACAGTATTATTTGAGACATAATTCTTATTCCGAGGAGCCTCTTCACATCTAATTGTTGCTTGTGTTTCCTCATATTTTCTTCTTATTTTCTCAAATGTCTGATGAATCATATCTGCAGCCCGAGCTGCAGAGTCCGTTGAGCTAGCAACACCAGCTGAACTAGAAAACGAACCCCATTGGAAGTTTGTATTGCTATAGGAGTCAACATTTCCTCCATACTGGAATCCTGTGTGTCCTGTTGCTGGAAAAGTGGAGCTATTCTCATGACCATAAGCATTCTTCATTGTAGAATTATGATTTGAATTCTGTTGGTGCCGCTTAGTTGAATAAGAAACAGAGGAATTAGGTGCATTAGTAGGAATGCTGATCTCAACAGCCAAGAAGGCCTGATGGCAGTTGGGACATAGAAGGTTGTGATTGAGGTACATTCTGAGGTACTCATACTGCATCCTGCATCGGTTGCATGAGGTCCAAAATGTATCGAGTTTTGATGGATGAGATGGAGGGGGGACAGCAGATTGAGCCACACCACTGGTACTCTTTCGAGCTCTTTTACTGGATGTTGTGTTCTTAGAAAAATTATAGAAACCATTAGAAGAATTAGGAACAGAATGATCTTTGTTTGGTTGAGAAACTTTCTGCTGGAATCCTTTTCCATTCCTCTTCTCATCATACATAAATTTTCTACTCTTATCAGACAAAACACTCCATGCTTCAGAAATAAGCTTGAAAGCACCTTCAGCACCTATTGACTTGTTTTTATCAGGGTGAAGCTGGAGAGCTAGCTTCCTGTACTGTTTCTTCACAGTCTCTTCATCAGCTGAAGCATTCACACAGAGAATTGCATACCAATCACTTTCTCCATTTACTTTCACTTGTGCTGCAAGATAAACGTCAAAAGTTGATATCATCTGGTTGATACCTTCAAGTGATGGGAAGAGATTTTGGGCCTTTAGAGCAAATTTTTTAGCACCCACAATGTCCTTCGCACTGAATTTCCTTTCAGCAATTTCTTTTGCCCTAAGGGCCTCATCCCTATTGCATTCCATCTGCCTCCTATCCTCACACAAATGGTCTTTCCATGCAACTCTCCATTCAAAACCAACAACAGCACAACCTACACTTCTACCAACTGAAACAATAAATTCTTCAATGCTTGAAACCAATTGGTCCTAGTAATTTCTCCCATATCCTAAATGGCAAAACAACACAAGACCCAAAAGAAAAGTAAGCAATTACAAAGTGCAAAGTGCCAAAACAAGTAAGAACACATTTAGATCAATTGTTCAGATTCTCCGAAACAAAGTACATGCACAAAATGTAAATTGTAACATGAAGCATGTACAGCATGCAAAAACCATTCAGGCTTCAAAACTTATTACAAGCACAAAATATAAAGTGTATTTGTACGGAAACAAACAGAAACACATCAACATTAAGCATTTGATTCCTCAAAAAACTTACTACAAGAACAAAAACATAAATGATATATAGACAAGAAGAAAACAAAAATATATGAAGATCATTTATTCAGATTCTCAGAAACTTATTACAAGAACGATGTATAAAGCAAGATGTGTACCCGACCAAGTAAAAACTCATTGGACTCATCAGTCAGCTTGTCAGAAACGTATCATAAGCACAAAATATGAAGTGCAGTGAATACAAAAACAGATGAGAAAAAAAAACCTTCAAAGTCCATCATTTCAGCTTCTATGACTTACTGCAAACACGAAATACAAGGCGCGCAATGCAGGTGAAAACAAGTAAAAACGCATAAATATCAACCATTCAGTTCCTCTCCTAACCGATCAATCCCTAATCTAAAGTCAGAAGACCAGTGCTCCCAAACCCTGATGATGGATTGTTTTCAAATCAGAAGATGACGATATCTATCGATCAAGATGAGCAAATAGAAGAGTCAATTAAGCAACAGTGAGATCACATTTCACAGGCACATCAAAGCTTAAAAATGATTAAAAAGGTAACTTTCCATTTTGTAAAAATAACAAGCGGAGAGACCCAAATTTTTCTCACCCTTTTTTAGCCTCAAAATCCATAATTCTCCCAAGATCTCGGATCTCCAAAGCACCAGACCGTTGGAAAACCGAAACCCCACATGAGAATCGAGCGTGAGAGCCGAATAAATAGCACAAACAACCCCAAGAAATCCACAGAAAGCTAAGATTCGATCACTTTACAAATATCACTGGCCTTGAAGAGCAATTAACAAACGATGGCTCGGAAAATTCCAATCGATTGAGCTCAAAACCTAAAACCCCTAAATGGCCCGATCTCCGCCCAGAGATCACGGCCGGCGGTACAAAAAGATTCAGGAGATAGGGCAAAGGAAATCTAAGGGAAGAAGCGATTACCCATTCGGATAGAATCCACGTCGATGGAGGAATTTGAATCGCGCCGCCGCTTGAGAAGCCCTAAAACTCCAATTTTTTCCCACCGAAATGTTAAAAATTGGGGGGGAAATTGAACACCTTTAGTCAAACCCCCCTCAGCCCTCAAAACTAAAATTCCCAAATACCAAATACCTATGGAGGAAAAAGAACGAAAAATAAAGAAAAAGGCCACAACCTTCTTCTTTTTTTTTAATTATTTTTTCCCCTTAACCCTAACCTACCTTTATTCAAGTAAGATGAAAGGGTTAGGTCCCTAACCCAAGGGGTGGTTTGCCATTTGGTCATTTTGTAGCAATTTATTATTCTAACTAAGAAAGTATCGAATAAACTACTTATCAATGTATAATGAATGGTACATCATATTTGATACAAGTATTATTATAAATCTGGATGAAATAAAAAATAATATTTTATATCTCTTTAATGAAGAATATTTTTTTTAAAATATTTTTACTAGAATATATGGATCAATAGGACAGCACATGTGAAGGATTTCCATGCTAATAAATACCCATGTGGGACCCACAAATAAGGGAGGTTTTGAAACTTTTGGACTTTTAGCCCTTGCAGAATGTTGGGTTAAGTTACATCCAAGTTGGGGTAAAGGTTTACCCTGGTGGTTAGATCAACTAGGGTGAAGGGTTAGACGCTTACCCTGTGTGGTTAGATTAACTTGGGCAATGGTTCTGGGGGAGAGGCCACTCTAGCCACCCATTAGATACCATAACCCTTGAGCATGGAGTTTTCTTGCATGTGGGGCCCAACCTTTTGCCTGCTTTTAGAGTCATCTATATCATTTTTCATACTTTAATAATGAACTTTAAAATTTTTGCCACTCTTCTTCCCCTTCCTATTATTATTAGGGTATTGCTTCCTCCACTAGCCTAAACATATATTCATATATATATATATATATATAGATAATGTGTTGGTAAAGAAGGTAAACTTCTTGCTTCAGTGTCAAATATTCTTGAGTTTGTATTACAATAATAATTATTTTTACTTTTTTGTGAGGGTGACTATATTTAATTATTAGTTCTTCTCTGTTATTCCTTTGTTGCCATTAAGATTTCTAAGTTGAATAAATGTAAGTAACTTGCTCATATAATGCATTCAGAAGTGCTATCTTAATTGCATTTAAGGTTAGGTTACAAGATCCCAGTTGCATGCTTCTGTTAGGAAGAACTGATAGTGCTACTTTGCTAAATATACAGCTTCAGTTTGAACCATTGCTGTTATTCAGGTTGCTGATTTTGATTTCACAATGTGAGAAGACTCCAAAAATAGATCAGTGGTTAGGCTTACTGTAGAAGAACTCCAAAAATAGATCACCAGTTAGGCTTAATGTAGTGAGAAGACAAAAAATAGATCAGTAGTTAGGCCTATGTAGTGACTGACTTGCAAACTACTGCAGTGACCGACTTGCAAACAACTGTCTCATTTCAACAATGGATAAACTAGCTAGTTGTCAAACAAAAGCCTCTTTGTACAATCTTAAAAAATAAAAGCCTCATGTCCATGAATTTTTCTTGCATCAAGGAATGTTCTTTTGAGCTTAGCTGCACTTAGATGTTCATGAGAAGTTACCACTGAACTATCCATCCAGAATGTGAAAGCTGAAAACCTATGAAATTTTGTTGGTAAGGCCTGGTATCAATTGCAATACATACAACTTTTATTCTTCCATTTTGCTTCTGGTATAAGAGTGCCCCACACACACCAACTTGTTTTTAGACATCCAAGTCCATGGCCTCAACGATGCAGTGCGAAACCTGTGGAGTATATACGGTATTGGAATTGGCACAGAATAGATCAACACCATTTAGCTTACAGAAGAGAACTAAGGACATAATAGGAGCCTACTAAGTACCAGCAATTCAATTATGTAACTCCAAGAATGCAAAGGAAATTGAAGAAAAACTATAGTTAGAACTTACAAGATAAGAGCATTAAATTGGCTGCAAGCTTTGTTCTCCTTGAAGAAGCAGTCAAGCATAAAAAGGAAAATAATGTACATTAAAGAAAACCATCTTAGTTAATCCATAGATGAGATGTGCATCTTAATTAGTCAATGGAGAAGAAGTGCTGCTACTAGACTATTAAATTCTGCCCAAAACCAGCATGGAGACATTTGTCTAATCTATTGCAGTACAAGAGAAAGAGAGATGAGAAAAAGAAACAGAGGAAAATTGTCAATAAAACAAAAGACTTTGCACAAAATACAACCAGATTTCTTGTCAAAACTAGAGTCCCGAAAGTGCAATGCATGTTCTTTTTATTTTTTCAACCAGCAGAGCCTAAGCAAGGGACTATGTTTTGTTTTAATCCCTCCTTTTCTGCATGGAAGCGTCTGGAAAAATTAATATATTGGAAGTGCAGAGAGATGGGGACTATTGATGTTTTGATTGGTATGGTGCTTTTCTTCAAGTTTCGGGGCCAGCCCCATGAGGCAAAACTTTTTCCATTACACATTAGTAGATGCCAATTTTGAAGCCAACCAAATTCCATGTCATAAGACAATGGATACTGATGACACTACAAATTATAATAAGGAATAACTAAAAAAAAAGAAGAAGATAAGGGTGGAAACCAAAGCTCCGGAAGATAATATACAATGATAGCATGACATCTAATGCCTGCATAAATAAAATGACAATTTCACAGAACAATCAAGAACATCATGCAGCCTTCATTAATCTCCATTTTCCAGAAAATTCTGCTGCCTGAGCTACAAATGATAAGGATTTGGCTCCAACATTTTACTGTGGATAAGACACTAATGAGGATTCTGAATTGGATAATATGAAACTTGATGGTACATACAAGGAAGAAAACCATTTTAGGTACCAGACTATATTCTTCCTGAAAGAAAAACTTCATGTGCGAGTACGTCCATATAGATTGGCATAGACAATCTTGGTCCTATAAACAAGAATTAGGCTCAAGATAACTGCAATGATGCACAATCCTGACATAATTAAGGAACTAAAAAAAAAGCAAATGGCCCCCTTGCATTTTAGTGGCTCCTCCAACTGGAAACTAGTCATTTTTGCTGAGCTATTATGCATTTTTGCTTGTTTCTCTGCTTCATAGTCATATATACCACTAGCAATTAGACCTGAGAAGATCAGTGAACCTGCAGGATTGGCCACAGTGAGAAAATTGTACAAGGCTCCAAAGTTTTTCAAGCCAAACAGCTCAGAGGCAGCAGCTGGCACAATGGCCCAATGAGCTCCATATCCAAGTCCGATCAGCAATGTTCCAAGGTGCATTGTTCCAGGCCAAGCCATGGCAAAGAAGAAGTGTCCAATAGCCATCAGAATCTGAGCTACTGCCATAGCCACTGGCCTTGGATAAGCATGGTCCCTGATCAGGAAGAGCCGTGTGTTATTAGAGATAAAAGAAAGCAAGGAATTCTAAGCAATTAATAAAAAGATTGTTGGTACAATATGAGGATAACAATACCAGATAACCAAGTGACTGGAAAGATGACTTAAAAGATCAAGTGATGAATGTCCATTGGAGTTTTATTAGAAATATTGCCACAGATGTGTTTCAGAAGATGCACTAATGCAAAATGTTGCAATCAATGAAAGATATGACAAACATTGACAGATGGTAGTTTATGATATTCATATTTACATACAAATTAGACCCACAGTTTTATTAGGTGAAATAATTTTGTATTCAACCTATCAGAAATTTCAGCCAACCAGCCTTAGATCAGCTGGTTGGCACTCCTCTCCACTCAGGAGAGCTCCAAGATTCGAACCTGAGTAGTGGCATCCCAACCAAATTTCTCAAAAAAAAAGGGTCAGAGATTTCCTCAATTTGTTTCTTGTTCTGATCTTAAAGACATGGCTATACAAGGCAACTTGTGAAACAAAAGTAAGAAACATGCAATGAAATTAAACTCAAGATGCAGGCAATTTATTAAAAATTCAAGAATACATGAAAAACACATTGGCAACTGGAAATTAATTTTTTTGTGGTTTTTCTATTGGCTTATATCATTAGCCACAACATGCATCAGCTTCCCCAAAGTTGCATACATTTTTACATAACTAACTTTTCTAAACTAAATAAAATCTATTTTTCAACTAGCTTCCAGGCTATACATGGTTTCATAGGAAAAATAAATAGAACTCATCATTTACTTCACATACATGACAAGTATTGCAAATTAAAAGGGGATGATAAACCTGCAAGGTAGCTGCAACAAGAAACTCATGATAGACCGTGAGCTCCAAGCCTTGACACATTAAGGCATAGCTTTAATGGCATATAAATGAACTTCTTGCACACAAATGATATTCTAGCATTACTTTGAATGCCCACGATTAAGCACAAGGGATACTATACCGGACACTTTCTTCACATTAACCAAAAAAAAAGAAAATAAAAAGAAAATTTTAATCACTTCACTTAAATCTTGCACCAAATGAGTGTACAAGACTACAAACTTAACATACAACTTTCAGTATTGCTCTTTGAAAATGCTATCAAATGGTACCTTCATTATGTGGTTTATTAGCTTAATTCCAGGATGTTTGTTAAAATTTTATACACTGTCCTCTTTTTCGGTGTAATCAAGTTTCTCAACTTCTCCAGCAATTTGGAATTTACCAAATTCAAAACTCACTGAATGTGTAAGTCATATAAAACAAACCTCTCTCTCCTTTTCTTCATCATACTACTGGCACATCATCTAATCTGAATGCTTCAATGTTCCATTTTCTTGTATAAGCCTTTTTATCTTTGCTAACAAAGATACACAAATATCCTGTTCTCCGTGATTTTCGTAAATATGTGTCCCTTGAGGAAGTGCTCTTTTAGTAGCATTCAGCAATACCCTTCCATGTTCCTTAATGGCTTAATCTTCCCACATTCAGTCTGTTACCTCTATTCTAAATCCTGCCAATATGATTTCTATTTCAAATTTGCCTCATCATCATCTTAGCTATGTCCTTAACACCTTTTAAAGAGCCACATCATATATATCAATAAAAGTCATCACGCTACTTATAAGCTCAATCACATCCTTTATTGCCTATTAATAAACTTCTGTCTACCTCTATTACCCTATGAACCTGTTTTCTGAAGAGCATAAACTAAAGGTCAATGAGTCGCCAACACGCCAGAATGATCAGGTCAATCAGTAGGATTAGGTCCATCAGGAGACATGGTTTGATTTGCCTTAGTGAAACAACTTAAAATTTCCAATAAGATGCGAACATGTGAAGAAAGAAAGCAAATAAAGGTAGCAATGACTCACAGGTAGAGAAACCAACCAATAAAAGATTGATTACATGAAAATACAATAACTGGGTATAAGATAGATATTCTCCAAGGTAGAATTGTCATCGCATCAGAGAACTGGAAAAATCAGTAAAGATCAAGGATACAAAATCCTCTCAATGCTCAGTCAATCTCTTCCAAAGTGGAATGAGACCTTATGTTGGAGAACTTTGGACCAAAGTCAATAATGCAGGATCCTTTCGATGCTCATTGTGGTACACTGGAAAGGCATAGAAGCCTGGACCATATTGGTGCTGGTGTCAATAGCTCATGAGTTTGTGCAGAGTGTAACAGATAGCAAATGAAGCTTTTCTCGTCTTCTTATATTGCAAATTGGTAGTTATTTTCAACATAACTACCCTTGTTGTATAGTTTTTTGTCTTGGTAACTACCTCCTCCTATGTGGTTGCCAGTAGTTCTTTGCATCACTAAATTCTCCTTGTCCAGATAACTTTCTTTAGAAAGTTAATTCCAGCAAAAACATGCATAGCCTCTTGTATCAGTGACAAGTGGCCAAACATAGCCCTTCCAAGTGTCATGAAAAACAAATTATCAAATCTTGATCGATCTAATATTTCTGACCATTTTCTATAGTTGGTCAATGACCAATTAAGTTTTGAGTGTAAATATTTCTCCCTGTGGCTAAGGAAAACGAATGAAAGTGATATTTTTATAGAGTCAAGATACATAAGTTGATATATGATCAATCAAATATAACAAATGGTAAGTCAAGAATGGAAATAAACCACTATTGAAGATCAATCAATTATCTTTATATCTATTGACAATGGTGTTGGTCAACCAGAAAATGATATATTTTGCTGAGCGAACAAAGACATGCTTTATGGTTACCGACCACATACCTTTAATTCTTGATAAATGCACTCCTAACAACTAAGTAAGATGAAGAATAACAGCAAAAACAGTGATTGTACATGATAGATCATCATGATCCATGCTATTATTATTGATCAACATGAAGAAGTGTTTTGGCCAATTAGTATTCCATGGTCAATTGACTACTTTTGGTTGGTTAGCCTTCTTTGGCTTTGTTTGATCAACCAATTTTGATCAGTTGGCTTTTCTAGGCCTTGGTTGATCAGCCATTACTGATTGATTGTCCTTTCTAGTTCTTGGTCAATTATCTTTTAGTGGTCCATTCACCTTTCTAGGCCTTGGTTAATTAGCCTTTCTAAGCCTCCATCAACCATTATTAGTCGATTGAACTTTCTAGGCCTTGATCAATCCACCGCTATTGGTTGATTTTTCACTATTACATTTGATTGGTTGCTTTTTCTCCAATTAAATCAACCAATACTTAATTGTTTTTGCTACTTGACATCCCAGGACCTCACCGTAGCCAAGGCGTTGTTTTTGGGTGTAAACAGAATCATAGTATTCCTTCACTAATTCTCCTTATACATACATTGCATTCAAATATCCAATGACTTCTCTAGATCTTTCTCCTTTTCTTTGTGATTAATGTCACCATCCCATACCATATAGCTACAGGGCTTTTCCTAACAATCATAGCAATTCTTAAGTTCCATTTTATCTTCTTCAGCAGCCTATCTCACATGCTCCTTCTCATGCTTTGCCAATGTAATCATATTTATCTGTCTCATCCATATGCTACATGCTCCTAGTGTACTCATTTTTCTAGTTTTCGACAACAACGTGATATTTGTAATAAGCAAGTTTTCTTGTATAAATTTATTCTCCTTTCATTTAATAGTCACTCTATGATATTTAACAAATTAAGCTGATTTCTAGCATGCTTTATATTCTTTATAATGTCATTATTTCTCCTCCATATTCTTAAAGTCGGTACTCTTACTTGCTAAAACATGAGCCATTGCAATCTCAATGCAGGTATTGCTTGTCACATTCCATCCTCATCTCCAACTCGCTATCTCCCCTCTTTATCACTTCTGTTTTCAACTATATCTCAGAATAAGTCTGAACCTACCATTATTGACATAATCAATTGTTGCATGTATCTGGAAGCTCCAGGGTATCCGGCGAAGTTGCATTTAAATTAAAAAAAAAAGGAACAAAAAAAGAAATACTGATACATTAATGCTTTTCTTAAAATATTAACAGTTCTGCTAACTACCAACAACAATGATCAGGATATTGTCATGCACAGACAATTTTTTGATGCATGTATGTTATGAAGTCCTAATGAAAGTGAAATTATAATCATACCTCACAATGATCTCAGAAAAATAGCCTCCACCGACACGGCCAAGAAAGTTCCAAATACTGATCATGGAAACAAAAATATGAGTATCATCATAACCCAATGACTCGCTCATCTGGCCCAAATTATCAATGACTGTCAAACCAGATCCTGACCCCAACAAAAGTGAGACAAAGATAAGCCAAAAGTCTGCCTTTATCAATGCCTGTGTCAAGGTAAAGTCTTCCCCCCTACGTGGACCTCTCCTCTTCTTTACCCTCACAGCTCCATCTGCTGCTGCTTGAAATAGTCTAGCTTGCAACTGGGCAATCCTCTTCTGCCTCTCCAATGCAGGCAATAAGTCAACTTCCTTCGGCTTTTCCTCTTCTACCTCACTTAGAATAACCTCATTTTGTTCCTCAAATTGACCTGACTTACTTGTCTCTCCTTTCGCAGGCTTGGGCAAAAGAAATTCTTGAGCAGGAGAAATGACATCAAAATGGAAAGTCAAGAGCAATGGAATGACAATGGGAAATATTATGAGAAAGAGTAGCATTACTGTGAATAAAATAATCACAGTATGACTCAAGTTAACTAAATCTTCTAGAAGCATGACACCCATTAGATAAGCAGCAAGAAGCAAGCACAAGCTATAAATGAACATAAAACTAGATTTATCTGAAGGCCGCGCTTGTCTGTGGCCTCCAACAGGTCTAACAATGAACATCAAGGCAATAACTACCACTGATGGTCCAACTGCAACCATAAAGATGAGAGCAGAATGATCAGATGTGTGTATCATTTTAAATATCTGACTCAAAATCGCACCACTCAGACCAGCAAATCCCTTTAGTATTCCCACTATGGGGCCCCTACTCTTGGGGAAATTTTGTACACATGAAACCAGTGCAGCTGTGTTGAAGTAAGTCTCTCCATTATTTCCCAGAAAGATAAGAATGCACATCTGCACCACAGGTAAAAGCAGGGCTAAAAATGAATATGTTTGGAATCATATCATCTGAAAGTGGGATAGCATCCTATGTATAGTTTTGAAAACTTAACAATATCTATTACTGATGGAAAACATTTTTTCAGTCATTAGATGAACAGAAAGATTAGCAAACAAAAAGGAGAACAAGATTTACTAAAGTTCCAAGTAAATATCTTCATAAAACACTGTTGGAACTCTTATATTGCACCTTAGAACCAGTGATTTGATAATAATTAGAGTAGAAATGGAACAGTCAGAATAAGGATGACTAAAAAGTCACAAAAAATGCATGTAGCTAGATATTTAGTTCAAAACATTATAAAGCTTTGAAAACTTTTCATGGTAACACAATGGTCATGGGGATAAACTACAAAAGGTACTGTTCTTGTTTGGGAGTAAAAGGTTATGATTGACCAGCAATTTTAACTATTTTCTTGCCATGACCAAAACAAACAGGATAAACTATGAATTCTGTGATGAAAATATCACATGATTTACAACATGCTTGCTTGATGTATAAAATGGTATACTCAGCAACTAAAAGACTTTTGATGCGAAATGGATATTCATAGCCGGCAGTATAAAGTGAGTTGACCATTATTTAACAGGGGGCAAACTTTTGTTAGAAGAGTAGCACTGAAAACAAGTCCAAGCTTGACTAGAGGATCAAAATTTTGAAGGAAACCTAAATTGTAACAGCAATTTCATTTGATTCTCATCTAAAAGAATTACAGGGATGCAAAAAATGCATGCTTACAAGTGAAATGATGCATGTAAAAGTTATCAATCTGATCATCAAATATACAAGCAAAAATAACAGCAATTCAATCTAAATTATAAGTTAAAAAATAGAACAGGAAACTTAGTGACAATCACCAGATGCCAGCTAGTTGTACCTAAATAACAATTAGAAAGCATATAGCTAAATATAGCTAAACCAACTTTCTAGGAAAAAAATATTCTGCCAATCTCCAAAGGCATGTGATATATGCAACAGAAGAATAGCTACCTCTGATATATGCAACAGAAGAATAGCCCCCCCCCAAACCTCCCACCCCCACCCCAAAAAAAAGAGAGAGGAAAAAGGTTGTTAGGATAAGATTCATGATACTGATGACATAATGAAGACATAAATAGCAGAATTTCAACACTAATATGCTAGAAAAATATGTTTATGAAATTAAAAACAATATTTTGAAAGTGCACATTCTTTTTTAAACCATTATTAATTTGTCTTAATGATTTACACATTTAAAATGATTTTTGTTTTTTAGTTTCTTGCACAAGGAAGCACAATGCCCAATTATACTTTCTAATTCACATGAACCTTTTACAAACATAACTAGCATGCATCATCCAAGACAATAGCTTGATAGGTAATGTGCCAAGAATACAATCACCTCCATAGATATCAATTTGAATGATGGATAGTTTCTGGTTAGAGAAAACCAGAAGGAAATAATTGCATATAGATGTGAAATGCAACTTGCATAATGTTGGAACATTTTAAAAAAACCTGATGACTATAAAGGTAATAGAGTAAGCTATGTGCACCCAACATGGACATCAAACATCAGGAATTTACAGAGAAATGAAATGAAACTTCCCCCTACTTTTTTAACAGATAAGTTAGCAATCAACTCTCTCTATGCAGTAAAGATATAAAACCCATATTTGAAAGGAATATGGCACTGCCATGGTGTCAAACCATTGAGGCCAATGTCACATTTTATCAAACATGCAGTTCATGAACTCATAACCACTGACTGTTTTCTAATACCCAAACAAGTAAACTCTCAATGAAAGAGGAAAGAAGACAAACTCCATGAATCAAATTTGAAGAATAATTCACCTATGACAAAAAAAATTGTACATCACCGACGTTGACGCAGCTTTCCGTCCGGGTGCCGGAGGTTGCTAGAGGAGAGATGCTCATAGGCTGTACCCGCAAGAAAAGTCCTGGCTAGATATTGCTCTAGCAAAAGCCCTCCAATGATCAAATCAGGTGGCAGGTGATAGGAGGAAGAAAGTAGAGTAGAAAGAGGAGAGAGAGTATGTTGTATTACGTACCTTAGGAGCCCCCTTTTATAGGCGAGCGGCGAGAGCATTTTCGGAATACAAAAAGTCTCGGTGGGTTTGGTGAGAGATAACAGGGCATCAGACCCTGTCAGGAAATCTTGGCAGAAGATCATTCCATTTACTCGGGATGTATGTCTCCTATTAATTGAAACCTTGTCTCTTTCGCATTGCCAGCCATGTTTCTTAATGACGACAGAGACTATGGCCTGAAACAGATCATGCTCTTCTTAATTGATAAGATTTGCCGGAAATCATGGATCATGGCCACCCGATCTTGCCATTGAATGCGTGAAAATGAGCATCGGATAATTCCTTCTTGGGTTTTCTAGAAGTATGCTGCTATGGGATTTTAACTTTCCTTGGATGCAAGGATCTTGCCAAGGCTGAAGGTCGAGTAAAGCCGAGAGTCTCGAGGTATTACTCTAGTGCACCCAAGGGCTGCTGGAGCTTAACTACCGAGGGCAAGATGAACCTTCGTCAAGGCCGAAGGTTAGTTAGGCCAAGGGTCTCAAGACACTATACTAATCCATGAAAAGAAGGCCGAACCTCAGGTGCCTGAGAGGTACTGGTCCTCTATCGGGTCCGAAGGTCGATCAGACCGAAAGGGCTATGTGGCACAACTCTGTCTCATCTGAAGGATAGTCTGCCTCGAGCACCTAAGATGAGCCTTGGATGCTGGACCTTCAACACGCATCTTTTTCATGTAAAGACTGTCAGCAGCTAATACGGTGGCTAAAGCTTTACTCACCAAAGATCCCATGCCTACCTTACTATCTAAAAAACTATCATACATAGAGACATGGTATGTAACTGGTATTGTTCCATATATCATAGATATTTAGTTGATATTTTATTTAAGCAAATGCTTCGCATATAAATATTCTGAGGGTGAAGGACCCGATGTGAAGGATTGGGGAGGCCGAAAGGGACCTGCATGCAGCCTTGCCTCATCTAGGAGATAGCGGGTGACCGCCTATGACAACGTCTAACCTAGGGATCCTCGAGATTTCGAGGGTGGGGGGTTAGCCCCCACACCAACCGATTTTATAAATAAAGAACATAAAATTGGTAACTATAAGGTAATAATTATCGGTCGTATAACAACTAGATCAAAATTATAGGTAATCAAAATGAACTCAAAATATATATACAAAAAAAGAAGGGAATGAAAAATGTAATAGATGACAAGTCACCAAACCACAATAAAATAATTGCTACCATAACAAATCCTATTAACATGTGCTCATCATTGGTTTTTCTTTTAGGTCTCATCCTCCGTCAAAGCAAGCTTCCTCAAATATCCACAGACCATCTTCATCAATCAACTCCTTGATTGTTTTCTTTTCTTTTTGGAGCCTTTGACTAAAACCTTATTAAAATTACATCTTATTTTACAATGGTTGATCAAACCATCTCAATCAATCTTTAATTGATTTATTCTAGCTCTCCTAAATATACATCGCATCTTTATTTACTGTTTGCCTATACTCATATACCTCTTGAGTCCAAGCATTCAGTCCACATAAGATAACAACTTATCATTGACATATAAAGCCTTGAGCCTTTTACTAAGTCTCACTTTCATGCAAGGATCCAAACTTAGCCCTTCGCTCAGATCACTTCCAAACTCAATTTCTACCCAAAAAAATAGTTTCCATCTGACATATAAGAGAACACAAGTCCACTCACAGCCTGGAAAGGCAAATTGAGCATCCCAAAAGCTGGATAAATTCCTGAAGCACATCAATAAGAAACACAGTGCAATTCCTACCAACACTTTCAGGGAGAAAGAGAACTTAGAAAAAGTGAATCCTTAAAATTTCACAAGACAAAGTCCAGTTAACCCATACACATTAGAATGGAAAAAAACAGTAATAGCTGCAACATTTAATAAACCAATAATGAAAAGATTCAGGTAAAGTCCAACAAACGCTCATGGTTTGAGTGAGAAGATAAAAAGGCCATTTAGAATAGAGACAACAGGCACCCAAAAGAAAAAAAAAAAACAGTAATAGCTGCAACATTTAATGAACCAATAATGAAAAGATTCAGGTAAAGTCCAACAAACGCTCACGGTTTGAGTGAGAAGATAAAAAGGCCATTTAGAATAGAGACAACAGGCACCCAAAAGAAAAAAAAAAAAAATTTTTCCTCAAAGCCAGGGAGACAGAGAACTAAAAAACTATAAGCACTAAATATTTCATCAGACAAAATCCAGTACATCCAAAAGCATAAGATTTTGGAGGCAAGTTGTTGGAACAATGATGAACCAATAATTAAAGGATTCAATATAAGTCCAACAAACATCAACCGTTTCAACGGGAAGATAGAAAAGCCTGTTGTAGATGGAAACTAATTTCCATCTCGAAAGCCCCGATCCACGTTCACCAACCCATGCGCGCGGGTGTGCGTCGCGCGACCCAGCCCAGGTGGTCGGGCGTTGGGCGTGTGTTCCGTTTTTACGCGCTTGATTTTGGCGCGGTGACGTGGCTTCATATGAGGCACTTGTTTGTCTCGATCCAACTGCCCAGAAGTCTTCTATGGAGATTGGGAGTCTAGAGAGTTTTGTATTTTTTTGGGTTCTTGGATGCCTACGAGCTCTGTTTCTTGTACTCTATATAAACAGAGGCTGTGAGGGTTTATATTATTGATGAAAAAATAGGGTTTTTCGAGAGGTTTGTAAGTGAGATTTCAGAGAGAATATCTGAGAGGTTTTGTGAGTACCTCGGGTGCATTTGAGAAAAATCCTGAAATCTTTTAAGGGGATTAAAAAAGTTTATGAGAGAGAGTGTTTTGAGAGCTTGTACCTGATTCAACACTTAGTGAAGCCTTGCAGATCCTGTGCCGCCGTGGACGTAGCCCAGTTTGGGTGAACCACGTAAAATTCCCATCTCTCGCTGGTTTTGATTCTTGTTTCTTGTGTTTTTCTATTTATTTATTTATTTCTTGTTGATTATATCATAACTGTGTGCTTGGCCGTATTAATAGCGATCCTATTAGAGAAATTTTTTGTTCCATTTCTTTTCAAATTGGTATCAGAGCCAGGTTCCTTTCTACTATTACGGTCGGATAAATCAACAAAGAGATGGCAGAAGATAAGATCAAAATTGAGAAATTTAATGATCACAATTTCGGATGGTGGAGGATGCAAATTGCGAACTACCTATATCAGAAGGATCTTTACCTTCCATTGGAGGGGGAGAAGCCAGATTCAATGAGTGACTCAGATTGGATGATTCTGGATAGGAAAGCCCTGGCCACGATCAGATTGTCGTTGACACCTCAAGTGGCATATAATATTGCAAAGGAAAAGACCACCGTGGATTTGATACCGCTTTAACAAAGCTTATGAAAAACTTTCCACCTCAAACAAGATATTTCTCATGAAAAAGCTCTTCAATTTGAAGATGGCTGAGAATGGTTCAATGACGGAGCATCTGAACGAGTTCAACACGATGATCAATCAATTGGAGTCGGTCTCTGTTACTTTTGATGATTCTTTCAGGGCTCTTCTTTTCTTGTATTCCTTGCCAGAGAGCTGGGACAATCTTGTAATGACAGTCAGCAACACAGTATCAGGTACCCTTACATTCAATGATGCAGTTAGTTGTATATTGAATGATGAGATGAGAAGAAAGACTGTGAGTGGGACTTCTACAAGTACTGCACTCATGGTGGATACCAGAGGAAGATCACAGGAGAGGAAGAAGTCAGAGAAAGCCGGTCCAAGAGCAGAGGAAAGTCCAAAGGGAGATTTCCCATGAAGTGTTGGAACTACAGAAGAAAGGTCACATGAGCAAGGATTGTTGGGTAAGAAGAAAGAAAAAGGTGCAGAGAGCAAGTCAGAAGGTCAGGAAGCAAATGTTGTGAGTACTATATGGCAAGAGTTTGAGGATGTGTGCCTGTCAGCCGGCGATGGGGCAAACTCAGATCTGTGGTTTGTAGACTCAGGTGCTTCTTTCCATTACAGCTCTAAGAGACACCTATTTTCGGATTTTGTCCAAGGAGATTTTGGTCATGTCACAGTTGGCAATGACAGCAGTGCAGAATTGTTGGTAGAGGAACAATTGTACTGAAGCCAGTGACAGGCAGAGAATTGAGACTTGCACAAGCCAGATACATTCCAGATTTAAGAAAAAACCTAATTTCTACCAGTCAGCTTGATAATGAGGGTTATGTATCCGTCTTCGGTAATTCTCGGTGGAAGATTACTAAAGAGTCTATGGTTGTTGTCAAAGGGAAGCGGACTGGCACTCTCTATTTTTTGGCAGACAGTGAGAGTTCAGTTTCAGTGGCAACAGGAGACACGGGTACAGTGACTACATTATGGCATAGGAGGCTCGGTCATCTTAGTGAGAAGAACTTGAGTATTCTACACAGGAGAGAGCTTCTACCATAGCAGTAAGTTTTCAATTAGCAAGAACTCAGAAGAAGACTGAAAGGCTGGAGTTGGTTCATTCAGATGTCTGGGGTCCAGCACCAGTGGCATCATATGCGGGCAATAAGTACTTTGTCACGTTTATAGATGATTTCAGTAGGAAAGTCTGGGTGTTTGCTATGAAGGAAAAATCTGAGATTTTTGGCATCTTCAAGAGGAGTCATGTGTGAAAACTAGACTGGAGCAAGCCTCAAGTATCTCAAGACAGATAACGGTGGTGAATACTGTAGCAAAGAGTTTGATATTTACTGCGCAGAGTATGGAATCAGAAGGATCAAGATCGTCCCAGAGACACCAGAGCAGAATGGTGTGGCAGAAAGAATGAACCGGACCATTCTTGAAAGAGAGAGGAGTATGAGGTTTGACTCGGGTCTACCTACATATTTTTGGGCGGCAGCACTGGACACCGCAGTGTATTTGATCAACAGGAGTCCATCCAGTGCATTGGATGGTGGGATTCCAGAGGATGTTTGGACAGGAAAACCTGTAAAACTTTCTTTTCTTAAAGTGTTTGGCTGCATTGCTTATTCTCTGATTGAAAAGAGAAGAGGAGTAAGTTAAACTCAAAGTCTACAAAGTGTGTTTTCATTGGATACGGTGGCGATGAGTATGGCTACAAGCTCTGGGATTTCCAAAATAATAAGATCATTCGGAGCAGGAATGTGGTATTTGATGAAAAGCATACTTACAAAGACAGGAAGGATGCAGTAGAAGAAAAAAAATAGGAGTTTATAGAACTCGATCTTGTCAGAGATGAAAGATTCCCCGAGTGCAAACTGAAGATGGAAACTTTGAGGATGTGAAGGAGGAAGATATGGTTGAAGCAGATAGCCACATGCATACACCGGTACCTCAGCCGGTGTCCCTACAGTTGAGGAGGTCCACGAGGGTTACCAGGCCATCACAGAGGTATTCTGCTAATGATTATGTTTTGTACACAGATTATGGAGAACCAGAGTGTTTTGTTGAAGCCATGCAGGATGAAGCTAAGGTCAAGTGGGAGTTGGCTATGAAAAAGGAGATGGACTCTTTGAAGCAGAACAAGACTTGGGATCTTGTGAAGTTACCCGCTGGCAAGAAAGCTCTGTTCAACAAATGGATGTACAAGATGAAGAATGAGGCCGATAGTACCAAAAGATACAAGGCAAGGTTAGTTGTCAAAGGTTATGCACAGAAAGAGGGAATTGACTTTCAGGAGATTTTTTCCCAGTGGTCAAGATGACATCCATCAGGGTGATTTTGAGCATGGTAGTAGTGGAAGATCTTCATCTAGAGCAGCTAGATGTGAAGACAGCATTTCTTCATGGAGATTTGGAGGAGGAGCTGTACATGCACCAGCCAGAAGGTTTCCAGGTCAAGGGAAAGGAAGACATGGTCTGCAGACTGAAGAAAAGCTTGTATGGTCTGAAGCAGGCTCCGCGGCAGTGGTACCTCAAGTTTGACAGTTTCATGCTAGAGAAGGGCTTCACCAGATGCCAGTCAGATCACTGCATGTATACCAAAGGTTCGTAAATAATGAGTTTATTATTTTATCCTTGTATGTGGACGATATGCTTGTAGCAGGTTCTAGTATGAGGAAGATTGAAGAGCTCAAGAAATTGATGGCAAAGAAGTTCTCAATGAAGGATTTGGGAGAGGCGAAGCAGATTCTTGGCATGAAGATCAAGAGAGATAGGAAGCAACGGAAGCTGTGGCTATCTCAGGAGGACTATGTAGAGAAGGTGCTGAAGAAGTTCAATATGGAGAATGCAAAGGCAGTGTCAACACCTTTGGCAGCACACTTCAAGCTTAGCAAGAAGTTGTGTCCAACAACTCAGGAGGCAAGGGATGAATGATTAAAGTTTTATATGCCTCGGCCGTGGGAAGTCTGATGTATGCAATGGTTTGCACGAGACCGGACATCGCACAAGCAGTGGGAGCAGTCAGCAGATACATGCAGAATCCAGGCAAGGAACACTGGAATGCAGTGAAGTGGATCTTGAGATATCTCAGGGGTACATCAACTTACAGTTTGTGCTATGAAGGTGACAGTCTTCAAGTACAGGGATTTGTAAATGCAATCACTCTGGTGATAGAGACAGTGGGAGGAGCACCACTGGTTATGTTTTTACTGTCGATAATACAGCAGTGAGCTGGATATCTCAGTTGCAAAAGATAGTGGCTTTGTCAACTACGGAAACTGAGTATGTGGCGATCACTGAAGCTATAAAGAGATGATCTGGTTACAGAGGTTGATGGAGGAGCTCGGCAAGAAGCACAATTGTAATACACTATGGAGCGATAGCCAGAGCGTAGTTCACTTGGCCAGGAATCCAGCATTTCATGCAAGAACCAAGCACATTCAGCTTAGGTATCATTTCATACGCGGTGCATTGGATGAGGAGTAGCTGAAGTTGGAGAAGATTGATGGTGCCAAGAACCCTGCAGATATGTTCACCAAGGTTGTGAGCAGAGACAAGTTGAGTTTCTATTGCAACTTGGTGAACCTTTCCAAAAGATAGATCAGGAGAGTGCGGCACAGAGAAAGAAGGCGGATCAAAGGTTGATGTCAATTAATCTCCAAGTGGGAGATTGTTGTAGATGGAGACTAATTTCTATCTCGAAAGCCCCGATCCATGTTCACCAATCCACGCGCGCGGGTGTGCGTCGTACGACCCAGGCCCAGGTGGTCGGGCGCTGGGCATGTGTTCCGTTTTTACGTGCACGGATTTTGGCGCAGTGACGTGGCTTTATACGAGGCACTTGTTTGTCTCGATCCAACTGTCCAAAAGTCTTCTATGAAGATTGGGAGTCTAGAGTTTTGTATTTTTTGGGTTCTTGGATACCCACGAGCTCTGTTTCTTGTACTCTATATAAACAGAGGCTGTGAGGGTTTATGATTATTAATGAAAAAATAGGGTTTTTCGAGAAGTTTGTAAGTGAGATTTCAGAGAGAATATCTGAGAGATTTTGTGAGTATCTCCAGGTGCATTTGAGAGAAATCCTGAAATCTTTTAAGGGGATTAAAAGAATTTTGAAAGGGAGTGTTTTGAGAGCTTGTACCTGATACAACTCTTAGTGAAGCCTTGCAGATCCTGTGCCGCCGTGGACGTAGTCCAGTTTGGATGAACCACGTAAAATTCCGTCTCTCGCTTGTTTGATTCTTGTTTCTTGTGTTGTTCTGTTTATTTATTTATTTATTGTTGATTATATCGCAACTGCGTACTTGGCCGTATTAATAACGATCCTATTAGAGAAATTTTTTGTTCTATTTCTTTTCAAAACCATTTAGAATAAAAACTATAAAGAAAAGTGAATCAAGAACTCTCATATTATTCAATGACTAGAAAACCATGCTTGGCATCTAAAATAACAATTGAAAGCATCCAATTGAACCAGAGAAATTCCCTAAAGATCACAATTATCAAAGTAATAGAAAAGAGCAAAGAAGATACGTTTTCAGACAACAAAAACAATATCGCACGTCACAAAACAACAAAACCAAGGAACATCTTCAACAAATTTCTGCTTCGATTGAGCAAAGAACATGAAAAACCACGAATATCAACGGAAAATTCCCACAAAAAGCAATCAAACCTATGAAGTTAAACACATCCACTTTGACTCACCGCCCACAAAGGCAAAGCGGGCGCTCTCCCCGTGACGACGAGCCAAACCCACCCATATCCGATAATATTCTGGAGTGCTCCAATGAGCAGCGCCGCCCAGAGAGGCAGGATCTCGCAAAGGCTGCCGGCGAGGAACCCGACACTGTCGCCGAGGTCCTTTGCGACGCCGAGGCTGGCGATCTGGCGCTGGTTGTAGCCAAGAGAACTCTTGATCACCGGCGACAGGCTCCCAAAAAGGTATCCAATCCCTGCGACGGATTGCACCCACATTGCAGCCACAAAAACCAGCCATCTGTTGTCCAGGAAGGATCCAAATCTTCCTTGAAGCCTCCCCATTTCTTCTCAGATTGAGAGCTCCAAAAACTGTGCAAAAAATTGTATCTTCCCCCTCCTGGAGTCAATTTTAGATGGCAATCAATAGGAAAAACCCAGCAAAATCGAATCTTTTACCCTTGTTTACTCCAAGAAAATCTTTTTTCTATCATCTAAGATACTCCAGAAATCCAAAGGAATAAAAAGAGATGGATTCAAGAGGTTTTTTCGAACATACGAGACGGGTTCATGGGATATTCTTCCCAGAACTTACGAACACGGATTAATGAGCAAAATCCGATATTTTTTGTCTCTGGGAGATGGATTAGGGATCGGGCGATCTAAAGGGGATTCCTTTTATTAGGATTTAATGGCGAAAAATGGATTGAAATTTGGGAGGAAAAAGGGAGGATGAAGTGGAACCGGGGAAGGCATCGCCTGGAAGGTACCCGGAGGAATTTGAAATTTTACAAGGAGACTGGGGGTTATGAAAAGGAACTCCTTTTTCTGATTATTTCGCAAATGCCACTGAGACTCGACAGCATTTTCCCTAGCGGTGACGTGTGATCCGGCACGTGGGTTTCGGCGGGGAGACAGGCGGTTACGATTCCTCGGCTTGTGACGGCGACCGGCGTCAATTCATCGGCGATCTTTTGGCGTAGCCCAGGGAGGAGATAAGCCTATGAGGTCATTGAGTGGGGCCCATGATCGGATGTTTCCCAAATTATTATTATTATTATTATTATTTAAGCAGACACAAACGTGTTAGATTTACTAAATCCAGTTTAATAACTTTGTTAGAATTTTCAGACGAATAAGAAATATTTTTGATAAACTTGATATATTGCACCAACCTTGTATAAATACATGTATATATATATATATATATATATATTGCTAAAAAAAAGAGACGGGGCATATAAATCCTAGGTGTAGCTCTCCATCAGGCCCCATCCCACCAGGTCATTATTCAATTTGGATCATAATTTTCTGTATATTTTTTTCATTAATGATGAGTACGTTAGCCTGATTCTATTACGATACCGGAATAGTAGCCGTTCGATTCGAATCGTAATTTTTCGCATGCCCTCTTCATCAACAGGTAAGTATGTCAACCTGATCTTACTACGGTGTTGGAGTAGCAGCCATCTTGTCTTTCAGTCACGTGCTTCTAGTAAATTGAAATTTAATCGAGTTATCCATAGAATCATATTTCAAATTCATGATCGAAGAAAAAAAAATCATGTCTTTACCGATCACATTATCATCGTAGTGATTATATATATATATATATATATATATATATATATATTCAAAAGTTAGGGAGGAGCAAGAAAGCATGGCTATTATGATCCGCAACATGAGTTGTAACTTAATTAATAAATATCATTTTCGTAAACTTGTGTTAATTTGCCAGCATTAGTGGCTGGGAGCAAGCCTTACTTTAGTCATCTAACAACTATCAAAGAACGGGTATACATATCACTGGTGAGTGGTATAATTGATTATGAGATCTTTTTTATAATCAGCTGGTAGGGATTCGAGCCATAATTTAGATATATTTTGATAAAAAATTCGAAGATAAAATAAAAAAATTAAAAAATAGTTTAAAAATAAAATTTTTTAAAAAAATTAAAAAAATAATCATGAAGTTCTGTTGGCTAGTGGTAGTGAAAAAATTATGGATATATATAATAAATCCCGTTCACTCGACTGACGTCAGTGATAATCAGGTTGACGTACTCACATTCGGATGGGAAACGGCTGCAGAAAAATTAATATATGCCGTGTATCGAATATTTTCTTGCTGGAATTAGGGGACTGTCTAGGGTAGCCACGCTCGAGATCTAACTCTACCTTGTTCTACCCAAAAAAAAAAAAAAAAATTGAATACAACAAATCTCGTGCTGCTCTTAATTTTATCATTTGTATTGCAATATCAAAAATCCAGGCTCCACTAATAGCAATAAATAAATCTGTAAAGCTTCCCGATAATACAACTCGAATTGCCGTAAGTGCTCCCATTTTGAATACTATTTATGTCCGACTGATCACGATTCAAGATATGATTCATGCACGATAACTCGATTAAATTTAAAAATTATTTTCTGAAACTCGTAATAAATTGAATTGGTTGAGAGATCGAAATTCTCTCTTCTTTATTTCCGTTCTACCGGTCGGCGTCTTAATGATGTCAGATTAATGTGCTCATCTATAGATAGAAAAAAATTACAAAAATGTACTTATAAATAGAAAAATGTTATAAAAATTTAAATACCTTGTATCGAACATTATAGGGACCTGCGAAGGTAACTATACCGGATTTAACCTTTTATTTTTTTTATCTTACCAAAAAAAAAATACTAATTACGGTGACTTCCCAGAAAAATGGATGAGCTGGAGGAGCACAAACTTTGATTTATGATTCTTTCAGAATAATAATCTTAATGAATTTCCGAACCTAGATGACTTTCATAATATTCAGAGTCTGAGACTTCGAACCACATTTTGATAGACGCATTCGTTGTCGGCCAATCGAATGTGACAAGCTACATAATACCCGAGAATATGCTTAGACCTCCGGCCAGTTTTGGTTGACATCCCTTTCATGGTTTGGAAAAGGCATCAAGGGAATGAGAAGGGGGCTCAGTCTCGAAGATTGCTTGGTCAGCCTACAGCCCATATAAGGGTTCCTTCAAGAATAGCGGCTTCAATCAATTTGGCTTGGGCTTGCTAGGTTAGGGTCAAGTGGTATTCTTCTTTTTTTTTTTTTTTTTTTATTATTTTTAATAGAATGGGGTATTCATTAAAGAGAATATGTGTGAATACAATCTAAAAAGTTAGAGAGTATAACATTTCTAAGCTATACAGAGGCAACATGCCAATCGATCCAGACCGACGAGATAAAATACTGGGCGACGAAGAAGGCTACCCAATCAGCAGTCGAATTAGTCTCCCTATATATGTGACGAATCTGGATGGACACACAATCCCGTAAGAGGAAGTGGATGTCCCTCAGGATAGGGTGGGCAGGGATACCGACATTGACTGCCGAATCCAGGAGATGACTATCAAGGAATCCCCCTCGATGATGAGCCGGTCCAAGTGAAGAATCTAACGGGCATACCTAATGCCGGCCCGGGCTGCATACAACTCCGTCCTAGGAACAGAAGTATCAAGGAGAGGAAAGCCGCCTGTCACCAGGAAGCGCAGTCGAGAATCCTGAATGACAAAGGCAGCGCCTCGAGATCTATGGCGGAAACTCCCGTCAAAGCTGACAGTGAAGTGCAGTGAATGAGGGGGTACCCAGGAAATGAAAACCACCTGGGACACTCGAAGAGCAGAGCAGGGACCCAAATCTCCAAAGACTTTCCAATCGAGCAAAAATACTCATAGGCTGAAGCGGTAGCCCTATCAACCAACAACCAGGGAGAGCATCTAACCGAACTAAAGATCTACTCATTCCTGGCAATCCATATGTGATAAGCAAGATAAGCCAGGAGGTTAACATGAGGGAAATCCTGCTGATCTCAAGGTAGAGAGGAAGGAGTCAACTGCATCCTGGGACCAGGAGATAAGCCCAGCAAGGCCTGCCAGCTGCCAAACCCTCGAGGCCCAGTCACAGGAAAATAGGGCATGGGCCTGGGTTTCATCCTCCAACCCATATATAGGGCAGCCAGGGGGCATGTGAATGCCTCTAGAAGCCAACAGAGTCCTGGTCGGAAGTCGATGCCGGACAAGCTTCCAGATAAAGAAGGAAACCCTAGGATGAATCGGCATAGCCTAGATCCAGCAGAAGGAGGAGTCCACTAGCTCGACCGGAGTAAATATGGATAGCAGATCAGACATGGGTACCCGGGGGGAAGAAAAGTGCCTCCAAACTCTCAAATCCGAGGCAGAGAGCATAGGCAAAATGATAGAAAGAACCCGATGACTTAGGATATCCCTGAAGAAGGACATCACCACCTGACTGTCCCATCGAGATTTTCCCGGAATGATGAATGAGGTTAGCAATAGAAATGGTGACCAGAATGTCAACCGAGATAAAGGTAGGCCATCTGATTAGAGTAGTGTCAAAAATCTAGGGATCAGTCATAAATCTGATAGATCTGCCATCTCCAATAACCCAAGAAAGGTGGGGCGTAATGAGAGGAGCTTTCACTAGCATCTCCCTCCAATAGCCGAAAGTGCCTCGGAGGGCAATGAGATATGTCGAGGACAAAGGAATAACCCCCATAGCGGGCAGTCAGCATCGTCAACCACATGCTATCAAGACATAAGAAGAACCTAGCCAGGTGTTTACCGAGCAGAGCCTCTCGCCTGGTGATAAGAGAGGTAATACCCAGCTCGCCCTGGTCAGTCGACCTGCAGACAGACTGCCAACTTACGAGATGAATCCTACGACGGTTCGGAGAAGAATTCTAGAGAAAGGCCCGAATCAACTGCTCCACAGTCATGATAATAGTCTTCGGGACAACAGCATGAGATAAAAGATAGATCGGGGGAGAGGTAAGGACCGAGCGAATAAGGATAATCCTCCCCATGGACAAGAGGACTCTACCTTGCCATCCCTCAATCTGCTCCCACACAGCCAGCACCATCGGAGCACACTCCGATCTAGAAAGTCTGGTCCTAGAAATCGGCACACCGAGGTAGGTGAGATGACCCTGACGCTCCTGAATACCATGAACATCCAAGATCTGATGACGGAGATGCGTAGAGGTCTTAGGGCTGAAATAAATACCGGACTTCTGAAAATTGACTCTCTGACTTGAAGTCATACAATAATCCGCCATGACCCTCCGAATCCCCTAGGCAGAATGAATAGAGGCCCGCCCCAAAAGTAAGCAATCATCAGTAAATAAGAGATGAGAGATCGGAGAGCACCAGGTGCAGGAATAAACGGCTGGATGCCGAAGTCCGGACAGATGCACGCGGCGCCCTAGACAAAAGGTCAACATAAATAATAAACGGGAAGGAGAAAGGGGACAACCTTGTCGGAGGCCCACTCTAGACGTAAAGAACTCAGTAGGATAACCATTAATCAGCAGAGCAAATGAGGGTCCGATAACACAAGCCAAAATCTTGGATATCCAAGTATGGTGGAAGCCGAAAGCCTGCAGGGCCATGAGGAGATAGTCCCAGTTGACCTTGTCATAAGCTCACTCCATGTCCTGCTTGATAGCCATCAGACTCCGACGAGATGAAGCATGGCTAAGATCCGTCATAAACTCATGGACAATAAGCACATTATCAGAGATGCTTCGGCCCGCGACGAACGCTCCCTATTCTAGACAGATAAGGTGAGGAAGAATGGCTCTCATCCGATTGACCATCAGTTTAGCACATAGTTTATAAAGGGTATTGCATAAGCTGATAGGTCTATAATGAGCAGGCTCCATGGCATGGGATGCTTGGGAATGAGGACAATAAAGGTCCGCTTCCAAGAGATGGGCATAGAACCTGAAACAAAAAAGGACTGAATAGCAGAAACAAGATCAAGCCCACAATGTCCCAATATTCCGGAAGAAGAAGGAAGGATAACCATTAGGGCCAGGGGCTTTGTCCTCCCCTAGGTCCCACAAGGCATATCGAATCTCCTCCCGGAGAATTGGAGCAAGAAGGATAGCATTCTGAGAAGGATAGAGAATAGTGAACGGGAGGTGAAGGGGAACAGAAGGAATAACTAGAGAGAAATCTGTCCATCTGGATCTGAAAAAGGAAAGGATCTCCTCTCGAATAGCACCGTCATCCTCCAACAGCTGACCATCAGAGGAACGTAAAACCCGGATAGCATTTTTGTGTCTCCTAATAATAATAGCCTGATGAAAAAATCGAGTATTTCTGTCTCCATCCTGTAACCACTAGACTCTAGACTTTTATCTCCAAATGACCTCCTGATGGCGGAGCAGAGAGTGGTGCAAGGTAAGGTATGCACGAAGACTGAGAAGATCAGACTGTGATAAACAACATAACCTGTCTTCTTTATCCTGCAGGTAACTGATAGTATTTTCTACAGACTTCAATCTAGAAAAGATATTACCCACCTCCACTTTATTCCAGTGGAGGAGCCGTCTCCTGAGAAGCTCCAGCCTCCTAGATATCCGATAAGAGGCATCACCACAAACAGGAGTCCTCCACACATCCCTGATAATCTCTCTGGATTTAGGAAATGAAAGCCAAAACTTTTCAAATCTAAAAGGGATGGGACCCCGAATATGGGCATCCATCGAGAGAAGGAGAGGGCAGTGATCCGAGGCAATCCGGCTAAGATGGCGAACCGAGTGGGTAGGGTACAAGGAGAGCCAAGATGGGATAGCATAGCATCTGTCAAGTCTCTCCCAGACTTTAGCAGCACCCGACCTGTTATAACACCAGGTGAACCGGGGACCAACAAATCCCAAATCAACTAGGCCAGAGTCATGAATAAAGTTGGTGAACTCCAAGGAGGCAGCATTTTCTATGAAGGGCCTGTCACCCCTTTTGTCCTCAACCTGATCAATCACATTGAAATCTCCAGCAACGACAGTGGGAACCCCCTGGTCAATCAGAGCAGACACCTCCTCCCAGACCACGGTCCTCTCCTTGTCAGAGGTACCGGCATAAATACCGCATAAAAGCCAAGACGGTCGATTAGGTTTCGATACAATAATGGCAACCATCTGAGAAGACCGATGGAAAGTAGTGACTTTAGTAGCCCCCTGATCCCAGATACAATAATACCACCCGACAGGTCACGAGAGTCAATAAAATAAAAGTCCTAGTTATGGGGAAAACGACATCGCACGTGTTCAAAACTAGGACCCAACAGTCTAGTCTCTAGAATAATACAGATTTGAGGATTGCACAATTGAAGAAAGTGACTAAAAGTGGATAGGAAGGCGGTTTCCTCGCCCCCGAGCATTCCAAACTAGGACTTTCATTAGAAATTAGGTAGACTTGGATGATCCAGATCCCGAACCGGCACCATCCTCAACAACAGCAGGCACAGAAGGCTGTTTCCCAGACACAGAAGGCCCATGAATATTGGGCAGAGTTTTTTTTCCGAGACACAGAAGGCTGTTTCCCAGACACACAAGGCTGTTTTCAGTGGTATGCTTGATTAGAGTTTTTTTCCTCCTAGATAGGTTCTTTGGATCTAAGTTGTTTGATGCTTGTTAATGTTGGGTGACGTGATCAACTAGATTAGCATGATGAGTTTGGTTAAGTTTAAATTTTCTTCTTCCAGAATTTTTTGGACAATGCAAGGATATTGTAAATCCATAGTTAAGCAAATGGATGAAGTTATGTGTTTAAAAGTAGGAATCGGGTTGTATCTACCTGGTTGTATCTTTTGTGCGGATGAATGGTTGATCTTCTTTCACGATGATGTCTATTAGATTATGCAAAAGTTATTTTGAAAACTGTACAATAAAAATATTACAGTGCTTTGAGAGCCATACACCAGCTTTGAGAACAATGCGAGACACTGTTCAATGATTGTCATTGTAAAAGAAATCAATTATTCATTCATGCGAAAGATACAACCCGCTCTCTTAAAATTATTATTTGTTTTTCAAGTTGTTCATAGAAAAACTAGGGCACATGTAGAAACTTCAAGAGTAAGAGGTGAGGTATGGGTATGTGATGCTATACAAGGTATTTGGTTCTCTTTAATTTCAGGGCTTAAGAGAAAGGAAAACTTTGTTTTATTTTTTTATTTTAATTTTTTTTAGGGATGGTCTTTCTTGGACCTGTATCTTATCACTTGTAGGATTTCATTTTCTAAGTAAAATGGTAATGATTTCTGTTATTGTTGTCTAAATATATATATATATATATATGTTAACCTCAAATTGGATGATTGCTAAAAAATAATCTCAATTCCCTCCAATCATCCTACATCAACATATGCCATAAGTTAAAATATTTAAGGGGGTCCAAAGCTAGACCTCATTTTGGTGGGTAATGCACCATGGAAGTTTTATGTTGGCAAAAGCTTTTACCATGTTTCTAATTGTATGGTTGTGCTATATAAGCTCGCTGCACCATAATAACTCATTTAGATGAGCCACAGATTATGTCCAGAACATTTAGTTGCTTGAAGCAAATTGGAGAAAGCCTGGACGGCCATAGGAATGTTATTTATTTTGGTTGTATGTTATAGACTTTGTCAAGCAACTATACAAGAAAAGGGTAAAGACATTTACCTTTGCTTTTAGCTTTATCAAAGAATTATGTTTGTATCACCAAGATGGTAGCCTGGCTGATTGGAATCTTGTCTCACAACATACAGGTCACGAGTTTGAGGCGTGACTCTGCGAAAGACTCGATTAAATTCAGGAGTTATCCCCTAAGATCCGTGACGGTTGAATAAGTAAGAGGCCAGGATCATTCTTCTTCCCTGTTCTGATCAGCTGGCATCTTGATGGTTATGAGGAAAGGTTACGAAAACCTGTACCTTGAATCGAACATCCGATGGGGTGAGGACCCGTAGGGGTAGCTACACCGAATTTATCCCCCAATGCCTTTTGTTGAATAAAAAAATTATGTTTGTTTGCATTTTACCACACACACACACAAGGGATTATGTTTGCATGATATGGTGAAGCAATGTTGATATTTATAATTTTTTTTTTTGATAGAAAAAAAGGTAGGGGGTTTTACCCCGGTGTAGCTTTCATTCTGGTCCCCATCCCACTACGTCTTTGTTCGATATAGGTCATAATTTTTCTGTGTACCTTCTCCACCAACCGGTAAATATGTCATTCTAGTCCCACTACAGCGTCGGAGTATCAGTCGGTCCATCTCCTAGTCACGTGCATCCAGAAATTCTAGAATTTTAATCGAATCATCCACGAGATCATTCCTCGAATCCGTGACCAGGCAAGGAGAGCCAAGCTTTTATCAACCGTACTACTATCATAGTGATTATTTTTATAAATTATTACAAGGATAGATAATATCTAACCATGTCCCAATTTTTTGTCTTGTATAGAAGCTTTGAAATTTCTCATTTTAATACTTTTCAAAGGTGTTTGGTGGTCATAAACACATGGTTTTTGAAAATTGGTGCAAAGGGGAGGAGATGAAAGAAAATTCAAAATTAGAAGAACAGTCACACTATGAAAACACAAATTATGTATAAGTGGGACCCAGCATCAAAGCTCGTGCCACTACATTTCTGTTCTCAATTTTGGGGCTACCTAAAGTCTCGAATTAATTATATTCATGGCAAACTATGGTAGCTAACAACTAATGTGTTTCATGAATAAATTTAAACAAGCTAGTACTAAACAAACTTCACCTGTAGCTAAAAGATTAAAAAAAAAGAACTAATAACTTGATGACCAACATTGTTTTATTTAGTATACTGTTGCATGACATTTTACAAGACTGGTAAAGTGCCATATGGATCTTGCCCAACTGTTTTTGGTAAGTAGAGACTGAATCTAAAATAAGCTATACACCGCCATATTACTTATCCCTGCTTGTTAGTTCCGGCATTATTTTGCTTAATGTAATCCAAAAATAAAATATTCTGCTTGCAAATATATGCTTTACAAAACGTGATGCAAAGTTGTACCAGCAGGAATGGCAACGCGTAAGATACCCGTAAAAATTTATCCTATCCGTATGTGAACCCGTATAAAATCTTATTACTGAAACCTATCCCAAATTTTTGATTATAAAATTATCCAAAAATTCCAATCCCATCGCATTACAATATGGTAAACCCATCGGGTATCCGAATATATCTAATTAACCTTATCCGAGCTAGGTTATTCAAGTATCCGAACCTGACTGATTTATTTGAATAACCAGTAGTTAAGCTTTCAAAAAATATTGAATAGATACATACACATACATATTATTGCTTATTGTTGCTATCTAGATCGCCATGGCCTGCAGCTCCTACATGGCATCGGTGAATGGACTTGCCCCTAGCATTCTCCAAGCATGGTTGGTTCTGCAAAAGAGAGGAGACCCGGGCCAGGGATCTCAGCGGGGGCACTCCGATGATCAAGTCAGTGGGCGATCAAGGAGAGCAGATCCTCCTTAATGGATCCTAGAGTGGTTTTCATGTTCAGAGGATTCATTAGAAGATAGAATGGGGGTTAGAGTAGTTGGAGCTGGAGCAATGGTAGATGTTGCAACGGGAGCTCTTGGGAGAGTCTTCGGATATTCCTCCTATCCTTGAGCTTCACTCGCTTGCCTCTGCTTGCCCTGGTTTCTCCTTTTTCTCACTTATTGCTTACCTTTATCGGAGGACCTCCATTGAGCTTCTTATAGAAGTGCAATTCATCTGGCAGGGCGTAGAGCCCTGGTTTGGTGCTCGCTGGGAGCGCTTCATGTGGGGAAAGTGTAGGCCTATTCCCCATCCTCCCGGAGGAGGGGGACAAGGTCCGTAGCCATTGTAGGGAGCTTCTACCATGGGTGCAGGCGGAGTATTACGAAGTGCGCATCTCTCCCGCGGTGAGTGCGAATAGCATGCCACGGGACCGACACCTTGACAGGGCATTGCTTCTTTGGGCATCATGCCACAATGTCTGGGGGACCTAGCAGAGCACTGGCCTAGCAGGAGATATTACAGAGTCTAAGACTCATGGTAAAACTTTCTTCTTTTGGATGGTACAGGTGGTAGGTCGAGAGGCGCGATGCCCCAAGTAGAGCATTTTTCTAAAGAAGGTGCTGACAGTAGGCTAAGAGGCCTGATGTTCCGGTGGGATGCTCCTCCGTTGGGGTACAGGTGACGTGCCCTGACAGAGTGCCAGTCCTTAGAGGTTGCAAGCAGAGTGCCCTGGCGGAGCGCCACTCCACAGAGGTTGCAGGCGCCGTGCCTTGGCGGAGTGCTTCCCCACAGGGGTTATAGTTTCTCCAAGCATCATGGGGTTCCGGCAGGGATGGTGACACCACCTGCTGGAATCACTATTCCGGCTATTTCTAAGGTTGCTTGAGGGGGAGATTGAGTCCACCTATCTTTATCCATGCTCGACTTCAATGAAAGGTTGACTTTGACCGGCAACTCAATCTTGAACGGGAGCTCAACCTCAGTAGGAAGCTCGATCTCGATAAGGAGCTCGACCTCGGCAGGGAGCTCGACCTTGACAGGGGGCTCGACCTCAGTAGGGAGCTCAACCTCGACGGGGAGCTCGACCTTGGCCGGGAGCTCGATCTCAACCGGGAGCTCGACCTTGGCAAGGAGCTCAACCTCAACAGCAATATGATGATAGTGCACTGATGGCGCCTTCTGCCAGCTGGTCCGATGCAGGCTCCATGTCAGCGATCGTGCCACATCAGATACCCCCCACTCTTGAGCCCAAAGCATGATGCGGTGCTCAAGGCGAAGAGAGTTATGGTGATGCTGACGTGGAAAAATATTTAGCCTACACCATTAAATGCCTCGACCGCTAATGACTCATAGATATGCCTTGGCACCAATGAGAGGATGCCACATCAAGGGAAGCATGATGATATGTGCTTGGCCCGAAGCAGTTTTCGGCGTGTCGAAGCATCGTTCCCAGTAGATCTCGACACGTGGCGAGTATCCAGTGATCAGCACTTGGCTCGGAGTGACTATATGCGTATCGAAGTGCCATTCTTAATAGATTTTAATGCATGGCGAGCATCTAGTGGTTGGAGAGATGAAATGATACACGTTTCGATTGGTATGATGCAACGGGATGCTGTCAGGCTATTTGAAAAGAGGCCATTTTGCCTTAGCCATCTCTTTAGAACCTTCAAGCGAGGGAGAAGGGAGAGCCAGAGCCTTTTCACCCAGTTCCAACTCTTTCACTCAAGGCATCCAGGTTAGTCTTCCCTCCTCCTTGCTACCTTCCTTCTCCTTCGACCTGTGCTGAAGGAGATCATTTAGGATTCTTAGGTCCTTCCTCCTTTTCTTCTTCCACCTTTCTCTTATAATGAGTCCTTCCAGCTGGAGGCACCACCGCTCGGATCACTCTGGCGAGGCGGGGCCATCCTGACCGAGGCCTCCTTCCTCTGATAGCAAGGAGGATGTTCCTCTTAGAATCCATAGGGATCCCCAATAAACGGGGATAATCATAGGTCCCCCTAGGGTTCCTTCTCCTCCCCCTCCTTCTGCTCCTTCTGATGGCCGTGATTCGGCTAGTCCATCTGGCATTGCTTTGGCGATGACCCAGGATGACCTTCTCCAGCTCTGAAGCACATACGGGATCCCAGACTCCATCCGGCTCTTAGTCTCAAGGTTGAAAGAGCAGGTCACTTCTCGTGGCTCGGGCTGGATCACCCTATATGAGGACTTCTTTCTCGGGGGCCTTTGTCTTCCTGTTCACCTCTTTTTTCTTTCTTTTCTTAGCAATTTCCGTCTTGTCCCGGCCCAGCTTGCTCCAAACGCAATTAGAGCCATCTCCTGTATTGCCATTCTTTGTCACTTCCATGGGATAGTTTCCCATTTTTCTTTGTTCAGGGCTCTCTTTATCCTAAAATGCCACCCGGTCGATAATGAGTGGTGGTTCATGGAACCCCCCCCGGGAGCCATCAAATTTGATCTACCAACTTTCATCAAGGGATGGAAGAATAGGCTTTTCTTCACCTTAGTTGAGGGAGTTGACTGGGTTTGGAGTGACCCAGACTGCACCCCCAACCGGAACGCCCAGGTGGAGGCTGCGGACTTGGAGGTGTATGACTGGCTTGTCACCTCCTAGATTCCTTCGCTTCGGGACCTGCTGACCGAACATAACTTGTTCGAGGCCAGAGTCAGCTTGATCCAATCCTTAGGTAAGGCCCAAATTTTGAACTTCCTTTTCATAAGAGTTCTCCTATGCTTCGAGTCTAACTGAGATTTCCTTCTCTTTGCAGGTATGAAGTTCTCCATGGATCAAATCTGGGAGATGTCCTGGAAGAGGCATGCATCTTCCGGGCCCAGGGAGGATCCACAACAGAGGGCCCAGGAAGAGCCGAGGTGGAGGCCCATCACAGAGCCATCAATCGGCTAGGGAGAGAGGAGGCCCAGGCTGGCCCCATCCTCATCTGGAGTAGTGGCCTAGCCCCCAGCACGCAGACCCAGCGGGGGCACTACAACTGGAGAGGGGGCAGTGCAGGCCCCCCAGGCGGCCCCCTCTCATGCCGAAGTCCTAGCATCACCAGAGTTGGTGAAGGTGGCGACCGATTTGGTGACACGAGGGAGGCCAACACCACCAGCGGCCACAGACATAACCGCCACCCGACCAGTAGCTTCTATGCCTCCGTCGTTGACCACTCCAGGCCCGGCAGCACCCTCCACAGCATCAGGCCCCGGGGTGTCCAGGGTGTCCAGGGTGTCGATCGCGGTGCCGCCGAATGCAATGGTCACCCTCGACCTTGTGCTGGTAGAGAGGATGGTCAAGTTTGCCATCTAATCGTGCGACCATCGAGAGAGGAGCGGCAAGCAGCTAGCGACCACCATCACAGGCCTGTTCCCCCAGCTGATGGCGGTAAGTCTTCTCCTCCTTAGTCTCTCTCATTACTTACATTGATTTGACTGACATTTCCATTACTGCAAGTGGCCACCAATGCCTTGTTGATCCGGCACTCCTGCTTGGCGTTGGCCAAGCAGGACGTCAGCCATCGAAAGTGCTTGGAGGTCGTTGAGGCGGAGGCCCGGGTGTAGGCCGAGCGGATGCAGGTCTTGGAGGGGCAGACCAGAGCCCTCCAAACTGAAGTGACCAGCACCAAAGCCACAATGGCAAGGCTAGAAAGGCGGGCCAAGGACCTCGAGGTGGACTCGGCGGTGGAGAGGGAGAAGGCTTCCCGCTAGGTAGAGTCTGCAACAGAGGCGACGTGCCTGGAGGGGTGGGCGCAGACCCTCCAGGCCCACCTTGAAGCGGCGATGGCCCGGGCCACGACTATGGAGGAGAAGGCAGTGATGGCAATGGGCTGATGGAGATTGCCAAGAAGGAGACCGCTGAAGCTGTGCCAAAGTTCAAGGCTTCAGAGGCGTTCATTGACAAGGTCCGAGAGACAATCCCCAACTCTTTCCTCCAAGGGTTCACAGATTGCGAAAAGGAGGCACATGCCTTCTCCTACAAAGGCCTAGAATTTATTAAGCTAGACCTGTCGGGTGGTGGTGGCGACGAAGAAGAGGCCTCATCCGAAGAGGTCGACACAGTGCCGGAGGTAGAGACGAGGGCGGCCGCACCAGAGACTGAAGCAAGGGAGGCCATCGACCAGCCACTCCTTCAATTGAGGGCCAGCTAGAGACCGGTGAGATCTCCAGTCGACCCGGCAAAGCTCCGGTAGTGTCACCATGATTTTTACTTTCTTTTTTGTACTTAGATATTTTGGAAGACGTCCTGGCCTGTCGAGAGGTCCCTCTTGATGTAAACCTTTTCCAAGGTAATGAAAGACAGATCTTGAACTATATTATGTCTCTTCATTCATCTTTTTTCCCTTTCTTCTTTTGTACCTGATTGATTTTATAGGACTCCCTGGGCTGTTGGGGAGTCCTCTTCATTGTAAAAACTTTTTCCTTCAACAAAGTTTTTTGTTCTGCAATGACTTCATCTGGACTCTTTTCTTTTTTGTATGGTACAAATGTGAGCCACATGAACCACATTGTAGCCAAGTGCAGGGTTCCCAGAGTCTCGACTCTCTTTGCTAAATTTGGAAGTTGGTAGATGGTCAAGGGGGATTTGAAAATTTCTCGGCTTTATTTGCCAGACTAAAAATCATGTAGATGAGAGTGCGGGGCTTCTAGAGTCTCCTAGCTTGATTTGCCGAACTATGAGTCAAGCGGTAGATAGTGAGTCTTCGAAAGTTTTCCACCTTACATCTCCAGATCATGAGCAAGGCAGTTGAGTGCAGGGCTTCGTAAGTTTCCCGACTTGATTTTCCAAACTATGAGTCAAGCGATAGATAGCGAAGCTTCGAAAATTTTTTGGCTTACATCTCTAGACTATGAGCAAGGTGGTTAAGTGCTGGGCTTCGTAAGTTTCTTGGCTTGATTTGTCGAACTATGAGTCAAGCAGAGATAACGGGGCTTCGAAAGTTTCCTGGCTTACATCTCTAGATTGTGAGTAAGGTAGTTAAGTACGGGGCTTCGTAAGTTTCCCAGCTTGATTTGTCGAACTGTGAGTCAAGTGGTAGATAGCGGGGCTTTGAAAGTTTTCCGACTTACATCTCTAGACTATGAGTAAGGCAGTTGAGTGCAGGGCTTCGTAAGTTTTCTAGCTTGATTTGCCAAACTGTGAGTCAAGCGATAGATAGTGGGACTTTGAAAGTTTCCCTGCTTACATTTCTGGACTGTGAGTACGGCGGTTGAGTGTGGAACTTCATAAGTTTTCTGGCTTGATTTGCCAAACTGTGAGTCAAGCGATAGATAGCGGGGCTTTGGAAGTTTCCCAACTTACATCTCTGGACTGTGAGTAAGGCAGTTGAGTGTGAGGCTTTGTAAGTTTTTTGGCTTAATTTGTTGAATTGTGAGTCAAGCGATAGATAGCGGGGCTATAAAAGTTTCCTGGCTTACATCACCGGACTGTGAGTAAGGTAGTTGAGTGCAGGGCTTCGTAAGTTTTCCAGCTTTCTCCACCGACTTGGAGTTCGACGGATAGAGTGCGGGGCTTCTGAAGTTTTTCGGCTTGCATCATCGAACTTAGAGTCTGACGAGTAGAGTTCCTGCATAGGTGGGAAACAGTGTTGCACCCAAAAAGAAACTTTTATTATTAAAGAAGAATCTTATACTATTGGTAGTACATCCTCAGATTGCTGACGTTCTAGGTCCAGGGAATTGGGCGCCATCGAGCCCAGTGAGGTAGTAGGCTCCATGCGGCAGGGCCTCGAGCACCTTGTAGGGACCTTCCTAGTTCGGAAAAAGTTTGCAACATTCTTCAGGCTATGAGACTTCAGCTCGCTATAGGACTAAGTCACCTGGGCAGAAGGCCTTCGGCTTCATGCGAGAATTGTAGTACCGGCCCACCCGTTTCCTGTAGGCCATCATATGGAGCCGAGCATTGTCCCTTATCTCTTTCAGCAGGTCCAGGTTGAGCAAGAGGTGGGCTGGGTTCTCAGCTTCATCATACTACTTTACCCGCAGTGTGGGCAGACCCACCTCCACTGGAATCACAGCCTCGAAACCAAAAACGATATTAAAAGGTGTCTCACCTATCATCGTTCGAGGTGTGGTGTGGTAGGCCCACAATACACTGAAAAGCTCCTTGGCCCATCGGCCCTTGGCCTTGTACAGCATGGTATGGAGCCCTTGGAGGATGGTCCGGTTGGTTACCTCAACCTCCCCATTGGTCTGAGGGTGAGCCATTGAGGTGAAGTGGTGGTGAATGTTGAGATCAACGCGAAACTCCTTGAATGCTTGGTTGTCGAACTGCTATGTGTTATCGGTGATGATTGAGTGGGGAAGATTGAAATGACAGATAACCAACTTCCAGAGGAAGAATCTGGCCTTGGCTTCAATAATCCGTGCCAGTGGCTCAGCTTCGACCCACTTGGTGAAGTAGTCGATGACCACACTCAGGTACCTTCATTGACCGGATACTGAAAAAAAGGGACCCAAGATGTTCATCCCCCATTGGACGAATGGCCACAGGGCAGAGAGTTGAGAGAGTGGCATAGTCGGCCGACGTTGTATGTGAGCATGTCGTTGGCAGCGGTCACACTTTCTCACAAAGTCGATCACGTCTTCTTTCATAGTCTCCCAGTAATATCCTTGCCGGAAGGCTTTGTATGCCAGCATCCTGCCCCCCATGTGGTTCCTACAAAGGCCTTTATGTATCTCCTAGAGCATGTAGGCCACCTCCGAGGGTCTCAAACATTTTAATAGGGGGTAGGAGTGGGACCTTTGGTAGAGCTGTTCGTCCATCAATACGAAGCATGTGGCCTTCTTCTTAAGGAGGCCGACCTCCATGAAGTTCTCGGGTAGGGTGCCATCGATGATGTACCTGATATAGCAGTCCATCCAACTGGTCTCGGGGGTGACTTGCTGGACCTCGCCTAGGACCTCGTAGCTGGGCATCTCCAAGTATTCAATGTAGGCGCGCCCCAGCAACGAGTCCGGTAGGGTTGCAAGTCTGGAGAGAGCATCGACACGAGAATTTTCTCTATGAGAGATGTGAGAGATGCTGAAATGCTGGAAGCCTACCGCGGTCAAATGCACCCACTCCAGATATCTCACCATTTAAGGATCTCGGGCTTCAAACTCTCTCGAAACTTGACTCATGACTAGCTGCCAGTCGGTGAAGACTCTCAGTCTTGACGTGCCCAGCTTGCAAGATACCTTTAACCCCATGAGTTGCGCTTCATACTCAGCTTGGTTATTTGTAGCTTTGAACAAGAAGTGCAACATGCACTCGCCACAACCCCGTCAGAATTGGTGAGGATGAGGTCGGCTCCACTTCCTCCCGCATTAGATGCACCATCTATGTGAGGATCCATGTCGTCTTATCGGCCAGCGATTCCATGGGATGCCCAGGGGAAGCCTCTTCTGGCTCTTCACTCATCTAGGCATATTTCACGGAAAGTCAGCCAGCACCTGTGCCTTCTAGGATGGTCTTGGATGGTAGGTGATATCAAACTCACTGAGCTTCACTGCCCTTTTAGCCAGTCATCCGGATGTGTCCGGTCAGCTAAGAATGGCCTTTAGAGGCTGGTCGGTGAGAACCGTGATCGGGTGTGCTTGAAAGCATGGTATGAGATATTGAGCAGACATAATGAGTATGAAAATTATTTTTTCAGAGTGGGTGTACCTGGTCTCCGTATCCCGGTGTAGCTTGTTGTTATAGTACACCGATATCTAAACTCCATCCCCGTCTATGAGAACAAGCACTAAGTTGATGGCCCTTGGGGAGACCGCTAAATATAGGAGGAGTTCCTCCCCGACCTCTATCCTAGAGAGCAATAGTGGAGATGCGAGAAACCACTTTAGCTCTTCGAAAACTTCTTGACACTCCTTCATCCATATGAAATTATACATCTTACGCAGTGCTTTAAAGAAGGGCAAGCAATAGTCAGCAGAGTGTGAGATGAACTAGCTTAGAGTCGAGATCCAGTCGGTCAAGTGCTGGACCTGCTTCTTCGAGGTAGGGTGTTCTATATCGACGATCGCCTGGACCTTCTTAGGGTTGGCCTCAATCCCTTTTTGGATGACCATGAAGTCCAAGAACTTTCCAATGGTGACGTCGAAGGCATAGTTGGCAGGATTCAGTTTCATCTAATGGAGACGGAGGTTTTGAAAGGCTTCTACAAGGTTTGCAACATGGTCGGGCTCCTGGTCACTCATTACGAGCATGTCATCCACATAGACCTGCATGTCGCGACCAATTTGATCTTTGAAGATTTTATTGACCAAGTGCTAGAATGTGGCCCCAGCGTTCATTAGACCGAACGACATCATCTTGTAGCAGTAAGTCCCTCGGTCTGTAATGAATGTAGTGTGCTCCTCATCTTCTGGATGCAACCAGATATGGTTGTATTAGAAAAATGCATCCATGAAACTGAGTAAACGATGCCCCAAGGTGGCATCCACCAGCTGGTCAATCTTGGAAAGGGGGAAGCTATCTTTTGGATAGGCTTGATTGAGGTCGATGCAGTCTATACAGATTCTCCACTTCCCATTGACCTTCTTGACCATGACTATATTCACCAACCAACCGAGGTACTAGACTTTCCAGATGAAGCCTGCAGTGAGGAGCTTTTCTACCTCTTTATTAATGGCCTTCTATCTCTCTAGGATGAAGCTTCTCTTCTTTTACCGGACTAGGTGGCATTTCGGGTTGATGTTCAGCCTATTGGTGATGATGTCAGGAGGAATCCTAGGCATGTCCACCGCGAACCAGGTAAAAATATCAGCATTCGCTCGAAGGAAACCCAGGAGGTGAGCCCTTTTATCCTCATGTAGTTGGGCTCCTACTTGCACCATCTTCAAGGGATCCATCCTGAGGGGGTATGACAACAGGCACTCGACCGGGCCACCCTTGGCATCCTGCGTTCTTTGGTCGAGTTGATCGGCGACCAGGTCCTCTTTGACTTTTTTGGCCCCAGGGATGGCTTATAGGTAGTGCTGGACTGGCTGGGGGGTCCCCCTTATCTCCCCGACTCCGTAGGGGGTTGAAAACTAAACTAGGAGCCATTTTGTAGATATGACCGCATTGAACAGGTTGAGCCCAAGGCGACCAAGGATCATGTTGTAGGCAAAAGAAAGTCTGACAACCGTGAAGGTCATCATAACTTGCTTTGTTGGGGTGGCATCCCGATAGTAACCAGGAGAGTAATTTCTCCCTCTATCCCAACTGAATCTTCAATGAAGCCAACCAAAGGGGTGTGCACTAGTTTCAACAAGGTAAGAGACATATTCATCTTAGAGAATGCATCGTAAAAAAGGATATCAGTCGAGCTTCCATTATTGACTATAATCCATTTTACAGGATGCTTAGCTATCATCATCTTGATGACAACAACATCATTATTTACATTCTCCACCCTAGTTCCCCTTTTCCTCATAAAGGGGAGTATATTATCAGACCCTTCCCCCATTATGGTCCTTTTCGAGCCGTGCTCTATCTCCTAGGAGATCATGCCCATTGGCCTCTCAGTGGGCTGGTTGTCGACAAGAGGTAGAGCCGCGAGTTCCTGGGATTCGGATGGGGTCTTGCCCCCCATGAACTTTCCAAGGTAGCCCCTTCTGATGAGATCTTTGATCTCCCTCTTGAGGTGGTGACATTCCTTAGTGTCGTGGTCATGAACATGATGGAACTGGTAATACTTTGACTTGTCACGATCCCTGATGGCCTCAATGGGGGAGGGCGGTGCAAGTAGTGCTCGCCCTTGATCTCCATGAGGATTTTGGATCTCAGGATGAGGAGAGGGATGTACCTCTCTTCCTAGGTAGGAGTGCTCTTTGGGTTTGGGCCCGCTCGGAGGTTCGGGGTTGCTCTGGGCCATGCATCTCAAAGGGCTCCCCTTGGAGCTGCTTCTTCAGGGGCCTCCCATCCAGATCCCTTCTGGTGCAGTCCGCCTCCTCCGCACGGATGTACTTGTGGGCTCGAAGGAAAAGCTCGGAGTAGGTCTTTAGAGGCTTCTTATTGAGGGAGTAGGTGAAGCGGGAGGTCTTGAGCCCCCTCTTTAATGCCAGCATGGCGACGGGCACTTCAAGGTTATAAATTTCAAGGGTGGCAACTTTGAAACGGGATACATAGTTTCGCAAGGACTCGTGGTCCTGCTGGCGGATGGAGAAGAGACTGTCGGCTTCATATAGCACATTTCAACAGGTGTCGAAGTACACTACGAACTTCTTTTCCAACTGCTCGAAAGAGTCAATGCTCCTTGGCTCGAGATGGGTGTACCAGACTCAAGCGGCCTTCCAGAGCATATCTAGAAAGGTGATGCAGAGAAAGGCATCAGTGGGCCAGTGGCCCCCTGGACCCTCATGAGGGCCTTGTAGCTCTCGAGATGGTCCAGGGATCGGTGGTCCTGTCGTAGGGATCCACCTGAGGAAAACGGAATTAGCTAAGAATCAATTCCTCTTGGATTCTATGGAAGAATTGAGGGCGAGCGTCGTAGCCCGTGGGCTCACGTGAGGAGCCCTGTAAATTGGTAAACTAGCAGGATAGCTCGGCCAGCTTGTGCTCTTGTTCCTCCAGGCACCTCTCGGTTCGATACCTGATAGTCTCGTTGGTAGAACCTTCTACTGAGGCTATCGGAGGAAAGAGAGATAAGAGCCAGAGGAGATCACACCGGGGTGCCTTGTTGTGGTGGCGCTTGCGATGCCATGAGGTGCTATGGTCTGAGACCGGGAACTGATTATCCCAACAAGTCGAACCACTCCACTACCTCTTTCCCGGGGTCCGGAGGCTCCCCTGGGGATAGGATGTGGCCCGTGGGTGCGATGGCCTTCCTTGAAAGGATCGCAAGCTATCGTGGGGTCTAGCGGCTTGGACCGTAGGGGTTCTTGGCTGCTACTAGGTCACCAGGGATCGATGCTGATGGTGCAACTGTCGCACTGCCACAGCCAGGGTCAGACCTGCTAGGCGAGTGCGGTGAGCTGTGAGTCCACCGAAGGTGGCAGTAGCGGAGCGGGGAGCTCCCTCTCCAGGCTGTGCAGGTCACCGCTAAGAGGAGGGTCCCCCATGCTATTGACGGAGGCTTCCTGTGCACACGTCACCACCATGTTGCCAGCAAAATTCTTCTAGTAGTGAGGGGCTGGTCTAAACCGGCTGACCCCTTCCTGGTGCACCAATCTGCTGCCGCCTAGATCGCTATGACCTGCAGCTCCTACGTGGCACCGGTAAGTGGACTTCCCGTCTAGCATCCTCCAAGCATGGCCGGTCCTGCAAAAGAGAAGAGACATAGGCTGGGGATCTGGTGGGGGCACTCTGATAATCAAGTTAATGGACGATCAAGGAGAACATATCCTTCTTAATGGGTCCCAGAGTGGTTTCCATATTCATAGGATTCATTAGAAGATAGAATAGGGGTTGGAGCAGTGGGAGCTAGAGTAGTGGGAGCTGGAGCAATGGTCGCTGCTGCAGCGGGAGCTCTTGGGAGAGTCTTCGAGTGTTCCTCCTGCCCTTGAGCTTCACTCGCTTGCCTCTGCTTGCCCTGGCTTCTCCTTTTTCTCACTTACTTTTTGCTTACCATTACCGGAGGCCCCCCTTGAGCTTCTTATAGAAGTGTAATTTATCTGGCAGGGCATAGAGCCCTGGTCTGGTACTCGCTAGGAGCACCTCATGTGGGGGAAGTGTAGGCCTGTTCCCCATCCTCTTGAAGAAGCTCGGACGGGAGCTCGACCTCGATAGGGAGCTCGACCTCGATAGGAGGCTCGACCTCGGCAGGAAGATTGGCCTCGGCTTGGAGCTCGACCTCGGCAACAATTTGACGATAGCACATGGATGGCGCCTTCTGCTAGCTGGACCTCCAGCTGGTCCGATGCGGGCTCCACGTTAGCGATCATACCACATCATATATATATATATACATACATATATATATATAATATAATATAAAAAAATATAAAATATTTATATAATTGGGTTTGGATAAAGGATATTTGAGGATGACATTCTAAATCCATTTTAAATTTGAATGGATTCTAATATAAATTCCAAATCCTTTTCAAATTATATAAAATATTATTAAATAAATTCTATTAAGTTCTGGAATGGATTTGATACTTAAAAAATCTACCCGGCTACCATCCCTATGCATTAGTTAGGCCACTGGCATGTTATTTGCAGGGAGAGGTGATGGCTAATCCATACTCGACCTACCTCATGATCTAAACTACATTCAGTTCTAGATTTTGGCTTCCAATCTAATTATTTATTAAGATCTAGGTTGAAAAAATTATATCCTCACCACGTCCATTATGTGGCAGTATGCCATGGCAGTCATGTATCTTAGCTTCTATGGATCTTATATATCATGCATTCAATTTGTTCCAGTAGTGCACCATTGACTATGGGTTTCTTAACCCAACATTAATCCTCCTCCTCCCTCTCCAGGCAATAAATCATCCCTGCTTAAGAGTTCAAATATCCTTTTCTGCCCATTTCAAAATGAGATGTCCAAATAAAAAAGTACAGAAGATGGTGGTGGAACTTTTTTTTTTTTTTTTTTGATGAACTATTAATTTATAAGTCTAGAATAGATACAATGTAAGTTATCTGTCAAAAACATATCCCTGGAAGAGAGAAATCCCTTCCATACAATACCAGAGAACATTATCGAAGTGATTAGCTATATAGGAAGCTACACAATCAATCGCGAAATTAGATTTCCTATAAATATGCCTGATCACTAACCCCGAGCACTTCTGCAACAACCTATCAATGTCACTTAGAAAAAGGGGACAGAGAAGGAGCGGAAGACCTGCCAGATCCAGGAGATGACCGTCAAAGAATCACCCTAAATAATGAGCCGCTCCAAGTGAAGAAAAGTGATAACATGCCGGATACCAGCCGACGTCCCCTGAAGCTCAGCCCTGAAAGCTGTAGGATCCACAAGATGACATCCCCTAGCTGCCATAAAATCATAGCCAGAAGCCTGAATCACAAAGGCTCCTCCACCACTCCTGCTCTGACACTTTCATCGAAACTAACTATGGCAAACATCGAAAATAGGGATTCTCAGGATATGAAGACTCGGCGGGGCGCTCTGCGAGCAATGCCAGAACCCCAAAATACTTTTTTATTTTTATTTTTATTTTCATTTTCATTTTCATTATATTCATTGCACTAAACGGGAATGAATACAACAAAAAAAGTTAGACATTATATTCTCTAAGCTGGGAATGGGGCAAAAAAAGTTAGACAAGATGAGATCTCTAAGCTGTACAGGGGCATCATGCCAGTCCGACCAAAGTACAAAACCCGAGTGCTAAGCTATAAAGGATGCCATCCAGTCAGCCGCTGAGTTGGCTTCCCTAAAAATATGCCTAATCAGCACCGCGAAACAACCCTGAAGAAGTAGCCTGATGTCCTGGATGATAGGATGAATCTCCTGGTCCGTGGAAGGGTGCGAGATCCAGGAAACTACCGTGGCAGAGTCACCCTCAATGATCAGACGATCGAGGTGAAGAATCTGTCGGGCATACCTGATCCCAGCCCAAGCTGCGTATAGCTCTGCAGCAGGCACCGAAGAGTCCAGAAGGGGCAGTCCTCCCGCAGCCAGGAATCCAAGGCGGGCATCATGAAGTACAAAACCTGTCCCACTCGACCTGCAGCGAAGGCTCCCATCGAAGCTCATGGTCACAAATGATGGAGGAGGGGGTTCCCAGGTAATAAAAACCGTATGGGACGCTCTGCGAGCGAAAGAGGAACCCCAGGTCTCCGACGATGTCACCGCAGTCCTCCAGAACTCCACTGCAGCACTCATAGCTCGCTCCACTACCATCCCGGGAGAGGTCGTAACCGAAGCGAATATATGCTCATTCATGGAGATCCATATATGATACGCCAAGTAAGCAATGCAGGAGATCTGAGTAGTAGAAGACCTTGTGAGGGCAGTACAGAAGGAGTCGAGACAATGCTCCGGCTGGGAAATGAGGTTGGGAAAACCTGCCAATCTCCATATCATAATAGTCCGATTGCAATGAAAAATGGTATGCAGCTGCGACTCTCCAGAAATCTGATAAAAAGGATAGTCAGAAGTCATATAAATATCTCTAGATATCAGGAACTCGCGAATAGAAAATTTATGCCATGCAAATTTCTAGATGAATAAAAAAATCTTAAGATAAACCGGTAAGATCCAAATCTATTGATACCTCCGATCCATGTCAGCCTCCAATGAGTTAGGCCGAATCAGATCCGTAATGGGCACCCGGGCTTTTTTATTTTTGGTAAAACATGGAACACTCCTTTTTTTTAAAAAAAAAAAAAAAAACTCATTGTCAACCGAGCTCATTTTAATTAAAAAAAAAAAAAGAGCGTTCTCTTGACCAGAACTAAAAGTATGATGGTACGTTAGCGGACATGAATGGTGGTTTCAAAAAACTTTTTAAGTCACCACTGGGCAGTCAAATCGGGGCCATGCCCAAAACCTGCGGTGATAACCATAGGCATCTCGTAAGGGCTGCTAACTTATGTGGCTCCAATAAGATATCAAAAGAGTGGTCACCTTTTTATTTCACGGGAACGTAAAAGTTAGGCCAACTTTTAATTTTTTTTTTTATTAATTATGGGTTTTCTTTTATTATAAACGATAAAAATTTACAAAAAACTTTTTAAAAAATATTTAATATACAGTAACAGTGATAAATAGCTCAACCATTTCTCATCATATTAAATTAATTTATCATTCTAGTATCATCAAAGTATCAACTGATTCAGTAACCAATCTCACACACCTTATATCCCGGCATCCAAGATTAGAGATGGCAACGGGTCAGATTTGGATCGGGTCATCTAAAATCCATATTCGTCCCGCTAAAAAATTATCCGTCCCATATCCATCTCGGGTCGGGTATAAAAAAATCACGTATAGATCGGATCGGGTCGAGTATACCCGGTCTCATAAAACTTAGTTTATTTAAAAGCTAAACAGATCGGATCGGGTCGGGTCGGGTATATCCGTTTCATATCCAATTTACTTAAATATTTTATAAACATAATTTTTTTATATATAAACGGGTTGGGTTCGGATCGGGGCATACTACTACCCGTATCTGATCCGAACCCGACTCGGGTTTTTTTTATATAATCCATATCCGTTTATAAATTAGGCGGGTCGGATTTTATCCGCTCCATTAGGATTGGGTCATGTCAGATACCCATTAGATCGGTAAAAATTGTCATCCCTATCCAAGATAAATCTCTTCATTTTTATTTCAAATTTTTTTAATTTTTTGTTAGATATATTTTTTTTAATAGAAAAAAGGGTAGGGTGGTTTTACTCCGGTGTAGCTCCCCGTAACAGGCCCCCAGCCTATTAGACCATGTTCGATTCGGGCCACAAATTTTCGCGTGCTCTTCCCGTTCAATTGGACGAGTATCTCAGTTTAGCCCAACTACGGCGCTGGAGTTACGGCCGCTCAGCTAGACGAGTACTAATATTAGATATTTTGGAGCCATCATAATTTTAATATCCATATATTAGGTATTATCATTGCCCATACTATTAACCACTTTAATAACATTATAAGGAATTAATCATATCTTGGCTAACATTGGAGTGAAAAATATTTATGGGCTATCATTGTCGAAAACAACAAGTTATAGCAACATTAGTGTTAACAATTTTTAACCATTTAACTTTTCAAAAAATGGTAAGAAATAAAATAAAAAAAAATAATGAAATAGAAGATAATATAATAAGCATAATATGTATATACTTATTAAGCTAAGTGTCTCTTATATTCTAACAAATATATCTGTCTATTTTGAAACAATTTTATTTTGACTAAAGCTTGGCTTTATTGTGCACTAATAATATTGTCATTTATAATGAGTAATCTCATGTGATTAAAGAAATGGCATATAGTGCAACTTGTACATGATATGCATAAATTCTTGCTAATATTCTTTATTATAGTTGCACTCTTCTCTCTTCTCTCCCTTTATATATATATATATATACATATACATATATATATACATACATATATACATATACATACATATACATATACATACATATACATATATATATATACATGTAATGTGACCGGATCGCTGACATGGAGCAAGAAGCCTGACGTAGAGCCCTTATTGGACGCCACGCTGGATTCCCACTACAGGCCCCTTTGTCTGGCTGAGCTCCCCGAGGTCAACGGGGCCACCCGTCGAAGTCGGGCTCCGTCCTCCGCCAGGTCGGTCCCCACCAAGTCGGACGCCTAGGTTGGAGCTGAGCTCAAGTCCCACCAAAGGTAGACCTTTCGAGCCCGAGGTCAGGCCCTGTGGTCCGGAGTTGAGCTCAAGCCTCCTCCGCCACGTGGCGCCCCTTCAAGGCCAGGTCCCCTGAGCTGGGCGCGCCTCATCTACCTCTGCCGGCCCGAGCTCGGTCAAAGATGGGCCCTCCCTTGGCCTGGAACCGAGCTCGGCCCTCCTCCGCACAGCCGAGCCACGACGAGGCGGGCCACTGCAAGCGGGCCCCATCTTCCCAGCTCGGCCCTCAGCACAAATCGAAGTACCAACCATCAAAGAAGCCGCGCCTCTCCTCTGAAGATGGTGGCGGGCCCCCCAAGGACCATACAGCAGCACCCGCCACGTCGCCATAAATGCCCACGGCCGTCGCACACACCAGAAAGAAAGGAAGCTCACATCAAGGCACCATACCCTTTGCCGACCTGCCGTATAAATGAAAAAAAGACCCCACCGAAGAGCGTGAGTCCCGAGACCGGCGGCATGACAGTCGAGGTCCTGCCAGGCTTCCAGAAAGAGCAAACAGAAGGAATGTCAAAGGCATATCGAAGCTTCTCCAACTACCCAATCAAGAAGGCGTCCCGTCTATGGCATGATGCCTCGTCGTACCAGCCTGACAGCACGGGAGAACCCCGAGGCAAGCCAAAGTAGAAGACTCGGCCAGAGTAAGCAAAAAGGATGTAACAATTTCATTTCAAAGGGAGAGACAACTATTTTTTCAACAACACAACTACAAAAAGAGAAGAGGAGAAAGGGGGAGGCCAGAGAGGAGGGCAAGACCATCTCGGCCACCACACCTCTCAGCTCACACTCACATTCTCATACACTCTACTCACTCCTCCTAGAGTGGAGCTCATCTAGAGGGGCTCGACCAGGAGGATCTGTTCCCCTGGATTGCCACTGACTTGACCGTCGGAGTGCCCCCATCAGAATCCCCGGCCAGGGTCACTGACATTGGCTTTCTTGCAGGTCCCGAGGCACTGGAGGCATCCCCCCACGAGCGGACGTGGAGCACCCGACGCAACCAGCAGCTACGGGCCATGACAATCCGGGCGGCAACAGATTGGCGCGCCAGGTAGGGGGTCCGAACGACACTTGATCTAGTTCAGGCCCTGTTCAGACGATCCATTGGGAGGATGGTGATCACTCGGGCAAGAGGAGCTTCTCCCAGCCGTGCGGAGGCATCCCTCTCTCACGAGAACCTGCACGGCCCGGAGACGGAGCCACCTGCCCTAGTTCAACCGCCCCCACTGGAGACCCAGCTGACCGCACTTGCCTAACAGATGCATACTCTCACTGCAGCAGTGCGCCAGTTTCAGCATCAGCATCAGTATCGGTCCTTGGCTACCCACCAGCAGCCAGAGACCCCCGCGGCCCATGCCGCAGCACCCCGCGATAGCCTGCGTTCCTTCCATGGAATGCCTTCGCAGCCGCGGGCCATTACAGACCCTCGGGGTACCCACCAAGCCCCGATGAAGTGACGACGCCAGCTCTACTGAAAAAGAAAGTTGCTCACCGCACCTTGACTGGGGGGCACTTAAACCCCGCCAAGGTCGGAAGGGCAAAGCTCCTCGCTGTGGGCACCGCGCGTCCGCGTCACCTTCACCGCCCCCCTCAGCGGAGGGGTCCACAAACGAAGCCATCAGGCGCATGACAGAGAAGCGCCTGGAGGAGCATGATCGCAAGCTGGTGGAGTTTGCTCACCGGTTCGCCAACCTGTCCAGCTCCGCTAGTGAGCTAGCGGGCTATGATGCCCGCCCCCATTCTCCCAGGAGATCCAGGTGGAGCTAATTCCTCGCTGGTTCCACATGCCGCAGGTGGATCCTTACGACGGGACCACCGACCCCCTGGACCACCTGGAAAGTTACCGGGCCCTCATGAGGGTCCAGGGGGCTATTGACGCTCTCTTGTGCATCGCCTTTCCTGCTACCCTTCGGAAGGCAGCTCGAGTATGGTTCACCCGTCTCGAGCCGAAAAGCATCAATTCTTTTGCCCAGCTGGGGCAGAAGTTCATGGTCCATTTTGACGCATGTCGGAAGGTGCCACGTAAAACAGATAGCCTTTTCTCTATCAGGCAGCAGGACTGTGAGCCGCTACGGGACTACGTGGCTCGCTTCAAAGCTGCTATCTTGGAGATCTACAGCATGGAGGAGCCGGTTGCAATGCTGGCTCTAAAGGAGGGCTCAGGACTTTCCGCTTGACCTACTCGCTTGATAAGAAGCCCCCGAAGACCTACGCTGAGCTACTCTTCTGGGCCCAGAAGTACATTCGCGCTGAGGAGGCGGATCGTACAAGGCGAGAGCTCGACGGGAAGCCACTGAGGGGGCCTGATGCGGAAAGCATATGATTAATGTTTTGAATATGATTTGTAGAGCAATGAAACCTAATTATACTAGCATTGTACTCATCATAATAAGACTTAAGGATTATAAGAAATGGGACTTTTACTTGATTAGACACAATCCTAAACTAAGAAGGAAGAAGATCTAGACAATAGGGGCTAATAATTGTGGACTTACCTCGATGAGCTTTCCAACCTTCTTTTGATTCATACCTTGAAACTACCAACGCTCAGAACTGAAGAACGTGGATAATAGAGATCAGAACCGTGGACTTGGGGCTTCATCTTGTTGGTTCTTTGTCAAGGTGAACCCGGTCCACAACTCAAAGACTTCGAAGGACCCTGCAATGAAGATCAAAATTAAGGAAGAAGGATAAGAACATATAGAAGGGATGGGAGAATTTATGAACTAAGAACATAAATTTGAGAAGATCTGGCTGACTCCAATGCCTTCATGTGAGCTTGGAAGATGCTTTGCTAGGGGAAAAGAATGGCTTTGGTGTGTAGGAAGAGGATGGGAAACTTTCACATAAGGAAAAAAAATATAAGACAACTTCTACTTCCAAAATTCAACTTCAATTTTCATTCATTCTCCAAAAATCAATCCCCTTTATAATGGGTGTCCAAGGCCTTTAATAGCCTCACAAAGCTAGCTTTTGAAATTTAAAAACTCCCCAAATTGAGAGGATTACAAGGGGGGTTGGAGGATTTGGTGGAGAGTTTGGAGGGATGGGGGGGGTTGGAGGATTTGGTGGAGGACTTGGAGGGGTGTGGCCAACCTCCTTGAATTTGAATCTTCCTTGTTGGTGCCAAAGAGTGATGAGGTGACTAGTGAGGTGGCGCCTGATGACATGGCATGATGAGATGGTCTTCTACTTGGATAAGGAATGACATGTGGCACCAAGTGGTCCTAGTTGATGGTCCTTTTCTCTTGCTTGGTTGATGTGTCTTCTCTTCTTCATGTGGTCAAATTCTGGGATCCAGAATTTGAGTCTTGTTGCTGGCTTTCATTGCTTTAAGACTTGATTAACTGAAATAGACTTAACTCAACTGAACTGACTTGACTGACCTAAACTTGAAACGGACTTACAGGAAATGAAATTTTTTTTAAAAGTAATTACAGGACTCAATAAACACTCTTGATTAATTACAGGACTCTTGAAAAGGAAATGGCTCTTGAAAATAAAATATTTTTGAACTAAAGGATACAAGGTAGCCTAATTATCTTTGATCCAAATTGGGATAAGGCTAACCTTGTTGGAGTGAAGTTTCTTTCGGTTTCTGGTGTCCACACCAATTCTCCTGGGGTGGGCAGAACTCGACCCAGTCGAGTATGGTTCAGTTTTGCCCTGGTAATGCTCGAACAAGTCTGGGTTAAGTCTTTGCAGGTCCTCTCGAGTAATCCAAGAGTTGTCGGACTCAGGTCGACCTTGCCATTGAACCAGGTATCGCTGATAGTCCTTATTCCTGGTAGTAATGGTCTTGTCATCCAGGATTCTCTCAATCCTCTTTCTCCGCTCAGGTAGGGTTGGTGGTGGACACTCGGAAATATGTTCACTCTCAATGAAAGTTTCTGGCCCAAAAGGCTCACTAGGTATCAGTACTGGTTCTTTGTATTCTACTAGGTCTGAAACATTAAAGGTTGTACTGATATCCATATCAGGTGGATGTTCCAAAACATATGCATTAAGCCCTATTTTCTTTAAGATCTTGAAAGGTCCTACTCCGCGGGCATGCAGCTTCTTTATGGTTCCAAAGGGAACCGTTCAGGGTTGAGCCTAATCATCGCATAATCCCCTTCACAGAATTCTTTAGCCCTCTTATGTGAGTCAGCTAAGTGTTTGTAAGTTTCATTGCTCAGGTTGATCTTATTACTGATTTCTTTATGCAGATTTGTGACATGCTGTGCAAAAGACTCAGCAGACTCAGAGACTCGTGTGTGAATAGGTAGTGGGATTAGATCTAAAGGCTTCCTAGGCTTGTAACCATGGACTATCTCAAAGGGACTTTTGCCCGTAGATCTATTGACCGAACTGTTGTAAGCGAACTCAGCACGTGGCAATAACAAATCCCAGTTCCCTAGACTTTCTCCCACTAAGCATCTCAGCAAGTTCCCTAGACTTCTATTTACAACCTCGGTTTGTCCATCAGTCTGGGGATGGTAGGCTGTGGAGAATTTCAGTCTGGTTCCTAATAGGTGCCAAAGGGTTTTCCAGAAGTAACTTGTGAAGCGGACATCCCTATCAGAAACTATGATTTTTGGTAACCCGTGGAGTCTGACTACTTGATCAAGAAAGAGTTTGGCTATCCTAGAGGCATCAGAAGTTTGGGAGCAAGGTATGAAATGGGCAATTTTTGAAAACCGGTCGACCACCACAAAGATTGAATCATGTTTTCGAATGGTCTTGGATAATCCTAGAACAAAGTCCATGCTTAGATCCTGCCATGGACACTCAGGTACAGGTAATGGAGTGTATAGCCCAGTATTCTTCTTTTGCTGCTTTGCAACAGCACATATCCTACATCGGGCTACAAGGTTTGCTATTTGTTTCTTAAGGCCTGGCCAGTAAAATTGTTCCTCAACAGCCAAGATAGTCTTGTTTCGTCCGAAGTGGCCAGCCAAACCTCCCGCATGTATCTCCCAAACTAAAAAATCTCTTAAGGAGGTTCTTGGGATGCAAAACCTATTCTCTCTAAAAAGATAACCATCTAGAAGGGTATAGTCACTATGATCACTAGATGGTCCTTGACGTAAAACCTGATAAATTTCACCAAAATCTGGACAGGTTTCGTACTGCTCCTTAAGTCTGTCAAAACCTATGACTTCAGTATTGACTGAAGATAAAAGTAACGTTCTATGACTTAGAGCATCAGCTACCTTATTGTCAGTTTCCGATTGATGTTTTAGGACAAAAGTATAGATTGGATGTATTATACCCATTTGGCATGCCTAGGGTTTAGTTTCTTTTGGGAACTCAAAAACCTAAGGGCTTCATGGTCTGAAAATAAAACAAATTCTTGCGGTAGGAGATAATGCCTCCAATACCTTAATGCTTGCACTACTGCATAAAGCTCCCGATCATATGTGAGTATTTCTTCCTGGCTTCATTCAATTTCTCACTAAAGAATGCTACGGGATGGTTTTCTTGACTCAGAACTCCACCAATCCCTACTCCCGAAGCATCGCATGCTACTTCAAAGACCTTAGAAAAATCGGGTAGCCTTAAGACTGGTGCTTGGGTCATCTTATCTTTGATGCGAAGGAAGGCCTTATCAGCTGACTTCGTCCATTCAAAATGGCCCTTCCTAATACAATCCGTGATAGGAGCAACTATGGTGCTAAACCCTCTACTTCTTACTTCGTGAATATTATTGGGTGTTGGCCACTCTACAATTGCCTTAACCTTCTCAGGGTTAGCGGATACTCCTTCAGGGGTCACAACAAATCCTAGGAAGATAACTTTAGTAGTCATGAAAGCACATTTCTTTAGGGTAGCATAGAGGTTATCTTTCCTAAGTGCTAAACAGACCTGCCTCAGATGTTGTTGATGATCTTCTCTAGTCCTACTATAGATAAGTATGTCGTCAAAGTAAACGACAACAAATTTCCCAATAAAGGCCCGTAGGACTTGATTCATGATTCGCATAAAAGTGCTAGGGATGTTTGATAACCCAAAAGGCATGACTACCCATTCAAATAACCCGTCCTTAGTTTTAAAGGCAGTCTTCCATTCATCCCTTATCTGATCCTAACTTGGTGATAGCCGCTCATCAGGTCAATCTTAGAAAATATAGTTGCACCGGCCATCATATCTAACACATCATCCAAGCGGGGGATGGGAAACCTATATTTCACCATGATTTTATTTATGGCATGACTATCAACACACATTCTCCATGTGCCATCTTTCTTAGGGGTAAGTAAGGTTGGGACTGCGCATGGACTCAAACTTTTCCTAATGAATCCTTTCTTTAGGAGTTCTCCTACTTGTCGTTGTAATTCTTGGTGCTCGGTAGGGTTCATTCTATAATGGGGAAGGTTCGGTAGGGTTGCTCCGGGGACTAAATCTATCGCATGTTGTATATCCCTAAGAGGTGGGAGTTGGCCAGGTAAGTCATCGGGGAACACGTCTTTGAACTCCTCTAGCACTTCACTGACTTCTGGGGGTTGTTCTTTTGAAAGAGGTTCTTGATGATCCTTAATGGTCAAAATCCAAACAGGTGATCCATTGCTAATTTCTTGCTCCATTTCTTTAGCAGTGATCACGTTTATCCCTTTTTTCTTATCACTCAATTGGCTTGATCCTTTCTTAATGGGGTTCTTAGGTGGAGAAGAATGGATTACGATCTTCTTTTCATTATGAGTAAACGAGCACGAATTAGAATGACCATAGAGTGTTACATCAAGATCGTACAACCATGGTCGGCCTAGGATTATGCTACTTACTCTCATTGGAAGTACATCACACCATACTTTCTCTAGGTAAGATTGGAACTGAATGGTTACTAGGCACCTAGACTTAATGGAAATCGTGGTTGAGTCTATCCAGGATACCTTATAGGGATTGGGGTGGGGTACGGTGGGCAATCCTAGGGTTTTTACTGTGTTGGTAGATATGGCATTGACACAGCTACCGCTATCTAAAATGACTTTGCATACTTTCTCACCTATCTTAATGAATGTCTGTAGGATGCCAGTCCTACGCCAATCTTCTTGAGTTTTAGCCTGGGTGAGAATACACCTAACCACTCCTATCAGATCTTGATCTACCAGGACTTCCTCTTCCTCATACTCTTCAGCCAAGTTCTCATCTGCCTGGTATACTTTCTCCTCAAATTCATCTTGGGATTCTACGGCTTCCTCTTCTACTTCCCCTATGTGTAGGGCTCTATTGGGATAGCTGCTAGAATAGTGACCCACTTTGTTACACTTGAAACAGGCGTTTGGAGTTCTTTGGGTCTCAGGTGTTTTTCCCTTGTCATCTCTTCGGGTCACAGGTACATTAGGATTGGGTCGGTTGAATCTAGGCTGATTGGATCCTGACTGCTGGTAAGGTGCACTAGTCCTAGGGGCTTCGGGCCTATGATAGACTAGACCTCTATGGAATCTCCCAGCATCCCTAGCTATCTGATAGGCCAATTCTAGGTCATGTACCTCTCGCATGAACAATTCTCTTTGAATTTATTCCCTCAGTCCGGCTCTAAATCTAGACAAGGTCACCGACTCAGATTCATCAACATTGCACCTCATAACGAATTCATCAAACTTCGCTATGTACTCTGCGACACTCCTATTTCCTTGAGTAAGTCTTTGCCATTGATCTAGGAGTCTTTGGTGGTAGGACATAGGAAGGTATTTCTCCCTAAGCCTAAGTTTCATAGCTCGCCAGGTCACTATAGGCACATCACCTCTCTGTCTAGTGAGTCTCTCAACATTTCCCAATATAACCTAGCTTGACGCACAAGTTTAAGCTTTGCAAACTTACACTTGCGCTCTTCACTCATCTCAAACCAGTCAAAATACTGGTCCATCTCACCTTCCCAATCAATGTAGATCTTAGGATCTAAAATTCCATCAAAGGTGGGAGCTTCCAGCCTAATGTTCTTCATGGTTCGATCATCTTGATCAAAGTGAATTGGGGTGGGTCTCCTGACATTGGGTTCATAGTTAGGCTCATGATGGAACCTCCTTGGGTTGGGATCGATGGTTTGATCAGGGTGGGGTCCTCTAGGAATTGGATCATAAAACTGATCTTGGGGAGCTCTCCTAGGGTTTGTTTCATAGAGAGGGTTTTGATATGGAATCCTTCTAGGGTTCAATGGGATCTCGAGTTCAGGTACAAGACTAGGCTCAGGCTCAGTCTGGGCTTCATGATTGCTTTCAGGGGTTCTAGCCTCTAACTGATCCAACCTAGTAGTGATGTGGGCTAACTGCTCATTCATGTCTTGGTTGGTTTGTGCCACATTCTGATTTGTTTGGGCCAATTGCTCAGTTAAACTCTTAGTCAGTTGGGCCACTTGATCATTTAGGCCTTTGATCAAATTTCTAAGTTTTGGTCCATGGCTACACTTGACTGGGCTTGGATTGGTGAATATGGTGTCCCTGCTCTAGTTGTCATGCATGCAAATAGACTCAAGTTCGAGCTAAAGTTTTCTAGACTTAGAGCACAAATTAGAAGTCTAATTAAGTGAACCAACTAGCTAGTAGTACTTATGGGACTTAGCCAGGTAGGTGGAGGGGAGTGAAAGTCCCTGATTGCGAACCTTAGACACCAATCTGAGATTGGCCAGGTAGGCGGACCAAATCACAAGTCCTGATGCACCAATCCTAGACACCAAGCCAGTAAGCACACACCAATTAGCTGACACAGTTAACTTGACCCTAAGCTGAACCCAACTTGTTGGTGTCCCTAACCCACTAGGGCAATTAACGTTCTACTCAATTTTAATTAACGGGCTGGGATCGATATGCTGGTTGGTGATTTTTGGGCTAGGGACAGGTGATGAAACCATGACCCTATGTCAAATTGATGCCCTTAATTTGATTTCTCATGAGATGAATGAAATGCAAAGGTGCTGCAGAAGTGTGTTGCAGTTTGAAAGTGGTGTGGAAAACGTGATGAAAAAATATCCAAAAATTCTAAAAATTCACAGAGAATTCCTAACTTATATGTTTCAATTCAGATGAAAGGAATTTTAAAACTAAAATCTGTACTACTCTAAGAAGATCCTACAAATGAAGATAAATAAAAAGGACAGAACAGAACCCTAATGACAGTGTCAAACTGCAGAAATTTTTATTTTTTTTATAATTTTTTCTGATGATTAAATTAATATGGTGATAACCGACTTAAAATGGAACAAGAAAAAAAATATTTCAACAAAAAATTAGTGACTTTCCTTTGGAGCTGCAGACGGATTACAGTAAACAGATGCAAATTTTCAGAAAACAGAACCTAATCAAACAAGTGCAATGGTTTACCCAAACTTCAATCTAAAAAATTCACGTCCGGCCAGGGGCTCATTATTCCATGGGTCGTGACAGTGTACTGGAGTACACTTGCTCAGGAGGCGTGAATTTTAGATCTTGCTTGGATTTAAAGAAAACTATTCTACCCTAATGCAACCATGCTCTGATACCAAGATGATGCGGCAAGCATATGATTAATGTTTTGAATATGGTTTGTAGAGCAATGAAACCTAATTACACTAGCATTGTACTCATCATAATAAGACTTAAAAATTATAAGAAATGAGACTTTTACTTGATTAGACACAATCCTAAACTAAGAAGGAAGAAGATCTAGACAATAGGGGCTAATGATTGTGGACTTACCTCGATAAGCTTTCCAACCTTCTTTTGATTCATACCTTGAAACTACCAACGCTCAGAACTGAAGAATCTGGATAATAGAGATCAGAACCGTGGACTTGGGGCTTCAGCTTGTTGGTTCTTTGTCAAGGTGAACCCGGTCCACAACTCAAAGACTTCGAAGGACCCTGCAATGAAGATCAAAGTTAAGGAAGAAGGATAAGAACATATAGAAGGGATGGGAGAATTTATGAACTAAGAACATAAATTTGAGAAGATCTGGCTGACTCCAATGCCTTCACGTGAGCTTGGAAGATGCTTTGCTAGGGGAAAAGAATGGCTTTGGCGTGGAGGAAGAGGATGGGAAACTTTCACATAAGGAAAAAAAATACAAGACAACTTCTACTTCCAAAATTCAACTTCAATTTTCATTCATTCCCCAAAAATCAATCCCCTTTACAATGGGCATCCAAGGCCTTTAATAGCCTCACAAAGCTAGCTTTTGAAATTTAAAAACTCCCCAAATTGAGGAGGATTACAAGGGGGTGTTGGAGGATTTGGTGGAGAGTTTGGAGTGATGGGGGGGTTGGAGGATTTGGTGGAGGACTTGGAGGGGTGTGGCCAACCTCCTTGAATTTTAATCTTCCTTGTTGGTGCCAAAAAGTGATGAGATGACTAGTGAGGTGGCGCCTGATGAGATGGTCTTCTACTTGGATAAGGAATGACATGTGGCGCCAAGTGGTCCTAGTTAATGGTCCTTTTCTCTTGCTTGGTTGATGTGTCTTCTCTTCTTCATGTGGTCAAATTCTGGGGTCCAGAATTTGAGTCTTGTTGCTGGCTTTCATTGCTTTAAGACTTGATTAACTGAAATAGACTTAACTCAACTGAACTGACTTGACTGACCTAAACTTGAAACGGACTTGCAGGAAATGAAATTTTTTTAAAAAGTAATTACAGGACTCAATAAACACTCTTGATTAATTACAGGACTCTTGAAAAGGAAATGGCTCTTGAAAATAAAACATTTTTGAACTAAAGGATACAAGGTAGCCTAATTATCTTCGATCCAAATTGGGATAAGGCTAACCTTGTTGGAGTGAAGTTTCTTTTAGTTTCTGGTGTCCACACCAGGGCCGGCACCCGCCGAGGCGCCTGGCGCGCGGAGGCCGGGACCGCCAGCTCAGAGCTCCTGACCAGCACCAAGGCCAAGGAACGCTCCCGTCCCTCCGGGTAACTTCACTCCCCTTCTCACCCCTAGAATGAAGATCCTCATGGAGATCGAGGGTGAGACCTATCTGAGGCGTCCTGCGCCGTTGAAGCCATCCTTCACCCGGGATAAGATGAAGTACTGCCACTTCCATCGTGACCACGACCATGACACCGAGGAATGCCACAATCTCAAGTGGGAGATCGAAGAGCTCATCAAGAAGGCTACCTCAGAAAGTATGTGGGGGGCAGAACTCGACCAGAGTCCCAGCGCTCGTTGCTTCCCGCTAGCTCCAGCCATCGACAACCGCCCCATCGAGAAGCCGGTGGGCATGATCTCCTGAGGAGCTGAGCGCACATCCATGAGGACCCGGGGGGCAGGGAACTCTGAGAATGTACTCCCCTTTATGAGGGAAGGGGAAAATAGGGAGAAAAATATAAATAATGATGCTGTGGTCGTTAAGATGATGATCGCAAAGCATCCTGTAAAGCGCATCATGGTAAATAGTGGAAGATCCACAGATGTACTTTTCTACGATGCTTTCTCCCGGATGAATCTCTTCCCTACTCAGCTCAAGCCTGTATATACCCCCCTTGTTGGTTTCATGGGAGACTCCGCAAGGGTGGAGAGAGAAATCACTCTCCCGGTCACTGCCGGGACCCCATCTCGGTAGAGCACCGTCATGATGACGTTCACGATTGTCAGGCTTCCCTCGCCTTACAACATGATTCTGGGCTGACCTGAGCTCAATCTTCTCGACGCCGTCGTCTCCACCAAAATACTGCTTATGCAATTCCCAACCCCTTGCGGTGTTGGGGAGATGAGGGGAACGCCCAGCCAGTGCAGCACTGCTTCCAAACCCTCCCCGGGGCCCGGGTGCTCGAGGAGGGCTCCAAGGCGGACGAGCTCGACCAGAGGGTTCAGGACCCTAGAGGAGGTCCGGCCGAGTGCCTGCTTCCTTACCAGCTCGGGACCGACCAGACGAAGACTGTGCAGATCGGAGCCCAGCTGCCCGAGGAGGAGAAAGCTCCGCTGTTGGAATTCTTGAGGGTGAATGCGGACGTGTTCGCCTGGACGACAGCCGACATGTCAGGTATTCCCCCTGAAGTCATCATCCACAAACACAATGTTGATCTGAGGTACAGACTAGTTCGACAGAAGAAGAGAAGCTTCGCCCCAGAAAGGCAAGCGGCCATCAACGAGGAAGTTGAGAAACTCCTCACCCCCGGCTTTGTCCGGGAAGTACAGTATCCGAGCTGGCTGGCGAATGTGGTAATGGTGAAGAAGAATAATGACAAGTGAAGGATCTGTGTAGACTACACCGACCTCAACAAGGCATGCCCGAAGGACAGTTTCCCTCTCCTATGGATAGACCAATTGGTGGATGCCACCTCAGGGCACAGGTTGCTCTCCTTTATGGATGCATTCTCTGGGTACATTCAGATCCTGATGCACCCAGAGGATGAGGAGCACATCGCCTTTATCACTGACCAAGGGATATACTGTTACAGGGTGATACCCTTTGGCCCGAAGAATGCTGGGGCCACGTACCAACATCTCGTCAATAAAGTCTTCAAGGACCAGATTGGCAGGAACGTGAAAGTGTACGTGGATGACATGCTCGTCATGAGCAAACCGAGCTCAGACCACAATGTTGACCTCGCTGAAGCCTTTCACAATCTCCGGAAGCACTAGATGAAGCTCAACCCAGCAAAGTGCACCTTCGGGGTGGCGGCCAAGAAATTTCTTGGCTTCATGGTCATCCAGAGAGGCATCGAGATGAATTCGGAGAAGGTCCAGGCAATCCTCGACATGGAGCATCCAACATCCAAGAAGCAGGTCCAGCGCCTGACGGGGAGAGTCGCAGCCCTAAGCCGGTTCATCTCGAGGTTGGCTGACCGCTGCCTCCCTTTTTTTAAAGTGTTGTGCAAGATGCACGACTTCACCTGGACCGAGGAGTGCAAAGCAACCTTTGAAGAGCTGAAGGAGTTCCTGACCTCCCCACCTCTACTGTCCAGACCCGAAGAAGGAGAAGAGCTTCTGCTCTATCTGGCAGCCACACCAGGGGCTATCAGCTCGATCCTTGTGCGTACAGACCAGGACGGATCCCAGAAGCCGGTGTACTACACCAGCAAAATACTCCATGACACGGAGATCAGGTATACCCGCTCCGAAAAACTCATTTTTGCACTCATTATATCTGCTAAGCGCCTCAGGCCCTATTTCCAAGCGCATCCCATCGTGGTTGTGACTGATCAGTCAATGAGGACCACGTTGAGCCACCCTGAGACTTTCGGAAGGTTGGTCAAGTGGTTCCTGATGCTGAGCGAGTACGACATCGCATACTGACCGAGGTTATCGTAGAAGGCCCAAGTCCTAGCCGATTTCGTGGTCGAGTGTACAGGACTTCCCGAGGAACCAGAGCGGATGGTCCCGGAGAGCCAAGCTGAGCCCGGCCCACCTGGGGACCCTTGGGTCCTTCATGTGGACGGAGCCTCCAATTCTTGCGGGAGTGAAGCAGGCCTCATCCTCGCCAATTTCGACGGAGTGGTGACGGAGTGTGCACTTCGCTTCAAGTTCCCTGCTATAAATAACCAGGTGGAGTACGAGGCGCTCCTTGCGGGCCTGAAGGTGTCCCGCGAGCTGGGCGTACAGAACCTCAAGGTCTTCATCGACTCCCAACTGGTTGCCGGACAAGTCTCCGGAGAGTACGAGGCCTGAGATCCCCAGATGATGAAGTACCTGGAGAAGGTCCGTTCGAGCACGGCAGGCTTCCGCTACTTCCGCATTTCCCACATCCCCCATGGAGAAAACGCCCGTGCGAATGCACTGTCGAGGCTTGCAACCCTACCGAACTCATCCCTGGGGCGTGCCTACATCGAGTATCTCGAGAATCCAAGCTACGAAAGCTCTGAGGAGGTGCAACAAGTAGCCCCCGAGCCGAGCTGGATGGACAAATACATCAAGTACATCCAGGATGGCCTACTACCGGAAGACCACAAGGAAGCTGGCCTCATCAGAAGGAAGGCCACCTGCTTCATTTTGATGGATGGCCTATTCTACCACCGATCTTATTCCTATGCCCTCCTGAAGTGCCTCAGGCCCATGGAGGCAGCCTTTGTGCTCCAAGAGATATACGAGGGTCTCTGTGGGAATCATGTAGGAGGGAGGACTCTGGCATACAAGGCCCTTCGCTAGGGATACTTTTGAAAAACGATGAGGGAGGACGCCACCGACTTCGTCAAGAAGTGTGACAAGTGCCAGCGCCATTCCCACATTCAGCGCCTACCGGCTACACCGATCTCCCAGCTGTCGTCTCCTTGGCCTTTCGCACAATGGGGGATGGACATCCTGGGACCGTTTTCCACCGCACCTGGATAGCGAAGTTCTTACTAGTGGCAATCGACTACTTCACCAAATGGGTTGAAGCTGAGCCTCTAGCTCGGATCACAGAAGCCAATGTCCGGCAATTCTTTTGGAAGTCTGTCATTTGCCACTTCGGACTCCCCAATTGCGTCATCACCGATAATGGACGATAATTCGACAACCGGAATTCGAAGGATTCTGTGCCAAGCATGGGATCCAGCACCGCTTCACCTCGGTTGCTCATCCCCAGACCAACGGTGAAGCCGAGGTGACAAACTGAACCATTCTCCAAGGACTCTGCACCAGGTTGGATCAGGCGAAGGGTAGGTGGGCAGAAGAACTTCCCAGTGTCCTGTGGGCCTACCACACAACACCCAGAACGGCAATGGGTGAAACCCCCTTCAACCTTGTCTTTGGATCTGAAGTGGTGATCTCAGTCGAGCTCGGCGTGCCCACACTCTGGGTGTAGCAGTACGACGAGGCCCAGAATTCGACGCGTCTCCTACTTAACCTCCATCTCCTTGAAGAGACGAGACAAAGCCCGGCTCCGGATGGTGGCCTATCGGCAACGAGTCACCCAATATTACAATGCACGGGTGAAGCAGAAGGCTTTCCGACTTGGCAACCTGGTGCTGCACCAGACAGAAGCATCCTAGCCCCGGGAGTGCGGCAAACTCTTCCCGAACTAGGAGGGCCCTTACAAAGTGGCCGAGGCCCTGTCGCAAGGGGCCTACTACCTAGAAGACTTGCATGGCACCAGGTTCCCCCGGACCTAGAATGCTTGTAATTTGAGGAGATACTATCAGTAATGTAAGTATTCCCTCCATGAGAAATAAAGATTCCTTTATGCAACATGATTTATCTGTCTTGCAGGAAACTCAAGCCGCGAGCCTAGCTCCTCGGCACCAAAGCCCGGAGAGAAGTCCTCCAGCACGAAGACCTGGGAAGCCCCCAGGCACACAAGCTGCGAGCCCAGCTCCTCGGCACCAAAGCCCTGAGAGAAGTCCTCCAGCACGAAGACTTGGGAAGCCCCCAAGCACACAAGCCGCGAGCCCAGCTCCTCGGCACCAAAGCCCGGAGAAAAGTCCTTCGGCACGAAGACCTGGGAAGCCCCCAGGCACCGGCGAGCCTAGCTCCCCGGCATCAAAGATCGGATGACCCTCCGACATCAAAGATCGGATGACCCTCTGGCACCGACGAGCCCAGCTCCCTGGCAAAGGACTTGGGAAGCCCCCAGGCACTTAAGCCTCGAGCCCAGCTCCTCGGCAACCAAATTGACGCGTCTTCGAGCCCAGCTCCAAGGTGCCATCTCAAGTCATCGAAGTTCCCAAGCCCTGCTCCAGGATGCTAACCCAAGACCGGAGCTCAGATCTCCGGCCAAGAGAATCTCCTCGGCTATCATCGTCTTCGAGCCCAGCTTCAAGGCACCATCTCAAGTCATCGAAGTCCCCGAGCCCAGCTTCGGGATGCCAACCCAAGACCATAGCTCAGATCTCCGGCCAAGGGAATCTCCTCAGCTATCATCGTCTTCGAGCCTAGCTCCAAGACGCCATCTCAAGTCATCGAAGTCACCGAGCCTAGCTCCAGGACGCCAACCTAAGATTGGAGCTCAGATCTTCGGCCAAGGGAATCTCCTCAACTATCATCATCTTCGAGCCCAGCTCTCCAACAAGCCAGCCACGAGCCTAGCTCCTCGGCACCGAAGCCCAGAGAAGAGTCCTCTGGCACAAAGACCTGGGAAACCCCCAGGCACCAGCGAGCCTAGCTCCTCGGCAACAAAGTCCGGAGAAAAGTCCTCCGGCACGAAGACCTGGGAAGGCCCCAGGCATCGGCGGCCTAGCTCCTCGGCAACAAAGCCCGGAGAAAAGTCCTCCGACATGAAGACCTGGGAAGCCCCCAGGCACCGGCGCGCCTAGCTCCCTGGCATCAAAGAATGGATGATCCTCCAGCACCGGCGAGCCTAGCTCCCTGGCAAAGGACCTGGGAAGCCTCCAAGCACTCAACATCCTCGAGCCCAGCTCTAGGACGCCTGCTTAAGACCGGAGCTCAGACCTCCGGCCAAGGGAACCTCTGAGCTATGTAGCTCGCCATCATCAACGTCCCCGAGCCCAGCTCCAAGATACCAACCCAAGACCGGAGCTCATACCTCTGGTCAAGGGAACCTTTAAACCAAGCAGCTCTCAATCTCAAATATTTCCTAGCCCAGCTCCAGGATGTCAAGAGACCACCAAGCAGCTCTCAATCTTAAACGTCTCTGAGCCCAGCTCCAGGACACCAAGAGACCACCAAGCAACTCTCAATCTCAAACATCTCTGAGCCCAGCTCCGAAGCCCTTGAGCCTAGAGATCAGCTCTCCGCTTGACCCATCCTCGAGTCCAAACATGAGACTCGAGCCTTCAAAAGATGAGCGCTTCCGAGCCCAGCTCCGAAGCCCTCGATCCCGGAGATTAGCTCTCCGCTCGACCTGTCCTCAAGTCCGAACGCGAGACTCGAACCTTCACAAGATGAGCGCTTTCGAGCCCGGCTCCGAAGCCCTCGAGCCCGGAGATCAGCTCTCCGCTCGACCTATCCTCGAGTCCGAACGCGAGACTTGAGCCTTCACAAGATGAGTGCTTCCGAGCCCAGCTCCAAAGCCCTCGAGCCCGGAGATTAGCTCTCCGCTCGACCTGTCCTCAAGTCCGAACGCGAGACTCGAGCCTTCACAAGATGAGCGCTTCCGAGCCCGGCTCCGAAGCCCTCGAGCCCGGAGATCAGCTCTTCGCTCGACCCATCCTCGAGTCCGAACACGAGACTCGAGCCTTCACAAGGTGAGCGCTTCCGAGCCCAGCTCTGAAGCTCGTGAGCTCGGAGATCAGCTCTCCGCTCGACCTGTCCTTGAGTCCGAACGCGAGACTCGAGCCTTTACAAGGAGAACGCTTTCGAGCCCAGCTCTAAAGCCCGCGATCCTGGAAATCAGCTCTCCGCTCGACCTGTCCTCGAGTCCGAACGCGAGACTCGAGCCCTTTTCAACATGAAGCACCCTTCTTCAAAAAGAAAAAACAAAACAAAACAAGGACAACAACATTCACATAAGGAGGAGTGGAGAAGTTGATGACCAAAAGGATTTTTCATTACATTGGAAAAGCATTACATTATCTCCTGGGCCCCGACATGCCAGACGGCCTGGCCCAAAAGAAAGAAAAAACATGGCAAAAAAGAAGAAAACCCCGCAAAGTGGGAGCCCATTCTACTGTGCCTGCTCCTTCCTTGGATGCTGCACATCAACAACCTCTCCCTCCTCCGCCTCTGCAGCTGGAGCGATTTCAGGTACGGCCCCTATTAAAGGGGTCGGCTCGACCGCTGCTGCCACCGGAGGCAGCTCGGTCACCTCAACATGCATCCCTGGCTCAGCCACCGACGTCGGCTCGACATGCCCAGGCACCGACGAACCCACCTCCTGGAGAGGTCCGGCCCGAGCGGCCTCCTTCTCTGCTGCAGCTACCGCGGGGCCGGGGCCTTCTTCCTAGGAGCTCGGAGCGTGGCTAGCCGCTCCTCGGATAGCATCCCCCACAACTGGGAGACGTAGTACGAATACCCCTTCGCGAATGAGTCCGTTGTTGCCTCTTTGAAGTCCTTGAGGTATGCCGAGGAGGCTTTGAAGGCAGCCACCGCGCCTGCAACGTCCCCCCTCACGCCCTCCACTTTGCTCCTCGCTTCAGCCGCCAAGCCTTTGGCACGCTCGACCTGGGGATCACCGCCGCCATTCCCTTCTCGGCGACCTCGACGGCATGGCTGGCGGCAGCGGCCTTCTTCTCGGCCTCAGCGGCCCTCTTCTCCGCGGCTGCCACCTTCCTCTTTGACTCAGCCCGGAGCTCCTTCAACCGGGCCCTCTTTGATTCGAGCTCGCTTTCGAGCTCCTTCTTTGTCCTGACGGCATCGGCAGCCTCGACCACGAGGCTCTTGATTTTGAGGTTGGCATCCTGGGCATCCTTGCTCTTCTCTCTCGCCTCAGCCCGTAGAGATTCGAGCTCAGTCAGCTGCTCCTTTTCCCCTTTGGCCCAATTCCGATAGAAGTCCCGGATGAGGAGAAGCTCTCTGCCTTGCTGCATCGAAGAAGGGGTGTCAGCTATCAGGAAAAAAGAAAAAGAAGCGATCTAGGAAAGCAAAGGCAAGCGAAGGGCTTACGGCGTAGAGGTTGGCGAATGTCGAGCCGACGGTGTCGCCCAAAAGCCACCCGCTTCCATCTCGCTTGTCACAGGATTGGATGGAGAAGTCCATCATCCGCTCTGCGAGGTTGGGATCCTTCACCAGAGAGATGTTTGGCACCAGCCTGAATGGGACCCTCCGGTAGTCTCTGTCTCTCGTCCCCGCCTGCTCGGACCCTTCAGCAGCGGAGGGCATCTTCATGGCCAGCTGCGAGCTCGGCGCCACCTTGGGCTGCGGCGAGGGTGCCGGCCTTGCTTCCCTCGACCCCCCTTCCTCCTCGAGCACAATGACTTCAGGGGGAGGGACCTCCGGCCTGGCGGCAGTGGCCGCCGACCTGGCCCTGGTGACCACCTCGGGCTCAAGCACGGGACCCTGATCCCACTACCCTGAGGTCGCCTGGATGGGCTCGGCCGCCCTCTTCCACCTTCGCTCGGCGACCGGTGCATCTACCATGGCCTGCACCAGCAGCGGGCCTTCATCAACGCAAGCCCGCTTCGGAGCAGGCCTGCCGGCCTCAGCAGCTTGCTCTCGCTCCTCGGAGAAGGACAACGGCTCATCCATCGAGAACTTCATATCTGCACCACAAGAGACAAGGTCAGCCCTGAGTAAAAAAAAAAAGAAAAAAGAGAAAGAAAAATAAATCAGAAACGAGAGGGGGGTGGTCAAGTCGAACTCACCCGACTCCCGCGCCGAGCTGACCCCGGCCTCGCGAAGATTCTGCTCCGACAACAAGACCTCCAGTGATGGGATCTCGACCGATCTGAGCAAGTCATACATGTCGAGGTTGGCAGCTTCGACCGAGGAGTTCCTATTCGGAGATCGATCTGGGCCGCTCCAAACTCAGTCATTCCCCTCTACTAAGGCGAAAAAGAACCTACTCTTCCATCCTTTGACAGAAGAGGGGAGTACAAATTTGATGCCCCGAGGGCGGGAAGAAAGGGACCACCACCCATCCTCGGTAGGGTGATGTTTCATTTAAGAACGCCCTGAACAAGGAAAAATGGGCAACAATCCCATAGAAGTGGCACAGAACGATGAATCAAAATATCGTCCTGATGGCGTTGGGGACCAACTGGGCAGGAATAAGTCGGTAGTTGGCCAAGAAAGAAAGGAAGAAGGGATGGACAGGAAACCGAAGGCCCCCGGCGAAGGTCTCCTCGTAGAAGGTGATTTGCCGAGGGCCACTGGAGGTAACCCGCTCCCCGGGATGAGAGATGGAAAGCCGGATGGACTTGGGGATGCCATAAGCTTCCCGGATAGACACGAGGTATTCAGTGGTAATCACCGAAGTGATCCCTCCAGGACCCGTTGACCAAAAAAGTTCAGGCTCAGGAAGGGAAGCAGAAGCAAAAGCAGAAGTAGGAGCAGGAGGAAGAGCCAAGCAGGGAGAAGGAGAAGACCTGGGTTCCCTGATGGCCAAAGGACCTTGAGAGGGCCTCCTACTAAATTCATACCGCACCGCCTCCATTTCCTCTTCAGAGGAAGAAGGAGTCCTCGGCTTGGCACGAAGGGCGGAAGTTTGGACCGAAGTGATCCATGGAAGAAGAGGAGAAAAAAAGGAAAAGATGATGAAGGAGGACCTACGGCAACCCCTAGTCGACAAGGAAGGAGGAAAAAGAGAGGGCTAACCTGCTAAGATCCTAAGCGGATGATGACGACCGGAGTGGAGGAAGAAGATGATTGCTGTACTACGCCGGGTGCGAAGGGTTCGAAAGAGATAAACTTCGAAAAGACTTATCCCTCCATTCGAGATGACCTGTGCATGATCGTACCGTTACGGCTTCCCCAAGGGCCACGCCACGCGTCGCTGATCAACGGGGCCAGCACCCCTAATCCGACTGTGGCCACTCTGACTTCCGTGCCTGCCATAACCACTTCCTAGGTGTGGCCACGTGGCACCCCCGTATAGGCTCAAGGGCCCGCCGGGCGAGACACCACCGATATCGGTCATTATTGCACCAAATCTCCCCACCTTTCCACGTCAGCACCGCAATTACTCCCTTCGCCCCGAGCGCCGCGCGACAATGGGCCTCAGGAGTGGGGGGCTAATGATGTGACCGGATCGCTGACGTGGAGCAAGGAGCCTGACGTGGAGCCCTTATTGGACGCCATGCTAGATTCCCACTACAGGCCCCTTCGCCGGGCTGAGCTCCCCGAGGTCAACGGGGCCGCCCGTCAAAGCCGGGCTACGTCCTTCGCCAGGTCGGTCCCCGCCAAGTCGGACGCCTAGGTCGGAGCCGAGCTCAAGTCCCACCAGAGGCAGACCTTCCAAGCCCGAGGTTGGGCCTCGTGGTCCGGAGTTGAGCTCAAGCCTCCTCCGCCACGTGGCACCCCTTCAAGGCCAGGTCCCTTGAGCTGGGCGCGCCTCATCCACCTCTGCCAGCCCGAGCTTGGTCAAAGATGGGCCCTCCCTTGGCTTGGAACCGAGCTCGGCCCTCTTCCGCACAGCCGAGCCGCGACGAGGCGGGTCCGCTGCAAGCGGGCCCCATCTTCCCAGCTTGGCCCTCAGCACAAATCGAAGTACCAACCGCCAAAGAAGCCGCGCCTCTCCTCCGAAGATGGTGGCGGCCCCCCGAGGACCGTATAGTAGCACCCGCCACGTCGCCATAAATGCCCACGGCCATCGCCCACACCAGAAAGAAAGGAAGCTCACATCAAGGCACCATACCCTCTGCCGACCCGCCATACAAATAGAAAAAAGACTCCATCGAAGAGCGCGAGTCCCGAGACCAGCGGCATGACAGTCGAGGTTCTGCCAGGCTTCCAGGAAGGGCAAACAGAAGGAATATCAGAGGCATATCGAAGTTTCTCCAACTACCTAATCAAGAAGGCGTCCCGTCTACGGTACGAAATCTCGTCGTACCAGCCTGACATCACGGGAGAACCCCGAGGCAAGCCAAAGTAGAAGACTCGGCCAGAGTAAGCAAAATGGAGGTAACAACCCCATTTCAAAGGGAGAGACAATTATTTTTTCAACAACACAACCACCAAAAAGAGAGGAGGAGAAAGGGGAGAGGCCAGAGAGGAGGGCAAGACCACCTCGACCACCACACCTCCCAGCTCATACTCACACTCTCATACACTCTACGCACTCCTCCTAGCATGGAGTTCATCCAAAGGGGCTTGACCAGAAGGATCTGTTCTCCTGGATCGCCACTAACTTGACCGTCGAAAAGCCCCCGCCGGAATCCCTGGCCCGGGTCACTAACGTTAGCTTTCTTGTAGGTTCCGAGGCACCGGAGGCATCCCCGTGGGCGGACACGGAGCACCCGATGCAACCAGCAGCTACGGGCCATGACGATCCGGGCGGCAACAACATGTATATGTATAATAATATGCTAGGAAAATGAAAATAACTAATTTGGCTGACGAGTTTATGATTTGAAAATCAATATACAAGTAGAAAAATAACTAAACTAAAATATGCTTCATTCGGTAAAAAAAAAAAATTCTTGAAAAAAAATATTATTACCGCAAAAATTACCTCTTTGATGCATTATCTGCATATTTATAGAATATGATATTATAATTCTAATTCGGATATTAAATCCAAATACAGAATTATATTTAAAATAGAACTCAACAATAAAAAAAATATACTGATATTATTCTATTATGAACATGACTAAAATGTGATAGTTCCTCATTGGTCATAATACCTATTGATTGTACTCGTGCTGCATCACATATGTATGTATATGTATATATATAAATAAACTAAGAAATCAAAAAAATACTAACAAAAGGGAAAACTTACATAACAAATCATTTACTGCTCTTAACCACTTCTTTTTTTTTTATAAAATTAGAGTTGAATTATTGAGGAAGGGCACCAATTTAGGTCTGACCCATTTAGTTGTCAAATTCATTTTTGGTTTCAAACAAAATTACCAATACACTAACTAAATTTATTAAGATTAATCTTCCTTTTTATACAAGAAAAAATTAAGAATACATGAAAAAACTAATTAATCTTCCTTAATACAATGGGTGGTGAGAAAGTGACACGTCTCTTCTTCATGAACAATAGCCAACCACAAACAAAAAAAATAATCATATTCATGAACGAGGGCGGCATCCTAGGATGTAGACTCCATCATAATTAAATAATATAAGAAAGTGGTTGGTGGAAAAATGAGAGCATTTTAAAAGAGAAAAGTATTATTTTTTAATCTAATGAGAGGTACCTGATCAGCTCGTATTACGGGTGGCATTTTCGTAGTTCAAGGCAAATTAGAGGGGTCATGTGATATTAGCTCGTGGTCCCGGTTAGCATATATCAGCTGTCTTGTCTTAAACAGCAACCCGCCGAGATAGATCTGAGGGCCCAGTGGCGGCCCATTTGTGTAGTGGGCCCATCGATCCTACTATTAGATGGGCCTGAAATGGATTAGATAGGCACAATGCAAATCGAATCCACATTTAAATCGGATAAAAATAAAAAACTCAAATCTAATCCAACTTTGCTCGGATTGGACGAATTACTAATCTATCAAACATTTTCAGGTTAAATCAGATAAAAAATAATCTAGATACAAATAAAAAAATATTTAATAAGTTGATCATCTAATTATATTATAAACTTATATGCAATGGAATAACAAAAATGCAAATTATTATCAAAAAGTGTTTTATATTAGATTTGTTTGATAATTATATAGTTATATTAACAACAAAAATTGCAAACTAACTATATGTTGAAAGGAACATTAATTCTTTATTTTGATGTATATATTATATTGGTTTGGAATCAATTTGAATTCGTTTTGGTTTCGTTTACAAATTTAATGATCCAAATTCAAAATAAAAATGGATTATATCTCTGAATGCAAGCCTGATCCAAGTAAGTTTAGTACAAATTGAATTGGATTAATTATAGATTAGTTTTGGATGTGGCGACAGCTAATGTGGACTTAGAGGTTGCTCATATCATTGGATTTCTCACCATTTATGGCAGGCCATTGTATTTGGTCCAACAAAGACAGGTTGATGGCTACATCGAAAACTCTGAGACTGACTAGCTCATCACCCATGGACGACTAGAAGTAGAACCCACCCGTGGACAGGTACCATATGGGCCGATTAGTTGGCCCAAATCCTGGCAGTAGAAAGTGACTACAATCATCTAGATTGACACCCCCACTCTTAATCTCGCCGATCTCCTACTCGACTCTAGCAACTAGTCAGCTTGCCGATCTGGTGATCCCTGTCGCATGGGCAAGCCTCCCTTCCCATGTAGCGACAGCATCATTCGGGTAGCCAGCAATCGGCAAGTCACAACACAATTCATGGCGGACACGATCCCAACTAATCCTGGTATCATAATAGAAAAGATTCCTTAAATTAATGTCCCAGGGGATAGGATCTCGCTATTTCAGCCAAGTTTATTATGCCTGTCAGAGATTGACACTCCCATGATAATATTTTGTTATACCACATAACCATACAAATAGGTAAGAGGGACCTTGGTTTAGGTAAGCCCTGAACATTCCTACATGATTGATCACACAGTCGTTAGACCATCGTAGGATCTCAACTTCAACTGCTATAGCCTCACATTCTCCGATCACTGACTTGAGTGTCAGAGTGTCCCCGCGGTAACCCTGGCCTAGGGACTTTTTGCAAGTCAACGGAGTGAAGCAGTTCCAGAAGACTCTCGGTCCTTTCCAAAAAAGATTGGTGCATCCTTTCTCCATCTCTAGAGGTCGGTGACAGGCGAATAGATGGCAACAGATTGGCATGCCAGATAGAGAGATAGAATTTAGATTGCTTGTGATTGTGAGTAGGTAATAGTTGCATGACAAATATTCTCTCATCGGGGCTTGGAGGTATGGTGGCGACGTGCATCCAAGATGCCTCTACCAGTTATGTGGAAAACCCTTCATACTATGATGATTGACACAGTCAAGAGGTAGAGCCGGCTGCTCCACCTCCACTACTACCGTTGCCCTAATAGGATCACCTTGCCCTCACTCAATAGGTTGAAACACTGGTAACTGTGGTCCAGGAGTTGCAGCATCATCAGCACTCTATGACCACACAGTAATAGCCAGGGACCCCAGTCACCCCTATTACCGTTGCTTATGCCAACAATCAATCCTTTTGAGGAAGTCCCTTCCATCAATGGGGCCCCCTTCACTGATGGTCTCCTTCGCCCCATCGACAGAACCTTCTTCACCTCGTCGGCAAAGCCTTCTTCACAATGACCTCCTTCTCCTAGTCGAGTTAGCCGTCGGACCTCCTATGGGAGATCCCACCACCACCAGGCTGCTCGCCAGACGTGGTCTCACTCGCTACACCGTGCTCATGCTTTGCATCAAGAACGGTGACCAGGGAAAGAACCCAAACGTGGGCAATCCCAATCTCTATCCACTTTGACCCTATAATTTTTTGAAGAAGGGTCGACTGATGAGGTGATCCAGTGTTTGGTCGATCGATGCATCGATGAATATGACCATAAACTGGTTGACCTCAACCGCCATTTTGCTAATTTCCAAGGCAAGAATTGTGAGTTGATGAATTATGAGGCCCGTCCTCTTTCCCGCTAAGTTCTGGACAAACTGATCTCTAGTTGGTTCAGAATGCTGTAGCTGGATCGATATGATGGCACCATAGATCCGCTAGACTACTTTGAGAGTTACAAGGCTCTTATATAAGTTCAGGATGCCTTTGATACCCTCCTTTAGGTTGCCTTCCTAGCCATCCTTTGTAAGGTGGCCTAGCTTAGTATTTCTGACTCAAGTTGAGGAGCATTGACTCCTTTAAGTAGCTAGAGAAGAAGTTCATGGCATATTTTGATGCTCACCGAAAGATGTCACGAGAGGACAGATAGCCTTTTCTCTATTCGACAGCAAGACGGAGAATCACTTGGAGACTACGTGGCCCGATTCAAGGTAGCCATGTTAAAAGTTTATCATCTGGATGACTCCATGGCCATGCTGGCTATGAAACACGGGCTCCGCACCTCCTGCTTCACCTATTCCCTAGACATGAAACACCATAAGTCCTACTTAGAGTTGCTGACTCGCGTGCAAAAGTATATCCATGTGGAGGTGAAGGATCGAACCTAAGGGAGATAGATAGAAATCCTAAAAAAAAACATGCCTACGCAGAGCTCGGTGAAACCCTGGCAAGGAAGCCTAAGCTGCCTAGCCGACAAGACACTAAGTCAAAGGTTTTTGTTGGCAAGAATGATAAGTACACACCTCTTCTCACCCCCAAAGCCAAGATCCTAATAAAAATAAAGGGTGAGCAATACCTCTGTTGGCCTCCTGCATTGAAGTCATCTTGGCTAATTGCAATAAAAGCAAGTAATGCCAGTTCCATCATGATTATGACTACAACACCAAGCAATGCCACCATCTCAAGAAGGAGATCGAGGACCTTATTAGTGCGGACACCAAGACCAGAAAAAAATGACAGGTCGAATCCACACCCCTGTGGATCACCTATGAATAAAGTCCTAAGTCCAAGCCCTAGATCACTGGTAAATATTTATCTTAAATTCTATTATTTTAGCCTAGTTGAGTTTAGCCCTAAACCCCAAAATTGAGTCCCTATAAAAAACCCCTAGACCTAAGGTTGAGTTTGTAAAAAACTTTAATTTCAATTAGATCATAAATTCTGTTATAATGGTCCAGTGTTAGTTAGCCCTTTTTACCAATTAGGGTTTTGTATATAAACCATATTTATCAGGTTGTGTCAAAGCCTATTTAAATCATTTTGGGCCAAACCCTATTTACAAGCTTAAGCCATTTTATTTAGTTGGTTATGCCTTTTGATCAATTTGATCAAGTTGGGCTTTTAATTAATTGTTAGTTGAGTCCTGTAATACAAGAGGGGACCCAAGTCAAGACCCATGTGACTTCATGTGCTAGCTCAAGTCAAGCCATGTGACTCCATATGCTAGCTCAAGTCACTTTCCACATGACAACCACTTCTTGGCACCACCTTTTTAAGATTTTGGACATCACTTGCCATATCATCCAGGACATCATCACATGACATGTCACTTATATTTGGACATTACTTGCCACGTCATCCAGGACATCATCACATGCCATGTCTTTTATCCTTGGTCGGCCATGAAGAGATCGATACTTGTTTTTTTTAAGATAAGTAAAGTAGAAGGACTCTATAATTCCCATCTCACTTGTCACCCACATGAAGGGCGCCTCATCCTCTCTTGGTCGCCCATATCCAAATAATCTAAGATTCAAAAGCAAGTGAGTTTACATGGAAAACCTCTTCATCTACCATTCAAATTTAAATGCAAGAAAGGATCAAGATGAAGTCTAAGAAGGATTAACACCAAGAATAGAAGATGGATTGACACCAATTTTGAGGACTCGGTCAAGAAAAGAGAAGCACCTCACCGCACCTCTTTCCATTTTAAATTTGTCACCAATATTTCAAAGGAGTGCCACATCTCTTCTCATCGCCCACTCGGATAAAGCAATCCCAAGTTATCGCCCAAGCTGGAAGAAGCCCAAGGAGAGCTCAAAGACTAGAGTCCAAGACACCAAAAGCAAGGATTCAAGTTGTTGCCCAAGGGAAACCAATGCCAGTCTTTGTAACCCTTACGCTACTAGTTGATGATCTATAAATACTCCATCAACCCTCCCTGTATTATTCATTCCACATATATGAAATAAAGCCGACATTCTATCAAATTTTCTTTGCCGTGTCAAGCATTGTGGGGTGTGAGGCCCTAGTTATCCAACCATCAGAAACCGTAGCCACCACTTCCTTCTTCTTCCCTTCCGACTTTTTTCCTTCCTACTTTTATTCTTCCTTCCATTCCCTAACTTGAGTATTTTTTTTGAGTGTTGCAGCTGATCGGGATCTGAAGTAAAGGCATCTTTGCCTTGGAACCAGTTAAGCTGAAGATCAGAGCCCGAGATCGACTATCTTGAAGCCCTACCGCAAGATCCTTGAGAGTCCAGTTAGATCCACATCAAAGGGATATAATCATTGTTGGTAAAATTGAAAACCCTTCTCTAACTCTTTGATATCTGATTCCTTGATAAGTAGAACCCTAGTTTAAGGTGGTTCCTTAATCATCAATTCCTGATTTTTCTAGTTTATTTTGTTAGACCTACTTTGTGGGTTGATAAGTGATTAGTTTTGCTTTATTGATCTCTTCGAGTCTTTTTATCTGAAAATTCAAAAAAATTTAATTGCTGTTAATATCAAATAATTAGTTTAATAATCAGTAGATTATTTTTTGTATATTGTTCCACATCACTTATCCAATGTAGCTGTCTCAAAAAGTATGTGCATGAAGGAGCCCAAACCAACTCCCAAAGTTCTAGCCAATAGCAAGTTCAGGCCAAGGTTGACAACGCCCTGATCGAAAGACCGATCGACATGATCTCCTAGGGATGGACATCTTAGGCCCATTCCCTCTAACATCCGGCTAGCGTAAGTTTCTACTCATCACCATTGACTACTTCATCAAATGGGTGGAGGCAAAGCCCCTGGTGATATCGCAGAGAACAAAGTAAAGGCATTCTTCTAGAAGTCAATTATTTACCGGTTTGGACTTTCCTATACTATCGTTACCGATAATGGCAAGCAGTTTGATAATTGAACTTTTAAAGAGTTCTATGCCAACCTATAGATCCAACTTCGCTTCACCTCCTTAGCCACCCTTAGATGAATAAAGAAGCAGAGGTGATGAAACCGAACCATTCTCCAAGGCCTCAGGACTAGGTTGGATGAAGCCAAAGATAAATGGACTGAAGAGCTTCCTAGTATGCTGTAGGCCTACCATACTACTCTACGGACTTTGATAAATAAAACTCATTTTAGTCTAGTCTTCGATATTGAATTACTAATACCAATCGAGATTGGCCTCCCAATCATGAAAATCAAGTACTATGATGGACTAAGTAATCCATTTTGATTGAAAGCCAACCTCGACCTACTCGTAGAGACTCGGGATAAAGCCCACCTTTGCATGGCAGTATACCGGTAGAGGGTTGTCCGATATCACAACTCTTGCATGAGGCCAAAGGCTTTTTGTATTGGAGACCTCGTTCTACACCGTGCCGAAATCTTTAGGCCTATTAAGCAGGGTAAGCTATCTCTGAATTGGAAAGAACCTTTGATAAATCATGTATTTATATATTTATTTTAAATATTTTAAGTAATTATTGATGCTAACATCTTCTAAAAATCATAATTTCATAATTAAATTAGATCTTCTTACAAAATTAACTCTTTTAAAAATATTTTTGAAAAAGATGAAATTAGCATATTTATGATAAGTAGAAATCAAGCCAAAACACTATACATCCATTAAAATATTTAATAAAAAATTTAACTCATGTTTCTTTCTTTTTGGTAGGTACATTAAGATTGATGAAAATTTTTAAAACTCTAGAATCTAAGAAAATTAGTTAGATTATGGATTAAAAAGCTTACCAATATGAAGAGCTTGATTTGTAAAATCTAATGGATCAAACGACACATGAATCAAAATTCAAATGGGCCCAGAATCAAGAAAAAGATCAAAAATATCAAATTATGCGTAGACTTTAAAGTAGCCGGTCAACCATGGACCATCTGCTTGGTCTATAGAAGCTCCTATGATCTAGAGACACAAGAGATTAATCATCCCACGATCCATATCAATTTGACCTGATTTAGAATGTTCACCAAGCTCTATTTGATGAACCCCTAGGCTACAAAAGAGGGCATGTTGGAGAGAGGAGTGCGGTATAAGGTAGAAGGCTTAGCTTTGGATTGTAGGTTAGCCTCTAAAAGTGAGATTTCTTAGAGAAAAAGCTTTGTTTTCTATGTCATCTTTTTGTCTATACTAATCTTTAGATCAAGATCCAAAGAGAAAGAAGAAGAAGAAGTCCAGTTCGCTCCATGGAGTACGACGGAAGAAGGCAACATGACATCAATAAACTTTTCGACGAGGCTATGCTAATCAACTTTAGATGCTTTGTTACTACTTTCTTAGATTATTTAATTATTATTTTTAATACTTTGTAATTAGATTCTTGTTTCAATTTATGCAAAGTTTATTTTCATATAATTTAAATTTATGTCATTTATTTTTCTCGCAAGTAGATGCTAAGATTTGATTTGCAGATCGAACATACTCGAGTTTTAATTTTCTTTTATACTTTTATTTTTATTTTCATGACTTCAAACTATTTTTTTTAAAAAAATTAAAGATTTCAGATTATCATAAGCACTGCCTTCTCCGTGGATTCGACCCAACTAACTATATTCTACATGATTTTAATTAATTAAAAGTCAGATAATTAAATTGATAATCATGGTATCCTAACGACAACATTATGATCCTATCAAGTTTTTGGTGTCATTGCTAGGAAAGGCATGAATGTTAATATTGTTTATTTCTTTGATTTCTTGTAAATTCGGTTTACTAACTTTTCTTTTTTTTAAATAAAAAAACCAAAAAAAGAAGAAAAAAGATGAGAAGGAAAGTTTCGTAATTTTGGTGAGATCAATCCTAACATAGATTCTTTTTTTTTTTTATTTACTTTCTTTTAATTAGTTTTTCCTTTTCAAATTAACATAAAAAGAAAAAAATATATTTTTAGTTGATTTTAATTAGTTTCTTTCTTTTCAAGCTAACCTAAAAGGAAATTTTTTTTTTAGTTTCTTCCTTTTAAAATTAACTTAAAAAAATTACTTAACTTTTTAATAACTATCTTAAATACTGATTTGATTTCTTACCTTAATTATAAGATCTATAGTTTCTTTATATGCCTAACCTATTTTAGTATTTTTTTCTCTTACATTTAATTAACCAAAATTAAAACTACCTTTTATTCCTCTTGCTTAACTTAACATAACATAATATATATATATATATATATAGTTATTTTCAATTAGTTTCTTTCTTTTCAAACTAACTTAAAAAGAATTTTTTTTAAATTTCTTTCTTATCAAATTAACCTAAAAAGAAAAAAATATTTTTATTTACTTTTAGTTAGTTTCTTTCTTTTCAAACTAACCTAAAAAGAAGAAAAAAAATTTCTTTTAAGTTCCTTCCTTTTCAAATGAACCTAAAATAGAAAAAAAAATTATTTAACCTTTCAAATAATTATCTTAAATACTAGATTTGATGTTCTACTTTAATTTAGGATATCTACCTACTTTATTAGCTTAACCTAATTTTAGTTTTTTTTCTTTTACATCCAATTAATCAAGATTAAAACCTGTCTTTTATTTCTATTGCTTAAATTAATATAACATAAAAAGAAAACAAAAATACCGCATAATACTTAACTAAAATAGAGTAACTAATTAAAACTTAAAAGATTATGATTTGTTTGGGATATATCTCTATTTTAGCATTGCATATCTTAAGGACAACAATTCATAAACAATATAAGATAGGGATTTGATCACTCTTTCTTGGTCCACAAACCATCACTTTATATTTTGCATTGATCCAAGCTTGTTAATTAACATCAACTAGATGTCAATCCCTAAAAATTTGAGCTTAATTGGACAAGGCACTCAGAAGAGTTAGATCGAGTTAGGACTGGCTGATTGACTGGTATCTAAGAAAGGGATTTAAGGATGATATAGTACTGAAGAAAGGTAGTTTTTAATTAGTTTCATTGACTGATCTGTCCAATTTAATTGGTGTCTAAAGAAAGCAACAGGGATCCCCACCGATTTTATCCTTACTTGGTCAGTTGATTAGTTAGTTCTGACTTATAGGGCTCCAAGGTGGCCTTAGCAATTAAGAGCTGTTTAGATTTAGGATAACCCTAGGATAGAGAGTGCATATTATGCTAACTTGTTTGTAAATAATATTAAACACTAACTAATTTTTTTTCTCTCTTAGCTTTGGGACTTCTTAGGCTCTCATCTTTAAAACTCTTTTCTATCTTTCTTTATTTTTCATCTGACTACTCCTTTTAAAAAATATATAAATAAATAAATATATAAATAAATAAATATATAAATAAATAAATATATAAATAAATAAAGATTGCTCTTATCTAAATCCTTGATTGCATATCTGAATAATCAAAACAATCCAATAAACTAAATCAATACCGAGTATGAATCATTATAATAGAGTACCATTTCTTCTGATTCACTAAGTTTATTCAAGCCCTACTCACTAAGTTTATTCAAGCCCTACTCACTTAGAAAGTAAGTGCCCAACTATATACCAATCTCTTGAGTTTATGTATGACCAAGTTTATCAAGATCAAATTCAAATGGCCCATAGCTCAGGATATAATGCATGCTTTAATACTTATAATTTAGGTTGGGAGGCTTAACTAGATTTTTCGTGGTAACTATACCTAGTGATTATCCCATAACTCAAGGATCCATGTTCGTAGATGTACCATATTATGATAAGCCCGATCCACAATGTCGACCTTCTTTAACTACCTATAGCCTATTATTTAAAGAGAAGGTTCAGCAAGCATCATACTCACCTCCCCTACAGACCAACCTAGATGTTGATGGATTTGCTCAATTTCAATAAATAATTATGGCCCAACATAAATCTATCAATAAGCTAATAGATCAAACTGATCAATGATTAATTAAACTTAATAGATAAGAGGGAGGTGAATTACATAGTCAACTCGAGAGTAATCTAGAGGGACCATACCTAAATCAAAATTTTAAGACATTTTATCTTTTCTTGAACAATCAACTCTGACTCCCGAAAATGAACTAGTTTTAGAATAACTATGCACAACCATAAAGACTAATATAGATAATTTAGCTAAGGTAAAAAAATATATGAAAAAATTAAACTTGTGGAATAAATCAATTCCATCACTACCCCACTTACTTATGGCCCTATTTTCTAGTACCCTAGAATCATCCATGCCTTTTAATGGGATGGAAGAACAAATAGATGCAATGATAAAATTAGTAGAGACTTTCCAAGAACCACAAACACATAACTTAATAGAGAAGTTACCCCCAAGGTTCTCTCTTAGGATTAGTAGATCTCTATCTAGCTCAATTTGGGATAGACAATTCTGATGCATATGGGTACATCATGAAAATTCATAACTTAATACAAGCACCTTACTTCAAAACTATCCCACTATAGATTGACGAATAATAAGAGCCTTTACCTAGCCTACCAGTAGTTCCTTTGTTAGAATTACCACCAAATCTAGAAGTGAAGCCATTTCTTGATGCATCCATTGAAACTTTTTCAATGAATCTTACCCAGGAAGTCTAACTCAATGATATTCTAAAAGCACATAAAGAAGTCATCAAGTGTGATATTATTAAAATGAGGGATTATAATCTTGAAAATCTTATAATTTATTTCTTCATATTCGGTACTAATCTTGAGAATTACCTCCAAAATCTTATCCATGATATTAAAATGATGTATGGAGACATGTTTAATATTAATCTAGAAAAGGTGCCTACTTTAAAATAGAAAGGGATATTGATCAAAAAGATCATGCTTGAGAAGGAGAGTAGGATAGATCAACCCATAATTGAAGAAATTCCAAAATTACCATCTCTAATCTCCATCCAACAAATACAATCCCTTTCTAATCATCATATGAACTATAATAATATTTTTAAATCTTGGAATAATATGCTTGCCTAATATACTTTATTGATTTGGACTAATCATCGTAGAATACTCTATGAATATTTTTCTGCTATGATGACAAAGCTTTCTTATAGGCCCTATTATTTTGATATCATGAGGGACATATTAAAGTTAATAATCTACCGAACTCTCTCATAACGTCCGACTGAAGATATTAAACTTAGAGCTTATAGGAAGACAACCCAATATTTATTTTTATACTCTTAAAAATATAATAATAATAATAATAATAAATTTTAATCCAAATTGATTATTGTAGGTTTTATTTTGTTGATAAGCTACTCTTCTCAAGTAACCTCTATCCCTATATATTTCTTTTTATCCTTATGGTTTGAATTTATTTCTTTAACTTATTATACCATTAAGGATAATGGTATTTAAGTTGGGAGGTAAGGATAGGACAAGCTTTTAATTTTTTTTAAAAAAATTAAAAATTATTGAAAATTATCAAAAATCTTTGATTTTTTTAAAAAAATTTTAAAGAGAAAACTTTTATTTAGAATAAATCATGTGTCAAGAAAGAAAATCTTGAACAAAATAGATTAGAAAAAAGTAATAGAATTAGAAGATATTTGCTAATACTTATAGCGAGTCAAGGAGTAGATTAGTTGGTCAAACTTTTAGTTTCCTACTTAGATCATCTAAAGGCTATTAGCATTTTCAATTACACATGCAACTAATAAGAAAAAGTAGGTGTTAGCTGTAAGGCCCATTGAGGATTTAATTATCATAAAAATTGATAATTGATATACGCCCTAATTAAAAAACTTGAATTTAAGAAAAGAGCTACCTATCTTAAAAAAGAAAAGAAGAAAATCAGGTAGTATGAAAGCAATCTTAAAATTGCAGAAAGAGCTACCTAGCTGAAATAAAAGTATAAAACATAAGAGTATATGTGGATTGCCCTAAGCTTAGTAACCAGGTCTTTGCACTTAGGTCAAGTATGGAGATTCACATCAAACAGTAAAGAGAAAGCTATGATGCTCAGCACTCAAAAAAAAGAAAAAAAAAAGAAGAATTTAGGTAGTGTGAAAGCTATCTTACATTCATGAGATTAATTTGGGCGTATATAGAAAATTAACCAAATTAGGTGATAAGCGATGAAACATTTGTCCTTTACAAGTTACTACTAAAATGCTAAGTTAGTCATTACAAATACAAGTATTGTGGATCTTTAGATGAATTTTAAAAAAAATTCTAATTTTGTTGACTATAAAATTTGCTTCAGAAACTTGACATATAGTAATTTTTGCTAGATCTTTTTACTTTCAATCTAGTCTATTTTTATAAAAGAATCTCTTAATAACATATGATTATAATTTAATACTTATATGGCTATTATATTGCTAAGAGACTAGCAATGAGTAAGTTGGAGACTGTGATAAATCATATCTTTATATATTTATTTTAAGTATTTTAAGTAATTATTGATACTAACATCTTCTAAAAATCATAATTTCATAATTAAACTAGACCTTCTTGCAAAATTAACTATTTTAAAAAAATCTTTAAAAAAGATGAAATTAGTATATTTATGATAAGTAGATGTTGAGCCAAAGCACCACACACCCATTAAAATATTTAATGAAAAGTTTAACTAATATTTTTTCCTCTTTGGTAGGTATATTAAGCTTGATAAAAATTTTTGAAATTCTAGAATCCAAGAAAATTGGTTAGATAATGGACTAAAAAGCTTGTCAACACGAAGAACTTGATTTGTAGAATCCAATAGATCAAATGGCATGCGAATCGAAGTTCAAATAGATCTAAAATCAAGAAAAATATCAAAATATTAAATTAGGCATAGATTTTAAAGCAGTCGATCCACTATGGACCAGTTGCTTGGTCTATAGAAGCCCCTATGGTCTAGAAATATTAGTGATTAATCATTACATGGCTTATATTAATCTGACTTGATTCAGAGCTTTCACTAAGCTCTATTTAAAGGACCTTTGGGTTATTAAAGAGGGCATGTTATAAAGAAGAGTACAGTATATGATAGAAGGCATAGCTTTGGATGATGAGTTGGTCTCTAAGAGTGAGATTTCTTAGAGAAGAAGCTCTGTCTTCTATGCTATTTTTTTGCCTACACCAATCTTCATATCAAGATCCACAGAGGAAGAAGAAGAGAAAGCCCAGTTCGCTCTATAGAGTACGACGGAAGAAGTGACATGACATTAACCAACTTCCTAATGAGGCTGTATCAATCAACTTTAGACGCTTTGTTACTACTTTTTTAGATTATTTAATTATTATTTTTAATACTTTGTAATTAGATTCTTGTTTCAATTTATGTAAAGTTTATTTTCATGTAATTTAAATTTATATTTTTTACTTTTCTGGCAAGTAGATGTTAAGATCTGATTAGCAGATTGAACATATCTGAATTTTAATTTTCTTTCATACTTTTAATTTTTATTTTCCTGAATTTAAACTATTTTTTTTTAAATCAAAGATTTCAGATTATCATAAGCATGCCTTCTTTGTGGTTCAATCCAACTCATTATATTCTATACTATTTTAATTGATTAGAAGTCAATAATTAAACTGATAATCATGGTGTCCTAACGATAACATCATGATCCTATCAGCCTTACCAGGTCATGGGCATACATGATCGAAGAGCTTGATACGACCCCAATTCCTCGAATGTGGAATGCAAAGACCTTCGAATGTACCATCAATAATATATTTGCTTCATCTGACAATGAAAGGAGTTCTCTTTAATAGGGCCCCTAGCCTTCTTTGAATTTGCAAAACCTTATGGCTAACTAGTCGTAGGTTAAATCCAAAGATGGGTCACTTGCCAGCACCACGCCTCCAGTCAACTAGCTATAGGTTAAATCCAAAGATGGGTCGCCTACCAGTACCATCTCTATAGCTGACTAGTTGTAAGTCCAAAAATGAATCGCTTACCAGCACCATCCCTACAACCGACTAGCTATAGATTAAATCCAAGATGGGTTGCTTACTAGCATCATGCCTAAGGCTAACTAGCCATAGGTTAAATCCAAAGATGGGTCACTTGCTAGTACCTCACCTATAGCTAACAAGCCATAGGTTAAATCCAAAGATGGGTCTCTTACTAGCATCATGTCTACGGTCGACTGATTAAATCCAAAGATGGATCGCTTGCCAGCACCATGTTTATAGTTGACTAACCATAGGTTAAATCCAAAGATGGGTTGCTTAATAGCACCATGCCTATGACCGATTAGCCATAGGTTAAATCCAAAGACGTATCGCTTACTAACACCATACCTACGATGACTAGCCATAGGTTAAATCCAAATATGGGTTATTTGCCAGCACCGCGTCTATGGCTAACTAGCCATAGGTTAAAGCCAAAGATGGGTCACTTACCAGTATTGCACTCATGGTCGACTAGCTATAGGTTAAATCTAAAGACGGTCACTTTTCAGCACTACATCCATGGCCAACTAGCTGTAGGTTAAATCCAAAGACGGGTTGCTTGCTAGAATTTCACCTACGGTTGACTAGCCATAGGTTAAATTCAAAGATAGGTCACTTACCAGTACTACACCTATGACTGACTAATCATAGATTAAATTCAAAGATGGGTCACTTTCCAGTACCGCACCTATGGTTGACTAACTATTGGTCAAATTTGAAGACGAGATGCTTTTCGGCACATCACGATTGACTAATCGGAGATTAAGGCTCAATAACTCCTTGGCTTGCCGCTAGTTTTGACAACCACTAATGGTGGTAACCTGATTTGTGGTCGATTTTCAATAAGTTTGGTCCTCCCAGTTGAAACTTGGTTCCTTAGAGCCTACACTCAATCGACTTAAGATCATGACCAAGATTTTTTAAGGGATTATCCACAAGACTAAATTCACAATGGCCAAGTTACTAGTTGACAACAGAAAGTATCAGCATACATCTACTCTAAGGAGGATCCGAGATATGCTTAAACAATATGAGGTCAAACACAAGATTGAACTAAAGGTGGATTTTTCTATTACTTAATAAAAGTTTTTACAAGAATAAGAAGACTCCATGAATTGGGAATGTTGAGTCTCAGGTGGTACGTTCAAGGCTTGTTGGGTCAATGTCCTTGTATTGGTTTGGTCTATCATAGTTGTCCATGATATATCTAGGGCCAGGAGTAAGTTTGGGGTGAGTCTTAGGTGTTTAGGCTCAGTTTTGGTCAGTCTGGGTCTTAGAGTCGGTTCCTCTGATGTAAGAGTTGACTTTGCTAGTTGGCACAGCTCATAACAGGAGATTATATTCTGGTCGAGTCGGCTCGTTGGGTTCGAGTCGGCTCGGTTACACAGTCAGGAAATCCTGTGGCCTGGTCGAGTCGGCTAAGATGGGTTAAAGTTGGCCCGGTTACATAGTCAGAAAATCCTGTGGTCTGGACGAGCCGACTCTGATGCTTAGAGTCGACTCTATTCCAAGGTCAAGTCGACTCTAGTGTCTAGAGCCGGCTCGAATAACGGGTAAGCTATTTTTAAAGCGGTGCCAACTGGAGGGAGTTTTCGGGTACTCGACCACGTGCGACTGAGGTATATATATTGTAACTTCTTGAGAGGTTGTGAGTGTTGGGAATTATGTTCCAAAGCCAATCGTCTAGGCTGTAGACGGTTGTGCTATCTTGTATTTGTATATGAATTTTTAATGAATAAAAGGTTATTCTTTTTGGCTGTTCATCATATTTACATTTTCCTGAAATGAACTCTTGTATGATGGAGTCCTTAGAACTATATTGTTTTGATATAGAGAGGATATATCATGTAGTTCTTAAAGTGGTTCATAACTAAAGGATACATTGTTATAGGATGACAATGTATCAAGTGTAGATTGTTGTATGTCGCATTTGTTAGTTGTCCTCTTAACCAAGGAGTGTGGAGACATTGGTGTGACATACAAGTGAAATGTATGACATCTCACTGAATATGACCATTTGCGGAGCTCCCTTCTACCAAAGGGTTGGTCGCGAAGGGATATGGGTATATGTGACTCTCAGACCTAAGATCACCATGACAGCTTGCAAGCAACTCACTGTACTTTGGTGCTGGACTACCTGGATTTCTAATCCAGTGATGGAATGTTTCTAGGTGCAGTCAAGCACTTGTGGAGTGGTGGTGGATCAAGATGGAATTGACCTCTCCAAATAGTTTGGAGTGAATGACTTACTATGTCTCAATTTAGTAAATCTTTGGCTAGGGTAGTTCTTGTGAGGAGTCACAAAACTTGTAAAGTTGAGACATGATCTGGATGGACCAAATTAGGATTGGCAGTCGAATCCTAGGTCATCCTGAGCATTTTGAGGTCAAAGAGATGAATTATGCGGTAACCATATGCTAAAGGTTCTTGTGAGGTGCTCTGCATCTTCGACCTATCCGGATATCGGGTATCATTGCTAGATGAGGACTTTGACTGGTATTGAAATGTTCCAGTACTACCGGCTTAGTGTTCAAACCTATGGGGTCACACACCATAGGAAATTTTTATCTGATCTTAAGGCTGATCGACGATTGAGAATCATTTGCTATCACCGGAGATCAATATGATTGACTTTGTTCCAAGTGTCGATACTTGGTATTTTGCTTGAGTCGATACTTGGGGAAGTGTCAACACTTGGCGATTTTCGTGAGTTGACACTTCCTGTGATGATCAGAATTTTGGGAAGAATTTTTGAAAAATCTTTTGGACAAGTTTTGACCTGGTTTGAATTTCGAATTCAAACCATTTTTGGCTCTACACTTTCATGGAATGATTGTCATTCCTTCTTAAAGTGTTTGGACCCATTTGGTATGGCCTTGATCCTCTCCCCCTTTCTCTCCCCCATCTCTCCTCCTTTCTCTTTCTCCCTCTCATAGCTGCCCCTATAAAAGAAGGTCATTGTAGTGGCTGCTGATGGTTAATAAGAGAGACAATAGCAAGAGAAAAGAAAGATAAGGGTTTGTGAGGTCTAGGGTTTGGGTGTAAGAAACCTAGCATTCAAGCTAGGTCTTGGGAAGAGAGTCTCTTAGAAAAGGGTTCCACCTCTCCTCCTTATCTTACCGAAAGAAGAAGATCAGCCCAAAGGATCCCGAAGAGCTAGCACTCCGAGGGAGTTGATCAGAGTCGAGCCCCGGTGTGGATCACTTGTAGAGGCTAGACACATGTGTGGCTCGAACACCCTCCTCCTTCCATAACTTTTCCCTGGTATAAAGGTATGGTACTTTTATATATATGTGTTTCTTTCTTGCTTTGATGTTATGTTGCATGCTACTACATTATGCTAGATCCTGTTGCGGGCAGATCAGTAGATCATTTAGATCTATCTATCGAGCCTTCTGCTGTACATGTTTTTAAAATAGTTTTAAAATGCATCCTTTTTGCCCTACTTGTATGAATAGTTTCACCTTCAATGGTATCAGAGCAATAGGTTCCTTTTGTAGTATAATGTTGCTAGCATGTTTTAACATCACCTTTTCTTAAGTACTTGGATTGTGTGCTTCACCATGATCGTCCGGTCATAGAAGAGAAGTAGGGCTACAAGACTTTCTCTTCCCATTCAATGGGGCCTCCTTGGAAGTGTCGACTCACGAGTGTGTGCCAGAATTTTGGCATTCTGGTTTTCTCCTATCTCAGGCCTGGTGTCGACCCAAGTGTTGACACCTAGTATCGACACTTGCCCCTGGTGAGTCGACACTTGACAGCAGAATGTTGAAAAACAGTGAATTCAAATTTTATTTTATTATAAAATTATTTTACACTTGTAAATTAAAATTATTTTAATTTAATTTAAGGCTATTAAACTTAATCGAGAATTAAGATTGACTAAGAACTCTAGGAATGTGATTCAAAGATTTTTAAGTCATTTCAATAAGCCTTAAGGGTCATGGGTTAGCTTCTATTAGGTCCTTGATTGGGTTAGACCTAAGTTTAGATGCATTGGACTAATTAGAGAACTAATCTAATCAAATATTAAGTTAAGATTTCTTCTCTATAGATCCCACTAATAGTTAGATTTATTAGTCCATAATCTAAATGGACCTAATTTGTGGCTCAGTAGAAAGCCCGAGTCTTTAGGCTAGTCTAATCGAATTTGATGAACCAATTGGTATTGAGGTAAGTTTGGCATTGTGATCATGGTTCTTTGGGGCTACCTCTTACCTGGCCAACTCTGTTGGTGTCTAAGGCAAGACGGTTAATGGCGGAACCCAATCCATGATCTCACTTACCTGGCCAATGTGGTCAATCAGGATTGATTGGATAGCTCATTGACTCGTGTTAACCCTTGTCACCCAAAGTTAATCAATCTTGACTGATTTTAGGTACCCATGGATTATTTGTTATGTGTAACCCTCCTTGTTTGCTGATTTGGTCAGTGGGAGGTTGATTCATGTCTTCTCATCTCTTCATCTGTCATATTATAATTAAACCCTCTAAATTATTATGTCCTTAAAAGGACAAAGTTATAGGGATAACCTAGTCCTAGCTCCCATTAAGTGGGATGGTAATGGGTCCAGTAGTTCGATTTTCATCAACAGATCCAAAGATCGGGCGTTCATCAGGCTATTAGAATTGCTATTCCTAATATGATGGCTCAGTGCGACTCTCTTAACGGTGGTCAGGTGGGCCGACCAAAGTCGGGCTTGACTATTCGTTAGTTAGAAGCATTGAATTTTGTCATGTTAATGGTTGGACCTAGCCAGGTCCTTCAATAGGAGGCTCAAAGGCCGATTGAAGTGTATCTTGGGGCAAAATCCAATTACTAGAGGTTACTTGGAGAAGTAATCGGTTGAAGAACCTACCTTTAGACACGTATGGGTGGGTCGACTAAAGTCGAGCTCATGTATTGTCTATTGGACTTTGGTACCCACTAGGAAATTAAAGTAATTCCTCGGATTGGAGGTAGAGGCTACCAATCTGAGCAAAATAGTAGGAGGGACCTTTAGACTAAAGTCCATGTCTTTAGGTTAATAATTCATATACACTAATTAGCTTTGGTTTTCCTTTCAGATGTCTTCTACCTATCGCTCCAGTCTCTTCTTGACAATGAGAAGCTCAATGGACCCAACTTCGATAGCTGGTATCGAAGGCTTAGGATTGTCCTGGAGCATGAATGGTCTTGTATGTGATATCGAATCCGGCACATGAAATCCTTGCTCCCAATGCTCGGGGTTCGGTCAGAGACACTTATCAGAAGTGGCTCTCTGATAGGACCACTGTCCGTTGCATAATGTTGGCAGCGATGAACAACGAGTTCAGTCACAAGTTTGAGGAAGCCCAGCTGGAAGAAATCCTTCAAAGGTTGAAGGAGTCTTTTGGGACACCAGATGATATAGAGCGGTACAGGGACTCCTGTGCCATCTACAATGCATGGATGCATGATGGAGCCTCGGTCACTGATCATGTATTGTACATGATTGAGATGATTGAGCGCTTGGGCAAGCTCGGTTGTCCCTTGCATGAACAGCTTGGAAAAGATGCGATTCTGAATTCCCTCCCCACTTCCTATCTAGATTTTCTCGATCATTACAGAATGAATAAGCTTGCAATTAACTACCACGTTCTGTTGGGGTTGCTGTAGACTTTTGAGAAAGACCACTAACTGAACAAAGAGGTGGTGAATCTAGTAGGAGGATCTTTGGGAGGGCATCGTCCCTTTATAAAAGGAAAAAAAAATAAAGGGAAAAAGGTGCTGAATGCTTCTGGGCCCAGTCAGGCCAAGAGGGTGAAGGTTGATCAAAGCTGTGTGGAGTGCTTTTTTTACAAGAGGCAGGGATATTAAAAGAGGAACTGTCCTCTTTACATTGCGTCCCTTGACCCGAATAGGTCCAAGAAGAGAAAGCAGCAGGACAGTCTTGGATAAGGTATTTATATGATAACACCTTGTAGTTTCTCTATCTACAATACTACTAACTGGGTATTAGATACAGGAAGTCCAATTCATATTTGCAATTCTTTGCAGGGACTTCAAGTTAGTAGAAGATTCGAGGACGGTGAGAGATTCTTGAATGTGGAAAATGGAAGCCGAGTTCCAGTCCTAGCATTGGGAGTCCTCAAACTTGTTTTCGAGTCCGGTACTGTCATTTTGAACGAGTAACTGGTGTGGGCACCAGGATCCGACAGAGGCTCCTCAACCCTCTGTGGATCTCAGATTAGGGTTCCACTTCTGTGAGTCCTGTAATAAGGCTACGAGCCAAAGTAATTTTATAATTTTAGTCATGTACCTAGTCCAAGTTTTCTAGTCTTGTAGCTTGGCCAATTTGGGTCAAGTTTAGGTCTTGAGTCCTGTATTTATTTTTGGTTCGAGTCTGAGTTTGGATTGGGCCCAAGCCCAATTGAAGTCAACCTGGCTCTCAAGACCCAGTCAAGTCCTTATGGGCCAACCCACCTCTTGCACTAGGAAAGATGCCAATACAAGAGCCACCTCAGCCACCTATGTGGCGCCACATCTGTTGCCACTTGGACATCCAAGGAAGGAAACAAGGAGGCGCCCTCATGCATTCCACATGCCCTCTCCTTGCCAAATTGCTCTTGGGCGACCTTGGAAGGAGGAGACATCATCCCCCTCTTCCCTCCCCCACAGCATGCCATGATCCATCAATAAATGGGGCGTTGAAGATTCTTGAAGAGACCAAGCCACAAAGCAAGCCATTTTCCAAGCCTTCTTCCCAAAGTAGTCACACAAGAGAGGAAGGTCAAGGAGCACATTCTCCATTCCAAGCCATTAAATTTGCAACGCCCAAAAGCTCCCTCCTTGGTTGGCCATGACTCACTCCATCTAGGCGTGGAAGAAACCAAATGGAGACACATCCCTTGAAGCAAGCCTTGCTCCTTGTTTTCTTTCCAAAGTGAGCATGCAAAGAAGGAAGTCTAAAGGCCAATCCCCCTCTCCAAGCCCTCCCACATGCCATGCCAATCTCGTCTTCCCTTTGGTCGGCCATGAAGATCTTGCCACATCCATGTGGGCACCAACTTTTGGGGTTGTAATTTGGGTTCAAGGGTTTTGAATTATTTTGAATTCAAATGGGCCTTGGGTGCCTATTTAAAGGACCCAATCCCTCCATTGTAAAGCTATTGAATGATTGAATGAAAAAGAGTTTGAGTTTGTTCTTTCTCCAACCATTATCTCCTAGACTAGGTTTGAGTGAAGTTGCCTTCGTCCCCAGGGACGTCGAGTGGTGTGAGGCCACCTGTCTGTCGCCCCAGGGTGTTGCGAGTCCTTCGTCCTCCTGGACGTCGAGTGATGTGAGGCTACAATCCTTCATCCTCCGGGATGTCGTAGGGTGCGAAGCCCCAAGTTATCTCTTTCTTCGACTTCGGAATCCAGCCGGATACCGGGCTCGAAGCCCTTTCTCAACTCCATCTTAGTCCCTTTCATTACATCTCTCCATTTTGCTAATCCCTATTTTGTTTGCCTACAGGTCCTCCCTGGCATCTCGGGCACCAGAGACAGTTGGTTTTGCCATCGTGACCTTCCGACCGAAAGCCAGTGCTTGCACGGGTTCGACTGCTCGGGCATCCAGGCCGCATCCGTCAAGTTGAGCGATCTCTGCATCGGGTGCTTCGGATGTGTGAGGTTTGCTCTCTCTATCTCCTAAGTAGGTATTGTTTTTCGAGCTTAGTCCTATCGGGGTTTCTTAATCCCGGGATCCTATTCTCGTTTTCACTGTTTAGGGATTTGAACTACTAGTGTAAGCTTCCGTTACTCATTTCTCTTGTTTCTAGTTTTTTGCTTATGATCGGGAATCAAAACCCTAAGAAAAAAACATCTAAAACTCATCAACCATAAAAAAAAATTCCTTGCATCATAAGCACCCATCCCAGCATCCCTACCCCCCTATTTCATACCATTTTTGGTATCAGAGCAAGGCTAGGACTAGTGCATTTTGCTTTCTTTCATTTTCTGCATTCTGGTCAGCCCGTATATGGTCTGATCATTGGATTGTTTCTCTCTGTAGAGACCTCCAAATTTTATAATTTCTATTTTGTTAGATCGCATTGAATTCAAAGTATTTTTTTCTATTTTTTAAATTTTATTTCAGTTTGTAGAATTTCTACAAGCCGAAATACCACCTGAGAAAATCTTAGGTCTGAAATTTCAGCAAGCATCTCATTTCTTGCTTCATTCATCCATCTAGCTTATTTCTTGCATTTAGGGGCACATTTTAATTCCTGCATTTTGTTTAGCATTCACACATCTGAAAGACAAAAAAAAAAAAAAAAACAAGAAAATTTTAAGTCATTTCATTAGTCATTTTTGTGCATCATTCTCCATAACTTATCTTAAGGGCATCAAATTAACATAGGGTCAGGATTTCATTACCTGTCCCTAGCCCAAAAACCACCACCCGACATATCGAACCCTAGCCATTAACTAAAATTGATTAGACATTTAATCTGCTCTAGTGAGCTAGGGATACCCACGAAGTCGGGTCGATCCAAGTGCCGAGCCAAGCTAGATTACTTGTTGGTGTGTGCTTGAGTAGCTGGTGTCTAGGCAAGTGGTTCAGGGACTAGATCCTGAAGGGAAGTGGGTTGGTTTGCTTACCTGGCCAATTTCTAATTGGTGTCTAGGCAAGCAAAGAGGAACCTCCACTAACCTTACACTTACCTGGCCAGGTGCCAAGTTACTGCTTTCAGGTTCATCTTCTTGACTTTACATTTGGAGAGATCTCCTAGGTCTAGCAAACCGTAGCATCATTTTGTTACATGTGCACTAGATCAGGAACCTCTTTTCACCCACCTTCTCCACCCTCTACCGAAACCATGGACCAACTGCGAGCTGACATTGGAGCCCTAACTCAATCCATGACTCAATTAAGCAACCAGTTGACTAATAGATATGATCAAATAGAGGCCAGACTAGGACCCATAGAGGAAGCCGCTAGGCTCCGTGATCATTTCCAGAGAGCTCCCGCCTATAGAAGACCTGAGCCCTTTAGAAACCAAAGCCGTATCCCCGGATCCACCCAAGGTTATAGCCAGGCTTACCCAAGTCGACCAAGCCCGAACCGATCTGACCTCAGTCGACCAAGCCTAGCCCGACCCAGTCCTAGTCTTCCCAGTATGAATCGACCCCAATACAGTAGAGAGGACAAGGGTGAGGCTATTGAAGTCCAGAGGAGACCCGATCCTCAAGGTAACAGCTATAGGTGCCATAAACCTGAGCATTTTGCTAGTCAGTGCACCGCTCCTGCCTTACTTATGGATGAACCGACTGAAACTGAACCCGAATCCATTGTTGAACCTGAGGAAGACTTGAAGGTTGAACCCATTGAAAATCTAGGGAAAGAAACTCTTGAGCCCATTAAAGAATTGAAAGAAAGCATCTATGAGTCAAGTTTAGTAGAAGATGGGCCCGAGGGTGAAATCATTGAGGAATCCAAGGAAAATGATCTTGAACCCACTACAAAATTTGAAGAGGAAATGACCGAGCCAGGATCACATCTAGTAAATGAACATGAGGATTCACCAGTCTTTTCCACAGGAGTTCAGGAACCAACCCTTAATGAACCGATCCAAAGAGAACATCCTCAAGAGATGGTTGAAGCTCGGAAAGAAATTGAGGATGAAGTTCCCGATGAGTTACCTGATCAACTTCCACCCCTGAGAGACATCCATCATACTATAGACTTGGTCCTAGGATCCTCTTTAACAGACCTTCTTCACTATGGGATTGACCCTAGCGAGCCCCAAGATCTACCGGAACAAGTGGACCATATGACACCTATAGAACAATGCCCAAATTTTAAGGTCATCCTGAATAACGAAGGTCTGTTTTATGTTTTCCATAAGCCACCCCAAGACTCCGATTCCTATTTCCTACCCTTCCCTGAACCTTCTCACATTTCTAGAGCCATGGGGTTACTTTTTATTGAGATTACCAGAATGCGTGACTCCTTAGAGCCCATCCCTTTTGCCCTCTACTTCTGGTATACTTTATGGCATTTGCTAGGGATCCTTAATAATTTTTCTTGTGCATACCAGACTAGGGTCAAACTTAGAGAGTCAAAAGTCTATTGGGTTTAGACCCTAGGAGTCCAATAAAATTTTTCTCAATAAGATTGCGTAGTTGAGTCTGTATTTTGCATCATGTTAGTATTATGCATTAAATATAATTTTTAAAATAATTTGGCTGATTCCTGAAAGCGAGCCAAAGAGTTTGAAATAGGGGATTTTGTAATGATTAGCTCCGGCCTGAACGATTTCCACCGGGAACTGTTAAGAAGCTTCATGCTCATGGGGTGGGTCCCTTTAAAGTGATTAGGAGAATGGGCCCTAATGCCTATGTACTAGAATTACCTCCGGATTATGGAATTAGCTCGACATTCAATATCTCTGACTTAGTCGAGTATAAGAAACCCACAAACATACCCAGTGAGCCATTTGGGCCTGACCTCCCTTTTGAGAGTGAACCTGAACCTGAGTGCCCACCTCCAAATATACCTGAGCGAGGAGAGCGGATCGAGCATGTCCTGGATGACCAAGCCATCACTACCCCGGGGCAAGGGCTATCAACGTTACTTGGTCCGATGGCAAGGCCGACCCGAATCCGATGACTCGTGGATCATACGGGAGGACTTGCAGAGCATCGACCCCGATATCCTGGAGAGGTACCAAAGCCAAACTAACCCTTACTCAACAGGATCGAGTTCCTCCCACCCTGGAAGAACTGGTGTGGGCACCAAGATCCGACAGAGGCTCCTCAACCTTCTATGGATCTCAGATTAGGGTTCCACTTCTGTGAGTCCTGTAATAAGGCTATGAGCCAAAGTAATTTTATAATTTTAGTCATGTACCTAGTCCAAGTTTGTCTAGTCTTGTACCTTGACCAATTTGGGTCAAGTTTAGGTCTTGAGTACTGTATTTATTTTTGGTTCGAGTCTGAGTTTGGATTGGGCCCAAGCCCAATTGAAGTCAACCTGGCTCTCAAGACCTAGTCAAGTCCTTGTGGGCCAACCCACCTCTTGCACTTGGAAAGATGCCAACACAAGTGCCACCTTAGCCACCTATGTGGCGCCATATCTGTTGCCACTTGGGCATCCAAGAAAGGAAACAAGGAGGCGCCCTCATGCATTCACATGCCCTCTCCTTGCCAAATTGCTCTTGGGCGACCTTGGAAGGAGGAGACATCATCCCCCTCTTCCCTCCCCCATATCATGCCATGATCCATCAATAAATGGGGCGTTGAAGATTCTTGAAGAGACCAAGCCACAAAGCAAGCCATTTTCCAAGCCTTCTTCCCAAAGTAGTCACATAAGAGAGGAAGGTCAAGGAGCACATTCCCCATTCCAAGCCATCAAATTTGCAATGCCCAAAAGCTCACTCCTTGGTCGGCCATGACTCACTCCATTTAGGCGTGGAAGAAACCAAATGGAGACACATCCCTTGAAGCAAGCCTTGCTCCTTGTTTTCTTCCCAAAGTGAGCATGCAAAGAAGGAAGTCTAAAGGCCAATCCCCCTCTCCAAGCCCTCCCACATGCCATGCCAATCTCGTCTTCCCTTTGGTCGGCCATGAAGATCTTGCCACATCCATGTGGGCACCAACTTTTGGGGTTGTAATTTGGGTTCAAGGGTTTTGAATTATTTTGAATTCAAATAGGCCTTGGGTGCCTATTTAAAGGACCCAATCCCTCCATTATAAAGCTATTGAATGATTGAATGAAAAAGAGTTTGAGTTTGTTCCTCCTCCAACCATTGTCTCCTAGACTAGGTTTGAGTGAAGTTGCCTTCGTCCCCAGGGATGTCGAGTGGTGTGAGGCCACCTGTCCATCGTCCCAGGGCGTCGCGAGTCCTTCGTCCTCTTGGATGTCGAGTGGTGTGAGGCCACAATCCTTCGTCCTCCGGGGCATCGCGGGGTGCGAGGCCCCAAGTTATCTCTTTCTTTGACTTCGAAATCCAGCCGGACACCAGACTCGGAGCCCTTTCTCAACTCCATCTTAGTCCCTTTCATTACATCTCTCCATTTTGCTAATCCTTATTTTGTTTGCCTATAGGTCCTCCCTAGCATCTCGGGCCTAGAGACTGTTGGTTTTGCCATCACGACCTTCCGACCGAAAGCCAGTGCTTCCACGGGTTCGACTGCTCGGGCATCCAGGCCGCATCCATCGAGTTGAGCGATCTCTGCATCGGGCGCTTTGGACGTGTGAGGTTTGCTCTCTCTATCTCCTAAGTAGGTATTATTTTTCGAGCTTAGTCCTACCGGGAATTCTTAATCCCGGGATCCTGTTCTCATTTTCACTGTTTAGGGATTTGAACTGCTAGTGTAAGCTCCGTTACTCATTTCTCTTGTTTCTAGTTTTTTGCTTGTGATCGGGAATCAAAACCCTAAGAAAAAATATCTAAAACTCATCAACCATAAAAAAAACCCCTTGCATCATAAGCACCCATCCCAGCATCCCTACCCCCCCTATTTCACACCAGTGTCATTTTTGTCCATCCTTTATTTTGAATGTCATTTCTGTAGGCCAATTGGCCATGTATGGTTATGAACTATCAATAAAGAATGACATTTGCAAAATCATTTGGAATGGTTATGTAGTTTTGAATGGACAAATGCGTGATGGCATTTATGTACTGTCGTGACCTGTTAGTATAATGTACACGTCTAGCAAACGTCCTAGGATAGATAATGTTAGCGAAGCATACCTGTGGCATGTAGGCTAGGTCATATTAACAGGAACAGGATAAACATGTTGAAATGCGAGGATCTCCTCAATTTTAGTGAAGATAGTTCACTTCCAACCTGTGAGTCATGTCTTCTTGGAAAAATGACAAAGTCACCTTTTACGGGAAAAGGTGAATGGGCCAAAGAAATTCTGAGTCTGGTACATACTGATCTATGCGGACCCATGAATGTTAGTGCCAGGGGTGGGTATGATTATTTCATTACATTTATAGATGACTTTTGAGGTATGGTTATGTCTTCTTGATGAGACATAAATCTGAGTTGTTTGAAATGTTCAAACGATATCGTAATTAAATAGAAAAACAAACTGAAAAGTGTATCAAAATCCTTCAATCTGATCGAGGTGGTGAATACCTTTCTGGTGAATTTCTAACATATCTCGAGGAGAATGGAATTCTCTCTCAGTGGACACCTCCAGGGACACCTCAATTAAATGAAGTGTCTGAGAGGAGGAACTAAACCCTGTTAGATATGGTTCGGTCCATGATAGGCTTTGCTTCTCTGCTGGTATCCTTTTGGGGATATGCTTTAGAATCAGCCTGTTACCTTCTGAATAGGGCTCCAAGTAAATTCATTAGTAAAATACCATATGAGATATGGACTGGACGTAAGCTGACACTATCATACCTTCGGGTCTGGGGGTGCCTGGCTTATGTAAAACATTTGGAAACGGACAAACTTGGACCTAGGTCTGACCGGTGTCTATTTGTTGGGTATCCAAAAGTATCTAAGGGGTATTACTTCTACTTAGCTGATGAACAAATGTTGTTCGTCAGTCTTAGAGCAATCTTTTTTGAAAAGGAGTTCCTTGGTGAAGGAACTGTAGCCTCTAAGATTGAACTTAGTGAAGTTCAATAAGTAGAAGAACCGACACACTTAAGGGATAACATAGAACTGACTATGATTAGATCACACCCAAGCCCACTCAGGAACCATTAAGGAGATCCGATAGGGTACTGAGTCGATCGGATAGATACTACGATTTCTTGGTCCAGGATGATGATCTTATTAAACTCGATGAGAACAATGAGGATCCGATCACCTATATAGATGCAATGCAGAGGTCCAACTCTAAGAAATGGCTCGGAGCCATGAGATCCGAAATGAAGTCCATGAAGATCAATAATGTATGGACATTGATTGATCCACCTGAAGGGATAAAATCCATTGGGTGCAAATAGATTTTCATGAGGAAAAGGGACGTAGATGGACAGGTGGAGACCTACAAAGCCCGTTGGTTGCTAAGAGGTATCGTCAACGTTATGGTATTGACTATGATGAGACATTCTCTCCTGTGCAATGCTCAAGTCCATTCAGATCATGCTTACTTTAGTAGTGTACTTTGACTATAAAATCTGGCAAATGGATGTCCGAATAGCTTTCCTGAATGGTGAGCTGGAAGAGGAGGTGATATAATACAACTTGAAGGGTTCACATCCACAGACGAGTCAAAGATGTGCATGCTTCAAAAATCCTTCTATGGACTGAAGCAAGCATCAAGGAGTTGGAACATGCGATTTGATAAGTGTATCCGTTCTCTCCTGTGCAATGCTCAAGTCCATTCAGATCATGCTTACTTTAATAGTGTACTTTGACTATAAAATCTGGCAAATGGATGTCCGAACAGCTTTCCTGAATGGTGAGCTGGAAGAGGAGGTGTATATAATACAACTTGAAGGGTTCACATCACAGACGAGTCAAAGATGTGCATGCTTCAAAAATCCATCTATGGACTGAAGCAAGCATCAAGGAGTTGGAACATGCGATTTGATAAGTGTATCAAGTCGTATGGCTTCGTTAGGAATGGAGAAAAACCTTGCATTTACAAATGGGCTAATGGTTTTGTGATTGTATTCTTTGTATTATATGTGGATGACATTCTCTTAATCGGGAATGACATCCCAGCACTGCAAGGAATAAAGGTCTGGTTATCATCTCAGTTCTCTATGAAGGACTTGGATGAAGCCTCTTATATACTGGGTATGAAGATCTATAGAGATAGATCTAAGAGGCTTCTGGGATTGTCCCAGTTTATGTACATCGACTCCGTGCTGAAACGGTTTAGCATGAAAAATTTCAAGAAGGGCTATTTCCCAATAGGCACTAGAATTGATCTCTCCAAAAGAAATTATGCGACAACTCCTGAAGAGAGAGAGCATATGAGTAGAATCTCATATGCTTCAACAGTGGGTTCTATCATGTATGCCATGATATGTACTAGACCAGACGTGGCATACTTACTAGGCATAGTGAGCAGATACCAGTCTGATCCACGTGACGCTCATTGGAAAGTGGTAAAGACCATCCTTAAGTATTTACGAAATACTAAGGACCAATGGTTAATTTATGGAGAATCTGACTTGAGACTTGTGAGATATATTGACTCTAGTTTCCAATCAGATAAGGATGATGCAAGAGTGTGTCAGGATTTATATTTATCCTGAATGGAGGGATGATTTGCTGGAAAAGTTGGAAGCAGCCTACTATGGCAGACTTAGTATGCGAAGCAGAGTACATTGCAGCATCTGATGCAGCGAAAAAAGCTGTGTGGTTGCGGAAGTTCCTTGGCGAGCTGGGAGTGGCACCTTCCCTGGATGGTCTTGTTTCGGTGTACTGTGACAACACTAGAGCCATTGCTCAAGCTAAAGAGCTGAAGTCTCATTAGCACACAAAGCATATTCTGCGGTGCTATCATCTTGTACGAGAGATCATGGAACGATGTGATATTGATCTTCAGAAGATCGATGAAAAGAAGAACCTGGCTGACCCCTTTACTAAAGCCGTCGGAGTTCAAGAGTTCGACTGTTATAAATGAAAAATGGAAATGAGATTCTATACTGATTGGCTTTAGTCCAAGTGGGAAGTTGTTGGGAATTGTGTCCCAAAGCCAATCATTTAGGCTGTAGACGGTTGTACTATCTTGTATTTATATATGAATTTTTAATGAATAAAAGGTTATTCTTTTTGGCTGTTCATCATATTTACATTTTTCTGAAATGAACTCTTGTATGATGGAGTCCTTAGAATTACATTATTTTGATATAAAAAGGATATATCATGTAGTTCTTAAAGTGGTTCACAACCAAAGGATACATTGTTATAGGACAACAATGTATCAAGTATAGGTTGTTGTATGTCGCATTTGTTGGTTGTCCTCTTAACCAAGGAGTGTGGAGATACTGGTGTGACATGCAAGTAAAATGTATGACATCTCACTGAACGTGACAATTTGCGGAGCTCCCTTCTGCCAAAAGGTTGCTCCGAAGGGATATGGGTATATGTATCTCTCAGACTTGAGGTCATCATGATAGCTTGCAAGCAACTCACTATACTTTGGTGCCGGACACTTGAATTTCTAATCTAGAGACAGAAGGTTTCAAGGTGCAGTCAAGTACTTGTGGAGCGGTAGTGGATCAAGATAGAATTGACTCCTCCAAATAGTTTGGAGTGAATGACTCACTATGTCTCAATTTAGCAAATCCTTGGCCAGGGTAGTTCTTGTGATGAGTCAAAGGACTTGTAAAGTTGAGACATGATCTGGATGGACCAAATTAGGATTGGCAGTCGAACCCTAGGTCATCCTGAGCATTTTGAGATCAAAGGGATGAATTATGTGGTAACCATATGCCAGAGGTTCTTGTGAGGTGCTTTGCATCTTTGACCTATCCGAACGTCGGGTATCATTGCTAGATGAGGACTTTGACCGGTACTAAAAATGTTCCAGTGCTACCGGCTTAGTGTTCGAACCTCTGGGGTCACACACCATAGGGAATTTCTATCTGATCTTAAGGCTGATTGACGATTGAGAATCGTTTGCCATCACCAGAGGTTAATATGATTGACTTTGTTCCAAGTATCGACACTTGGTATTTTGCTTGAATCCACACTTGGAGAAGTGTCGACACTTGGTGATTTTCGTGAGTCGACACTTCCTATGATGATCATAATTTTAGAAAGAATTTTTGGAAAGTTTTTGGGCAAGTTTTGACCTGGTTTGAATTTCGAATTTAAACCGTTTTTGGCTTCACACTTTCATGGAATGATTGTCATTCCTTCCTAAAATGTTTGGATCCATTTGGTATGGCTTTGATCCTCTCCCCCTTTTTCTCTCCCCATCTCTCCTCCTTCCTCTTTCTCCCTCTCATGGCTGCCCCTATAAATAAGGTCATTGTAGTGGTTGTTGATGGTTAACAAGAGAGACAATAGCAAGAGAAAAGAAAGAGAAGGGTTTGTAAGGTCTAAGGATTGGGTGTGAGAGACCTAACATTCAAGCTAGGTCTTGGGAAGAGTGTCTCTTGCGAAAGGGTTCCACCTCTCCTCCTTGTCTTCCTGAAGAAGAAGATCAACCCGAAGGATCCCGCAGAGCTAGCACTCCGAGGGAGTTGATCAGAGTCGAGCCCTGGTGTGGATAACCTGTAGAGGCCAGACACATGTGTGGCTCGAGCACCCTCCCCCTTCCATAACTTTTCTCCGGTATAAAGGTATGGTACATATATATATATATGTGTTTCTTTCTTGCTTTGATGTTATGTTGCATGGTACTACATTATGCTAGATCCTGTTGCGGGCAGATCGGTAGATCGTTTAGATCTATCTACCGAACCTTCCGCTATGTATGTTTTTAAAATAGTTTTAAAATGCATCCTTTTTGCCCTGCTTGCATGAATAGTTTCACCTTTAGTGAGAAGGTTGTAAACGAACTTCTTGGACGTGGAATCAAGAAAATCCCCTTTCTCCAGAGAATTCTCTCTTCTTCTCCCTTCTCCCATTCTTGGATCTTGACGTGATTGATCTTCAAAGATCTGTATCCTACCATATTCTTCAAGGAGATCGCTGGCAGAGGGTCATCCACAACCTGTGATATGCTTCCACTATTGCTTTGTTGATCAAGGCGTTTGTTCTTGATTGGAAACAAGGTTGTTTTTATGATTTGAGTTCGACGAGAAATCTGAAGTTGGATCCAAATTCTCAACAATTTGGTATCAGAGTAAGGTTCGTGGAAGGAAGATCTCAAGATTAAATGGTTGGAAGGAAAGCTTCTTGCAGGTATGGTTTTTAGATCTCTTGATTTCTTGATTGTGGTAATGGCATCAAGTGGGTTCAAGGTAGATTTTGAAAAGTACGATGGCAAGAAGAACTTCACCCTGTGGTAATAAAGGATTAAAGATTTGCTAGTTCAATAAAGGATCTACAAGGTCTTGGTTAAAGAAAGACCGGAAAAGATTAGTGTTGAAGAATGGAAAGAGTTAGAAAAGATTGCTTTTAGCACCATCAGTTTTACCTGAGATTTGTTCGGAGACTACCGCACAAGGTCTTTGGAGAAGACTGGAGAACACATATATGGGAAAGAACATGTCAAACAAGCTATGGTTGAAGAAGCAATTGTATAGCTTGAAAATGACTGAAGGAGGAGACCTCGTTGCTCACATTCAGAGGTTCAATTAGGAATGTTCTGAGGTGATGAGTCTAGATATGAAAATTGACGAGAGGATTAGGCATTGTTGCTGCTGCATTCACTCCCTGGATCATATGATGGTCTCATAACAACCTTGGTTTATGGAAAGAAAATCCTGAATTATGAAGAGGTTGTTGGTGTGCTCAGATCTAATGAGCAAAGGAAAAAGATCTGCAATGGTAATCCTAACTCAAATGTTCTTGCTGTGAATGAGAGGCAAGGTAGTCCAAAGAAAAGAGCTAGGGAGAAATCCAAGGGTAGATCTCAATCTCGGAACCATAGGAACTTGAAATGCGATAAGTGTATCAGCTTGGGCATATCAAAAAGCATTATCCTCTTTGGAAGACAGAAAAGGGAAGAGTCAACACAAGTGGTACTAATATATCAGATGGTAATGGAGGAGATGTAAGATTGTATCAGATGGATCAGTAGATTGGAATAATATCTGGATTTTGGATTCTGCATGCTCATACCATTTTACCTCACATCGGGAATGGTTTTATACCTATGACAGGTCAGATGGAGGTAGTGTAAGCCTTAGTGATGATCATCCTTGTACGGTGGCTGGAGTTGGCACCATTAGGATGAGGATGTATGATGGAATGATAAAGACCTTGTCAAATGTCAAACATGTACCAGAGTTGAAAAAGAATTTAATTTTTTTGGGCTACTTGGAAGAGCAGGGATATGCTTTTAGTTGCCAATATGGTAGTGGATGTTTGAGAATAACAAAGAGGGCTTTGGTGGTAATGAGAGGAAGAAGACTGAGCAACAATCTGTACAAGATGGAAGGCTCGGTTGTGAATGATAGTGTGGAGGTGCTTGCAGCGGCACATGAGGAACAGTTGACATATAAACTGTGGCACTATCGGATGGGTCATATAAGTGATCGAGGCTCAAAGAGTTAAGCAGAAGAGGAAACATTTTTGCTTTGAAGAAGGATGGAAATGACTGTGTGAGCCATGTATCTTTGGTAAACAGCATAAGGTGAAATTTGCTGTTTGTACCAAGACAAGTGAAGGAGTGCTAGATTTGGTGCACTCAGATGTATGAGGACCAATACCTATTTTATCCAGGGGTGGAGCAAGGTATTTTGTTACCTTCATTAATTACTTATCTAGGAAATTATGGGTGTATCTAATGAAAGAAAAATCAGATATATTTGCCCGGTTCAAAGCCTAGAGGGTTGAAGTAGAGAAGGAGACAGGAAGACATGTGAAATGCTTTCGATCAGATAATGGTGGGGAGTACTCTAGCAAAGAGTTCAGGAGTTACTATAAGGAAAATGGGATCAAACACTATTATACAGTAAGGATGACCTCACAGCAGAATAGTGTTGCAGAAAGGATGAACCGAACACTATTGGAGAAGGCAAGGAGTATGCGTTTGCAGTCATCACTGTCAAAAATTTTTTGGGGTGATGCTATTACTTTGTCATGTTTTCTTGTGAACAGGTCTCCACATTTCAAGCTGAATGGAGGACTTCCGGAAGAAGCTTGGAGTGGGAAGAAGGTGGAGCTTGGCTACCTGAAAGTCTTTGGTTGCCCAGCTTATGTTCATGTGGAGGCAACTGAAAGAAGCAAGCTAGATCCTAAGTCAAAGAAGATGATATTCATAGGATATCTACAAGGAGTCAAAGGTTACCTACCGTGAGATCCTCAATCACAGAGGATAGTGATTAGTAGAGATGTCATTTTTTATGAAAGGAACATCTTGGAGAAACCGGGGACTGCGGTTGGAAGTGTAGTCATGAAGATGAACAACAGCGAGTGCCCTACACAGGTGGAGGATAGGCCATCAACATCAGCTGGAAATGGAGTTTCAGTTGAGGTGGAGTTGGGCAGGAAAGACTCTCCAGGGGTGAAGGAGAAGCAAGGAGAACCAGTTGTTCAAAGGGAGGTGCAGGAGGAGCCATAAATAGGAGACTTGCAGGACAGTGCAAGGGGAGTGGCATTGCATAAGCTTTAACGCACAATTCGAAAGTCGGTGAGATATGACATGGATGAAACTATATCATATACTCTTATATCTGTTAATGGAGATCCAGAAAATTTTGTGAAAGCTATGGAAAGTCTTGATAAAGAGTCATGGATGCAAGGCATGATAGAAGAGATGGAATCTCTTAGGAGGAATCAAACATGGCAGCTAGTAGATCTACCAAAAGATGCTCATGCATTTGGCTCCAAATGGATGTTTACAAAGAAATCAGTACCTTCAGAGTAAGGTGGAGTGAGATATAAGGCAAGACTGGTAGCAAATGGATATTCACAAAGGGAGGGAGTTGACTACATAGAGGTGTTTTCTCCTGTGGTACGCCATACTTCAATTCGGATGTTGTTGTTATTGGTGGCAAAACATGATATGGAATTGGAGCAGATGGATATGAAGATAGCCTTTATACATGGAAGTCTGGAAGAGAAGATCTATATGAAGCAACCTGATGGCTTCATTGAGACAGGAGAACAAGGTATATCTACTCAAGAGGTCATTGTATGGTTTGAAACAATCATCTCATCAGTGATATCATAGATTTGATACATTTATCTTGAGCCTTGGATTTCTTAGATGTGAACATGACCATTGTGTTTATGTAAAGGATGTGGATACTGTGGATGCTCTTTATTTATTTTTGTATGTGGATGATATGTTGATAGCTAGCAGAAGTATGAAAGCTGTGAAAGGGTTGAAGAGAGCATTGTCTCATGAATTTGAGATGAAAGATTTGGGATCAGCACAGAATATCCTTGGAATCGAGATTTGCTGGGATAGATGCAAAGGAATACTCCATTTGTCACAAGGTGGGTACATCAAAAGGGTACTCGAGAGGTTTGGGATGAAGAAGGCCAAACCAGCAGATACACCATTACCAGGGCATATTTCTTTCTCGAAAAATCAGAGCCCCCAGATAGAGAAGGAGAGAGAGTACATGGAAAGAGTTTCATATGCTAATGCAGTGGGCAGTGTGATGTATGCTATGGTTTGTTGCAGGCCAGATATAGCATATGCTGTAAGCCAGGTGGCAGATACATGGCTGACCCTGGGAAGGAACAGTGGAAGGCATTGAAGTGGATTTTGCGAAATCTGCAAGGGATTCAAAAGTATGGACTGGTATTTGGTGGGCAGCTAGAAGGACATGAATGGAACTCTATAGAGTCAAGTGAATATTTAGGCCCTTTGGAAGGGTTTGTTGATGCAAGCTATATAGGTGATCTTGATACAAAAAGTCTACAACAGGTTATATCTTTTGCATGTATGATGGACCGGTTTCTTGGAGATCTACCCTTCAACCTATTACTGCTTTGTCTACAACGGAAGCAGAGTATATAGGGATTACTGAGGCTGTAAAGGAAGCACTATGACTGAGAAGGCTAGTGGCTGAAATGGGGGTGAAACAGTATATGGTGGTCCTGCACAGTGATAGCCAGAGTGCCATACACTTAACTCAAAATCTAGTCTATCATGCTCGCACCAAGCATATAGATGTGAGATACCACAGAGTCAGAGAGCTGGTGGAGGAAGGAGAAGTGTCACTGGTGAAGGTCCATACAAAGGAGAACCAGGCGGATGCACTTACAAAGGCTCTACCAAGGGAAAGCTTCTACTCTTGTATGTAGTTATGGGTTTGAGGAGTCCGGCATATGTAACCTTGAAGCACTAAGGTGGAGATTGTTGAGTCTCAGGTGGTGCGTTCAAGGCTTGTTAGGTCAATGACCTTGTATTGGTCCGGTCTATCATGGTTATCCATGATGTATCTAGGGCTAGGAGTAAGTCCGGGGTGAGTCCTAGGTGTTTAGGCTTAGTTTTGATCTGTCTGGGTCTTAGAGTCGGCTCCTCTGATGTAAGAGTCGACTTTGCTAGTTGGCACGACTCAGAACAGGGGATTGTATTCTGGTCGAGTCGACTCGTTGCGTTCGAGTCGGCTTGGTTACATAGTCAGGAAATCCTGTGGTCTGGTCGAGTCGGCTCAGTTACACAGTCAGGAAATCCTGTGGTCTAGACGAGCCGCTCTGATGCTTAGAGTCGACTCTGTTCCAAGGTTGAGTCGACTCTAATATCTAGAGCCGGCTCGAATGACGGGTAAGCTATTTTTAAAGTGGTGCCAATTGGAAGGAGTTTTGGGGTACTCGGTCATGTGCGACCGAGGTATATATATTGTAACTTCTTGAGAGGTTGTGAGAGGGTTGTAAACGAACTTCTCAGACGTGGAATCAAGAAAATCCCCTTTCTCCAGAGAATTCTCTCTTCTTCTCCCTTCTTCTCCCATTCTTGGATCTTGACGTGATTGATCTTCAAAGACCTGTATCCTACCGTGTTCTCCAAGGAGATTGTTGGTAGAGGGTCATCCACAACATGTGATACACTTCTGCTATTGCTTTGTTGATCAGGGCGTTTGTTCTTGATCGGGAACAAGGCTGCTTTTGTGATTTGGGTTCGACGTGAAATATGAAGTTGGATCCAATTTCTCAATAGGGAAGTCTTTACAAAATGGGACTTGGCTCGTATACAAAATAAAAGAAAAAGGAAAAAGCATAAAGACCTGCCATTGGTGGCGGGAGGCGCAGAGGAATTAGCTTCAATGGCCCTCATCATGGCATTAATGATGGCTTCTGTTTTGGCCACCACCTAAGCAACAGCCTCCTGTACAGAGCCAGAACTTGCTGTGTCTTCCTCGATTCCCACCTTCTTGAGGATCTCCACAATGATGCTGAGCTTATCCTTCTCAATGGTGACCTTAGCCATGGTAGCTCCAGTTCCTGTACGTCCCTGATGGCTACCATCCCAGCAATGATCATAGCTTTGACCACCTCAACCTTGCTAACAAAGGTCCCCTCGGGAGCTTTGGCCTCATGCTCTACCTTACTCCTCTCTTGCTCTCCCTCGTCTCCAGCATTAGCTATAATGCCTCTCAAATCAAGGCCAGAAAAAGTTAAAGAGACTTGCACCTTACATTCGGTGAAGCCCTTCAGGTAAGCATCGTAAACAGCCTCCCCTACCTTGGTTTTAAAGTCCTTCGAGATTTTGAGGTCTTTGACAGTGGGAGACACCTCCGATGCCATCTTCTCCTTCATAGTTCAGGCCTTGGCTTGGACCTCTTAGGCCCTTCGATTGGCATCCTCCTCTAAGTCAAGCACTACACTGAGCCTCTGGTTAGCCAAGTTGGCCTTGGACTCCCAGTACATCCCTTTGGAGACTGTGTCTGTAAGGTAGATCTCCAAATCAATGGCCTCTTGCTCTTTATTTTTGAGCCCTTCCTCCTTCTTCCTCAATTGGGCCTCAAGCCCTTGATTGTTGTCCTGAGAAGCCTTCAGCTCCTCTTTAAGCTCGGCCTCCCGGGCTTCTCTTATGATGAGCAATTTCTTCGAAAGCTTTGCTTGCCTCTTAGCCATCTCAGCCCTGCTCTTCCATGGCTCCAATGATTATGTGGACCTGCTGGACAACCCCTTCATGGCAAGAACATCATGGATAAGTTGCGACAAGGAAAAGGGATCTAGAATCAACTTCCCACCATACGAGGAAACCAATCAAAGTGAAATAAAGAAATACTTAACCTGTGCAGGTGGCTGATGGAGTCAGAGTAGACCTCATCCAGAGATTGCAACAATCATTTTGCCTGATCCTAAGGAAGGAGTATATGGTCAAGTAAGTCCTCAGCCAGCTTCTTATTTTGAAAATGGAAGCAAATGGATGCACCTTCACCCTTAGCTCAAAAACCTCATCCTCACCCAAACAAACCTCCCTAGAGGGGATAGCCTTGCTCGAGCGGAGGAGCTCGGAGGGCTAGGCCCCGTCATAGGAAAAGACATCATCGGAGTGGGCAGACTCTGGGATTAAATAAATGATGTTCTTGGTGTAGACACTGGAGTGGGTTACGATGGTGACATGACCTCCTCAACCTCCATACCAGTAGCGGTGGGGGCATCCTCTCGAGGGGGCAGAGGAATGCCCCTCGATAATGGCATGATAGTACATCTAAGCCACCTTTTTAGGTTTCTAACCGGTGCCCCTCTTTTGATCGATGTTCTTGATATTATTCATTGAGAATTTCATGTTTGCATAATAGCCAGATGAAAAATCTGGTTAGTTGTAAGTGACCTGACCAAGAAAGGACACAGTAATTCTCACCTAAGGCTTGCACTAAATTGATTCCAGTATCATACAAGTTATGTTCTAATAATAATTCTTCCTCTTTCAGAACCTTTGAGTTAAGGAGCTGCTCATAGACCACCTCATCAGCAGGCTCCACTTCACAGACTTGGTTGGGGGACTTGTCCGGGTCACTCCAAACCAAGTTTATCCCCTCAAGGATGACAAAAAAATCTGCTCTTCCACCCCTTGATGGAGGAAGGCAGATCAAAGCGGTAGTCTCCTAACAAGAGGTTATGATCCACTACCCCTTTTTATTGTATGGCATTTCAAAATGAAGATCAACCTAAACAGAGAAAGTCTCGAGACAATCCTGTAAAAATAGTAGAGAACCAAAGAGCAGACGATCCGAAAAGAATTTGGAGTCAACTGAGTAGGGATGAGGCAGTATCGGTCAAGCAATGTAAGGATGAAGGGGTGAAAAGGTAGGCGAAGACCTGCCTAAAGGAATACCTCATATATGGCGATTCCCCCTTCCGGACTAGAGATCACCCTGTCATTTGGACCAAGGGCACTCATCTTGATGTGATCTGGGATCCCATACATCTTGTGAAAGTGGATGACGGTTGGTGTAGACATTGTTGACACCATGCTCTCTAGACCGACAAAGACCCGAATTAGTGTAGGAGCCAAAACTGGCACATAAATCGGGACCAGAGTAAAGCTACCGATCCACCATACTACCCTAAAAGGGAACCCTCCCCCTCATGGTCCAAAGGATCAGGCCTATACAAATAAGATTCTTCTGGACCCAAAAGATCCAAAGCATGATCTGTGAGTGATCCTCACCCCGGATGAACTTATGATGCCAAAAGAAGAAGGGAAAGTAAAACCCTAACAAAATAAAAGACCTAGAGAGAAACCAAGGCCATCTCACATGGTCCTAACTAGAGAACTCTAAAAAAATCATAAGGAGGATAGGGATGAAAGGTGAACAATAAGAAGAGAAGAGGACCAACCTACAAAGAAGAGGGACTTCTAGAGGCAAGCTAGGGTTTAGGACTTTCTCTGCAAATCGATGGAAGGAAAACCCTCAAAGTAGCTCTAGAGATCCATTTTGAACCAAAGCCTTCAATTTGGATGTCGCTCACCTCGATATGTCCACCTTTTGACACGTGGCATGTGTCCAACTGCAAGTGTCACAATGCCTTGAGCCACTCTGTCTTCTTTGATATACGTGGCCTGCAACCTCGGGAAGCACGATTGAATCATTTTGAATCGTCACCTACAGGACACAGTAGCTTGTTATCTATTCAATGGAAGACATGCAAGTCGCCTTCTAAGGGTAATTAAAAACGAGTCCTCTGGGCGGGCCATGCCAGCCTCCCTTCCTACAAATGGAAACTTCCAAGCGATTTGCCACATTCCACCCTATGGGTTCGCCAGCATCCGAGTGCTGTCCATGTCAACCCAAAATTCAACTACTTCCACAATTCAGAAGAACTTTCTGAACTTGAAAGTGGGGGCATTTTGATGTGACAGCTGTTGACATGGACTTGGAAGTTGCTCGGATCATCGGATTCCTCACCATTCGTGGTAGGCCGTGTTGTTTGGTCCAACATGAACAGGTCGACGACTGCATCCAAGACCTGAGGCCGACTAACTCATCATCCATGAATGACTAGAAGTGGGACCCACCCACAAACTGGTACCATCCTGGCTAACTATTCGGCTCAAAGTTAGGCAGTGGGAAGCGACTACAATTATCTAGATTGATACCCCCACTCCTAATCTTGCTGATCTCCTACTCGACTTTGGCAACTAGTTGGCCATATCGATCTGGTGAGCTCGGCACATGGACGAGCCTCCCTTCCCATCTAGCGGCAACGTCATCTAGGTAGCCAACAATTCTGCCAAACATGGTTATCATGGCATAATTCATGGTGGACATGATCTCAATTAACCCTGGAATCATAATAGAAAAGATTCATTAAATTGATATCCCAGGGGACAGGATCTCGTTACCTTAGCTAAGTTTGTTATGCCTGTCAGAGATTACACCCATATAATAATATTTTGTTACACCAGATAGCCATAGAAATAGGTAAGAAGGACCTTCAACCTAGGTAAGTCCTGAACATTTCCACATGATTGCTCACATAGTCACTGAACCACCCAGGCTCTCAGCTTCGATTGCTGTAGCCTCATATTCTTTGATCACTGATTTGAGCATTGGAGTGTCCCCGCTGGTAATCCCGATCCAGGAACCTTTTATAGATCATCGAAGCAAAGTGGTTCCAAAAGACTCTCGGTTCTTGTTGAAAAAGATCGATGCATCCTCTCTCCATCGCCAGAGGTCGATGATGGGTGAACAAATGACAAGAGATTTTGATTAAAAGTAGGTTAATTCAATCTACTTGCAATCCTATTACCTATTCTATTATCTATTTATTTTAAAAAAATATTCTTTTGGTAGATGAATTGCAAATGCTGATATTCACTATCGCATTTGCATTGTAAGTGGAGTTTGACGATAAGTTGCTAATTTGTTTATTTGTTTTGCAAAATAGTCTTTGTTCAACAATATCTTCATTGACACTAGAGATGCCATCAGCTGCTGTGTTCCAGCATGTAGGTGGCAACATATATGGACAAGTATTCCTAATCTATACTAAACTGCCTCGATGTGCTTAGTAATGACATTTCCAATTTCTTTTTGGAAGAGTTGATACTTTTTTTAAAGGAAAGAACTATGCAATTTATTCAGTATGTTGATGCCATTTTGCAACATCACTAGGGTAGTGGCGTAGAGGCATTAAAGGTTGGGCTCTTCCTTCTTCTTCTATTTGCAATTTTATCTAAAGCAAAAAAAAAACTTGTTCTCCATTTATAATCAAGGTTTGAATCCAAGGAAGATCCACAGAGCATTGCTTTTTAGGTTTTATCAATAAGAAAGAACTCTATATAGAGTGTTTGAACCTAGAATTTATCCTTTTGAAACTGCCCAAAAGTTTGATGGTTTCAACAAACTTAGGACACATGTTTTGGATAACTTAGGAGACATATTTGGTTGGAAGGAGTTGGAATTAGAATGAAAATATGAATGAGTAATTTTCATTTCAGCCATTTGGTTGAAGACAGTTCCATTTCTATATCTATTTTAGGAGCCCATTCTCTTAAACCCAATTTCTACTCTGTTGCAGTATTTAAATTTCATTTCAATTCTAATTTAATTTGATCATAAAGTAAATATGCAAAGGGATATGACCAATCTGATTCTTCATTTTAATTTCAATTCTAGCTGCAAACAAATGCACCTTAGATAGAGATGAAAGACATCACTTATCTACTTGTTTTATTCTTGAGATGTCAAGACTCAAAGAGGTATCACTAGCTTGTGAATCCAAAGATCTCTCACCCTTTATGCCATTTGAAGCATGTCAATGTCGAATGGTGCCATTTGTTGAGGTGATAGACTTATTTGCCATAAATCTCATCACTTTCGGCTATGTAGGGGCATTTAGAGAATCATTATAGCTAGTTAAAGCATAGACTAGCTTTTACCTTCATAGTGTTAATATGGACTATGCTCTTTACCAGACTTCTAGGTTATCTACCTCATCTCAAAACTTTGGTCTTGGAGATAATAGGTGATATTAATGTATATTATGATTTCAAATATAAACATATTTTTGAACTTTCTAGAGGACATTTTTGATGGATTTGTAGAGGTTTGCTTTAATTTTTCTCCTTGTGCTTTGTTTTTTGGGTGGTTGATTTACAAATGAACCTCAATTGATTTGTTCAACTAAACCACTTGGTGATTATTGTTTGGATTACCTTAAGTAAGAGCACAGGCCCCTTAAATTTGGTTTTGCTCCTTAACACAGCTTTTATGATGGAGAAACTAGAGTTGCATACAAGTCCCTCTACCCTATCATCATTTCTAGTCATTTAGAGAAATTTCTCTTTAGTTAGCAGTCAAATATGAGCAACAAGTATTACAAAACATTGGAATAGTTCTAGGGTTATTTTCAATACTTATATTTTTTTAATGTTGGCAATATAATTAAGAGATTATAATCTTTTGATTATTTTTTATATATATTATCATTGTACATAGTTAAAAGATCACAACCTCTTGATTATTTTTTATATACATTATCATTGTATTTGTATATAAAAAATAATCAAGAGATTGTGATCCCTTAATAATGTATAATGGTAATATATCATAATAATAATAATGATAACAATAATAATAATAATTAAGAGATTGTGATATCTCAATTATAAATAATAGTAATATATATGGAAGATAATTAAAAGATTATGATCTCTTAATTATATTACCAATAATGGAGATATCTGTAAGGTTTTACAAGAAGTTTAACATACATCCAAGTATAAACTTGTTAACCAGAACAAGACAGATTGTGCTCCTATTTTCTCTATTTTGTTTTTGTGTATGACATATGATATGAAAGCTAAGGATGGAATAAATGGGGTGAGCTGCCCTTATTTTGGATTCTCTTGATAAAACTATATTGTGGGTGGTGTCTTTTTTTCCTTGTTTGAAAAAAGTTACAGCCAGTCACAATCATAGGGGTGAAGACTTTTTAGCTAAAGACTACATGGTCATTTATGTATTAGATCATATTATGGTTTAACTAATGATATGAGTTTTATTGTACTGGCTTGTTAGCTTTATTGTACTGGCTTGTTAGCTTTAAAAACTAATTTGCATTTATATTGATGCTGCATAGCTTAATTCTCATGGTAATCAATTGTCCCATCTATGCTTATTATAAAAAAACATAAGGCTAAGAGGATGCTTTGGCATCTTTGCAGGAATTTGAAAATAAAATAAATGTAAATTCTTTGAATAGACCGGCGATTCTTTGGTTATAATGGTTAAAATATCTTCTTAGTGTTGAAGTCTACTGGGCACCAGAGGTGCTTGAGCTGGTGGTAGAACAGGGTCTCTAGAAGGTGGGACCCATAAAAAGTCCTGGTATGAACTATTTCAACAAGGACCCTTCGACACTCAAGTAAGTATTCTAGCACAATAGTATGAGAAGTAGAGGCAAGGATTTTGGGCATACCTTAGTGACTCCCAGGGAGCTCCTTTTTATAGGTAGAAGGTAGGGATACTCTTAGGATGAAAAATGCCTTCACTGGACTTGGTGAGAGGTGACAGAGCTGGAGATTTTACTATGAGAAGTCAGAGAATCTGCTTGTTCATACGGAATTTCTACTTCTTTTTAATTGGTGCTTTATCTTTTGTGTGGAATCGGCCATGTTTCTTGATGGTGATATTGACCACTTCTTGGATCCAATCCCGCCCTCTTTAATGATGAAAATATGATACAGATCAGTGATCATGAAGCATGATATGACCTTTTGGTCACATGGTCTAGGGTGCGAAGATGAACATTGGTCATGCCAACCTTCAGATGATGCTAGAGATTGTTGCTTGAGTTACTTCACCCTTAGACACAAGGGTCCGAGGTCAGTCCAAGTGCTTCCATCACGAGGAAGGGATGATAAGACCAAGGGGCACAAGGCATGATTCCACTTTGGTGGGAGGATAGCGGGTCTTGATTACTGGAGGTGAAATTTATATTTCGGAATTACTAAGTTGGGACCTGGTTAACCAAAATATGCTTGGTCGGATTACACTAGTTAACGAGCATATATTAAAGGCTTTCGGAGGGTTGTCGGTCGCCAATGAAGATGATCGATAGTTGGTGCCTAGCTGGGTCTGGTCGGTTGAGAAAGGTGCTAGCTTCTCCAATAAGAGATCAGTCAAGCAATGGGACTGACCATGTATTGAATATATTGACTTGTCGGATAACAATGGAGCCAAGAAGAATTTCTCTACCGATTAAGGTTCCAATCCGATGAATGGTTGATAAACATACAGCACATTGCTTGACCAGGCTTATTGACTTAGATTTCTTCCTGTCTTACCTGATAACATTGGGGCTGAGAGGAAGTTAGCCGATCAGGGACCCAATCCAAGGAATGCTCAATGGGCTTGTGATAGGGCCATTCGATAGCTTATTGACTTGGTTTTCATATCTTTAGTCCAAACAAGATTTCTCCTAACACATACCCCTTACTCTTTAGTCTAAACTTTGGTCAGACTATGAGAGTATGCATTCAAGAGTTGCCAAGGATATGAAGGGTCTTTTGATTGAAGGGCTATGCATGGCTTTTGAGGCAGATCCAAGTGGGCAAAAGCAATCATGGGCTCCGGCTTACAAATCTAGCAAACTCTTTAGTTGTCATGCTATATTTAATCTTGATAGTTGATGGCTGCATGGGTCTAATAGGGGGTTTGCACGTGATGCATGTCGATTGGTCTGAAACAGTTTAGGATTTTGAATTTCTCTCTTTTCTATCATAAAAGGGGGTTCCTTCTCCCACTTTGGTTTTGCACCTGCGTTCTTTCTTTCTAGAGGCATGTTGCTACCCCTTGCTTCGGCTACCAGAACCTAACTCTTCCTTCTCGTCTTCTGCTCTCCCTACCGGAGATCTTTTCAAGAGGTCATCATCTTCAACCATTTTTGCCTTCTCACTATTCCCAGGCGGGTCTTTTTATCCTTCTAGCTTTCTTGTTATTCCTCTTTTTTTTCTTCTTAGTAATGGTGGGTTCTGAGGGTTCTGAGAGGAAGAGGTTACCATCAGAGAGAGATTCTGAGAAGGCGAGGTCAAAGAATCATAAAAATCTAGCAAAGGGATGCATTGGATAGGAAACCTCTAGGCATGATGCATACCGGTTTGTACTGGGCTCGAATGATTTGGTTGAGATTCGAGTCCTGTATGGAGTCTTGGGGGAGTTCGTAACCGATGCTAGGATAGATAACTCACCCCTAGGTTGGCTTGGAGTGTATAAGGAGGCATTCCAAGAGGGGCTAAGGCTTCTAGTTCCTTCTTTCCTCCTTGGTCTTCTTAGATTTTATAACATTTCTTTGTATACTATCATCCTAAATTCTCTTAGGCTCATTATAGATTTCTTGGTCGCCTATCCAAGGTTTGGCCTTCCATTTCTTAATTTTGTTCTTTTTATACCATCAAGAGGCATCTCTGTACCAAGGATTGATGGTATATTTCTGCTCAGAGAAGGAGTTACCCCTTTGATCAAGGGTTCTCCCTTCACCAGTCATGGGTGGAAGGAGCAATTTCTTTTTATTTCTCATTCTTCTATTTAGCAACTGGGACCTGCCGAGCTGGGGTCGACTGGAGGCTTCCACCTTCCAAATTCCAAAGTTAGATGCCGAAAGAAGAGAGGCATTTCAAGATACTCCGAGATTTCGAGGTTTCCCCTCTGGGACAACTTTTGTTTGAGAATGTCTTCTCTAGTGCGGGGTTCAACCAAGCTAATCCTAGAGGTGAGTTAAGGGTTGTCTTTCCATTATTTTGCCTTTTATTTTCTTCCTCATTTTGACCAGTGTAGGTTAACTATAGATATGAGGCCTGAGGATCTATCCAAGTTGAAGAAGTCCCTTCTTTAAAAGAGGAAGGCTCGGGCCACTTCATTTGTGCCAAAGAAGGTGAAGACTGTGGGGGCTAGTTAGAAGGACATCCTAGCCGAGCAAATTTCTTAGGCTGCAACTGAAGTAGTTTTAGCAACTTCTACTTGGTTTCCCCTACTAATTTACCTAGGAAAATATAAATTTTTGCTTGATAATGAATTTACTAGAGAAAATATAGATATTACTTGATTTTTGAAGAAAATAAGTGATGACTTCTTCATTATATAAATTTATGTGGATGACATTACTTTTGGTACTATTTATAAAATTTTTTGTCAAGAATTTATTAACTTAATATAGGAAGAGTTTGAAATGAGCATATTTAGAGAACTGAGCTTCTTCCTCAAACTTCAAATTAAGTAAATCAAAGTGGGGATCTTCATCAATCAAAGTAAGTACATATACAAAATACTAAAAAAGTTTGAGACAAAAAATACTAAACCAATTGGCACCCCCATGAGTCCCTCATGCAAGCTTGACAATGATATGAATGGTAAAAGTATCAATCTCAAGCTTTATCAAGGTATTATAGGATCTTCGCTCTATCTCATTACTAGTAGACCTAATATAATATTTGGTATTCGAATGTGTACTAGATTTTAAGCTAATTTTAAAAAATCTTATTTACTTGTTATTAAATGAATTCTTAGATATTTGATTAATACTTTTAATATTGGATTATGGTACTCTAGATAATCTTTTATAGATTTAATTAGATGTTTTGATACTAATTTTGTTGGTTATAAACTTGATAGAAAAAAATACTCGTGAAACTTGCCAATTCCTAAGAGTTAATTTTTTAGTTTAGTAAGGAATAAAATTCAACAATGTTATCAATGGTTGAAGTTTAATATATTACAACCAAAAATTATTGTACTTAAATCTTATTGATTATGCAACAACTTGAGAATTATGATATTAAATCAAATAAAATTCATATAAGATGTTGTTGCAGTTCTGTCTAAGACTTGGTGCATGGTTGGATGTGGCTACAGACTTAGACGACTTCAGGTTCTCTTTTGTCTAGTATAGGCATTTCAGAACTTGCAAAATGAAGAAGACATGAAAGTCCATCTATAAGGACACAATGGGGTGGTTTCCCGTGGTGGACCCTCTAATGTCTAAGTCAGTTTTTGATAGAAGCAAACAAAAAAAGAGAGAAATTTGTAACTTCTATGTAAATAATATAATCATGGAGTGCTGATGAGACAGGATAAAAGTGATGAGGTAATGGAGATGGGCATAGGTGATGCGGGACGGTTCTAAGACTACTAAACATGCATGAAAAATAGTAATTTTTTTTTTTTTATGATTTTTATATATTTATTTACAGGTTAGATTTCCAAAATAAAGTAAGAACTAGCGGAAAGACTAGCAGTGCAAAGAATCATCAGATCGCAGGCAAACACATGCAAACTAATGAAATATCCAGGACCCGAGAATTGAGAAACTTCTAGTTTAGGATAGTTTATCTTCATCAAAATCAGGTAATCAGAGAAGGGAAGGTTTCTTACCAGTTAGAGATTAAATTTCAGGAGCAGAAGGGATCACTTGCACTTTGATCGGAGCCTGGAAGAAGAAGCCTTGTTTCCTTGAATCTGATGGCAGATCTGGGCGATCCGGGTAGCAAAGAAGACCTCCTCATGGGAGGGGAAGCACCTCGAGGATCCTGCAAGCATCAGGGTTATTCAAAATAGCAATTAAAAAATTAAGAAAAGGAATTAGGGTTTGAAGGAAATTAGGAATAGGGCTAAAATCTGGAGCCAGGGAAGAAGAAGCTCTTGGACTTGGACGGCAGCAAGGGATTCAATTCCTTGGACGTGGCTAATCTCCAGGGACGCAGGAGGGTGCTAGGGCAGCAGGATATTAATCCAGGAACACAAGGAGAGCACTCAAAGAGAGAACCAAAACTCAAACTCAAGATAATTTCATAAAATTTCAACAAGGTTTATTCATAAGAAAAAGATCCTTACAAGAGGGGGAGGGGTGGGGTATTTATAGAGTTTCCATGCCCTCACTAACCATGGTTATACTTGGGTTACAAATCCTCTTCTAAATTGGAATACAAGTCCTCTTCTAGCTAGGTTAGAATTACAAAGTTTAAAAGGATTAGAAATCCCAACTAGGTTAGGAAAAGGCTTGGTCTTCTCCCACTTTTCTTCAACTTGGACCTAGTTAAACCTCTTTGGACGCCCCTCTTTTGGGTGTGTAGGCTTTAGGGAAGCAAGGGGGAGGTCGGCCATGGGCTTGAAGAGCTTGGGCTTGGGCTCCTTGGAAGCTGGGGCGCCTGGTTCCCTGGACTGGCATATTCCTGGCATCAAAAGGAAATCTTGGTTCTCCTTGCCTGGGCTTGCTTCCTAGGATTGAATTTGGAGGCCTGGAGTGCCGGGATAGCTTGGTAAACATGGGCTCCTGGCATATGAAATATTTCAAAAGCATCTGGAGGGAATCTGTCATCTAAAATAGTATTTGGAGGGAATCAGGGCACTTGGAGGGCATCTGGAGGGCATTTAGGACTCTTGGATGTCAATTGAGCTCCCATAAGCTAATGTAATTACCTCTGGCTCTTGAATGAGGCATGGTGGAACTCCAAAATAGGGTAATCTCCTCTCTTGTATAAAATTTGGACTTATACTAAACTCATACTGATGTACAGGACTCAATGTACTGGACTAGGTTGAGGGTTGAGACAAATCAACTAACCTCAACTTATTACAGGACTCAATTTTAATTGATTACAAAATTTTGACACATGGCTAAGTAAACCAAATAGGGCCCAGTAATCTGTGTCTAATCCTGGTGCCCCCACCAATTCTTCCGGGGCGGGAGGAACTCGACTCCATCGAGTGTGGGATAACTTGGTTCTCATAGTGCTCGAGTAGGTCTGGGTTGAGGCACTGCAGATCCTCACGGATGATCCATGAGTTCTCAGATTCTGGCCGACCTTGCCATCGGACCAAATATCTCTGATAGCCTCTATTCCGGGTACATATGGCTTGATCGTCTAGGATTCTCTCGATCTTTTCCTCACCATTTGGCCAATTGGTTGGTGGACACTCTAGGGTGGGTTCTCTCTCAAAGGGAGGGATAGGCTCAAGGTGCTCGCTAGGTATCACTGCTGGCTCCCTAGACTCTATAAGATCTGAGATGATGAAGGTGGAGCTAATACCTAAATCAGGTAGTATCTCATGCACATAGACATTGGGTCCACCGATATTCATTATCTTGGATGGGCCAGCTTCGCGAGCAGAAAATTCTTTACAAATACAAAACCTCCTGCAAAATTCTCTCTCTCTTTTGAAAATTAGCCAAGTTGTTATTTAATTAGTTATGTTCAGCTTTTGACTAATTTCCATATGCATATGCTGTGTAGAGGGTAGTGCAGGTGCAGACATATAATTCAGGCTGTGCACTTATTGGACTCAACTAATACCTAATAGACTCGACTAGACATTCCTATTAAAGGATATTTTATTTGACTCTAAGGGATAAAATCTAACAGATTATAGACTCTTTAGATTTGACCATAGCATGGCATGCATGTGAGAACTTACTATGTACTCCTACTAGGTTCCATAGGGTTCTCCTAAAGTAAGATGCAAATATGACATGAATAATGAACGAATGCAACATGTAAACTCCTATAAAATGCAACCTAATAGTAAAGAAAATAGAAGAAGTTTCCAGAAATGGCAGAAAATAAGAGGTGGGTTCAGGGTTAGTCTGATTAGGTAGAAAGTAAGAAAAGGGTTCAGGGTTAATTGGATAGACTAGGATATAAGAAGGGGTGTCAAGGATTAATCCTAAACTAATAAGGTTGACCTTAAAGGGTTGGTGTCTATCTACTAGGTCCGCCATATGGAAGAATGGGTCACTAATTTCAGGAAAAAGATCTTCAATTGGGATCAAGGAAGTGACTTCATCTTGAGGGTACTGGGTGAGATAAGTCAAGTCCTTAATAAACTCTTTTGGCTTAGGAAATTCAGGACTAAGCTCTACAATTGGATCCCCTTCTAAAGTCTCTTCTAAATGCTCTTCCATTGCAACTTGGGTGTGATCTGGGTTATCTAATTCTAGGTCGGCCACTAACTGATTATGGTCAAGGTTAGCTAAATCTAGATTGGCTACTACTTGGGTATGGTCAGGGTCGACTGATTCTAGGGTGGCTTCTACCTAGGTCTCTATTGATTCAACTAATTCTGGGTTGGTTCTATTGGGGTTTGGTTATAGTCAACTACTTCTAGGTCTTCTATAAGTGTTTCTTTCTCTAGATCTACAATAGACTCATTATCCTCATACTCCTCTACCAGACTTGGGTCAGCCTCATATATTTCTTCTTCTAAGTCATCTTGGTGAACCAATGGGATGGTAAGAGGGGTTTGGCTAAAGGAAAACTGGCTAAAGTCTAGGATAACAGGCATGGGTAAACTAAGGGTTATGGGTTCATAGGCTATGGGTTTAAGGTTATGGGTTCAAATCTAGGGGTATCAATCCTATAGGATTCAGGTCGATTGAGAGATAGTGGGTTACTACTGGGTTCATATCTAGGGACTATGGGTTCCTGGGGTTCAGCTCTATGGGTCTTGCTTAGGGTTCCTACTTGGTTGAGTCTTTGGTTCATTTGGTCAAGCTGGTTTATTCGGGTAGCCAATTGGGCATTCATTTGGGCTAACTGATTTTGGGTTTGGATGTTCGACTGGTTTATTTGGGTAAGCTGGGCTTGGGTTTGGGTATTCATTTGGGCAAGTTGAGCTAGGATGGCCTCCAAAGTGGGGTCCATGGTTGGGGTGGGTTGAGGTTTGGACTTTTGATATTGGGTTCCTAATCTAGTGGTCATGCAACAAATCAAATAATCAAAATGAAATGATGCAACCAAGCATGCAAAAAGAGAGAAAAGGCTAGTATAATCTAGGGTTTCCTAGATCTAGAGCCAGAAACTAGGTGGGTCAGCTCAACTTATACCTAACCCAGTAGCTAGTCCTTCTACTGTCCAAGTAGGGGGTGGGAGTGTGGGAGGCCCCCCTACTTTCGCAGGGATCCAATTAAAAACCACAACACTACTTAGGTCGTTTGACTCTGGACCCCCAGCCTTAGACACAAGCTTTCAGTAATAGCTAAGAGGTTAAATGCACTAGTTGGCCCATACAGCTTGGACCCGACCTGTTGATATCTCCTAGCCCACTAGGGCAAATTATGTCTAATTGATTTTAATTGGGCTTGGGTTAGTATGATGATGGTGGTTTTGGGCCCAGGACAGGTAATGAAATCCTGCCCTGATCTGAGATAGAGAATTGCCCTTAAGAGTAGGTTAAGAATGATGGCAATCGATGGCCATGATGCAATCTAAAATAATTAGAAAAAAAAAAATCTTTTTAATGATTTATGATGTGTGAAGTTAGGTTTAAGTTAACTGGGCTTATCAAACAAAGTTTGGCTTGGGATTGGGGGTTTGGTAATTGATTAGGTTAGGTTGAGTTAAAATGCAGAATGTAGCAGAAATCAGTAAATTAGGATTTTAGTTGTCGCAGAGTTTGACATAGATCCCGAAGCAGAAAAAAATCAAAAAGAATCTGGAACAGAAGATAGACGGTAATGATGATGTCTATCAAATTTCATGTAGAACAAAAATCATATGATGATGCAAACCTAGGGTTTTCTGGACTGCTACAGAAATTATCAGGATTCTATTAGGGTTTCTATTATGCCAAATTTTAGAGATTTAGGGTTTCAGTAAAATTAATTAAAAACTTTGATAATTACCAAGATAGAACAGAAGATATGCAGTGCAAACTTCATAGAAAAATAAAATATTTATGATGCCAAAATCAGATGGAAACTAGACACCTAATGCAGTGGACAGAATGCAGAATTAGGGTTTGTGAGTGCAAAGAAATAAAAAAACTATCATAAACCCACTCTGATACCAAACTGATGCAGGACAACTCTAAGACTGCTAAACATGCATGAAAAATAGTAAAATAGTTTTTTTTATGATTTTTATAATTTTATTTGCAGGCTGGATTTCCAAAATAAAGTAAGAACTAGCGGAAAGACTAGCAGTGCAAAGAATCATCAGATCGTAGGCAAACACATGCAAACTAATAAAATATCCAGGACCCGAGAGTTGAGAAACTTCTAGTTTAGGATAGTTTATCTTCATCAAAATCAGGTAATTAGAGAAGGGAAGGTTTCTTACCAGTCAGAGATTAAATTTTAGTAGCAGAAGGGATCACTCGCACTCTGATCGGAGCCTGGAAGAAGAAGCCTTGTTTTCCTTGAATCTGATGGTGGATCTGGGTGGTCCGGGCAGCAAAGAAGGCCTCCTCAAGGGAGGGGAAGCACCTCGGGAATCCTGCAAGTGTCAGGGTTATTCAAAATAGCAATTAAAAAATTAAGAAAAGGAATTAGGGTTTGAAGGAAATCGGGATTAGGGCTAAAAGCTGGCAGCTGGGGAAGAAGAAGCTCTTGGACTTGGATGGCAGCAAGGGCTTCAATTCCTTGGGCGTGGCTGATCTCCAGGGATGCAGGAGGGTGCTAGGGTAGCAGGGTATTAATCCAGGAATACAAGGAGAGCACTCAAAGAGAGAACCAAAACTCAAACTCAAGATAATTTCACAAAATTTCAACAAGGTTTATTCATAAGAAAATGATCCTTAAAAAAGGGGGAGGGGTGGGATATTTATAGAGTTCCCATGCCCTCACTAACCATGGTTACACTTGGGTTACAAATCCTCTTTCAAATAGGAATACAAGTCCTCTCCTAGCTAGGTTAGAATTACAAAGTTTAAAAGGATTAGAAATCCCAATTAGGTTAGGAAAAGGCTTGGTCTTCTCCCACTTTTCTTCAACTTGGGCCTAGTTAAACCTCTTTGGACGCCCCTCCTTTGGGTGTGTGGGCTTTAGGGCAGCAAGGGGGAGGTCGGCCATGGGCTTGGAGAGCTTGGGCTTGGGCCCCCTGGAAGATGGGGTGCCTGGTTCCCTAGGCTGGCATATTCCTAGCATCAAAAGGGAATCTTGGTTCTTCTTGCCTGGGCTTGCTTCCTGGGCTTGAATTTGGAGGCCTGGAGTGCTGGGAAAGCTTGGTAAACATGGGCTCTTAGCATATAAAATATTCTAGAAGCATCTAGAGGGAATCTGGCATCTAAAATAGTATTTGGAGGGAATCAAGGCACTTGGACGGCATCTGGAGGGCATTTAGGGCTCCTGGGTGTCAATTGAGCTCCTATAAGCTGATGTAATTACATCTGGCTCCTGAATGAGGCTTGGTGGAACTCCAAAATAGGGTAACCTCCTCTCTTGTATAAAATTTGGACTCATACTGATGTACAGGACTCAATGTACTGGACTAGGTTGAGGGTTGAGACAAATCAACTAACCTCAACTTATTACAGGACTCAATCTTAATTGATTACAAAATTTTGACACATGGCTAAGTAAACCAAATAGGGTCCAGTAATCTGTGTCTAATCCTGGTGCCCCCACTAATAGGCGAGATAGTGGAAATGATGAATGGTGTGGCGAGATGGGCCAGCCAGTGAAAATGGGTGCTAGCTAGCCTTAGGAGAGTGAGAGGGTCTTAGGCAAGGTAAGGTGAGGTGAGATAGAGCTTAGGTGAGACAAGATGGTCTTGGGTTTCACTCGAACAACACTTTAGGGTTTTCAAATGAAGGCTTTGAAGAGATTATTCAGCCTCTCAAAGATTCCAAGACTCTTAGGGATGCTTGCCTAGAGAAAGTCTTAGTGTTCTTAGACTTATGGTATGGAGCTTGCTCGGAAAAACGTGCCTTAAAGAGCCTTTACCTAGAGGGTTCGGGAAATAAATTTATAGACGAGGTATATAAAGTACCTGGTACCTATAGGGCATGTAGTGTACGAAGAGGTGGGTACATCGCTATAAAGCGCATTCTCCTAGAGGAGTGGGTAGAGACAATATAGAGCTCATCTACATAATAGGCATACTTTTGGAGGAGTGGCTAGAGCCGACATAGAGCTCCTCTACATGGTGAGCGTGCCACCTGCATTAATGAGTGGTAGCTGATGTTAGAGGGCTATGGCGCAAAGCCACCTACCCCTGTAGGAAAAGGATATGCTAGGCTTGCTTGCATGGTAGCAGGGGCTACATGTTGGAACTCTAGGAGCTTGCTTGCTATAATGGTCCGGTAGGTGAAATGGTTTGAGATGGAAGACGACATGGCCTGGAGTTGAGTTAGTGGGTGAGGTGTGAGCCACATGGCATCCACATAAGAGCGACCATTCTTGGATGCATCAGATGTGATAATACAAGTACAATAAATTTAACTAAAACTTCAATTCAGCATTCAAGGACTAAGTATATTGAAAAGATATCATTTTATAGGAGATCATGTTCAAAATAATGCAATGCTTGATTTTGTTAGTAAATCTAGGTAATTAGTAGGCATTTTCACCAAATCTTTAAATGATAAAAAGTTTGGCATAATTAGAAGAGAATTAAGAGTGTGTGACCCCTTTGATTAAAAGATCTCCTAACTAGCCCCCTTTTTCCCTTAACTTTCTCAAGTTAATCATGCATTAATCCTTGTTTGATTGATCTTTGATCGAATACCTTATTCTTTTGGATCCCGGGGGTTGTCTCATAGTCCCAAAGAGTTGGCTCTTTATTTAAACAAAGTTAATTTCTTTGAGACTAAGCTCGAGTCGACTCATTTTGTAGTTTGAGTTGACCCTTGCTTGAGTTAACTTGAAGAGAAACATCGAGTTGATCCTTGTGTTGGGATCACACTTTTAAAGCTCAAGCTGTCCCTTTTCAAATAACCCTTATCCTTTCACCATTTGTCCTAAAACTCCACTAAGACTTTTGTTCAGCCCTATTGATCCCTCCATTTATCTTTTTTCCTCGATTTTCTCTGATTTTTGAGTTCCTATAGAATCAAGGAAGCAACTTGCCTACTAGATGAAGTGCATACATGCCCTAGAGCATGCAGAGAGGACCAAAGCAATGAATGAGTCCCCCACACAACATGAGTTCAAGCCTACCATTCCCTCTCGTCAGCCCTCTTCTTTTACTATCCTTTGGCAACACAAATAGTTAGAAGGAAGATTGACTTTGCCTTCTTCAAGAGAGAGCATTTTGTTATTGGGCAGCTGATCAAGGAGCAAGGGTGGTAGTTTATATATATTTTGGATATCCCTACCAATTCTAACTTCATTGGAGAGTTTTATAGAAACCCACAATGAGGTGCGGGGAGTGTGGAGTTGATAATGAAGGGGACTTTGATAGTCTTGAGTGAGTAAAGGTTGGCTCGCATTTTGTAAATGCTGAGACAGGGGAGCACTCTTGATGGACTAGCAAACAAGGAAGTTAGACTTTGCTATATTCTTGAAAGATAGGAGATCAATGCTGTGGAGGTCTTGGTGAACTAGTTATTTATTGAAATGCAGCTCTTCCACATTATAGGATAGATCTTCTCAAAGACATGAAGATTCAACTTTGCATCTAAGAGAGACATGATAGTGATGTATCACATTGTTTAAGATATTTTCCTGAATCTTCCAATACTCATGCTATAGTAGATACGAGAGGCCACCACCCAGGTGAAAGCTTGCTTATGGCATGACCTTGACTCTTGTATTCAAAAAGTTTGGAGTTGCCTTAGAGGGAGAGACCTCCAGAGTCCTTATACACTTATACACTTATAATGACTAGTCCCTATATCGTACGGGGTATAGAAAGTTTGATGAGAGATGGGTGTAGAGAGACTTTAGCGATAGCAAGTAAGAGCTAAGGTGGGATTCAATGCACCTTAACAAATTTTTGAGAGATAGACTCTTTACAACCAGTAGCAGAGCTACAGTCACCACCTTCAGTAGTTCCACCTTTGACAATATTGTTAAAGACACCATCAAGAGCACCATAGCGGACTCATCCCTCTACTATTAAATTGGATGATGATCGATTGAGAAGGATTGCTAAGATAGTTTTGATAAGACTGAGACCAGATCAGATTGTGATAGCTTCAATGGACTTGGTTGAGATCACCTTCGTAGTTTAAAGAGAGCTAAAAGGATTGAGATTAGAGCTAGCTAGGATAACTGATATGGTGGTAGCTTTAGAGCAGCAGACCAGGCTTGAGGAGAATAGAGATTTTTTAGATTTGGTTAGAGAGGCAATTAGACTCAGGAAAAGAATAAAGATAACAATTGCCCACATCCAAGCTAAGATTAGAGATTTGGATGAAGCTCAAAAAATAGGCATCTTCTCCCTTTGACCACCATGGATCATTTTGTTGAGCAATTGGAGACTCTTGCACTTGTAGCGACAATGGGAGCTCGTAGAGATGCGATTCACCCACTATATTTATATTGAAGCAAAGCTAACCTACCTAGCCTACCTAGCCTAGCTAGCCACCACCTTCTAGCTAGCCCACTTCTAGATCCCCTTTTAGGACTTACACTAGGTTTGATGTTGGTTTTTTTACTCAAGAACTTGGTCCTCTAATAAGACCATGAGTAGAAAAGGACGGAGTCTCATCATCTAAGACCATCTGCCACTATAGATTTGCCCTCAAATGAGGACTAGGTCTAGTGTCTCTACTTATTTAATGGTTGCTCATTGGTGTATCTCACTTATCTTGAGATTTCATAAGATTCAAAAAAAAGAGAAGGAAGTATTCATTAAGTTTTCTCGATAAGATTTTCACAAGCTTCATTGATATTTTCTTTTGATCATTAGGAACTTTTTCTTTATGCTTATAATTGTACTTCTAATTTTCTCCTGAAGCTTTAATTAGGATTGGAATTTGAAAAAAAGTCCCATCAAATCCTTGAATTGGAGTGCATTATTATAAAAGCCCAGAGTAGCTTAAAGAGATGTTTTTGATTGATTTTTACTATGAAAATCTATTGATTTTTAATTGTGAGCCTAGAAAAATAATCAATATATAATATTAGAGAGATTATAGTATAATTTCTAAAAGTGTGCTTGAGAAGTGGATGTAGATATTGAATTTTATGCTAAACCATTATAAAAACTTATATTTACTTGTGCTTTGACTAATCTTTTTTAGAAAAAAATTATTTGCATCTTAGTCTTTTAGATATTATATATTGCTTCTACTACACTATCACTCGATATTGTTTAAAATTTAGTACATATTTATTTTAAAACTTTAAAAAAAATTTAAGTTATCATCCTTCTTATATTGCCTATATAGACAACAAATTTAATATAAAAGATCCATTTGAATACTTGTAATGATGGCTATTTATTGAACTAATAACGGATATCATTATTAATCATAAAGCATAATTTATTGGGCTTGATATAAAAAGAGGATTGAGAAGTTTAAAATGAAATATAGGTATAAAGTATAATATGCAAAAACAATGGTCAAAAATAGAGATAATGGCGCTATATATTATAAACAATTTTTATGACACGTAGCAGAAGGGGCCCGAGACCGTTATAACGGCCCTTGTTTCTACGTCGAAGGCCCAGTCCGGTCGGCCCAGTCCGGTCTAGACCGGTCCAGGTCCTGTCGTCCGTGCTGCACTATATAAACCCCCTATCTCTCGCTCCTTCGCCCTCGCTCGTCATCTCAACGCAATCTCGCTCGCGGTTGTCTCCTGCTCTCTCCTTCCAGGAGAGAAGGGAGTCCAGAGTGCGGCGTATTATCGTCGGCCGGCGCCGGCGGAGGCGGAGGAGCTTTTTGGAACGGACCGGTGGAGATGGATCCGGACGCGCTGGCGAAGGCGTTCGTGGAGCACTACTACCGGACGTTTGACACGAACCGTGCGGGACTGGGGAACCTCTACCAGGAGGGCTCGATGCTGACCTTCGAAGGGGCGAAGACGCTAGGGGCTCAGGCCATCGTTGCCAAGCTCACCGGCCTACCCTTCCAGCAGTGCCAGCACAACGTCAGCACTGTCGACTGCCAGCCCTCCGGCCCCGCCGGCGGCATGCTCGTCTTCGTCAGTGGCTCCCTCCAGCTCCCCGGAGAGCAGCACCCTCTCAAGTTCAGCCAGGTACATACCCCTCCCCCTCCTCTTCCACTTTGATCAACACAGCATCTTTCTTGATCTAGGGTTTGCTATCTTGATCCGATTGCTGGTTTGATCTGTTCGGTTTGGTTTGGCATGAAGAATCCAGGGTTTGGTTTGTTTGCGATCTGGTTCTTAGGATCTATGGCTTTTGTGACCTGATCTAGGTTTTTATGCACTTGTGATTTTTATTTGTAAAATTATGTTATCACTAGCAGTGGTTATCGATATGTGATCTTTTTGTTTGTTGAAATTGATGGGTGCTCTGATTTGTAAAATTGGTCTGGTGATCTTGGTGGTTTGGGAATGAAGTCTTGTGTTTGTAACTAAATGGATGTTATCTCTTTTAGCTTTATGATCTGCTGTTGCTTACGGTTTTCCATTATGCATTCTGTGAATTTTCATAGTTAATTGTCAGTGAATTTATATATGAATATCAATGGTTAACATGTGTGTAGATTTCTCCGAGCAACAGAAAAATGTTAATTGTAGATAAAATGGACTATATCAAGATTGGGTGTAAAATATCATGATCAGAACAGTTTTGATGACGCATGTTCTTTTTGCTGGCTTATATATTATTTTCACGCATAGATAATTGTGCTGTTACCTAATGAATGGTTCTCTTATGCAAGGCACCTGTAGGAATCAAATGATGCTCAGCATTTTTCTTTTCTTTTTTTTTTTAAAAAAAATTAGTGAATAGAATCAATTAAGTAGATGCAACAGTATGCAACTGTGAGGATGCTTCCTTGCATCAAGGTGGTATGTGAGATGGCTTAGGTGGTGAAATATATTGGTTTTAGCCTTGCTTATGGACATTGTTAGACTGCTGCTGAATATCTGACTTTTATCCACCTTACACTGAATTGAGGAGGAGCGAAAGGTTAACTGCATTCATAAAAAAATGCTTTACTTGAAGCCTTGTTGTTTACACTTAAGATTCTATACTATGCTGCAAATGATTTATAGTATGTTGTATGTGGAGGAATCTAACATGATGTTCTATGAGTGATATGAGATCCATTAACTTGTATGTATATCAATCACATATGCATGTTATTAGATAGGATGTTGGCACATGCATGATCTTCTCTATTTTTATCCTGAGCATGGCAAATGTTATGAAATTCTATGTTATTAATATATTTTCAAAATTATGTGCTAGGAATATTGGATGTATAACAATTAATGAAACAGCTATCTACAGCATGAGCCCTGGGGTTAATGTTCACATATAACATGGCTTATGAGAGTGGGAATGGTGCTTCAGATGAGGCTGGTTCGCTGACTTGAGCTTTGCAGAATGATTATAAGATGGATGAAGTAGCATAAGGTTTATTTCTTTAAGGTGTCATGGTGTCTCATATATGCAGAATGAGTCATATCATGCATTTTATTCAATAGGAAAAATGACAAGGCGAGGAAGAAATCATGTTGAAAGATAGTTGCCTAGGGCTGGGCCCAAGAGGTTAAGATAGTGTAGGATTTTGTCTATGAGGCAGTGAAATGTAGCATTCTGGTTTTATCGGTTTTTGCAGTAAATAGGATTTGTATGAAATCATCTGTTATAGCACCAAAATATGGAGAAACAAGGAAAGAGAAATAGGATAGGAAAGGAAGAGTATGACAGCAATAGATGGGCGGGGAGGCATAATAAGAAAAGGAGGTCAGGAAGAAGGAGACACGAAGTCTATCTGTAACAGGCATGGTTAAGAAGCAAAATAATGGTACAAAGTTTTCCATGATCTGGACAGTCTTGCCTTCTCTGAACTGAACCTAAATAGTAGACATTAATGAGAGAGAAAGCAATTGGCATGTGTAGATTGCTCTTAACCTCAATCTTGCTGATGCTACATTGAAGAAAGGAAAGAAGGGCAAGTCTGACTGGTCACTTCTAGCTTGAAGTAGAAGAAAAGATAGATGGACCGAGGGGGTTCTCATGTGAAAGAAGAACGGAAAGGATTAGAGAAAGCTGCTAAGGGAGAATTAGAGAATATTGTTTTTATTTTGAAAATGAATTTGAAGAAACCCAAGGGGCTGGGATTGTTTATGTTCAGAGTCTCAGAGATGTGTACATTTCCTTTTCATGTTTCCATTTCTTCTTCTTCTTCTCCTGGGACAGCTTCTTCATATCGGTGTATCTCTTTATTTCTTCATTTTCATCTATTTATAGTTCTTGGTAAATGTTTTTTGTTTGAGAGTATATTAGACCATGACATTTGCTTAAAAAATGCTGAACACCTCTTTGTTATATTTTATTATTCTTGAACTATTTAACTCCTATCCTTTGATTTTTCGTTTGTTTTTGTTGAGAAGTTTCATTAAGTTGTAAGAAGAAAGCTTTGTTATCATGTGTCATAAAACTATAGTATAAAACTAAAATATAAAATTCAACTACAGTCAAATGAGGGATAAAATAGATGAATGACAATTTGATCATGTATGGGTCACTAAGTGAAATATTGCTCATTTTAATCTTCTTTAAGTCTTTCCCAATTCCCAAATATCTTGAATTCTTGATACCTATCAAGAATCTTCATAAGCAGGGCTATCTTTATTGCATGCCTCTTTAAAATGAGTCCTTACTAAAGTTTTTATTAATTTTTTTTTTCTTTTTCATTTTAACCTGGTTAGCATGTTTGTGTGTGTGTATCATATTCTTGTTACTGCCCTTCCTTGAGAAAAGCCTTGGCTCTGCCACTGATAGGGAGGCAAACCAGGTCGTTTTCAAAAATCTAGGCCAATGGATAATATCATGGTGAATCCTCTTAAAAAATAAACCACATGCTTAATCAAGACCTGCTATTTTTCTGTCTTTGTTTTTATGTTGTTATATTCTCATGTTTTTTGGCTTGCTTTTCTGGAGATATGGTGATAAAAGAAAGAATCAATATTTAATTTGATACTAATTAAGTGATTTAGACATATTAATCCCCCTTTCTTAGCCCATTTCTATAACTTACCCTGCTGCTGTAGAAAGATATCTAGAACCCCTCTTTTGGTGAATGAGGTCAAAATAATCCTTGTCATCCAACCACTGAATCGCTTGTTTCTGGTAAAAACTAGATGGCAAGTTAGTGCTACACCTGTTCAACCATCAATTTTGGGAGACATGGAACAGTCTATGTGAGATCAAATATAATCCCTTTCCTTTGTTGTGATTGACAACTTTCAAATTAATGGTAATGTATCTGGAACTTACTGTCATTTCTGATTTTTATTGATTGTGTTAGTTGATAATAAATAGGATGTAGTAATGCTATTTGCTTATTGGCCTTGCTTTATGCATGTTGCTTTCCATCATTTCAAGAGAATATTTTATTTTTTGTGCTTATCTATATGATCATGATAGCTAATCAAAAGTGATGCTTGGTTTCTTTCTTCCATAGATGTTTCATTTGATTCCAACACCTCAGGGAAGCTTCTATGTGCTGAATGACATATTCCGGTTGAACTATGCTTGAGGAGTCTCAGAGCTGCTGGTTGTCGTAGGAATGCGTGGAGATAAAAATGTTTTCTGTTATGGGTTCTCTATTGACCGAGGGTAGTTGTTTTCTTATTTGGCTGTCTATTTCGCTTTCTAGTTGAATGGATGGTTTGAAAAGCAATGTTAAAACCTGTCATGGATTTACAGAAATGAGAACATGATCATTTCTATATATTATTTCCTCCTGTTTGAGGGGTGCACGTTTTGTTGCTTTTATTAGTAGATTAACTATGAAATGGCTGGTCTGGAAGGTGGTTACCCAGATTTTGCAAAAAGTTATGTGCTACTACCATGGTATGGTGCAATGGTGGTTTTTCCTATTTGAGGCGATCTTATTGGAAGATCTACAATATCCATTGGAATCTGGTAGGCTGTGGCTCTATAAAGGAAGAAAGCTTACCACATAAGTCTGGCTGTGGAATCTCTTCATGTTGCTCTTAGAGATCCATCATGCCTCATGGGGTTCAGTGTTTTATAAGCTGAACCGTGAGTATTTTGGTTTTCCATGCATAAGAGTGTAACACATTTTGAGAACATAGACTTATGATTTTGGAAGCATAAGCAGAGCTAAGAGATGTTTAGCTGACTTATTATCTCGGGCCCTTTTATTTTTCTCTTTGGAAGAATCCCTGGAGCCATCTTGGCTTCTGCCTGTGCTTCTCGAGGGAATCATCAATGGTCTGCAGAAGTGTGTTGTTAACAAATTTATCGTGGAATTCATTGTTTGTCAATCAGTTGATGCTGAAACAAATATTACAGCTCTAAGCGATATTGGTCTGCGAGTCCTAATGTCCTTTTATTGACAGTTTGTTTTGATGATGAAGTATTGCAGTCTGAAATTTGTTTATACAGGATACTTTTGCAATATCATCTCAACACCATATGATAGTAACAAAGAGGCAATGCTTGTTTTGCTCTCTCTCTTAGATTATAGTCATTTGATCTTTTCTTATTTTTTTTGGTTGCAAATACCAAATTTATTGTGGAATTGTTGGATTGTCAATCAATCAATGCTGAAACAGACTTTACAGTTCCGGGTGATTTCCTCACCTGCTGCATGTCAATGTTTTTTCTCCTGCACTTGAGGAATAACATCTTCAGTGGTGATATTGGTCTGCGAGTCCTTTTGACTGATAGAATTTGTTTTGATGATGAAGTATTATAATTTGAAATTTATTCGATCCATACGGTTGATACTTTTGCAACGCCATCTCAACTCCATATGATAGTGGTAAAGAGGCAATGGCTGTTTTAATTTGTTCTCTTAGATTATAGTCATTAGATCTCCAATTTTTTTTTTTTTTTCACAAATTCATTTTTCCATTATTGTACAGAATGATGAAGTGCTGGGAAGATGAAAGAAAATGAGAACTCTGGAAACTAGTTGATGATGCCGCTTTTCTGATATGCGCTACAGCTAAAAGACCAGCAAGGTGGGATAATTTCAGACCATGAAGTAGTACTGCGACAATGTGGTTGGTCCTCCTCGCTGAAACAATGGAGTGAAATAGTGTTCGGATCTGCTGGATATAGCCAAATAATAATTTTCAGAGCCTCATACTCCCTCCCAAAGGGATCCGCAGAAATCCTGAGCATGACTTACCGGAGTTGCATATTGAGTCGGATGAGACATGGATAAGTAATTCAGGTTCTCATGGACCTGATAACTTGAACTGACATTACTACCATGGATGGTCCTTGGATGAATACAATCATAACTCTATTCTCTCCTGGCTAGTGTACAGTGCTTAATAACTCATCTAACCATTGGTTGTGGAGTGTAGTTCGGCATTGAATAAGCTACCGTGTCACTGACTCATCATCAAGTCATTAATGTTACTGTTTGACCAATTCTCACAAGCTGATTGGGGTCCATTGTGAGACCTAAGGTATTGGCTCCTGATCTTTAAGCATTGTACACTATCAAAGTTTAATGTGTGATAATAATTCTGTTTATGAATCTATGACATTGTAACCTGCACTAAGTGTCACGGTATTATTCTTTAGCTCAATTTGAAGTCTGGAATTATAATGAAATGACCAGACGGCACTGCAAGGGCATTCTTTTTAAAGCAAAAGGTTCTACCTTAGTACAAGTCTGGAAGCAAGTAATTTTCATGATTTCATATAAATCGCACATGCCATCTTTGATATGCATTTCGATACCAATACACAAAAAGTCAAGTACTCTCAACATGACAATAACCCTTAATGCTTTTTCTAGTTTTCATCTTTCTAGAATTATAATCCTTCGATGCTCCAATGAAACCAGAAAATTTTTGTTATTGAACAATATATTCACAATTGTTAAATGATTAAGGAAAATCTTGACTGATTAAGAGTAAGTAGCACTTCTCAATGCATGACTAATATGACTGTTATGAAATCAGTATATCTCAGAAGGTTAGATGCACAATAAACAAAGGGGCAGATTAACATGGACATCAATTGTGAGTTTTAGAAGATTGCTCATCTTATTAATGCAAATAGGCAGTGGGATGAAGATATTTTTGTTTAGTTTTTTACCTCCTGATTTATCAGAAACTGTCAAATTAATTCCCATACCCCAAGAACATTGGCAGGATCAATTATGTTGGGGGTCTAATAGATTGCAAAGGATTAAATTGTCTGATATGAGGCACTATATTTATCATTCACAACATGTTTTTATTAGTTCATATTTCCGGAATGTTTGGAAGCTTGGTCTGTCGATACTAGTTAAAACCTTTTAGTGGTGGCTTTTGTGAAGAAGACTTCCATGCAAAGACATTCTATGTAGAAAATATATTTTTTCCGCAACAGGACTGCAATCTTTATGAGAATATTGTCAAGGACTGTAATCATGCCTTGCTTACATGTCCTGTTGTGGATGGAGTGTGCCAATTTGGCAAGTGGGATAGCCTATTCTCATGAGCTAGAGGATTTGGAGCAAGCTATTTTTGAATTCTAATTGCCCAGCATTGTCACTGATATGTTGGCTTGTATAACTTGGTCTATTTTGAGAGCTCAAAATTATCAGGTCTTTCAGCATTTTCTTACTCCTACTGCTCAAATTATAAAGAGAGTACAGTATATAATTCCTTCTTCTGCTTTATCTCTATCAATTTTTTTTGGGATTTTGAACTAACTATTGTACAGGAAGATATAAACTTAGCACTGTGGAAGCAAAAACAATTCAAATTAGTCTGTTGGCTTCACCCTTAATAGGAGTTCTTAAACTAAATTTTGTTGCTTTGGTTACTAATGATAGTATTGCCGCCGCCTTCATTATTCGGGATTATCAAGATTGTCTGCTGAGAGTTAGTAGAAAAAAAACAGCCCCTTCTTTTCTATTACTGGGCTCTTCGCTATTTGGATGGGAATTGAGGGTGATTCTATCACTATCATTCACCGACTCACAAGGTATAATGGTGCTATTTCCTTTCATCCGTTACTCTAAGATTTGCTATCTCAAATTGATCATGTACTATCTGTCCATGGCTAGGCTAACCCATGTACTATCCGTCCGTGGCTCAGCTATTTCATGTACTATCCATCTGTGGCTCGGCTGTTCCACGTATTGTCAGTCCATGGCTTGCTGTCCCACGTACTATCCGTCCGTGACTGGCTATTCCATGTACTATCCATCCGTAGCTCAGCTATCTCATATATTATCAGCCCATGGCTTGACTATTCTTTGTGTGGCATGGCTAGTCCAAAATATTCTTTCTTAATTATCAATTTAACTAAATCTCAATATAATTATCAAACCATATTTAATTCAAGATTTTCCAAACCAATATCATGTTCCAAAGTATCTAAACATAATTTATGAAATATGATAGTATCAAGTTGGCAAATACAAATATCCATTATCAAAATATAAACAGTGCATAAATACTAACACATGTCATGCTTATGATCATGAATAAAACTATGCAGTATAAAGTATATATATAAATTAGTGATCATGTATAAAAATCCTAACCTCACTAGAGATAAACTAAATACTCATGATATCAATCCGTACCTGGAACTCGCTTAACATCCTTCTGCTCAGAAGACAACCTTCCTATAATAACAAATTTTAATATTAATAAATGATCTTATAGAAATTATAAATTCAATACTTTCTATCCTATCAGTAGTCCATCCACTGATACCCTTACTTCATAAATTTTTAGAGAGAAATTTTTTGATCTTTCCCTTCAATATTTATATATTTATCTCCCTTTTTTCTCTCCTCTTTCTCTCTCTTCTTTATTCTCTCTTCTCTTCTTCTCTATCCTCTTTCTCTCTCTTTCTTCTCTATCTTCTTCTCCTCTTTCTCCTCTTCCATCTCTTCTTCCTTTTTCTTTTCTTTTCTTTTCTCTTTCTCTTTTTCTTTTTTTCTTCTCTTTTCTTCTTCTTTTTTCTTCTCTTCTCTTTTATTTTCTTCTCCTCTCTTCTTCTTTTCTTTTCTCCTCCTCTCATCTTCTTCTCTTTTCTTCCCCTCCTCTCTTCTTTTGCTTGGCCAAATAGGGGAGATCCTTCCCTTCCCTCCTCCCTCCCATTCATGGTGGGGGGAGGTCCCCGGGTTAGCCACCGGTAGTGGCTCTGATGACAGGGAGACTACTCTGGTGGCTGCCCCATCACTGGTGGTCGACAGATCGAAAGGAAAAGAAAAGGAGCCAAACCAGTGAAGGCCCTATTCGGACCTTGACCTGATGCTTCACTGGCAAAAATCCCTTGGCAACCCCTCCGGATGACAGGAACGAAGATGGGCGAGCTTACCTTGGTTTTGGTGAAGTCCCCTGGCTGACCGTTGGAGACTCCCAAAGATTTGTCATCGAAATCACTTGCAAATTGAGCCACCAGTGGTAGGTAGGTTGGAGTGGGATGAATAGAGGGGGAAAGGGGTCTTTTATAGCTTAGGATACTAGGATTTTGGCTACCCCTCCTTCCTTCTTTCCAACGGAGTCAGAGGAGAGGAAGACTCCCGATGGGAGTCTTCCTTCCCTTTCGCTCCCTTTTCTTTTTTTTTTCATTTTCAGGTATTATATTCTTCTTTCTTTAAAATAATTGTCCTCGAAATTAATGTACCTAAAGTTCGAAGAGTTATGGATACCTGTCTCTTATTTCTACTTTAAGCTCATGGTAGCCTCTCTCTCATTATGTTGCTCCATTGTACCTTCACATATGGTATAGCCCGATATCGTAACACTTGGTCTTTGTTGTTGATGATCCATATGGGAACCTCATCATAGGTTAAATTCTCATGAAACTACAATGGCCTGTACTCTACTACATGGCTGGGATCTAGAATATACCTTCGTAGCATTGATATATGAAATACATTATGTACACTTAATAAGGCTGGTGGCAATGCTAGTCGATAAGCTATATCCTTGATTTTATCCAAAATTTCAAACGGGCCCACATATCTCAGACTCAATTTGCCTTGCACTCCAAACCTCATCATGCCTTTACTGGGAGAAACTCTTAGAAAAATATGGTCGCCTACTTGAAATTCCAGCTCTCTTCTCTAGTCAGCATAGCTTTTCTGCCTGCTCTAAGCTATATGTAACCGTTCTCTGGTCACTTGCACCTTGTTTACTATTTGTTATACTATATCTAGATCCAATAATGTTGTCCAGAAATGGAGCCCAAGAGGGGAGGTGAATTGGGTCTTTTAAAATTTAAAACAATAATGTGAAGGTCTAGTGGTATTTGTGAGTAATAAATTCAATGCTCAAGATTAAATGCAGTGGAAAGCAGTAAATCAAATGTAATAAACAAAGAGCAAGAGGGAAAGAAGACTATCATACACAAACATAATATTTATAGTGGTTCGGTGCAAACCTAGCACTTACATCCACTCCCCAAGCTACCCTTGGGAATTTCACTATATCCAATCAAGATTACAGCTAACTTGTTTTTCAAAATGCTCACAAGTCAAAACCTATGTTGGTTTTGTCACCTAGGCTCACCAACAACCTTTTACACTTGTTTTGTCTTCGGGCTCACAAGTTAACCCTAGTTGATTTTATCCTTTTGGCTTACCAACAAACCACAACAACCTTCTTTCAAGACACCCTTGAAAGCAAGGTCAAATCACAAGACAAAATCAGATATATAATTTCAAAAATAAGACAAACTTTTTTCAAGAGTAGAATGGAAGCTTTGAAGCTCAAGTTGATGTTTTGTCTTGTCTCTTCCTTGGAATGTCCCTCAAACTCTTCTTTTGGAATGATGTAAGGATGAGCTTGTAGGATTTTTCAGGGAATCAAACTATAAATGGCTCTTGATGTAAAGTTCTTGAGAGAATATTGGCTTTTTGGCTTTCAATGGATTTCAATACACTTCAATGCCTTTAGAATGAAGTTGGTGGAGGTTAAATACAACAAGAAACTTCCAAAAATGGTTTGTGACTGTTGGAGCCTCGAATCTAGCCGTTTGGAGCTTGAAAAGTGAGTTCTGCAAGTTAGAAAAATAGATCCGTTAGGGCTATCAGGCTTCAAGTGTCGACACTTGGCTCACAGGTGTCAACACTTGGCTGTCAGGTGTCGACACTTGATTTCTAGGTGTCGACACTTGAACTTTCAAGTGTCGATACTTGATGCACAGGTGTCGATACTTGACACAAAAATCCTCCATTGATAAAGTTCTGTATTTTCAAAAATCTCAGGCCTTGAGTCGATACTTGGAATCCTAAGTGTCGACACTTGAAATGGAGGTATCGACACTTGAGTTCTGGGTGTCGACACTTGGCATGCCAAGGGTTTTTATGCATGCCAAATGCTTAAGTGCCGACACTTGACTTCTCAGGTATCGACACTTGATACAGAAAAATTCATAATCAAGTGCAATTTGAGCCAAAAACATAAATATTGATTTTGAAACTTAAATAGAACATAAACAAATAACAATTGAACATGTAAAAGCCCTTTTTCCATGAAGAGGATGTCTAGAATTGCAAAAAATACTCCATGCCACGGCGTGCCATGATACATAAGCTTTTGAGATTTTGAGGTGCTTTTCTTCCTGAAAACTCATAGCTTGAAATACACATTAGTATACAATATGCATTCAATGTTTTGTTAGTCATCAAAATCACTGGGTGGAGCCAACATTCTTCCCCTTTTTGATGATGACAAAACCTTGAGTAAACAGCATTAATTTTCAAATTTCAACTATGACAATTCATGAATATGATTGTAAGTTCATATGAGCCATAATTTTCATAGTTAGGAAGAATCAATCTCCCCCTCAATTAGATAATTCTAATTAGAACAACCAATATGTTATTTTAGGATATCAAATCAGATCAAATTAGATCAAATTGGAAAATTTTTAAACACAAACAATACCAAAAATTTTCAAACACAAACAATACCATACTCCCAAACAATCATATTCCCATACAATCTATACCATACTCCCCCTTTTTGTCAATCATTAGAAAGGGGAATAACCTCCCCCTCAAAACGAGCATGGAGACAAAAAGTGGTAGAGTATCAGATTTGACAGGTATCAGAGCCAAAAAGATCCAAATAGAGTATCAGAGCCAAAGAAAGTAAATGTAACCAATCAAGCAATCATAGTGAATCACAATGTATAAACATCAAACTGAAATGTATATATATATATGATAAGTGGAGTTTTCAGTACAAAATTTGCTGACTCATCAGCAAAACTGAAACATACAAAATATATCAAGAGTCATATATCAGAAGTAACATGAAACATAAAGATCGTACAACAGAATAGACATCTGTGAGGCTAATCCTCATCAGATGGAATCTCAAAGGAAATAGGACCTGTAACCCTAGTCCTACGAGCTAGACTACTAGGAGTCTTCAGGATACCACGGCTCCTAGTTCTAGTGGATGGCCCAAAACGAGGTGCAACTCTAGAGGCTCTAGAAGAGGGAGGGGGTAGAGTCTCAATGGGGGTAACAAAGACTGGATCAGTGGTAGCTGGGGTGCCAGTAGCATCAGCTGGAGGAACATCAGGGGACTGTAGCTCTCGACTGACAACCTCATAACCGTCAGCACCATCATCACTGTCACTACCGTCATCAAGAACATCTGTAGCTCTATCCTCCATCCCATCAGTGCGATCACCATCCTCCATAGTATCATCATGGTCATCTTGGTGGTCGTCGCCATCATCATCATCACCATCAGGAGGATCAGCAGGAGCAACAAGAGGAAGCAGGGGTCTAAGCAAACCCTTAATGCGAGCAAATCCTGCCTCCACTGTCTGACGAATCTTAGCATGCTCAACAGCTGTATGAGCTCTAAGGCTCTCTATCTCAATCCGTAGCTGAGTCATCCTAACTCCCAGACTGATGAGCTCACCTCTAACCTCTACAAACTGCTCACGCGAATACTCCTCAAAGTGTAATCCAGTAGATGCTGGAGGAGCTGCTGAAGGTGTGGCAGAAGTTGTCATAGGCTCGGTCTCGAAGCATGAGCTGCCTGAACAGGAGGACTGACCGGCCCTGATGGCCTTGCCTCTACCTAACATAACTCATCCTCCTCATCTGGCTCCTGGCCAGACTCCCTCCAGACCCATCTACCACCAACCACTCTATAGCCCATACGATGGAGTGACCTCTCATCATAAACATCCATGTGTAAGATCTCCTTGGGGATCTCCCCCTCCAAGGATACTCCACAAGCTCTGAAGAGTCAGGTCAGTCCCATACCATAGGGCAGACAATGACGACGCTGGCTGGCTGCATCTCTCATCTGTATCAACATCATAGAAGGAATGTCCACCTGGGTCCTCTGTGTCAAGCAAACTATGAGCATCAGCTCCCTCTCTGTGATAAAATCAAAGCGCCCCATCTTCGGCAGTAGAATCCGGGCCGTGATATGATGAAGGAGCCACATCTCCACCGACAGCTGATTCGCGGTGACTACTGTCACACCGCGAACATCCTCGCGCTCTAAAATACAATGGTAGGCGGCCTCCCTGTCCTTCACAGAGAAAATGTTAATGCCTCGATGTGGAATCTCCCAAACTCTGCTCAAGAGCTCCTCGGTCAGAAGAATCTCCGCACCCCGCACAGAAGTCCTCCATGTCAAATGCCGGCAATCCAAAGCTCCATAAAACTCCCGTACTAAGTAGGGGTAATACCTCTCCTACATAGTACAGAAGGGCACCAATCCCGCATCGGAAGGGTCTGACGGATCTGAAAGTGCTGTCTATCAAAAAACTCTAGGTCCACTCGTCGACCAGAGGCAACAGCCTTCCCTGCCATCCTCTCTGTAGGGGAACCAAGCGCAACTGAGCTACTCGACTCACCAGTGTCATGTCTAGTCTTCATCCTCCTCTCAGATCTCTGACTAGGTCTCCTAACTGCTAATCTCTTTCTTGGACCCATGTCAAACAAGCTGAATAGGAAAGAAGGAAGATATGTTCAATCAAACTTAGAACAATAGGACTGGCTATAGGTTGAGCTAAGGAGAATTTCATTTCTTAAGAGGTGCTAAGACAAGTTTTGAAAACTAGGATTAAAACAATTTTGGGTTGTAAAATATCCTTAAAAAAATTTTTAGGAAATCTACCAATAGTTTGAAAGTGGGAATTTTACAAACTATATTTTGATTAAATGACATTACCCCGTATAAATAAATATAGAAAATATTTTTGGTTGTTAAAATATATTTAAACTTTTGTAAAATACATTTTGTAAGGCTAAAATACCAAAACACATGGAATTTGGGTTTAAATCAATTAGGGTTTTAGCAAAGTGGTGAAAATGTCGCAAAAACATCATGAATAGTTTTTCAAAACTATGATAAAACAATAAATGAATTTAGAACACTAGATTTTAGATGAAAATCCAAATTTTTCCAGCCAAAATCAATCAAACAATGTTTTTCTAAAAAAATGATGGAATAAGAGTGAAAACGGCCAAAAAACCATGGGAAATCCAAGAAAAATGCCATTAAACCACCATTCCTCCAAATGGAGTTTTAGAAATCCAGCAAAACTCATGAAAATCTGGTTAAAATCCCCAAAAATAGTTGGAAAATCCCTATTCTAGGTTACACGGTTTGACGGTAACAAAAAGAAAATGAAAATAAGAGAAATAAAATGGAAATAAAATGAAATTAAAGGAGGGAATACCTGATATGTGATGGGGTAAACGGGAAAAGGGAGGATTTGGAGTGTAGGGGACCACTGTTGCTTGAGAGTGACGGGGGGAAAGAAAAAACAAAACCCTCGGTCCGCTGTTTTAAAAACAGATTTTTTTTGCAAGTGTCGACACTTAGGATTTGTCAAGTGTCGACACTTGGTCAGGTGTCGACACTTGACAAAATCCAAGTATCGACACTTGGCCAAGAAAATCCCAAAAAAAAATCGAAAAAATCTTCAAAAATTTAAGAAAGTATTTAAAAGCTTTTGGGACTAAAAGCAAGTATTTTTTGAGTAAGATACCTTGGTTAAGATGAAGTTTATGAGAGTTCTAGGAGAATGGGTCAATAACACCTAATTCTCTTCTAATCAGACAGAATCTTTCTTCACTCAATGGTTTGGTAAATACATCAGCTAATTGATCATCAGTACACTCAAATTCAAGTATAACATTAGAGTTTTGTACATGATCTCTTATGAAATGATGTCTTATTTCAATGTGTTTATTTCTTGAATGTTGCACAAGATTCTTAGTTAGATTGATTGCACTAGTATTGTCACATCTTATGAGTGTCTTAATTAGTTTAATGCCAAAATCTTCGAGTTGTTGTTTGATCCAAAGGATTTGAGCACAACAGCTTCTAGTTGCTATATATTCGGCTTCCGCCGTAGATAGAGCAACTGAATTCTGTTTCTTGCTCTCCAAGATATCAAATTTACTCCAAGAAACTAACAGGTTCTACTAGTACTTTTACGATCAAGTTTACACCCAGCAAAGTCAGCATCAGAATAAGCAATCAATTCAAATGAAGAATCTCTAGAGTACCACAAACTAATTTTAATTGTGCCAGATAGATATCTAAGTATGCGTTTAACAACCAAAAGATGAGACTCTTTAGGATTAGACTGATATATAGTATACATATAAACGCTAAACATGATATCTAGCCTACTGGCAGTAAAATATAGCAATGAACCGATCATGCCACGATATAATTTTTGGTTAATAGATTTACCTGATTCATCCTTGTCAAGTCTACAAGTAGAGCTCATAGGGGTACCTAATGGCTTGGTGTTCTCCATCCCAAACTTCTTGAGTATTTCTTTTGTGTACTTCGCTTGGTTAATGAAGATCCCCTCTTTGGTTTGCTTTATTTGGAGTTAGAAAAAGAAATTTAGTTCTCCCATCATGCTTATCTCGAACTCATGCTGCATTAACTTTGCAAATTCTTGACAAAGAGATTCGTTAGTAGCACCAAATATGATATCATCTACATAGATTTGTACTATTAAGAGATCATCATTCTTTTTCTTCAAAAACAAAGTTTTGTCTACATTACCTCTAGCAAAATCATTTTTGAACAAGAAGGAACTTAAACGATCATACCAAGCTCTAGGAGCTTGTTTCAAACCATACAAAGCTTTATGAAGTTTGTAAACATGATTTGGAAATTCAGGATTTTCAAAACCAGGAGGTTGTTCAACATAAACCTCTTCTTCAATAAAATCATTTAAAAAGGCACTTTTAACATCCATTTGAAATAATTTAAAATTCATAAAGCAAGCAAAAGCCAACAATAGCCTAATTGCCTCAAGTCTAGCCACAGGAGCAAAGGTTTCATCAAAATCTATCCCTTCATCCTGATTGTATCCTTTGGCAACTAGTCTAGCCTTATTTATAGTAACAACACTATTTTTATCAAGTTTGTTTCGGAAAACCCATTTTGTGCCAATAATTGAAATATTTGAAGGCCTATCTACTAATGTCCAAACATTGTTTCTTTTGAATTAGTTAAGTTCATATTGCATAGCATTTATCCAATTATTATCACATTCAGCTTCCTCAATAGTTTTAGGTTCAATTTGATAAACAAAAGCTAAATAATCACAGATATTTTTAAGGAATGATCGAGTACTTACACCTTTAGATGGATCACCAATAATTAGTTCTTTTGGGTGTCCATGAGCATACCTCCATTCTTTCGGTAGTGGATCAACTGTTGATGTGTTTTCATCACCTTGTGCTTGATCTCCTTCAGTGTTTTGATCATCTTCTTGTTCCTTGGTAGGCTCTTCATTGTTGTTTACACTTTCAGTTTTCTTGGTACCTGTTTCATCAGAAAGCACATCTTCTTTTCTCGAAGATTTCTGATCAGATTCATCAAATACCACATGTATGGATTCTTCAATAACAAGTGTTCTTCTGTTGAAGACCCTGTATGCCTTACTAGATATGGAGTAGCCTAGAAAGACTCCCTCATCTGATTTGGTATCAAATTTGCTCAAATTATCCTTACCATTATTTAAAATGAAACAACGGCATCCAAAATCATGAAAATAACAAATTTTCTACCCTTCCAAAGCTCATAAGGTGTTTTCTTTAAAATCGGTCGGATCAAAACTCGATTTAAAACATATCATGCATTATTTATGGCTTCCACCCAAACATATCTAGGTAAGTCATTTTCACAAAGCATGGTGCATGCCATTTCTTCAAGAGTTCTATTTTTCCTTTCTACCACTCCATTTTGTTGAGGTATTCTAGGTGCAGAAAAATTATGATGAATGCCATTTTCAATATAAAATTTATCAAAATCAGCATTTTCAAATTTGGTTCCATGATCACTTCTCAAAGATACGATTGAAATATCTTTTTCATTTGAAACTCGTTTATGAAATCTAATGAATTCAGAAAACGTTTCATCTTTATGTGCTAAAAATATGACCCATGTAAATCGTGAGAAATCATCTACAATAACTAGACCGTACTTCTTACATCCAAAACTAAATGTTCTAGTTGACCCAAAGAGGTCCATGTGAAGCAACTCTAAGGGTCTAGATGTAGAGATTACTCCTTTTGGTTTGAAAGAGGATTTGGTTTATTTTCCAAGTTGACATGCACTGCAAATCTTATCTTTTTCAAAACTGAGTTTAGCCAAATCCTTTATCAAATTCTTTTTGCTAAGTTTTGAAATCAAATGCATATTTTCATGTCCTAGTCTACGATGCCAAAGCCAACTAGTTTCATTGATCTTGGCTTCCATAGCCACTAGGCATTGACCATTTCGAATCGGAAGATCATCAAGATCAACCATATAAATATTGCCATGCCTATGGCTAATGAACTTGATGCCATTGTCATCTAAACTAGAAACAATGCACATAGAAGATTTAAAAACAACTTTAAAATCCTTGTCACAAAACTGACAATACTAAGTAAGTTATGTTTCAAACCATCAACATATAAAACATTATCAATGTAAGAAGAGGGGGTGATATGGACTTTACCAATACCAATAATTTTGCCCTTTCCATTATCACCAAAAGTCACATTGCCACCATTTTGATATTCGAGCGATGAGAACTGCTCCATATCTCCTGTCATATGCATTGAGCAACCGCTATCAAGGTACCACATTCTTTTCTTGTTGGTTGCAAGGCATACCTGCAATAAAGATCAAGTGGAGACTTTAGGTACCCAAGTCATCTTGGGTCCTTTTAGGTTAGTGGCATTGGTTCCTTTTGGAATCCAAACTTTCTTAATATTACTCAATCTTCTTTTGTTGCACATATAATATTTATGCCTTATAGTACCATATGCATAATAAGTAATGGATGAAAATGCAGGCATAGAAAAATTTTTGAAAAGTTTTTGTTTCTTATGAGTTCTAAACCCTAAACCTGCTCTATTAAAAATAGCTCTTTGATTGTTCAAAAGCAAATTTAATTTTTCAGAACTATATGTAAATTTATCTATAAAAGGTTTTAATTTTTCAATTTCTTCTTTATATCTTTTATTTTTATCCAAATTTTTTTGCTTTGTTTTGAAAGATTTTCATTTGAAACTGAAAAACTTTTCTTTTTCAAAACCTCTTTTTCTTTTTTAAGAATTGAAATTTTATCATTTAATTTTCTATTTTGAAGAAGAAGACAGTCATTTTCACTAGAAAACTTTTGATTTGCTTTAGCTAACTCCAAATTTTGCTTTTTCAAATCTTTATGTTTTGACTTTAGTTTTTGAAATTCTATAACTAGTTCATCAAAAACTTCATGAAGTTCATCAAAAGTAAATTCATTCTCTGTTTCAGATTGTACCTCATCATGGTTCGCCATCAGACAGAAGTTTGCCACTTCCTGCTATTCTTCCTCAGAGCTAGAGTCCTCACTGTCACTCCAGGTTGCTATCATAGCTTTCTTTCTCAATTTTCTTCTATTTTTCTTGAGCAAGGGGCAGTCCACCTTAAAATGACCTGGTTTCTTGCATTCAAAACAAGTGGGCTGCTCCTTCTCTTTCTCCTTGTCTTTTTCTTTACTTGGCTCACATTTCAGGGATTTCTTCTTGAAGTTGAACTTTTTCTTCCTCATAAACCTTCTGAATTTTCTTGCCATTAGAGCCGTCTCATCTTCTTCAGAATCATCGCTTGATTCTTCTCTAGCATTGAATTTGAAAGCGATCACTTTCTTCTTTTTATCAACTTCCATATTCTTTTGCTTGAGGGAGAGCTCATAAGTCATTAGTGAGCCCAGCAGTTGTTCAAGTGGAAGAGTGTTGACATCCTTGGCTTCTTCAATAGCTGTTACCTTTGCATCCCAAGAAGCCGATAGAGACCTGAGGAGTTTGTTCATAAGTTCACCATTAGAAACAACTTTTCCTAGGCTTCTTATGCCATTCACAATATTTATGAACCTATTGTACATCTCACTAATAGATTCAGTAGGTTCCATTCTAAACATTTCATAAGTATGAATGAGTATGTTGACCTTAGTTGTTTTCACTTGGTGTGTACCCTCATGGGTAACCCAAGTGTATCCCAAATCTCCTTGGCGGAGAGACAATTAGATATTCTATTAAATTCACTTGGGTCAAGAGAGCAAAACAACAAATCCATAGCCTTAGCATTAAGCTCTATGCTTAATGTCATTCTCATCCCAATCATCTTCTATTTTTGGAGTGAGAATGCCATTAACCAACATAGTAGGCTGATGAGGACCTTTTACAATTATCCTCCACAAATTATAATCAATAGCTTGAATAAAAATGCGCATGCGTGTTTTTCAATACATGTAATTTGTGCCATTGAAGAGTGGGGGACGATTTGAAGCTTGACCTTCAACTACACCCATTCCTATTGGGGCTGCCATGATCTTTTACTCAAGATCTTTGGACCTACAAGAGAGTACCGGCGCTCTGATATCACTTGTTGCCCATAAATGGAGCCCAATAGGGGAGGTGAATTGGGTCTTTTAAAATTTAAAACAGTGATGTGAAGGTCTAGTGGTGTTTGTGAGTAATAAATTCAATGCTTAAGATTAAATGCAGCGGAAAGCAGTAAATCAAATGTAATAAACAAAGAGCAAGAGGGAAAGAAGGCAATCACACACAAACACAATATTTATAATGGTTTGATGCAAACCTAGCACCTACATCCACTCCCCAAGCTACCCTTGGGAATTCTATTATAATCCAATCAAGATTACAGCTGACTTGTTTTTCAAAAGGCTCACAAGTCAAAACCTATGTTGGTTTTGTCACCTAGGCTCACCAACAACCTTTTACACTTGATTTATCTTCGGGCTCACAAGTTAACCCTAGTTGGTTTTATCCCTTTGGCTTACCAACAAACCACAACAACCTTCTTTTAGGACACCCTTGAAAGCAATGTCAAATCACAAGATAAAATCAGATATACAATTTCAAAAATAAGACAAACTCTCTTCAAAAGTAGAATGGAAGCTTTGAAGCTCAAGTTGATGCTTTGTCTTGTCTCCTCCTTGGAATGTCCCTCAAACTCCTCTTTTGGAATGATGTAAGGATGAGCTTGTAGGCTTTTTCAGGGAATCAAACTATAAATGGCTTTTGATGTGATGTTCTTGAGAGAATATTGGCTTTTTGGCTTTCAATGGACTTCAATACACTTCAATGCCTTTAGAATGAAGTTGGTGGAAGTTAAATATAACAAGAAAATTTCAAAAAATGGTTTGTGACCGTTGGAGCCTCGAATCTAGCCGTTTGGAGATTGAAAAGTGAGTTCTGCAAGTCACAAAAATAGATCCGTTAGGACTGTCAGGCTTCAAGTGTCGATACTTGGCTCATCAGGTGTTAATACTTGGCTGTCAGGTGTCGACACTTGATTTCTAGGTGTCGACACTTGAACTTTCAAGTGTCGACACTTGATGCACAGGTGTCGACACTTGACACAAAAACCCTTCATTAGTAAAGTTCTGTATTTTCAAAAATCTCAGGCCTTGAGTCGATACTTGGAATCCTAAGTATCGACACTTGAAATGCAGGTGTCGACACTTGAGTTCTGGGTGTCGACACTTGGCGTGCAAAGGATTTTTCTGCATGCCAAATGCTGAAGTGCCGACACTTGACTTCCCAGGTGTCGACACTTAATACTGAAAAATTCATAATCAAGTGCAATTTGAGCCAAAAACACAAATATTGATATTGAAACTTAAATGGAACATAAACAAATAATAATTGAACTTGTAAAAGCCCTTTTTCCATGAAGCGAATGTCCAGAATTGCGAAAAATACTCCGTGCCATGGCGTGCCATGATACATAAGCTTTTTAGATTTTGAGATGCTTTTCTTCCTAAAAACTCATAACTTGAAATACACATTAGTATACAATATGCACTCAATATTTTGTTAGTCATCAAAATCACTGGGTGGAGCCAACAAATAACTTTCTTTCTCCTACATCATCCTAGCAAATGGGAGATCTACACTTCTTGCCATACAATATTTTAAAAAGTGCCATCTGGATGCTGGGTTGATAACTATTTTTATAGGCAAATTCTATCAATGATAAATGACTGTCCCAAGCACCACCCAAGTCTATGACACAAGCTCTTAGCATTTCTTCCAAAATTTAGATGGTTCATTTTGATTGCCCATTAATTTGGAGGTGAAATATTGTACTGAAACTTAATTTAATTTCAAGAGATTTATGAAGACTCTTCCAAAATTATGAAATAAATTTGCTATCCCGATCCGATATAATAGTAGCCAGAATTCCATGCAATCTCACAATCTATTTTATGTATAAGCTTGCTAATCTTTCCAAAGGGAGGTCGACCCAAAAGGATAAGAAATGGACTGACTTAGTCAGTTGATCTACAACCACCTACACTACATTATTACCCTTGGAGATTTTGAGCAAACCCATCACAAAGCCCATAGTAATATGTTTCTATTTCTACTAAGGGATCATGAGGGATTGTAGCGGTCCGGTAGGCCTTTGATGCTCAGCCTTTATCTGTTGACATACCAGGCATTGAGCCACATACCATGTTATATCATTATTCATACCAAGCCATCAAAAGTTTTTCTTTAAATCTTGGTACATCTTTGTACCTCCTGGGTGCATCGTATAAGCTAAACTATGCTCCTTTTCTAAAATCTTATTCTTTAATTCTAAAATTTTAGGAATACATAATCTGCTACCAAATCTCAAGGTATCATCCGTATATATATAGAATTCAGACTAGGCACCAGACTTTACTTTTCCCTAATCTTCTATAATTCTAAATCCTCTCTTTAAGCTACTTTATTTCTTTCAATCAGGATAGGCTATACCGTAAGATTAGTTAGTTGAATTTCAAATTCATACAATTGTACTTTAACCTTAGATCTCTCCAGATCTAACATGATATGCTTCTGATTAGTAAGTAAAGCTACCGACTTATTTGAAAACTTCATACTTAGAGCATCTGCTATAATGCTTGCCTTTCTTAGATAATAATTGATGGTCAGGTCATAATCCTTTAATAGCTCCAACCATCTTTTTTGTCTCAAGTTTAACTCTTTCTAAGTGAAGATATATTTTAAGCTTGTATGATTCGTGAAAATCTTACAATGGCCACCATATAAATAACGTCTCCGTATTTTTATAGCAAAAACTATAACTGCTAGTTCCAAATCATGGATATGATAGTTTAACTCATATGGCTTCAACTGCGTTGAGGCTATCACCTTCCTGTTTTGCATTAGGATACACCCAAGACCTTTACAAGATGCATCGCTATATATAATGAAATCTCCTATTTTCGTAGGAATAATTAGTCTTTTCAATTCTTGAAAACTTTACTCACATTCATTTGTCCATTCAAATTTCATTCATTTTTGGGTCAGGCAGATTAGAGGCACGGCAATAAGAAAAAATCCTTCCATAAATCTTCGATAATATCCTGCCATTTCTAGAAAATTATGAACTTCAGATACATTAATGGGTCTTTTCTAATTTACTACAGCCTCAACTTTCTTGAGATCCATGGAAACACCTTCCTTAGAGATAAGATGGTCGAGAAAAGAGACTTTGTTCAACCAAAACTTACACTTTTGTAACTTGGCATACAACTTCTCCTTGAGTGTTTACAATACTATCCTTGGATATTCTTCATGCGCTTGTGAGCTTTTCGAATAAATTAATATGTCATTAATAAATGCCACTATAAACTAATCTAGATAAGGTTTGAACACCCTATTCATAAGGTCCATAAAAGTTGCAGGTGCATTTGTCAAATCGAAGGGCATGACTAGGAACTCATAATATCCATATCTAGTTCTAAAGGCTATCTTAGGCACATCCTCAATCCTTATCTTTAATTGATGATATCCAGAATGGAGATCAATTTTTTGAAAATACTTGTGCCCCTTGTATTTGATCGAATAGATCATCAATCCTCAATAAAGGATATTTATTCCATATCGTCACATTGTTTAACTCCCGATAGTCTATACAAAGCCGAAAGCTGCAACCTTCTTCTTCATAAATAATATTGAAGCACCCGAGAGAGACATGCTAGGTCTGATAAATTCATTATCTAGTAACTCTTGCAATTACTCCTTAAGCTCTTTCAATTCAACTAGAGCCATCCTGTATGGAGCTTTGGAGATGGCTCCAATGCTAGGTATGAGATCAATAAAAAACTTGATTTCTCTATCAAGAGATAACTCTGGCAGGTCATCTGGAAAGACCTCTGGAAACTCTTTCACAATAGTCTTCTAATTTGAGCTCTTCTTGTTGTATATCTATCACTACCACTAGGAACCCTTCATAAGATTTTCTAAGGAGTCATTTGGCATTAAAAGCTGAGATCATCCTTCGCTGAGAGTTTAACTTGCTATCCACAAGGTTGAACTCCGGCTGGCCAGGGATCCAGAATTTTACTATCTTCTCAGAGTAATCGATGAAAGCATGATATGCCGCTAATCAATCCATCTCAAGAATTACATCAAAGTCTTTCATCTTTAGGATTATCAAATCCGCTTCCATCTCCCTACCTTCAATGTCCAATTTGCAATCCTTGCAGATTAAGTTAACTAGAATGACATCTCCACTTGGTATAGAAACATAGAGGTTGGTTTCTAGAGGTGTCAGAGTCAACTCATTGTTTTCCCTAACCAGTCTAGCTGATATAAAAAAATGTGTAGCACCAGCATCAAATAAAGCATAAACACTACTAGAAAATAACCTAATTATACCTATCACTACCGAATTAGAAGCATTATCATCCTGCTATATGAGTGCATACACCCATCCTTGGGTTCTTGGTTTCTACTGTCCTCTCCTTATTGATGTCCTTCTTAAGGCACTTAGTTAGTAGGGGTTCCTTCAGAAGCTTGAGATGCTTGGAGCTGTGACTCGTAACCACTACGATATACAATAGCCTTGTGACCCTCCTTGCTGCATTTGTAATATTTCCCTCCTAGCCATGTGCAGTCTCGTTTAAGGTGAGGCCCACCACACTTGTGACACTTGACATCATCCTTTTGCCGAGTCTTATCATTTGGAGTAACATTGTCAAACTTCCTAGTATTTGCACCCGGGTTCTTACTATGTTGACCTTGATGTTCTTCGGCTCTGGACTTCTTCTTCAAAGCTTTTTTCCTTTTTGCTTGAGCAATGTCCAAACCTCTTTCTATTATTAATGCTTTGTTAATGACCTCTTTATAAGTAGGCAACTCGAAAGCAGTCACTTATTATTGGATTCAACCTCTAAGTCTATTATCAAATTTCCTATCCCAGACCTCCTTATCCATTATCAGTGTTGGAGCATATTTGGACAGTTCTTCAAACTTTGTGGCATACTGGGCAACTATTATACTACCCTACTCCAGGCGATCAAACTCTCAAAACTTTTGAATTTGAACACTCTGAGGAAAGTACCTCTTATAAATGACTCTCCTGAAACCTTTCCAAGTAAAAGGTGCATTATTTGGTCATAGCTTTTCAAGCTCAATATCCTACCAAGCGGCTACCTCATCTTATAACATAAAGGTGGCAAAATTAACTTTTTCCTTTATTGGATACCTTAAGGCTTGGAATATTTTCTTTATCACTTTCAATCAACCCTCGACCTTCATAGGATCAGAAATTTTCTTGAATACTGGTGGAGCATACTTCTTGAAATCTATCAAGGTTATTTGTCACTTTTATTGGACCTCGACTCTCGGCTATCACTGAGAAGTCCCTTATTGCTGTTGTTGCTATAATAATTACTACATAAACTGCTATTGCTGCTGCATGAGTTGTTACTGTTATTGTGCCTCCACTGTCCTTATCATATCAGTCCTTGTAGTGGCTTGTTGTTGTACGAGTTATTGCATAAGCTATGAGAGGCCAACTTGTTGCCCAAGCTAAACCTCAGGTCCATCCAAGATTCCCATTTCTATTATCCCAGTCTTTGGAGTATTGTCCATGAGATCGTGCAGTGGTTCCTGCCAGTGCACACCACTGTTTGGGAAGATTCCAGCACATTCTTATCGATTCGAGGGCTCCTAAGCATCTAAACCATCCGTAAATCTCGTAGGCCTCCTAGGACATCCACGTTCACCTCCACACACCATAAGATCTTATACCAATCATTGTTACTATTTACATATTACCTAAGTATACGTGAATATATTACATTATCCTGTCCCAAACTAATGATTGACCCACTCTCTCTTTATAAACTTGCATCCTAGGATCCTACAACATAGGCTCTGATACCACTCTATCATATCTCGAATCCAGCACTGGGATCAGCTACGTGACCAGTCGCACAACCCTTAGGTATCATTCTAGAGGTCATGCTAGGCCTAATACATAAGAGTCTCATCATTTTTTTGAAATTAAAATTAAATTTAATCAATTCATGATCACTAAATGATCAACTTGTTTGTTATATGGGTATCAAAAATAGAACTAACTAAATAATCAAAGATTCTGGTACTCAGTCTCACACTTGTCCCAACCCATGCTATGCGTCCAATGACTCTGAAAGAAATAAAGAAGTGGAGAGTGAGCTTTATAGCCCAATAAGAATTTTCATACAAGTTCACCCATAATTATATGAATAAAAAATGATAAGAAAAATAATAATAAATCATGAATTATAAATATCATGTCATGTATCCAAAATAGCTTAATATCATAAAATCATTTCATGTCCAGTTTGATCAATAACCTTCTTTAGGATTTGGACTAACCATAGTCACACTCAGCCTATGATGGGCATATATCAAATCGACCATGTACTATCCATCCATGGCTAGGCTAATCCACGTACTATCCGCCCGTGACTCGACTATTTTATGTATTATCCGTTCGTGGCTTAGCTATTCCATGTATTATCAGCTCATAGCTTGGTTGTCCCATGTACTATTCGCTCATGGCCAGCTATTCCACGTACTATTCGCTCGTGACTCGGCTATCTCACGTATTTTAGCCCGTGGCTCGACTATTTTCTGTGTGGCGTGGATAGTCCAAAATATTCTTTCTTGATTATCAGTTTAACCAATTCTCAACATAAATATCAAACCATATTTAATTCAAGATTTTCCAAATTAATATCATGTTTCAAAGCATCCAAACATAATATATAAAATATGATAGTATCAAGTCGGTAAATACAAATATCCATTATTAAAATATAAATATTGCATAAATACTAATACATATCGATACTTATGACCAAGAATAAAACTATGTAACATAAAGTATATATATAAATTAGTGATCATGTACAAAAATCCTTACCTCATTAGAGATAAACTAAATACTCTCGATTGATGTCTATACTCAGAGCTTGCTCAACACCCTTCTGCTTAGAAGGATGTCTCCCAATAATAATAATTTTTAATATTAGTAAATAATCTTATAGAAATTCTAAATCTAACATCTTCTATCCGAATTTTATTAGTGGTCCACTCGCTGATATCCCAACTCCACAAATTTCTAGAAAGAGAAACTTTTCGATCTTCCTTTTCAATATTTATATATTTATCTCCATTTTCTCTCTCTCTCCTCTTTCTCTCTCTTCTTCCTCTCTTCTTTCTTCTCTCTCCTCTTCTATCTCTTCTTTCTCTCTCCTCTTCTCCTCTCTCTCCTCTTCCCTCTCTACTTCCTTTTTCTTTTCTTTTATTTTCTTTCTTTTTTTTCTCTTCTCTTCTCTTTTCTTCTCCTCTCTTCTTCTTCTCTTTTCTTCTCCTCTCTTCTTTCATTTTCTTCTCCTCTCTTCTTCTTCTCTTTTCTTCCCCTCTCCTCTTCTTCTACTCGGCCAAACAGGGGAGATCCTCCCCTTCCCTCTCGTTCATGGTGGTGGGGAGGTCCCCGGGTTAGCCACCAGCAGCGGCTCTGATGATAGGGAGACCACTTTGGCATTCGCCTCATCGCCAGTGATCGATAGATTGGAAAGAAAAAAAAGGAGCCAAACTAGTGAAGGCCCTGTTTGGACCCCGACTCGATGCTTTGTTGGCTAAAATCCCTTGGTAACCCCTCCGGATGACAAGAACGAAGACGGATAAGCTTACCTTGGTTCTGATGAAGTCCCCCTGGCTGACCGTCGGAGACTCCCAAAGATCCGTTGCCGAAATCACTTGCAAATCAAGCCACCGGTGGTAGGTGGGTTGGGGTGGGATGAATAGAGGGGGGAAAGGGATCTTTTATAGCTTAGGATACTAGGGTTTTGGCTGCCCCCGCTTCCTTTCGATGGAGTCGGAGGAGAGGAAGACTTCCAATGGGAGTCTTCATTCCCATTGCTCCCTTTTCTTTTCTTTTTTTCTTCGGTTATTACAGCCTTTAGAATTGAATGCTATTCTTGGTGCTGATTATCAAGGTGTCCCTTTTGAACGATGATGATGATAATACTTAGCGAGTCTTTCTTATTGTTTATGCTAGGGGACACCTGGATTTTTATTATTCCTTGTATCAGTGCCGAGTTCGCTCCCTCTTTTAACCATCTTATTGAATTCTCGGGTAGTTTAATTTTTAGTTTTACTTTGAATATGATCTTTTTCTCAGTGCATGTAATGATAATTTTGAATGATGATGAGTTAGAGTTTTCATATGAAAATCCTACTTATGGGTTATTCCAACCTATATTTGCTGCTACCTATAATCATTATGTATTGCTTCTCAACATCAGGATGTGTAACCAGGATTATTTGTGCTCCATCTTTGAGTTCATTGTCATTTCTTCTATCTTCATGATTTTAAACATTTACAATTACAATTGGAAATTGGGAAATGCGGTCATTGGAGGCTTTTCATTTTTGGCGAGCGTACTGCAGCTGTGGTTCATTTCTACTTTGGCTCTATATGCGACTTAATGTCTATTGCATATCCCAGAACATGTTTATGTGCACGGGTTGGAATTCATTTTGGATCTATTAATTGGTGGCTCCTATATCGTTGTATCCGTTACTTCTTCTTTGCTAGGCTTTATACTTTGGTAGGTGATGTTGCATGTTTCTTATGCCAAGGATGTCATGATGCAGATTCATTCTTTTGTCTTCTTTATTCTACTTCTAAGTTTTTTAGTTTGGACCCGCCTTGTCTATGTGCTAGCCTCAGCATACTTTCTATGGAATGAAGCCATTGGTCCGATGCTCCAGTTTTTGGAGCCATTGCAGCTAGGTTTTTATTTTAGATGCTTTTTTTGGGAAACAATGATGAAATGGAGCATTTGATGGGATGTCATGGAGCTCTGCAGCTCATGTCTCTCTCTTTGCCAAGCTTTTTTTATATGAAATGCTTCAATTATATTGGATATTTTTAAATGAACATATGTGCTCCATTTCTGAGTTCATGGTAAAAGATAGACACATGGTGCCAATATGCGGAAGTTAAATTCAGGAGTTTGACCTGGGTTTTATTCTTATTTTGGTTGTTCATTCTATCATGTCTGAAGGTGTTTCATCACTATTCGATACATTATGTTCTCTGCTCATCAGCAAGTTCTATTATTGAACTTCTGGATGGTGATAAACTGCTCTTCCAAATTGTATTTTTTTTCTATTGCTGTCACTTTTCAGGAGATTGTTTCATGCGACATTACTCTCTTCTACAGGAGTTCTTCAGTACTTTTCATGTTATATTCTTATCAGGAGGCTGCTTCATTTTATATTATTCTCTTCCACCAGGGTTCTTCAGTGTTTCCCATGTTATACTACTGTTGTTACATTACTCTCTCGTACAGGATATCTTCAAGTGTTTTGCATGTCACATTATTATCAAAGACCTCTTTATATCATTCATGGATACTTCAACCAACTTAGGATTGAACTTATAGTCCCTTTGGGAAGGCTCGGAATTGAATGTTTGGTCCATGTATGAAAGAAGTAAGAAAACGTGTACTAAGAAATTACAAGAAAAAAGAAAAAGAAAATCCAAGACCAAGAAAAGGAAAAGAATTTATGGAAGGAAAAATAAAAAATAATTGAAAAAAGAAAAAGAAAATATAACAAAAAAGATGAGAAAAAAATTACATATTGGAATTATGCTTACTTAGCTTGTTCATTTTCTGTGCAGGTTTTATATCTAAACTATGAATATGTGCTACTGCGTATCCAGTCTATCTTATAATAATTACACTTCTCTTCAACCATGATCATGCCAGAAGACATTTCTTTGCTATATATAAATTACTGCAAAGTGTTCAAGATGCTGGTTTAGTTCAACTATTTAATGGAGTAGGACCTTCGATTATTCAGAATTTCTATAGATGTTACACTAACAACTGCATTTCATTACACATTGCTATTCTAATGACTCAGAGCTGATATGTCTCTATGATGCTATGCTGCTATATTATTATGATGCTGCTAGGTTGCTGTGTTGCTATTTTGGATTTTCTTAATCAAAGTCTACAGCTTCTTATATTGCTGTTTTGTGGATCATCAAAAATATATTGACAGGGTTATCTTCATTTTCTCATATTGCTACTACATTTTTATGGTACCATGTCACTACTATTTGGATCATCTAATAACCGATGACAGGGTTATCTTTTCATATTCGGGTATCGAGTTGTTGAATTCTCATCTCCGGACTATGCTCTATCTTCATTTACAATTTCTGCAGCATGCTGGTCATTCATCATACAGGAATAGACACCATGTTCTTCGACATTTTATTGCTGGTCTTTTGATGTTACTGCTAGTCATATTTTACTGCTGGTCTATTGTTCACAAATACTCCAGATTTCATCATGCTGGTTTACTGGCGCTTCTTGTCTGCAAGTACTTAACAGACTTCATCAAATTGTACATCATGCTGGCCTATTGGTGCTTCTTGTTTACGAATGCTTCAGAATTCATCTGACAGGTAATTACCATATGTTTTACAATTCCATTGCTGGATCTCAACAGTGCTGGTTGTCAAGATATATGGAGTTGGATATGTCAACATGATTTCAGCTACTTCAAATTTGAGTTCAGTAGTGCTTTATCCTACGTGCATATCCTGGTAGATAGAATGAAGATTACTTTGATGCAAAATCAGAATTTAAACTGATTTGTGGAGGAACTGCGAAGAAGATTATTTCTGGATTCAAAATTGACAACAAGGAGCTTCATATGTTATCCTGGGAGCATCATATGTTGGACTTCGTTATGTTACCCTTTTCTAGTTATCCTGGGAGCTTCATATGTTGGTGTTGGACCATATTCGTCTTATCCTGGGAGCTTTATATGTTACACATTCGTGTTGTTATCCTGGGAGTTTCGTATGTTGGACTTCATGTGTTACCCATTTGTGTGTCCCGGCGGGGGATTCAGATGTTGGATTTCATATGTTGGACTTAGGTGTACAATATATTTACCTCTTAATTATGTGCCTCTGCTATACCTTGTATCATCTTTTGGTTTTTAGTTGCCAACTCTTGGTTGTATGTTGTAATACTTCAACTTTTGTTTCTCTTTTCCTTTATAATAAATATAATCACGCACCCTTACCAAAAAAAAAAAAAAAACTAAGGGGCAGGTTCGAGAGCGTTAAGCATCAGGGATGCATGAAAAGCTCAAGGAATCTTCATAGGATCATAGGATTAAGGCTCCGAGTTTTTAACTTATAATTCAGATGCACTCAAGCCTATTCAGCAGAATCTCTTAAATGTAACACAACTTGCAGTATGGGCTACAATCAGATCACAATTCACAACCCTGATGATTATAAAGTGGCTGCTGTGGCAGACTATAGTACAATATCTATTTATCTACAAGGTTCTAAAGTTGCCACTTCTCTTGGGTGGAGTCCGGTGGGGAGCTGATGGCAACCATTTGTGTGGACGCATGACAAAGAAATACTAATTAGATTTATAAAATCTCATAAAGATATGTATTAACTTATAGTCTCTATGGATCAAGAGACATTACAACAGGGATTATTGGGCTGATCATGGACCGATCGTGATATTCATGAATGGATGCATGGATCTGGAGCTTAGCATCCAGATTATTTATTAGAAATATCTTGAATATTTATATAGGATCAAGAAATTTAAATTAATACATTTTCATCGGGTTTTTTTTTTTTTTTTTTTTTATGAATTCCTGGATCGTTGAAAGATTTGTTCAGATCATGGGGTTGTGGTAGAAGTGGTCTGAGATGACCTCATATTTATTTGATGGCTTGTTTGCAAATATAGGTTAGTGGAACTAATGATATAAGGAGTTGTACCATGCACTGATGCATGGAATGTATCACACACTCTGAGTCATTTCCAAAGGCTACTGTGGTCTACATTGTTAGCTAATAGACTACAAGGGAAGGATGATGAAGCATACTTGGGCAGTCCATTCTAGGTGATGATACTTCACCCACAATGTGCTCAAAGTGTCCTTGCCCCAAGCATCTCTACTCATCAAGAAATCTGATGTGAGGTTGTAGTACATCTTTAAGGCTGCAGGTATTGAAAAGGGCTCAACATCCTGAGCTTGCTCCTGGACCGTTCTGCTTCCCACTGCACCGGATCAGAAAATGCATTCAAGGCTGCAAATGGGTTGGGTTGATCCATGACCCGACTCGATTTATTTAGACCCGATCCAATCTATTTTTATGGATCCATGGATCCGGATTGGGTCCTAAAATTAGACACGTTCCATTTTCCGGGTCGGATCTGGATTTATTGAATTTAGATCCGACCGGATCCGACCCGACTCAAACATACTAATACTATTAGAATATTATCTATTTGGACCTTTAAATTATAATTTAAAACTTGTATGGAACTTATTTTTAACATAGAGATAGAGTTATAATTATTTTTATATCTTAATTTATTTTGAAATAATAATTACTTGTTATCTATTTTATGGTTAATAATAGTTAGCTATGTAATAATTAAAATATAATTATCTATATTTTATTTGGATTTTTTTAGATTCAAACTTTTTATATTAGAACCGGATTATTTATGGTTCCAATCCAACCCAAATGATCCGCTAGATTGAAAATTTTGATAGTGGACCCGACCCGATCAAATCCGATTTTTTATTGGGTTGAATTTGGATCTAATATTAGAACCTGATCAGATCCATTGTACCCTTAAATGTATCAAGGATCAGGGAAACAGAGTAATCATATGCAGAATATTTCCAAATGAGACCTGTTGATGTATTAAACCCTCCCAGGATAAAATTTTTTTGATTAATTTTAATTAAAAAATATAATTTTGATTAACAGTGTTAGCATCATCATCATGCGAGGATGTACATACAAAAATAGTATTTTATAAGGAGATACTTCCAAATATCAATTTTAAAAATATATTCATGAAAATTTAAATATTTAAAGAATATTCATGCAAAAAAAAAATATTCTATTTTTAAATATATATATATATATATATATATGATATCTCCATTTTTACCTTTTGAACGAACTAATAAATGTAATTTTATCAAAGAATTTTCTACGTATAAAATATTTCCATGAGGTCCAAATTTGACAGCCAAGTAATGTCTCAACCGTGGCACCCCTTCATCGTCACCCAAATCCCGGTTTTCAGCCCGTCTTTTATTATTTTATATATATAACTTGGACTTAAGCTGTACAGAAGTTATTTAAAAGGTAATACAGTTAAAAAGATTAAGATGCCTTCCAAGATATTATAAGTTACAGATATCGTTTTTTTTTTTTTTTTTTTTTGGTTGAAAAAAGGGTGAGGGAAGGGAGGCGAACCCCCTCCCGGTGTAGCTCCCCGCTCGGGTCCCAACCCATAGATCTTTGTTCAATTCAGGCCATAAATTTCTAAAATTTATCGGTTTTCATCCAGTCATCCGCCATTTATACCTAAAATCATCAATAAAACATGTACACCTTTTAACGAGCCATTGCCATTAGGATAGATCCAAGGTCATGGCTTTAGGGCGCCGTAGTCGGTAATTTTTACCAAGACCAGCTCTTTCAAAATGAGATGAGATTTGGGCTTATATAGGATTGGATCAATATTGGATAATGAGGGATGATATTGAAAGTTTACCATTCCAAAATTTAATCATATAATTTAAAAACTCCTCGCCCATCAAAAAATAATAATTAATTTAATTTCATTGAAGCTATCTATTTTTAATTATTTGATACATGGATTAGGATTTTTAAGTCGTACAATTTTTTTTTTGCATGTAAATAGTTTCAGATCACATTCAATGTTTGGATCACACTTTTATCGTAGAGTTTTAACTTGGTCATATCTGAATCCAAATCCCATCAACCTAATTCCTACTCTCTCTCTCTCTCTCTCTCTCTCTATACGTACATATATATATATATAAAATTCATGTATTTGTATGTAGGGCAATATGGTTATTTTAATGTGAAGCGCATCACTAGGTATCCGATGAGGTGGATGGAATCCTTTGAATTTGAACACCATCAAATATCGAAGCCGTCACACCCACCCACAAACAAAAAACGTGAAAAAAAAAAAAAGGATCATCCTACTGCTACATTTACTTCTTGGACAATCTTCCGTTGTGCTGCAAACCTTGCTGCTACATTTACTTCTATGTTCTCACAAGCTTAGACAGATACTCTTGTATTCAGGTGGTTGCTATTGTTACATCATTATCCTGCTAGCTGTTAGGTTTCCCCCTGTCTTCGTCTCAGGTCCCCTTGTAATTTTCCACCTGTTTCTTTGGTGCCTGTATCTAAATATTGTTGTTACTTTCTGGGCCTCAGTTTGGTTTACATATCACTTCGGCTTCAGCACCCTCCCTTTTGGTCCCTGCAAAATTTTTGTCATTGTAATGGTCTTTGTAATGCTTTGGTCTAGGCTTGTTTCATTTTGGTTAATAGTATTGCCTTTGTACTAAGCTTGTAAACTCTTTATTGATATTAATATATCCCTAGAATGGGAGTCTTTTATCCAAAAAAAAAAGAAAAAGAAAAACAGGATCATCCAAGACAAAAGAGGACAGCATGTTCACCCTTTTTCTTGGACGGCCAGGGACCACTCTATTATTTCTATATCCACTTGATCCACAAGCTCTACATATCCGTTCAAATACTTCACAAATGACAAGAGACACACAACCTGACAAACAAACAGACAAATGTAGCCCTTGCCCAACATTTCTTCAGAGAATCTATGGGGCCCAAAGGATATATATTCACATGCATCGTTGGATATCATTTATGATTTAGTATTCCAGTTTGGTGGAATACCTGAATTGGTCGTTGGAACTCATTCCTCTTCTACTCCGCTGGTGTGGGGAATGCAGGCATGTAATGGACTGCTGCATGTTTAAACCTCTCTGGTTGCTGTTTCCTCTGCTAGATGTGTGGTATTTAGGAATTGATTCAACTCACAAGCCTGATCTCTTTAAGTAAGCTACCACACCGAGCCCAGCAATGAGTGCAGCTCCTGCTGCAACTGCACTGTATGCCGATGCCCATGCATCCATGTTGGTGTGGTCCATACTTCCTGATCCACCTCGCTTCTTTTGACCTCCTGTGCCTGTGTAATCTAGATATAACCTTAAACCCTACAAAAAGAAGAGCAGAAGGAAAACAAAAAGGAGTGCACTCAGTTGGTCCACAGCAAATTTTGTATGCAAATAAGTTAAGCTGCTTGCGGGCTACTCGAGCTTGGCTTAAGTTCAAGCTCAACTCGACTCGATTATTATCGAGCTCGAGTAGATTGAATAGTTTTTGAGCCAAGCTCGAGTAGCAAGATAGTTGGCTCGAAAGATTGCGAATCTACTCAAATTTATATATATTTTTAATAATTTTATTTTTATTAAAGACTCGAGTTCTAGCTCGAATTCAAGTTTGAATATCATTCGACTAATATTCAAGCCGAGTCAAGTCAACCTCAAGTATCAACTTTTTTTTTTTTTTTTTTATTGAGTTGAGTTCGAGCTTCGGAAATTAAAATTCGATGGATCTCGAACCGAGTTTCGAACCCGAGTATTTTGATTCAAGTCGAGCTTGAGTTTCTAACTACTTGACTCAACTTGGCTTGATTGCACCCTTAATCAAGAATAACCGAAGCCACTAGAAAATCTTTCTGGTCCTCTATTCTCGAGAGGATTTCAATGTCATACAAGCAGCTGACACCGACAGAAAACGGCTTTTCATCCCAAAGAGAAAAGGTTGAAAGTCATATTTTATGACTGCTAATCTTGGTTGCAAAAGTAGGAGAGTAAAGGGAATTATCAGAGGGATAAAGAATGATAATTATCCTGGGTAAGGACATGATACCTTCCAACCAGCAAGTCTAGCGTGGTCCACAGCTGCAGCAAGGTCGCTGTCCGATGCAAGAATGACTTTGTCACGATCCTCATCTTGGTACTGCAAAATATTATCAAAAGGAATCATGGTAAAGAACCTCTTCACAGAATAGGATTACCCTCATATATACTGCTTTTCAAGTTAGTAAAGGCATTTTTAAGATACCAGAATTTGTGGCAAATGATTCCTGTCGATGTCATCACCCACCCTCTGAAGGATGGAAGTGATAAGGTATGTCAAACTCCGCGTGTCTGAAATGGACACCACTAACATGACTGAGTAAGAAGGCAGAGTTTTACAGAGATTGATATGTACAGTCTGAAAGATAATGAAAGCATAGATTGTACCACAATTAAATCTATGCATCCTGCCCTTTCTATCCTCAAGCTTAAATACAAATGTAGTAGGTAAGCTTGAAGAAGGATCAGGAGACCCCACTATGTCTATCCCTTCAGATGCAATTTTAATGGAGATTTCGCTGGAACACAACCACATGACCGTGAGTAAGATGCGCTATCAAGTATTGAAGGTTCTCATAATGCAAACTAGAGCATGAAACCTCTGCGAATCGTCATCATTGTCTGAAGGCCCTAAGGCCATAGCAGAATCCCAGAACTTTTGCATCATGGAAATTGTTGCCTCATTTCCAACTCCCCCTGTGCTTTCAACCTTGATTTATGACAGACAAGGAGGTTCAGATTACATCCCATCAATAATGCACCGAGAAAGATCATAAAGCTAAATATATAAGTTAAATTGGAAAACCTTAACTACATATGCTTGTAATTAAGTACGAAGTATGATATTCTTATTGCGGAGGTTACAATTAGACTTCGGAGTTAGGGTAAATCAGATACTCCTTGGCATACAGCTTTTGTTCCTACAGCAAATGAAATTGTGACAGTTATGCACCTGTGTGAGATGAGGGTGATAATTAGAACAGCTAAATGATGGAAAACATGATAGAGCCAAGGATATAATTAAATTTCTGAGATCAGAACTCTGAGTGATCTCAATAAGATGAGCCAGAAAGTTGAAGTAATGAGGCCACCTCTTGACATAGATGGTGAATCTGGGACCACCACAGGACCTGGTGTTTGCCCAAATATCAGGCCTGTGGCATTAGACATACCAAATACCAATATTGTAACGTATAAATATATTACATATTGTCAAGGGAAAAGAGTTGAACTAAATATAGATCAAATATATTGACACCTTCATCCTCAATATTTATTATAATTAATAATTCACTTCCATAATGCAAAACCTCATATAAGATACTAAAGATCTATTATAGGCGTTAGAAAACATAATCTATAACCAAAGCCCATTGATCTTACAAATTACTATTTGGCTTTACTTATTCCTTCCCCATATTCTTCTAGTGAGGGGTCACATCTTTGATTGGAGCTATGTATTGTATCAATTCATTTGTCCTGATACCACAAGATCTTTGTTGTGGATTCCAACATTTACTCAATTCTCCATCTTCATGCCCTCACCCAGTTCAGTTTCTAGGCCGCCTTCAATTCACTCAGTTCAAATAATAACTTTTTTGTTCTACAATTCTCCACCTTATCATTCTCATCTATGTGATGCCTACCGTATGTGCTTGGACACTCATAATTGCTGATCGTATTCCACAGAATGCTGCACACAGCATTGTTATCTTATGTTGGGTTTTGAAGGTGCACAACAATAACAAGACATCCCAAAGATGCCCTTCCATTTTGTCTAACATGTTTTAACACCATTTATACACACACACACACACACACACACACACACACATTTCTCATCAGCTTTTTGAGGGGAAAAGAGAGAGAGAGAGAGAGAGAGAGAGAGAGAGAGAGAGAGAGAGAGAGAGAGAGAGAGAGAGAGAGAGAGAGAGAGAGAGAGATGATGATGATGTTGGGGCATCTGTTTGCAGTCAAGTTTGAAAAGCTCTTCATTTTTCCCCATATAAATATCATTCCATATGTTTCTAGTTTTGCCTTATCCTCCATATATCCAAATATGCATTCAAACTTAATTTCATTTCACAATTACCACAATAACATATCATTTAACATAACCATGGAACTTCTTATGTGCGATCTCTTTTCCTTTCTTTTCCTTCTTCTTTTTTTTTTTTTTGAGAGAGAGCATAGGCTTATTATAAAAGGAAACTGAAGTTCCTTATTGTAACTATTAACAATTGTCCTCTCAAGAAAAAGAAAAAAAAAAAGAAAGTATAAAATGAAACTTCTCTCAAAAATCTGCTTCTGACAATATCGCATACTCCATCGATGTACTTGGTAATCTTAACATAAACTTTTGTTACATATTTCTTCCTTCACAACCACCAAATAACTAATTGCTGTACTCTATGCTTTCCCCCAAGTTCACCAAAACCATGTTAGTTCTATTGAAGCATTGATCAATTATTTAAGCACAAAAACAACCTCTATGGTTGGAATCACTGGAATAAAGAAAACTGAATTTGTTAGTAAGGTTTTCTGACTTTGGTTTGGAGCAGTTGCATGAGGAACCTCTTATACCAACTCTGGTTTGGAATCTTTATCACCTTTAGGTTTCACTCGAAGTTGATCAATTAAGGTTGGATTTTAGTACCACTTTTGAAACTAGTTTTCTTTTTTTCATTGTTGCTGACTATGATAGATCAAGGTCTAGAAGCTTGTTATTAAGATTACTTATGTTTTGTGGATTTTTTATTGGTCATAAATTATTGGATATGGGATTCCCAGCAAGAAAGGTTTTGTATATAGATCTCAAGGAACAACATTTTTCTTAAACAAAAGATAAATTAAAATTTAACTTACCTTTCCTTAAAACATTTCTAAGATATGTGAATTTCTTGCACATTTCGACATGGATTGCCTTTAGTTCAATTCTACACCACTATTGCACAAGACTGCCAGAGTATACACATTTCGTGGCAAAAAAGTTTGTCAATTTGTCATGTATAGTGTGCAAGACTCTAATTAAATAATTAAAATCATGTCTTTTCTTTTTATTTCATTTATGAATTCATTTCTTATATAATTTTAAATATTTTGATGATCTTTGATTGAAACCATTGAACTGTACAGCAATTTAAAAGTAATGTGTAATATGTCTTTTCAGTACATATTATTTTTTAAAGTTTGTCTAAACTTTCCCTCTTTTCTTGCTTAAAAAATATTTCAAATAACTTCTTTATCTTTAAATAATTCCAGACCAAAACCATGCATTCAAACTTTGGATTTTTAAGGTCATTATCATCATTCTTGTCCTAATCATTGTAACCTCATTTTGTAGGCAATATGTTTAATTCAATTGGTTGACCACAAATTTGAAGGTCATGTGTAATCTTCTTCTTATTATAGGGCCAGGAAAGACTTTGTCAATCATTCAAAGTTTTAACTTACAAGCCTTACTGAATAAGCTAGCAGACATAATTTTTTGAGATTCTTAGTTTGTATTATGCGTTTTTTGAGATTCTTCGTTTGTATTATGTGTTTTTTGAGATTCTTCGTTTGTATTATGTGTTGCCCTCATGACATTGCATCAATTTGAATGTGTGTCGGATATCTGAATTATAATGTCACCTTGGGTATCTGTCGGATATGTGTTGTCTTCGTTCTCAAAAAATATCCTCTGGCTGGGTTTTCATTTAATAAGTTATGAAATAATCTTATTTACGTGTCCTTATTCTCACAATCAGTCAGCAATGAGACAGCATTTTAACTCTTTATGTATCAATTTGCAAATAAGTCTAGATTCTATACACTTTTCAAGGCTCCCAATAATGGGACCAAAAAAAAATTTTTTTTTAAGCACCCAAATCCAATGCTTGGACATGGGTATTAGTTTTGGCATTTTGCAATGAGTCCATAAAAAAGAAATGGATATGGGAATAATCCAACACAGACACACACTGATGACCTACCCATATTCTCAGATATATTTGACATCATTTGAGGGAACCTCTCATATAGCATATGAATATATTCCATATTCACCTTACCATGTTTACCTTATCTTTTTACAGTTGTATATCTCATCCTATTTATGCCATTTAATTTTTGTCATTCTAGGAAGCATGATTGCTTTCCTACACTTTTGGACATCAACATTGAACCACCAAGTCTATTACATATTTAATGTCTCACCACAGATTTTCCTAGAACTATTTGAGTGGTTTTACTAGAATGTATCATTTGAATGCCCTTATTTGACACCATCTCCCCCCAACCCAAGGTGAGGGGAAAATTAAAAACATTAATGTCACAAAGGTCATTATATGATCTCCTTAAAATTTCTGGAAACATGTACTTCAACATCAACATCTATGATTTAGTTTCCTCATTCCTAGGGTGAAACCATAGCCAATAGGTTTTCTTGGTAGCACTTCACAGCATTTACATATCGATCTCTATAATAAGAAAATAATGTGTATAACTTGATTGAATCTTGAACCTTGATAATCAACAAACGAATTATTCCTGGTTATTATTATTGCACCTAACTTAGTCTGGTTATCAATATTTCCTTTCCCCTTACCTTTTTTTAGTATTTCTATCTTGGCTTTTGTAAACTCCAACTTATCATATAGGTCATTGTAAGATTAGCTCAATTTTCCTAGCATTTTGGCCTCCTAAGCTTCTTCTAACTCCAAGAAAATCTCCATAAAACTTAAATATTCAAGATAGCAGAAAATTAAGAAGCAAAGAGAGAACCATAACCATAACCACAACTATTCTGCCTATTCCCAACTATTTGGGCTTGGTTAAGAAGCAAAGAGAGAAATCAAGTAAATATATATTAGGACTAGAAATTGCAAAACTAGCATAATTATTTAGTGGCATTTTTTGTGCAGTACTACAGCCATTGTCAGCAAGTTACATCTTATTCTAAGGCATGGACTTCTATCATGCAGTCAAATAACCGACCAAAGACAGTTTGGAAGATAAGATGACAAAATGCTAAGCTTGGTAGCAGCATTTAGTCATATATAACTAGTGAATTGGTAACTGGCATGTAAAATGCAGTTGAAGCAAGCTTGCTAAATTTGGATAATAAAGTGAAGGAAAAAATATTCCATCTAATGGCCCAACAGAAATACAAAACTGACTTACAGTGGCTACTGCAGCATGAGTAATGTGTATTACATCAACAATGGAAACAATTTTGCCATCTATTTCAAAGAACAAATATAATGTCAGAAACAATAGAAAGGATTGCTATTGCTAATAAAAATAAAAATAAATGTATATGCATATTTATTACTCACATCGGTGTTATGTATATATTTATTTGTCATACAATTTACTTTGTTGGCACAGAGAAAGGTTACCTCTGTCTAGTATAGGGAGATGTAAAAATTTGCCATTCTGCATGATATGAAGAGCATCAAGGATTGCTGTATCGACAGTTGCGCATTCAGGATTTGGAGTCATGACCTGCAATTTGATAATCCCATAACAGATATATAGTAGTGGCTTGCTATTACCCGTAATAACCTGGGATCTCATCCAAAAAAGCTAGTTGGAAGGTATTCTTTGGGTTTCTTGGTGTTGTATAAGTACCTAAGATTTTTCAGTAAATAACCAATGTGAGATTAAATACACGTCTACACATGTCCTCACATACTTTTTTCTCATTTAAGCCCTGGTATCCTTGCCAGGATAAGGGTCCAAATCTATGCATCCATTTATAAACACCACGATTAGCCTTTGGTCAACCGCAATGAACTTATACTGCAGTATTTGTTAGTCTACATAGACTATGAGCAGGGTCGGCTCTGATATAATTTATAACCCAAGACCTCACCTAAAAAGGCTAGCCGAAAGGTCATTATTTGGATTCCTTGGCCTTGTAGAATTATCTAAAATCTTCCTAGTGAATAACTGATGTAAGAATAAATACACATCTACATGATTACTCTCACATTACCTTGGTTCATAGTGTATCTATCTATTAGATGATGTTTAGACTGCATGAAGTCTTAATATAAGAGTACCTTGTTAGGCATGTTATTGAACCACTAACAATCCATAATTCCGTATAGTAGTGTACTAATCATGATGTTATGGTACATTGCATGGTAGGAGCCTACAAGTGGGTTGAATAGACCAATATCTGGTCTGACTTATACCCTACTCATAGCCCATATAAGGAGCAAAATGTGTTGGGAATGGGCCCAAAATTAGGATACAACCTCCAACTAGGCCAAGTATGGATCTCACAAAATTAGACCAAACTTGACAAAACCTGGCTAGGTATCGATTTTAGACATAATGGAAGTGATTGAGACTCGGATTCAACTTGTGTTATCGGCGATGAAATCATTTTTTAGTGGTTGTGCATTGGACTGCTACTAAGACAATGACTTGACCTCATAGTAACTTGATTCACAAAATTTAAGCATATTTGACACTTGTGAGTCACGTGTCTCTTTGTACCCTCTCTCTAATAGTCTTGGAAGGGCCCAAAGGTCATTCAGGGGTCTTGTGGTAGTGAAAGGTGCAAGGCTAGCCTGCATCACTATGTCTTCATACAAATCAACCTTAAAATGGCCATAGTGGAAGCCTCCTACCATCTGAAAGGATATTGATTCTTTCTCTATGATAACCCAAAATTTAACGTTGGAGGTGATCATATTTCCTATAGGAACACTAAGGAGGTGTTTGGTTCACAACCGGAAATGGAATTGGAATCAGAATTAGAATGGATTGGAATAGGAATCGAAATGGCCATTTCCTCCAAAGTATTTGGTTCGTGACCGGTATCAGAATCGAAATCCTCATCCAAATGGAGATTTGAATTCTGAGAAAAGAGTTGGGATTGGGTTTTGAGGAGATTGGGCATTCCCATTCTGTCTCGGAATTGGAATAGGAACGGAACTCCCCCAAACCAAATGGTTGGAATGGGAGTCACCCATTCCCAGTCCCATTCCAAGCTCTAAATCCTCCCAACCAAACACCCCCTAATTTCCTTTATTATAATGAATTAGAAGCATTTGAAAATTCTCATTATGGATTTTTTCTTCCAAACCAAAAAAGGAATTCCAAATACTTTTCAACATCACGTGGCCTTCCCTTGACACAGGAATTTTCCACGTGCGGCGCTAGGAAAGCCCTTCCTAGCCAGCCTTCACCTTTGCACTCAGCCGCCCAAGTGCACCAGGTAAGCAGCTTCCTGCTGCTTGCTGCAGGTAGTGTTTGGTTCTGCACTCCCAGAACCCGAGTCCCTCACCCTGTTGTCCCGAGTCCCTGCTGTGGCTATCTCGAATCCCAGCACTCACCCAAAAATGACACAGATGTACAGGGAAACACCCCCAACCTGACTTGGCTCTCTCCCAAACCAGGATACACTTCTCGCATAGAAATGTTTACAGCACTCAAGGTAGCTGGCACCTCTGGCTAGCAGCAGAAGGATCCCACACCCTCTTTTCCCTCAGCAACCCCTCCTAAGGTCACTCATGGACTGCTGCTTAATGGCACTCCCTGCCATACGGTTGACAAGCCCAACCGCCTAGCTTCTTGCTGGCCCCAACCAACAATGGCACCCACTCCCATGCAGGTGTCAAGCCCCAAATCTAGGGCTTCTCCATGCAGCCATGGCATGCAGCAACCTACCCAAGGTTATTGCCCCAAGATGCCCCTCTCAGGTTCCAGCCAAAAGCCCCCCATGGAAAGAAATCGACATTTGAGCTTAACACAAGTGAGTGAGGGTTTGATCCCCGAACGAACGTTCTTTAGTAAAACACCTCGACCCTAACCCCCGAACAGGTTGGTTTGTGGACCCAACCTGTGAGGTACCGCACTGCTTTCCAAGCTGGGCGGAAGATGGTGTTTATCCTATTCAGTAGTCGTAGTAGGAGATGGTATTCCATGAGCGGGGCTGTGAGGCTTCGCTGACTGAGAATTTCCAGGGGATTTGAAAGGGGGAAGGATCCCCCCTTTCCCATTGCTTTGTTAAATATCCCCTCTTGCTCCCCCTAAATAGGGGGTGGGGGGGTATGTCAGGAGATGGTCATTCCATAAGTAAGTACTCCCCTCGAGGCCCTCTTTCAGTCCTTCTGGAAAAGATTCGTTACCCGATTCTCACTTGCTTCTCTTAAAGCTACTAATTTGAATGGACGCTTCCCAACCACCGGTATCTAGATTAAGTCACGAAGGCTACAAATGGGACTAAAAATAGAGTCAGGGAATCTATCAGGCCTGTCCGCCACAACCGAAAAAGGACCTGCTGTGCAAATATTTCATTTAAGTCTTTTGTTGGGAGGAAAAGACTCGCTTTCCTGCCTTGCCCTCTTGCTGTATATCAGTTCTCGCTTATCCAGCCGAAAGAAAGAACAATCTCTATGATCTCCAAAGCCGACTTCCACTAGCGCCTCACACGGGAACGCTCTCACCGTATGCTAGAAAGATGAAAAGAAGAATATGCCAACAAGGAAATATTTATCCACCGGAGATGGAGAAGCCAATCCTGCATAATTAAGGATGCTACCACCGAATGAAGACAATACAGATAAAAGGGCTAGTAAGAATACTGGAACTTTCTGGAAGAGAACTTGAAAGGCTGGCCGAGAAAAGGAAGAAAAGATACAAGAAAGAAAAGAATAAACTACTCATACTAGGAGTCATCCCAGGGAATAGGAATGGAACTGCTTCTAATAGAGAATCCAATCCCACTCTTTCTCGCTTGAGGGAAACTTACACCGGGCCCCGTGATAGAAGGGCTTTTGGTTTTGGATGGGAAGGAAAGACGGAAAGAGGAAAGACCAAGGTGGCATGCGGGTAGGAGGCAGACATAGTAAAAAAAACACTCCGATACAAGAAGGTAAAGTGACCTCTATGCTTCGTCCCGAGCCAAAGGATGGATCCAAGTCCGCCTTCAAGGTGCGTGCCTTTCAAGCCCTTCTTTCCATAGTGCTTCTTCCCTAGGAGCTTCAGTTTCTCTAGCCTCACCGGGATGTGGTTGTGTACAGCAATCGAGAACCAGTGGAATCAGTGAGAAAATGCACTAGTTGTTCTATTAGACAAAAAAGATCGCATTTTTTGCACTTCGTTTAAATAAGAGTAGTACCCGTACGGAATTCTCCTCTTTCTCAGTATGATCTCTATCATCATCTCTATTCCCTTTATCAATTCTCCTATCCCACCTAGGTCTATGAATTTCTCTATCAATTCCATTACAAACCTTTACGGGTACATAGAAAACGGAAAGCAAGATTTTTCAGGCAGAGCGAGGGTCCCTATTCTCTTCTCTCTTCATTTCAAACCGCTTTACCCAAGTCAATCTGATATTGGCGCTTAGATGGGAAGAACCAGATGATGGAAACCATCTTTTAGCTAGCAAGTAGACGAATGGCTCGGCAATGAATGGGCTTGAGCTGACTCGATGAGATACTGCACTGAGCTAGCGATCTTTCATAAATTCCCTTTGACTTTCTTTTCATTCTATTCGGAACTGGAAATCCTTTTTTTCATTTCTTTCTTTTGTGAGAGTCAAGAAAAGCGGTCTTAAGTTTGGGTTGAGAAAAGACAAGGTAAGGAAAGGGCAGGAGTGTAACCATAACCTATTTTCAAGTCAAAGTTCAAGCCAGTTTAAGAAAGAGCTTTGATTACGAGTTTTTGAGTAGTTGCCTATGCATAATAAGTATTTGGCTATCCTTCGACAACCTCTGGATAAGGAGTAAGGTCCTACCTGGAATAGGCTTAGCTTAATAGGGTTTCATAGCATCCTAATATGAATAAGGTGGCTGCCACTGATAGGCTTAATAGGGTGTATAAGATGCCCTCACTATGGTCTAGTCTCAAAGTAGCTGAAAGCTACTTTGAGTTGAACCCATCTTTTCTTTTTGCTTCCTTTTCTTTTGTTAAGCAAAAAGAAAAGACATACTTATAACCAGTATGGAGCCAGCGTCACTATCGTTAGCATGCTAGGGAAGACCCCAATGGGACTCGAAAATCACGATGTTGTACAGTGATGTTCAGCTGCTTGGGTTTATCACAATTTCCGACTTTCATCTCCTCGTCAGAGAAAGATAAGACTTTAGGTGCCTTCATGAGATTGATCATGGTGTCCATCATTTCGGGCTCAACCTCTTTGGAAACATGAACCTTTTGAAGGAATTTCAAGCGGAAGGGTCCCTGCTCAGCATAAGACTTAACCGATACCTTCGAGTAAAACCTGCGGTTGAGCTCGAGCAGTCGGAACACAGACCTTAGTCAGGTTGCCTGGGGATCATTTAATTTGTTTGGATCAATGACAATACATCAGTAGATGATACAAAAGGATTACACATTCATAAATTTGTCACTTAGAAAATGCATGCATGCCTACCTATATATATATACACACACACACAAAAATAAAAGTTTTATGATAAATATATAATGAAAAAGGTTTATGGTCTAGCACATGTCTTGACTCCAAAGCCTTCTTGTATTTTTCATGCATGAGGGGCACGATAAATATATTTTCTTCCAGACTTATTTCTAGGAGTACCCAATGGCTTCTACATGGCTGCACATAAAAGTTTCTGTAGTTGCGCTCTTGTAGGATGGTGTCACAACCATCCAAGTACCCTCCCTTGAAGTGTGAGGACACGTGTGACATGTATTTAGTCCCACATCAATTTTTTCTGGGATGATCTTGGATACTTATATAAGATCAAGGAATTTAAATAATATCTTTTAGCTAGCCTTTTTGGATGAGACATTGGATTGTTACAAATGGTATCATAGCCGACTTAGTCTATAATCCATGTAAACTAGGGGATATTGCAACATGGATTCATTGGTATTGACCACAAGCCGATCGTGACGTTTATGAATAGATGCATGGATTTGGATCTTTAGTCTAGCGAGAATGTTAAGATTTAAATAGGAAGAGTACATGAAGACCCATGCAAGTATATATTTAGTCCCGCATCATTATTTACTAGAAAGATCTTGGATACTTATATGACCAAAGAATTCAAATAATACCTTCCGATTAGCCTTTTTGGATGAGATCCTGAGTCATTACATGAAGAATGTATATGCATCTCACATGATAAATAATAGTACATTATATTAATAATAAGCTTAGAATCTAAATATTATTATGAATTAATAGGTTGGAAAAAGGATCTGATCATGGTAACATATTAATTATTTGCAAATCAACACACAATATAAAATATTTAAAGCCATTTGTACTAGGGTTAAAGTGGATCAAATAATATCCTTCTGGATCCATTTCTGAATCCGAATCTATCTAGATATGGATTGAAATTTGAGCATCCAACTAATATCCGTATCCGTATCTATATCCATATCCGTCAAAGAAAAATGGATATAGATATGAATAGACAACTATCCAATCCATATCCACATATCCGATTTTATTTATAATCCTGTTTAATTTTAAAAATATTCATGAATTTTTAAGAAAAATATTCATGAATTTTTAAGAAAAATAAAAGACCACGTTAACATGTTATTAATTTGGTTTATCATCCATTTAGTAATATCTATAGTTCTGTGGTCATACAGTTTAATCATCTGACTTATATCCGTATTTGTACCTATATTTTTGGTACCCAATTTGCATCCATATCTGTTTAAAACAAATATGGATATGAATTTTTGTATCCGACTAATATCCATATCCATATGTGTATTCGTTAAATAAAATAAATATGGATATGGATTAGCTAGTGTCCGATCTATATCTGATCCGTTTTCAACCCTAATTTGTACCAATGTAAAGTAGTCAAAAAGTATAGAGGAAAGAAAACAATAGACTAGAGCATTACAAAGCGGCTGTAACATGAAACAAAAATATTATTTTATACTTCAACAAAACTTCTTACTTTTTGTCTTTTTTCTATTTTTTAATGAATAATATAAGAGGTATCTCTAGTGTTGAATATGTCATCACAACTATTACCTAGAGCATAATGCTGTTCATAAGAATGGAGATGAAAGCAAATTGCAAAATCATATGGCAGAGCATCATAGAGAACAAAATTTGTGAAATGAAAGACTCCATGGGGTATTAATACCTTCTCCACAAGGGTTGAATCTGGAGAAAGATTTTTTGCAATAACCCGCATCAAGATATCACTTGAACTGATTCAAAAGCAATGAGAAAAAAAAACAGAGAGATAGACTATTATAAAGGAAACCTTAATAAAAACTATCCTTTAAGGAAACATATATGTAATAAAACTAGGGAGCTTACGTCAATATGCCCTGAGGTTTATTTTGAACTGTCACAACTGCTGAACTTATTTGAGCTTCAAGCATCTTCCTTGATGCACTTAATACCGACTCCATTGGTGAAACTGTAAGAACCCTAATATATGATGCTAGAACTAGTTAATCATAAAGCTATTAAATTTATCTTAATAAAATCAAACAAAATCTAATAAAATAATTCATATAAATTCCACATGAAGATGTTGCCTACTTCGTATTCCCAGAAATAATGGTCGACAAAGAAGGCCTAAACATCTGCTCTCGGAGAGTTTCAATGAATGTATTAGGCCCTGTATAGAAACCAGTTACGACATGGAGATACAATGACAACTATTTCATATAACAATTAAGAAAGGTTTACTTAATAAATTGAAAATTCATGATATATGTCATGCAAAGCAAAAAGAAATTAGATAACATGCAATCACATGATGTCACTCATTTACTTTCAACAATTCACCATACACACACCAGCAACAGATGTTCCCCAATGCTTTTCCACTCCTTCAACAGCAGCTGCAATGGCTTTTCCCTTCTCAGCTGTCCTTTCCATTCGCGCAATGGCATCATATAGACACTTTGCTATATCAAGCAATGCAATTACCTCACCATTCTCCACAACTGGCAAATGTCTAAACTTTCCTGGAATTAGAAGTTTTAAAGGTAAACATTTTGGGTTTCATATATAAAAAACTTTGAAAAAAACCATGGTGTACTAAAGTCCTTACTAACCTTGCACCATCTTTTGCAATGCTTCCACGGCTAGTGTGTCTGAAAGAACAAAATAGGATTCCGTGTCATGACTTTGGAAACAGGCGTATCCTTAAGCTTTAGTCCAGTGGCAATGACTCTCGTTGCTATATCCTTGAACTCAAAAAAGACATAAGCAGCACTATGAGCTGCAATAGAGCAAGTACATGTAAGAATATTATGCATGAAAGAAAGGGCAGTGACCTTGTCTGTCAGTATTCCACAAAGCAAGGTATTCGAATCAGTCAGCAAAGCAGCATCAACCCTTCGAGCAGCCATCCTTCGGCAGGCCTCATGAACTGTTGTATTTTCAGGCATTGTTAAGGCTTTAGATAGACGCAATCTCTTTACAGTTCTCTCACCACCTAGAGTCCTGTTCTTGAGGAATAGATAGTGAAATAAATGCACAGCATAGATACACAGTTTATTCTCACAAGATTTATGGGGGAAAGATTAGACTGAGTCAAACAAGTTTACATCAATTCATTCTTACAAGATTTATGCACGTGATAGATGGATAAATAGATAAGGTATTTAACATGGTTTGCAGAATTGGACTGAACCACCCAATTCACCCTGTATGAACCGAACTAGCATGGAACGAAGCTAGTTCTGAAAATTCTGTGAATCCTTCTGAACCAGGTGGTTCGAGCCGAACTACCGTGAATGGCTCGGTTCACACTGGTTTGAACCAGTTCGGCCCCCTCCCACTCTCTTTCAATATCTCAAAAATATGGTTTGCCAAAACCAAACGGGGGTGAACTGCCCGGTTCATCCAGGACCAACTTGGTAGTTGATAGGTTCTGGTCTTGGTAATGGTTCAACTAACCTTGGTAATCACTTCCAGTAGTTACAAAAAGTATAAATGCAGCATAACTCCATCAACATTAACTTGGATGATGCACAATAATCAAGACAAAAATTCTAAGCATTTTTTAATACTGCATTTTAAAGTAAAATAATAAAATAAGTTGTTGTGCTTCCCAAACCATCAAGTTTTACAAATAGTAGCAAATAGAAGCTTTCGACATGGAATATCATAATGGAATAAACAACAATAAGCGGGTGTTGTACTCGCAAAAGCCATGCAACAAGATGACAATCAGAGTAGATTACAAGCACAGTAACATGTATATGGACAAAAAATAGGTTTCAAACACAAGAAGGTGCAAACATTGAGCTAGCATATAATGTCTTCTGTTCATAGGATAACCAAGGTGGTGAAACCTTGGCTGTCATGAATTTTAAAAGTAATCAGCACACAATACGAAAATATTATTCTCTAACCTCATTGAAGACTATTTCTTCTATACATTGATGATTTGATCACCATAAATGCCCCTATCATCCATGAACACTTCTGTGAAACATTTTAATAATATATCCGTGATAAGTGGTAGGATAAATCCTATTCAAGAGCCTCATTTCAATTCACTCTCCAAAAACTGTCAACAGTATCCGTGATGATTCAAAAAATCTCCTACCAAAAGCGGTTATAAATAATCACACAAAGGGAATAATGCAACAATAATTTCATATCCAACAAAAAGACCCACAACGATTAATTGAAAAAAAAAAAAAAACAGCAGGAAATAGTTTTTTTTTTTTTTTGCCCCTTGAAACCAAATCCAAGATTACAGGAAAGAGGGAGGATCAAAAAAATCCATGAGACAAAGAACTTCAACGAGTCATAATGGCAACTAAGGGAAGGATCGTACGCAGAGCGGGTCACGGGCGGCCTCCGGCCGGAATCGGAGCCGCCATTCTCTGAGGGCTTCTTCTTCCTCGGCGAGCTGGTCCCGGACATGCTCCTCCGGTGGCCGTCCATCTCCGGCATGTCTCTGCTCCGGTCGAAATTATCGCTCCGGTGAGGAGTCGTCGCCCCGATCTCCGGCGAGGGAACGGGAAGCCCGTGCGGAGAGACGAAGGTGTTACGGTATCTTGTCTTCCTTCTCCCGTTTCGACGGAACGGAAGCTTCTTTTACCGGTAATTATTCTCGTCTTGAAAGCGGGGGAAAATTAAGGCAAATAGTTTTAACCAGATTACAATCACACATGGACGCAACCAATTATATGAAGGGTCTACCACGTCTGGTCCCCATCATCAGGGAGAGGGCGTAGATGTGGGTGTTTTGCTTGGGTGGAATAGATCACGATCCGAAAGAAGGGACAGAATAAATTGGAGAGGGTAGTTTTACGTGACGGGGAGGGAAGGGCGTAGCTGTCTGGTCACAACAGCAAACGCTGGTCTTTGATTACGTGTTGCTGTGACCTTTTCTATATAAATATATATATATTTAGCTATTTATTCTAATATTGGGTTGAAAAGGGACAGAATAATATCTACGTCGATCCTGTTTTCTATTTGAGAATTTCCAATATCGGTATAAATTTGCATCAAAGAAAAACAAAAACGTTTGAATAGGCAATTATCTGATTTACATCAAAGTATTTAATGATATTTGTGTTATGGCAATTATCGATTCAATTTCAAGGACTTGTCAAATCATGGACTATGCTACCGATCATAAAAAAATGGAATATTCGATTCGGATCAATTAAGATATCGATTAGGAAGGAAACAATGAAGCCAATTGCTTCACCATCAACTAAGAAGACAAGCAAGGAGAAGATGAAACAGATTGATAGTTGCTCATTTTTAGATCGAGTAGTTACTCTTTTCGAGATCGAGTAATTGCTTCTTTTCAGACTGAGTAGCTGCTGCTTTCCAAATTGAATAGCTGCCACCTATTGAGTTCAATTAATATGGCATTTCCATGCACATCCATCGATTACCTACTCGGATCTGACTAGTCACTTGAGTAAACCAAGTTGAGCATGCCCAGGTGTGGAGTCAAGCCCCTCCTTTCAACAAACATCCAAGCCGACTACTTACTCGATATCTATAATGCTCGAGTAAATGATGACCTATCCAATTATAGCTGCCCTAGCATAGATCATGACGGACAAAATCCCAATAGATCTTGCCATCCTTATAAAAAAGTGCTAGTAAAAAAGATTCTGGAGGACAAAATCTCTCCGCCTTAGCAAAATCTGTTATACATATCAGATGAGGAATATTATCAAAGGAGGCTATATTCTAAATGATATTTAATTACTTCGCGCAACTCTATAAATTGATAAGAGGGGACTCTCGGCGAGGTACGTAATGACATGCCTTTGCAACCCTTTTTACATGCTTATTTAGTCTCTACCTTGGCTCTTAGCTCTAGCTATTGTTGCTCATCTCATCTACCTTGAAGGCCCACGTAGGCAACCTAAGAGGGGGGGTGAATTGGGTTTTATAAAAACTTTTGTACTATTTAAAAGATGAACTAAAGCAAGTATATGCTAATGCAATTTAAGTGCTTGTGTATTTCAAATAAATGCAGCGGAAATAATGAAATAAAAGCATAAGGAAAACAATCACACAAACACAAAGATTTATAGTGGTTCGGTGCCAACCAAGCACCTACATCCACTCCCCATGAATCCCTTGGAAATTCCACTAAGTTTGGTTTTATAACTTAAGCTCACCAACAACCTTTACAACTTGTTTTGTCTTCGGGCTCACAAGTCAAACCCTAGTTGGTTTCAAGGCTCACCAACAACCACCCTTGGTTTTACGGGATAACCAAGAACCTAAACAACTTGTTTTGGCTTCGGGCTCACAAGTAAAACCCTAGTTGGTTTTAAGGCTTACCAACAACCACTTTGGTTTTCCAAGGCTCACCAAAAACCTCTTTGGTTTTCCAAGGCTCACCAAAAACCTTAAGTAAAACAATGTAAGAGCAAGTATAAATGAATACAATAAAAGCTTTCTAAAATAAAGCAAATATCTCTTTGAAGCCCGTTGAGAGTTGATGAAGATCTTGTCTTCAAGTTGATGAAGCCTTTGATTGATGCTTGAGGATGTGAACTTTGGATGCTTTCTTTGAAACTTGGAAGCTTGAAGGCTTGAACCACTCAACTCTTGAATCCTTGAAGAATATTCAAAAATCTCACCAAAGGATTACTTCCCCAATTGATTTTTGATGTTTATATAGCCTCCCAACACTTAAATGACCATTTATAGCCGTCAGGGAGGAAAATATGACCGTTTGGAAGCAAGTTGGAGAAGTTCTGCAGCCCAGAAAACTAGCCGTTACTGTTCAAGTGTCGACACTTCAGTTTCCAGGTGTCGACACTTCACTTCCAAGTGTCGACATTTCAGCTCCAGGTGTCGACACTTCAGCTCCAGATGTCGACACTTCACTGAAAGAGCTTTCTGAAGTTTTCTGTTTGTCTCAGGCCTTGAGTCGACACTTCACTCTTCAAGTATCGACACTTGATCCTCAGGTGTCGACACTTCATTTCCAAGTGTCGACACTTGCCTGTGCCATTGCTGAAACATCTTCAAATTGAAACTTTAACCTCTTCAAGTCCTTCCATATTAATTCCAAAGTCCATATAATTGATTTTTCATTAATTTAAGGACTTTTTCAACTGAAATACAAGCATTTCTTCATTCAACATGGTTGAGTACTAAGATCTAAAAAATACACTTAAAATGCAATTAGTACTTATATATACTTAAATATTTTGTCAATCATCAAAAATCAAAACCAGAGTCAACAATCTCTCCCTTTTTGATGATGATAAAACCTTTAAGTATATGAATAGGGTAAGCTTAAAAAGAATAATAATAAGATAAACATGTAAGCTCAAAATAATAAGCACCAAGCTCCCCCTCAAAATATGATCCAAAAAATCTTAAAAAATATTTTTCAAAATATGCAAAAAATTTAAAATTTTCAAAATTTCTTCTTCTTACTAATTCTTTCCTTTAGATAAAAATATTTTACATTCTTCTCCCCCTTTTGTACTTTCTTTCATTTCTCAAATGATTTTTCATGTTTATCCAATCTTCCCCTTTTCATACTTAACAATTTTCTCCCCCTTTTTGACATCACGAAAAAAAGGGTGAAAGGCAATACAAAGTGGGAATGAAGTTGGAAAGAATGGCAAGTAGGTCATCAAAATCAATGCATGAAATCAAATATTTATGATATCAATTGAATATGATATAAATTGAACAAGATACCAAAGAATGTAAGCACATGCAAGAAATGATTTGATATATATTATCCATTCGCTTTACTTGTTCATGGGATAAGGTCACAGCGGCACCCCTACACGTCATAAGAGAGCCCATTGAATGGGAAGAGAGGGTCTTTAAGCCCTACTTATCTCCTATGACCGGACGGCCATGGTGACTAACCCAATCCGAAGCGGTTACTAGGAATTCTTTTAAAAATAATTTTGATACCAATAGAATATGATATCATTTGAATATAACTCCCCTCAAAGAATTAGATTTGAAAACAAGAAGAAGGAGTATCAGAGCAATATAAGCAAAGCATGATATCAACAAGATATTCAAAGCATCAAATATGATAACAAATCTTTGGATGCTCCCCCTGAATGTTATTCCTCCTTTAAAAATATGCATTTATTTCAGGAATAAAACATGAAAGCTTATGCATCAAGATTTGAAATTTTTTAAGATATTCATGATTTTCAAAATACAAAGCATTTATATCACTTAAAAACTTTTAGCATGATTTCAAATTCATTTTAAGATGATTTGATATCCATACAAATGCTAGAAGTAATATGATATCAAGTCTAGCTACTAGAGCAAGGGTTTGTCAATATGCATACCTTCTTCTTAAAAGTAACCCTTAACTACCAGTTCTATACTTGATTCAAATCAATTCTAACTTAAGCATAGATGTCAACAATGAAAGCACATAAATCGTAACATTTCACTTGAAATAATTCAAAAACTGTATTAATCAAAATCAAGTGAAGATCTAATAATCACAAGTTTGACCATGAGAGCTTGAAATCCATCAACATCAAATTGGTCATGATCATAACAAATGATTATTAGTCTAAGCTTGATTCTAATCAATCAATTAAAATATTTTTCAAATCAATATGCATCTTTAAAAGTATTTTTCATGAAATACATTAATCAAAATCAAGTGAAGGTCTTACAATCATAAATTTAATCATGATAGCATGAAATTCATCAACACCAAAAAGTTCATGATCATAGCCAATGATGATAAGTCCAAACTTGATTCTAATTAACTATTTAAAACAAATTTTCAAAGTAATTGATGCAATAAAAATTAATCTACATTTTTAATTTTGGAAGGAAATGTTTAGAATTTACCAATATACAAAGTCCTTCCTTTTACCATTTAGTTCAAAATGTAGCTTGTCCACTTCTTTAAATTATCGTGTACAACCTCTTTTCAAGAACTTCCTTTCTTCATGTTAGGTTGCAAGACATTCCTGCAAAACAAATTAAGTAGACATTTTTGGTACCCAAACTTTCTTGGATCCTTTATGATTAGTAATTATGGTTCCTTTTGGAACCCAAACTTTTATTAATCTAGAAGGATAAGCATTGAAACCACATTTATAAGAAAAATTGAAAGAAGCAGGAATATTGAAGTTCTTCAAAAGTTTTTGCTTCTTTTCCTCAATCAAAATATTTTTCTCATTAAAAACTTTATCACATAAATCTTTTAAAATAACATTTTCTTTTTCTAAAATTTTTTTTCTTTAGAAAAATTATTCTTTTCATTTTTCAAAATATCAATCTTGGCATTTAAATCATCATTTTTATTTGCAAGATTGGTGTTGTCAAGAGAAAATGAATCTACATGCCTATTTAATTTCTTGTGCTCAATTTTTAGCAATCTATATTCATGCACAAGATCATTAGATGCATCATGTGATTCTTTAAAGGTAAAATCATAATTATTTTTAGCACATACCTTTTTCTCAATTGTAATGAAACAAAGATAGGCAACTTCATCATCCATATTTAAATCTTCGCTATCGCTCTAAGTTGCCATCATTGCCTTGAATTTCTTTTTGGCCTTGAGAGCTATTATTTTCTTTTCTGTATCAGCTTCCACTATCCTTTGCCATAAGTTCAACTCATAGGTCATGAGTGAACCGATAAGCTCCTCCAAAGGTAAGGTTTCTACATCTTTAGCTTCTTGGATCGCCGTCACCTTTGGATCCCATGATTTTGGCAAGGATCTAAGAATTTTGTTCACCAAATCAGCATTAGTATAGATTTTGCCAAGACTTTTTAATTTATTAATAATAGTCATAAATCTTGAAAACATATCAGATATAGATTCATAATGCATCATTTCAAAAATTTCAAAAGAATGTATAAGCAAATTAATTTTAGTGTTCTTCACTTGAAGAGTACCCTCATGAGTAACTTCAAGTATGTCCCATATTTTCTTCGCTGATGTGCATATAGAAATTCTATTAAATTCATTTAAGTCCAATGCACAATAAAGCAAGTTCATTGCTTTAGCATTGAGTTCAATTTGTTTAATGTCATATTCATTCCAATCCTCTTCGAGCTTTGGAATGGAAATGCCATTAACCAAAATGGAAGGAATATGAGGACCACTAACAATGGTTTTCCAAAGATGATAACTAATAGATTGAATATGGATGCGCATGCGAGTTTTCCAAAATGTGTAATTTATGCCATTGAAAAATGGTGGTCTAACACTAATACCTACAAGGGTTGCCATAATCTTTAACTCAAAATCATTAGATTTTCAATCAGAGCACCGAGCTCTGATACCAATTGAAGGCCCACATAGGCAACCCAAGAGGGGGGGTGAATTGGGTTTTATAAAACTTTTATACTATTTAAAAGATGAACTAAAGCAAGTATATGCTAATGCAATTTAAGTGCTTGTGTATTTCAAATAAATGCAGCGGAAATAATGAAATAAAAGCATAAGGAGAACAATCACACAAACACAAAGATTTATAGTGGTTCGGTGCCAACCAAGCACCTACATCCACTCCCCATGAATCCCTTGGAAATTCCACTAAGTTTGGTTTTATAACTTAGGCTCACCAACAACCTTTACAACTTGTTTTGTCTTCGGGCTCACAAGTCAAACCTTAGTTGGTTTCAAGGCTCACCAACAACCACCCTTGGTTTTACGGGATAACCAAGAACCTAAACAACTTGTTTTGGCTTCGGGCTCACAAGTAAAACCCTAGTTGGTTTCAAGGCTTACCAACAACCACTTTGGTTTTCCAAGGCTCACCAAAAACCTCTTTGGTTTTCCAAGGCTCACCAAAAACCTTAAGTAAAACAATGTAAGAGCAAGTATAAATGAATACAATAAAAGCTTTCTAAAATAAAGCAAATATCTCTTTGAAGCCCGTTGAGAGTTGATGAAGATCTTGTCTTCAAGTTGATGAAGCCTTTGATTGATGCTTGAGGATGTGAACTTTGGATGCTTTCTTTGAAACTTGGAAGCTTGAAGGCTTGAACCACTCAACTCTTGAATCCTTGAAGAATATTCAAAAATCTCACCAAAGGATTACTTCTCCTATTGATTTTTGATGTTTATATAGCCTCCCAACACTTAAATGACCGTTTATAGCCGTCAGGAAAGAAAATATGACCGTTTGGAAGCAAGTTGGAGAAGTTCTGCAGCCCAGAAAACTAGCTGTTACTGTTCAAGTGTCGACACTTCACCTTCAGGTGTCGACACTTCAGTTTCCAGGTGTCGACACTTCAGTTTCCAGGTGTCGACACTTCACTTCCAAGTGTCGACACTTCAGCTCCAGGTGTCGACACTTCAGCTCCAGGTGTCGACACTTCACTGAAAGAGCTTTCTGAAGTTTTCTGTTTGTCTCAGGCCTTGAGTCGACACTTCACTCTTCAAGTATCGATACTTGATCCTCAGGTGTCGACACTTCATTTCCAAGTGTCGACACTTGCCTGTGCCATTGCTGAAACATCTTCAAATTGAAACTTTAACCTCTTCAAGTCCTTCCATATTAATTCCAAAGTCCATATAATTGATTTTCCATTAATTTAAGGACTTTTTCAACTGAAATACAAGCATTTCTTCATTCAACATGGTTGAGTACTAAGATCTAAAAAATACACTTAAAATGCAATTAGTACTCATATATACTTAAACATTTTGTCAATCATCAAAATCAAGACCAGAGTCAACAATCTCCCCCTTTTTGATGATGACAAAACTTTTAAGTATATGAATAGGGTAAGCTTAAAAAGATTAATAATAAGATAAACATGTAAGCTAAAAACAATAAGCACCAAGCTCCCCCTCAAAATATGATCCAAAAATCTTTAAAAATATTTTTCAAAATATGCAAAAAATTTTAAATTTTCAAAATTTTTTCTTCTTATTAATTCTTTCCTTTAGATAAAAACATTTTACATTCTTCTCCCCCTTTTGCACTTTCTTTCATTTCTTAAATGATTTTTCATGTTTATCCAATCTTCCCCTTTTCATACTTAACAATTTTCTCCCCTTTTTTGACATCACGAAAAAAAGGGTGAAAGGCAATACAAAGTGGGAATGAAGTCGGAAAGAATGGCAAGTAGGTCATCAAAATCAATGCATGAAATCAAATATTTATGATATCAATTGAATATGATATAAATTGAACAAGATACCAAAGAATGTAAGCACATGCAAGAAATGATTTGATGTATATTATCCATTCGCCTTACTTGTTCATGGGATAAGGTCACAGCGGCACCCCTACACGTCATAAGAGAGCCCGTTGAATGGGAAGAGAGGGTCTTTAAGCCCTACTTATCTCCTATGACCGGACGGCCATGGTGACTAACCCAATCCGAAGCGGTTACTAGGAATTCTTTTAAAAATAATTTTGATACCAATAGAATATGATATCATTTGAATATAACTCCCCTCAAAGAATTAGATTTGAAAACAAGAAGAAGGAGTATCAGAATAATATAAGCAAAGCATGATATCAACAAGATATTCAAAGCATCAAATATGATAACAAATCTTTGGATGCTCCCTCTGAATGTTATTCCTCCTTTAAAAATATGCATTTATTTCAGGAATAAAACATGAAAGCTTATGCATCAAGATTTGAAATTTTTTAAGATATTCATGATTTTCAAAATACAAAGCATTTATATCACTTAAAAACTTTTAGCATGATTTCAAATTCATTTTAAGATGATTTGATATCCATACAAATGCTAGAAGTAATATGATATCAAGTCTAGCTACTAGAGCAAGGGTTTGTCAATATGCATACCTTCTTCTTAAAAGTAACCCTTAACTACCAGTTCTATACTTGATTCAAATCAATTCTAACTTAAGCATAGATGTCAACAATGAAAGCACATAAATCATAACATTTCACTTGAAATAATTCAAAAACTGTATTAATCAAAATCAAGTGAAGATCTAATAATCACAAGTTTGACCATGAGAGCTTGAAATCCATCAACATCAAATTGGTCATGATCACAACAAATGATTATTAGTCTAAGCTTGATTCTAATCAATCAATTAAAACATTTTTCAAATCAATATGCATCTTTAAAAGTATTTTTCATGAAATACATTAATCAAAATCAAGTGAAGGTCTTACAATCATAAATTTAATCATGATAGCATGAAATTCATCAACACCAAAAAGTTCATGATCATAGCCAATGATGATAAGTCCAAACTTGATTCTAATTAACTATTTAAAATAAATTATCAAAGTAATTGATGCAATAAAAATTAATCTACATTTTTAATTTTGGAAGGAGATGTTTAGAATTTACCAATATACAAAGTCCTTCCTTTTACCATTTAGTTCAAAATGTAGCTTGTCCACTTCTTTAAATTATCGTGTACAACCTCTTTTCAAGAACTTCCTTTCTTCATGTTGGGTTGCAAGACATTCCTGCAAAACAAATTAAGTAGACATTTTTGGTACCCAAACTTTCTTGGATCTTTTATGATTAGTAATTATGGTTCCTTTTGGAACCCAAACTTTTCTTAATCTAGAAGGATAAGCATTGAAACCACATTTATAAGAAAAATTGAAAGAAGCAGGAATATTGAAGTTCTTCAAAAGTTTTTGCTTCTTTTCCTTAATCAAAATATTTTTCTCATTAAAAACTTTATCACATAAATCTTTTAAAATAACATTTTCTTTTTCTAAAAATTTTTTTTCTTTAGAAAAATTATTCTTTTCATTTTTCAAAATATCAATCTTGGCATTTAAATCATCATTTTTATTTGCAAGATTGGTGTTTTCAAGAGAAAATGAATCTACATGCCTATTTAATTTCTTGTGCTCAATTTTTAGCAATCTATATTCATGCACAAGATCATTAGATGCATCATGTGATTCTTTAAAGGTAAAATCATAATTATTTTTAGCACATACCTTTTTCTCATTTGCCATGAAACAAAGATGGGCAACTTCATCATCCATATTTAAATCTTCGCTATCGCTCCAAGTTGCCATCATTGCCTTGAATTTCTTTTTGGCCTTGAGAGCTATTATTTTCTTTTCTGTATCAGCTTCCACTATCCTTTGCCATAAGTTCAACTCATAGGTCATGAGTGAACCGATAAGCTCCTCCAAAGGTAAGGTTTCTACATCTTTAGCTTCTTGGATCGCCGTCATCTTTGGATCCCATGATTTTGGCAAGGATCTAAGAATTTTGTTCACCAAATCAGCATTAGTATAGATTTTGCCAAGACTTTTTAATTCATTAATAATAGTCATAAATCTTGAAAACATATCAGATATAGATTCATAATGCATCATTTCAAAAATTTCAAAAGAATGTATAAACAAATTAATTTTAGTGTTCTTCACTTGAAGAGTACCCTCATGAGTAACTTCAAGTGTGTCCCATATTTTCTTCGCTGATGTGCATATAGAAATTCTATTAAATTCATTTAAGTCCAATGCACAATAAAGCAAGTTCATTGCTTTAGCATTGAGCTCAATTTGTTTAATGTCATATTCATTCCAATCCTCTTCAAGCTTTGGAATGTAAATGCCATTAACCAAAATGGAAGGAATATGAGGACCACTAACAATGGTTTTCCAAAGATGATAACTAATAGATTGAATATGGATGCGCATGCGAGTTTTCCAAAATGTGTAATTTATGCCATTGAAAAATGGTGGTCTAACACTAATACCTACAAGGGTTGCCATAATCTTTAACTCAAAATCATTATATTTTCAATCAGAGCACCGAGCTCTGATACCAATTGAAGGCCCACGTAGGCAACCCAAGAGGGGGGGTGAATTGGGTTTTATAAAAACTTTTATACTATTTAAAAGATGAACTAAAGCAAGTATATGCTAATGCAATTTAAGTGCTTGTGTATTTCAAATAAATACAGCGGAAATAATGAAATAAAAGCATAAGGAGAACAATCACACAAACACAAAGATTTATAGTGGTTCGGTGCCAACCAAGCACCTACATCCATTCCCCATGAATCCCTTGGAAATTCCACTAAGTTTGGTTTTATAACTTAGGCTCACCAACAACCTTTACAACTTGTTTTGTCTTCGGGCTCACAAGTCAAACCCTAGTTGGTTTCAAGGCTCACCAACAACCACCCTTGGTTTTACGGGATAACCAAGAACCTAAACAACTTGTTTTGGCTTCGGGCTCACAAGTAAAACCCTAGTTGGTTTCAAGGCTTACCAACAACCACTTTGGTTTTCCAAGGCTTCCCAAAAACCTCTTTGGTTTTCCAAGACTCACCAAAAACCTTAAGTAAAACAATGTAAGAGCAAGTATAAATGAATACAATAAAAGCTTTCTAAAATAAAGCAAATATCTCTTTGAAGCCCGTTGAGAGTTGATGAAGATCTTATCTTCAAGTTGATGAAGCCTTTGATTGATGCTTGAGGATGTGAACTTTGGATGCTTTCTTTGAAACTTGGAAGCTTAAAGGCTTGAACCACTCAACTCTTGAATCCTTGAAGAATATTCAAAAATCTCACCAAAGGATTACTTCCCCAATTGATTTTTGATGTTTATATAGCCTCCCAATTCTTAAATGACCGTTTATAGCCGTCAGGGAGGAAAATATGACCGTTTGGAAGCAAGTTGGAGAAGTTCTGCAACCCAGAAAACTAGCCGTTATGTTCAAGTGTCGACACTTCACCTTCAGGTGTCGACACTTCAATTTCCAGGTGTCGACACTTTAGTTTTCAGGTGTCGACACTTCACTTCCAAGTGTCGACACTTCAGCTCCAGGTGTCGACACTTCAGCTCCAGGTGTCGACACTTCACTAAAAGAGCTTTCTGAAGTTTTCTGTTTGTCTCAGGCCTTGAGTCGACACTTCACTCTTCAAGTATCGACACTTGATCCTCATGTGTCGACACTTCATTTCCAAGTGTCGACACTTGCCTGTGCCATTGCTGAAACATCTTCAAATTGAAACTTTAACCTCTTCAAGTCCTTCCATATTAATTCCAAAGTCCATATAATTGATTTTCCATTAATTTAAGGACTTTTTCAACTGAAATATAAGCATTTCTTCATTCAACATGGTTGAGTACTAAGATCTAAAAAATATACTTAAAATTCAATTAGTACTCATATATACTTAAACATTTTGTCAATCATCAAAATCAAGACCAGAGTCAACATACCTTATTGACTTGAGTGTCAGAGGGTCTCCTGTCAGTAACCACTAGTCAAAGGAGATTGTTCTTGTAGGTCTTTGCCTGAGAGGTATCTAAGAGAAGGATCTCGTCCCACCAAAAAAGCTAGCAAGACTGTCTGACATCATCATAATTATGGAGGAGGGTAATTTGGCAGCAATAGACTGGCAAGCTAGGTAAAGAGCAAGCATCATCTCTAAGAAATTCCTGAAGCTTGGAGCCCAATAGTGATCATTCAAGTGCAAGATGCCTTCATCAACCACATTGAATACTTTCTGCATCACAAGGAGCATCCCATCCAGGTGCAAGAACCTCTCACCCCTTCACTCTCACCATTGGTGATCTAGCAAAATCTGCTCACCACCTTGGTAGAGTAGGTCCAAATGCTGGTCACGGTGATGCAGGAGTTATAGCAGTACCCGGAGGTCTCAACCGATCCCATTCTACTACTCAGCCCAATCTTTAATCTACCTAGAGAAGATCTTCTGACCAATGGAATCTTTATCAGTTGCAATCTTTCTCGCCTTGCCAAGCAAGTTACATCCCCCTTGGGGAGATCTCTTTACTAACAAACTTTCCATCGATTATTGTTCTTATCTTCGTGATGAGCAGGCCCCCAGTGCGAAAAGCATTTATGAGAAATAGAGTGAAAACCTGACAAAAACCTCCAACCAGCAGTTTTATGACTATAGCCTAGGGGGGCAGACCGAGAAGTTCATCATGCTTGTCTTTTTTTCTCCTAACGGATATAGAGAAACTAACCTCTAGTTGGTTCAAGATGCTACAGTTAGAACTCCATCTTGGCTGGCCTGATAATGCTTCATGAATGCTTACTCGAGCTATAACCAAATTAAGATGACTCCCGAAGATGAGAGGTACACTACTTAACCAAAAAAGGTACTCTGTTATAATATAATGCTTTTTGGTTTGAAAAATACAGGAACCACCTACTCACGGATGGACAAGAGTCAACAAACTTCCAAGGAATTGAAATTTATTGAGTCTCCACTCTCTAAGCCAAAAGTCGAAGACAAACTCTATTTATACCTAGACCTATAAAACGAGTACTTAGCTGGGTAGATGATAAAGGAGTCTAAAAACCCTTCCACTACTCTAACCAAGTATTTCATGATACTAAGACCAGGAACTCCAAACCTGAACAAATTATTTACACACTAATCATCTCAACATAGGTCATATTTCCAAGCTTATTCAATCATCGTCATAATAGATCGACTACTCAATGCCATCCTTAAATGGTTGGACACCTCTAAAAGAAAGCATTTGATCGTACGACATGCTTGAGGAAGCCTTATTTAGTTGACTAACTCTCAATTGATGAAGAGATCACACGAGCCAACATCTTTTCTTCAGTGGTCCCTCTTTCAAGGACCATCTTGGTCAACTAACTTTTGACCAACGAAGAAGATCATGTGATCCAACATCTTCTCTCTAGTTGTCCTCCTCCAAGGACCATTTCGGCTGACTAACTCTCGATCGATGAAGAAGATTGTGCGAGCCGATGTCTTATCCCTCCAGTAGTCCCTCCTCCGAGGACCATCTGGGCTAATTAACTCTTGATTGATAAAGAAGATTAGGCAAGCCAATCTCTCTCCAGTGGTCCCTCCTCCAAGGAACATCTCAATCGACTAATTCTTAGCCAATGAAGATGATTGTGCGAGCCAATCTCCCTCTAGCGGTCCATCCTCTAAGGACCATCTCAGCTAACTAATTCTTGATCAATGAAGAAGATTGTGCCAACCAATTTTTCTCCCTCTAGTGGTCCATCCTCCGAGGACTATCTCGATTGACTAATTCTCGTTCAACAAAGAATATTGCATGAGCCAATCTCCCTCTAACTGTCCCTCCTTCGAGGACCATCTTGACCAACTAACTATTGACTGATGAAGAAGATCGCGCAAGCCAATCTCCCTCCAGTGGTCCCTCCTTCAAGGATCGTCTCAGCCAACTAACTGTCGACCGACGAAGAAGATTACATTGCTATTATTTTCTACCTCCAGTGGTCCCTCCTTCGAGGAATATCTCGACTGACTAACTCTTGGCTGACAAAGAAGATCGCATGAACCAATCTTTCCAACAGACCCTTCTCTGAGGAACACCTCGATCGTTGCTACGTTCTTACACCTCTATCTTGGGTTTCACTTCCATCCAATCGACTCATACTCAATTGAAGAAGGTGGCTACATTCTCATATCTCTAACTTAGATCTCACTTCCATCCGATCAGCTCATACTTGGTCAAAGAAGGTGGCTGTATCTCACACCTCTATCTTAGGTCTCACTTCCATCCGGTTGGCTCATACTTGGTCAAAAAAGGTAATTACGTTCTCACACCTCCACCTTAAATCTCAATCCCATCCAGTCGATTGATACCTGGCCAAAGAAGATGGTTATATTTCACACATCTATCTTGGATTTTACTCCCATCCGGTCAATTGATACTTGGTTGAAGAAGATAGCTACATTCTCATACCTCCGTCTTGAATCTCACTCCCACTCGGTTAACTAATAACTCGGCCAACAAAGATGGCTACATCTTCAGATCTCCATCTTCTCCATCTGACTCTTCAAGCCCTTGACCAACTAACAACTTAACCGAAGATGGCTGCATCTTCGTACCTCCATCTTTCTCGGATCTCACTTCTCTCAGCTAATTAATAACTTGGTCGATGAAGATGGATGCATTCTCGTACCTCCATCTTCCTCATGTCTTACTCTTCTTAGCCAACTAACAACTCGGTTGATGAAGATATTTGTGTCCTTGTACCTCTATCTTCTACTGGTCTCACTTTCCTTGGTTGCTTCACAACTTGAACGACGATGGCTATATCCTCATACCTTCATCTTCCTTGGGTCTCACTTTCATTGGTCAACTAACAACTCGACCAATGATGATGGTTGCATCTCCAGACCTTCTCCATCTTCCATGAGTCTCACTCCTCCATCGGACTCTCCACCTCCTCCATCGAACACTCCAAGCCCTCGACCATTTAATAACTCAATTGACGAAGATGGTTGCATCATCGTACCTCCATCTTTCATGAGCTCACTCCCCTTGGTCATTTCAAACTGGTCAACCAGATGGCTGCGCCCTTATATCTCTATCTTTCTCGGGTCTCACTCTCCTCGATTACTTCATAACTAGCCGATTAGATAGCTACATCCTTGTACCTTCATCTTCCTCAAGTCTCACTCCCCTCAATCACTTTATAACTAGCCAACCAGATGGTCACTTCTTTATACCTCCATCTTCCTTAAATCTCACTCCCCTCGCTTGCTTCACAACAAGCTGACTAGAAGTTGACAGATCGATTAACAACCGAAGTGAAGATGGAAGCATTCTCAACCTCCCATCCTATTCGGGTTTCATCCCATTCGAGTTCCATCCCATCTTATTTAAGTTTATCCCATTCGGGTTCCATTCCATTCTATTCGGATTTCATCCCATTAGAGTTTCATCCCATCCTATTCAGGCTTCATCCCATTTGGCTTCTATCCTATCCTATTTAAGTTTCATCCTATTCAAGTTCCATCAAATTCTATTTGGGTTTCACCCCATTTAGTTTCTGTCCCATCACATTCGAGTTTCATCTTATTTGGGTTCTATCTTAATCTATTCAGGTTTCATCCCATTCGGGTTTCATCTTATCTTATTCCGACTTTATCCAATAACTAACTTCCTATAGTTTGGTTTCAAATGCTTGCCCAACTAAGTGACTTACATACTAAGCCTAGAAGCTACCTTACTTGGTCAGAGTTACATCGACTAGGCTACTTGTCAAAATTCAACTATTTGGAAAACCTTCATGTAATGCAAAAGTTGGCAAAATGGATGAGTTTCATTAATTTGCCAAGTCTTTACAAAGAGAGCCGAGCATGAGTACAACAAAAAAGAAAAAAAAAATTACAATGATCGGTCTCAAGGACTAGCCATTGGAGTCGAGCCCACCTCAAAAGCCTTCATGCTACATCAATCATGACCTTAGCCTCGGCCATTGCCTTGGCGATGATCTCTTGAATTGCCTATTCATCCATGCCATCGACAACTCCTTCGATGGCATCCTCAGTATCCCCTGTTTCACCTTTCACTCTTCCTCTACTTAGGCTCGATGGCTACAATACCATCTAAGTTATGTTCCGGAAAGGCCTCGTTGACCTTCTTCTTGTACTCCGCAAACTTGAGTTGGAAGGCATTGTAGGCACCTTCAATGACTTCATTTTCGAAGTCCTTAGACTTCTCGTACTTTTCCATCACCCGAGTCCAATGGAAGTAGCCTACACTTCTGTAGCTTGAACCTTAGCCTCGATAGTTGGGCCCTTTCCTCTACCTCTTGAGCTATTATTTCAGCATCGATGAGTTTGAAGTCGGCCATATCGACTTGGGACTCCATAATCATTGCCTTCGAGATGGCATCGACCAGCCTAGTCTCCAGCTCGGCAGCCAAGTTCTCTCCCTTAGCAATCTCCTCATCCTTATCCACTATTTGGGCTTCTAGTTCTTTAATAGCATTCTTGGATGCCTGTAGCTCCTCATTGAGTTTGGCCTTCTAGGCCTCACTCACCTTTCTCAGGTCATTTGAGGCCTTGACTTGCACTTTGGCAGTCTCTACCTCATCCTTGAGAGAGTCCCTCAGCTTGTCAGATTCACCATATACGTCCTTGAAGATGAAGACATTGTGGGCAAGCTACAAAAAAAAGAAAATCTATAAGTTATCTACTCAAGATTCAAAGTAATTGGCAAAGCAAGACCTGAAAATACTTATCTTGAGTAGCTGAAGGAAGAAGTCAGCAAAGATCTCATCTACTGGGCAGGACTTTTGTTCCTCTTGATCTCATGGTAGAAGGATCATGTCGACAAGCTACTTAGCCAACCTCTTGTTCTTAAGGGCGGAGGCGGTTGACCTCACCTTTGTCCCCATCTTAATGAAATCCTTTCCATCATGAGGAGTCTCACCTGAGCTTAAGGGGTCGCTCAGGCTGGAGGGCTTGGATGCCTTTCTTTACTTCCAAGGCTAGCTTAGAGTTGGAGTTAGAGGAGTCGGTGATCGAGTCGAAGCTAGAGTAGGACCTAAAGCAACAAGAGGCGATGGCAACTAGACTACTGCCACTTCATCATTGGTAGTAGCAGGAGTTTCCTTTGGAGGAGGCACAAGAGCTTCTCTTGGTCAGGGCATGGGAGTCCATGCTGTAATCGATGGGCTTCCCAAGGATGGACCCGCGCGGGGCATCTTAGCCACCACTGACTTCGACTTCTTGTTCATAACTCTCTTTTGGTCAATGTTTTTCAACTTTTTCAAGAACACCTTCATGTCTACAAAAATCGAGTAGAGGACTCTACAAAAATCGAGTAGGGGACTTAGTCAATCATAGATAAACAAGAGAAGAAGAACTCAGCAAAACTCACCCAAGATGTTTACTGGACTAAGCCGGCTCATACAAGTTCTGCTTCAAGAGTAGATCTCGTTATCGAGGAACTTTTGTGTTAAGTAGATGGTGGTAGTCTTTCTCGTTCATGGAATTGACCATGGAGTTCTTGTCTGGGGATGGATCTAGATCGCTCCAAATTTAGTTCATCCCCTAAGGAGCATCACAGGAAATAAAAATAAGTGCTTCTTCCAACTATGGATGAAAGAGGGCATACCAGAGAGGATAACCTAACCTTGATGAGGGTCGATGAACCACTAGTCATTCTCAGTTAGGTGCCACTTCAGGATAAAAAATACTCAGAATAAAGACACCATAGCCTCGATCTCGAGAAAGTGACAAAGAACAACAAAGAATAGATAACTCAGAAAGAGTTTGGGGTTAGCTGAGCGGGGACAAGTTGATAGAAATTAAAAACATTACAGATGAAGGGGTGGAAAGGAAGTTAGAGACATGCATGAAGAAACTCCTTATATAGGATGATCCTGCTTGTCAGGCCTAACGTCACTCTGTTATCCAGCCCAGGAGTGAAGACCTAGAATTGACTTAGGAACTTGTGTTGTTCTTGAAGTTGGAAGACATCCACCTCGATCATTATCAAGATTGCACTCACTAGACCCAAGGAGATTAGATCTCTTGGACCATCCAATCGACCATTATGGAGCACCATCCTTAAGGTGGTTCTAACCTCTCCGAGGTTAGAGGAAGTGACTTCTTTCTAGGAAGATTTCCAGGAACCTTGAAGTCTAGAAATATGGCTCATTGAATGACTTTCACCTTCGGATAAAGTCATGTCAACAAAGAAAAGAAATAGGGACAAATATTAAGCAAGGGAAGAGACTCAAACAATGAGCAGAAGCAGCCAAGTATGGTTCACCTGGAAAATTCTAAAAGAGACCTAAAGGAAGATACAAGCGATGAATGAAAGTGAAGAAGAAATGAATAAAAAGACATAATGAGGACCAACTTGCTAAGAAGAGATTTCCTGTGAGCAAATCCAAATTTAGGGCTCTCTGCCACTTTTTTTGCAACTTAGCGAGGAAGCGTTCCTTGCAACAATGGTAGAGAATCTCCTTTTTAAACCCAGACTAATGGCTAGGATCTAGACTTTGATTCGGTTGAAGTTCTTAGATTTAGACATGTGGTCCACTACTTATTGGAAGCATCACACTACCTTGAAGTAGCCTGTCACTAATTAATTTTTGGTACTGGGATCCATGCAAATCATTTAAATTTTGGGCTTCCAAATCATGTGGCAATGCTCGACCAGCCAACAGTGATTGTGCAAGCCATCGCCCATTTGAGAAGTTATTGCGATGTCGCCTAGGGTGCTGTGAAATGATCTCCTCTTCATGATCGAGGTGACAAGATAGCTGATGATAACTTTTTGAAGGGACCAATAAAAGCCCAGATTATGGAAAGATTCATCTAACTTTTCAGGTCAAAAAGCCAACTACTCCCTTCACCTAGAAACTACAAGGCCTAGAGCTACTTGATAATGTTTTGGACTCAAGTGTGGGGAGCATATGTTATTATAATTATTGATCCTGCCTCGGGGACTTGTTGGACCATTGACTATGCTACTGGCCATAGAAGATTGATATATTTGACTTAGATCAATCAAGCTACTAACTAGAAAGGCGATAATGAAGCCAACTACTTTATCGCTAACTAGGAAAACTAACGAGAAGAAGATGAAGCTGACCGAGTAGCTACTCTTTCTTAGACTAAGTAATTGCTTCTTCCTAGAGCGAGTAGTTGTTCCTTCCTAAATCGAGTAGCTGCTTCTTTTCCAACTAAATAGCGGCTCTTCTCCAAACCAAGTAGTTAGCTGCTCCTTCTCAGATCGAGTAGTCGCTTTTTTCCAAATCGAGTAGTTGCCACCTATAGAGTCCAACTGATATGACATTTTTCATGTGCATCCATCGATTATCTACTTGGGACCGACTAGTCACTTGAGTAAACTAAGTCGAGCATGTCCTGGTGCAAGGCCAAGTCCCTCTTTTTGGCAATGGGCCAAGCTGACACATACTCAGGATTCACGATATCCAAGTAGGAGATGATCCTCCAATTATAACTATTCTAGCACTAATCATGATGGACAAGATCCCAATAGATCCTGCCTTTAATAGAAAAGTGTTAGCAGAAAAGATTTCAGAGGATAAGATCCCACCACCTTAGCAAAATCTTTTACACATGTTAGAGGAGGCTACCTTCTAAATAACATTCAGTTACTCCGTGTAACTCTATAAATTAGTAAGAGAGGACCTTTGGTGATGTACATCATGGAATGCCTTCACACCCTCTCTAAACGTTCATTTAGTCTCCATCTTGGCTCTCAGCTCTAGTTGCTATTGTCCATCTCATCGTCCTTACTGACTTGAATATCGAAGGGTCCCTTACCGGTAATGACCAATCAAGGGAGTCTATTATTACAGGTCTCTATCTGAGAGATACCCAGGAGCAGGATCTCGTCCCACTGGAAAAGCCAACAGGAATGCTCGGTGCCATTGTTGTTTTGGAAGAAGGTGAGTTGGTGCAATAGTTTATAATTTTATATGATCAATGTAAAGAAAATAATGATATATTAACATATTATATTTAATTATCTTTCATATAGTGATATATTGACATGATGATCTATAAATTTAATCATTTAATTTGCATCTGCTCGTACGTATGCTATAGTAGGTAATATATTTCCTATCACTTTTTATGCATGAAAGATAAAATAAGGAGGTATGAAAATCTCAAAAATTTCTAAATTAGACCAAACAAGTGGTCATAAATAAGGTAATAAATCATTGATTAAATGCTTTCTCTTCTTTATTTATTTTTTTACTATAGCTTTGCTAGTAAAAATACAACATATTTAACTAAAATTGCTACTGATAGGCAATCACTAAGTTTGGTGAGTACTTTCTTTAAATATAATATCTTTTCGTAGGTAGCTATTTTTTATATATTTTTTAATGAAAGTGATTAGGCTGATCCCAATCTTCTCCCCCCCTAAAAAAAAGACTTCGATAGCCACTTAAAGAGAATGTAATTAACTTTCCATCCACATTATTAAGCGGCTATACATATCTTATATAAACATGAACAGTAAATTAGAATTGCATCCAAAATCTCAAAAACATTGTCATAAGATTTAACGAGAATGACAATCTATATACCTCTTAATTGTTTCAAGCAATTATTTTGATAGCTTTGATCAATTAAGTAACTCTTGACATTATTGCATAGCCTAAATTTATTTTAAGAAAACTTATCTTGAAAGCTTTTATATATATGCGCACACCTGTATCTGCATATACAAATATACACGTATATACGTACTGCCATCTTTGTATGTATGCATATATATATATATACAAAGCTAGTAGTAGCAATTCCCCCAAATACTACTATCACTTCGGGGAATCTAATGGCCATTGATTCAGTAGTGTCTTGTTTGTTACACACATCTGAGAGTGTTGATTATGTAGAAAATCTTGATGTTTTGCGAGCTATTTTAACGGAATGGAAAGAGCTATTTTCTACCTAAACAAAGAAAGAAATAAGAAATGAATCGCTAATGGAATCCACCATTGGGACTAGAGCTGGAAAAATCTTTTGCAAGAGTTGGTTAGTATAGATGGAAAGCAAGATGGTTGTATCACCGTTGACACATGTTGCATAGATGATATTGAAAGGTTTGTTCAGCTTTCCAAACTGGAAGTGGTGATGGAATTGCTTGCCCGATCATCAGGGACCAATGCTAATGAAGACAAGGCTCGGTGCATGTTTCGGCTTATAGTTGGCTTGGACTATTGCCTCATGGCTTTAAAAATGCTGCTGTTTGTCGCTGATGTGGCTGCAATCTTATCCCAAGAGGTGGGGCATGGCATGGCATGGCATGGAGCGGCGGAGGATCTCGAGGGTGCCCAAAGCTATAATGCTCTTTAAGGTGGCCATCTAGTGGATCCCTTGTTGAGGTAATGAGTTGAGTAATGGTTATCCATGGTACAACATGGTCATAGCATGACATCGGAGGACTCGGAAAGCATAATATTTGGCATGCTGATAGATTGTTAGGATATATTTGGATAATAGAGGATTTCTCATGGATGTGAGAAAGGCACAATGTGCTTGGATGTGTTTGACTCTTTCAAGCCTATAAGACGTAGAAATTATTAGGGCAAAGTTGGTTGGATAAGTTGGCTACATTATGTGGAGAGGACTTGAAAGAGATTTTGTCTCAAGGAATTATCTAGACTACTCTATATATTCTTAATCTCTGAGATGGAGTATAGAGACATGATAGGAGACTAGTTGGTAAAAGTTTGGCCTACTTAATAGGTAAATCTCATGAGCATTATTGGATACTATCTTGTAAGGATCCATGGAAGCTGGTCAATTATAGAGCATAAGTGTGGCTTGTAGAATATCAATCAAAATGTGTTCCTTTGAGCTAGGCTATGGATTTAGGATGGTCAATAGAGTCAAGGAGAGGAGAGGAGAGGACAGCATGATGCATGGGTTGGTTAGTGGAATATATTTGCTTAAGGGGTAGACTTGGCAATGTGTAATGATGTGTAAAAAGCTATGGACAAAGAATTATAGACAATATGGCTATCGACCTTGAGGATTATGGTAGTGTGCAGCTATATGTGAACAAGCCATGAACATTATGGAGTGTTGTGCTATGGATGGAAAGGCATAATAAGGATGCTAGATTAGGATCATGGCATGCGAGCTTATGGGGTAGTTTGGATGGGGGATTTGAGAGGGCTCCAACATATATGCTTAACTATAGCTTTAAGAGACTGAGACATGTTGACTAGGTGGTTTTATTGAGTGACACTAGAAGATAGTTTATGTATAGCCTTATGCATGGCAATAACTTTGCAAGGCTATGCCATATGTATTTGATCTATGTACTTCAAAGAATAGAGAGGGCAATTGTAATTGATCTACAGGATATTCGACTCGATCTCATTAAAACTTAGGATGGATATGGTTCAAGACAAAATATCCATAGCAGATTTAGCTCATGTATAGGAAATGGTATGTCCCGCCCCTAAGTGAATATAATCTTAATCCAATCTCTCATTTCAAACTCCTAAATATTTTAGAATGTTTGCACAATGAGTTTCTTACCCGATCTAATTTGATCCAATCCGACCTGATCCAACTCAATCTAACTAGTCTTATCTACTGACTTGACATGACTTGTGCCATCTACATTACCCATCTTGACTCAACAAGAGGCAAGTATAAGGTGGGTATGGACATATGATTTTTAATTATGAAGCAAGTACGGGTATTGGCTAACCTAACCAATACCTGACTTTTTGCCATCCTTACCAAAAAATAGCTTGGTGGCTTGTGGATCAATTGCATGATCAATATGTCATGGTCTAGAAGTATTTTGCTGGGAATAATGATATCTTGGATGACCAGAACTTGGTTTGTGGGGCAAAGCTATGGAATTAGCACATAGATTTTGATTGTGAAGCATTATTGTGAAGATTATATTCTATAGCATAGAGGTGTGTATGAGCCTTGTAATTCACCCAAACAATTAGGATGTTTGCAAGCACTCAAGGGTATTGCATGTGTGTAATTCGATAGAATTACTAGGTAGAGGTATAGAGATGCGAGCTTGTCTATATAATTAGATTGTGATGCATTTATTTATTTATCCAAGGAAAGAACTTAGGAGTTGTAGCCTCAGTGTGTGGTATGCTGGGGTTTCAATTGTGGAACATTCTTGTGAAGATATGCTATAGCATAGTCTGTATAAGCCTCATAATTCATCCAAGGGATCAAGATGTTTATAGGTACTCGAGGGTATTGCATGTGCTTAGTTCAACACAATTACTAGGTTGAGGTATAAAGGTACATGCTTGGCTATATAGTTAGAATATTATGCATTTATTTGTATATTTGAGAAAAGAACTTAGGCCCTAGTTGGCTAAGTTTTTGAAGGACTAGAAAGCAGTTTTGACCCCCCAAAAATACTTTAAATAGTTAGAGTAGTATTTGATAAAAAAATATAAAAGATATTTTCGCTTTACCTAAAAGCTGAAACTATCCATTTGAGAGAAGCTCTATTTTAGAGCTTTCTATTAAAAAATATTTTCAAGATTATATCGGGAAGCTATTTTGACTTTATTAAATTCATTTCAGAAATGCGGTTACAAAATAGTAAATAACTTTTTATAACAGTTCTACTTTCTAACAACTCTATTTTTTAAAAGCCCTACTTTTAAAAGCTCCGAAAGATTTACTGCAAAAAGCTTAGCAAAACAGGACCTTAGGTGGACTGACCTCGATGTGTGGTATGCTGGGGGTATTGCGCAAGTGTTTGGGTAAGGAAAACACTCACCCTATGACATTCTGCTCCTTATGAGGGCCCACATTCTCAATTCTTGTGTTTGGTTGAGGCTAAACTTATAGACAGTGGAAGCATTTCCAGTTCATCGAAAACAATGACTATGAGCTTCTAGCACTTCTATTATCATTTGGTGTCCTAAATAGTATTGCCACTAATCCATCCTCTTTTATGGTGCTCTCTTACATCTGCTTTTCAATTTGCAGAGGTGATGAAAGCAAGCCACACCAGAATAGTTCGTTACTCTTTGCAAGGATTTTATTGCCATATTTCATATCAAAGCTTGTAGGTGCTGGTCAATCTATTTTGTCTTGTTTTATTGTTTCCCAATGGATGCACACTCATGTATCCCTTGGCCTTTTGAGGTTGTTGATGCAAGTCCAAGAAGGTATCTGGAAGGACACATCCTCCAAGCAGAGGCACCAAGTGGTGGTGAGGTTGGTTTTGGAGATTTGGACTCATTTGGCCCCTTATTGTATGTAATTTCCAATCTAAGAGTTAAGTTGGTAAGCCCACTGCAACCTGCTTTGTTGGCTCTTCCAGATAACAATATGAAATAAGATCAAATTTTTTTTTTTTTAATTAACTGTACATCTGATTATATTTGATGTAATTTTAATATTTATGTGATGATAGATTGATTAGTTATATATACTTCATATTTTCAAATCCATAGAATATTTAATGATTTAAAAGAGCTTATTTCCTGCACTAGAAATAAGATAGTGGATTATTCCAAAGTGTTCTAGTACTTGAAACTATAATCATTGCTTCGATAAACAAATATCAAAAAAATATGTAATTTGAAATTATCACCAAACTCGAGTTCAGATGATGCTACCTCTTGCCAATGGAAGTAAGGGGTGGCAGGGTTTGATTCGAAAGGTTTTAAACCTTCATTTAGATCCCCTCCATCAGCATTAGGCTCCATCTAATCTAAGATCCTGGGTTTGAACCCAAATTGGGAGGAAGGGTAGGGAAGGAGATGGGGTCTGAACCCCTCCTATTTAACAAAAAAGTAATTTGGATGCAGGAAAAACTAGTGGAAGATGTAGGCAAAATCACGAAGCACCCACTTTCAAAGAAGTGCATGCATGATGGGTTTTTTAGAGTTTTGTAGATGTTTTTAATACCATTTGTAAAAATTTCCTCCTCGTTTTTAATATCATTAAAACCTTTGCCCCCTCAATTTTCTTTTTCTCCCCCCCTCCTCCCCTCTCCCCCCACACCCCAAAAAAAAAAAAAAAAAAATCCCACCAAAAAAAAAGAAGATCAAGTTGATATTGTTTTATTTATTGATGTTTCAGAATTGGAACAGGAGAGAGGTAACTGGGGCCTACAAATAATTTTGGATTTCAAAGCTTCTCTCAAGTACTTCTCTAACTTTGTGAAGTGGTGTTCAAGTCCAGGGTCTCCTATTCAGCCATCTAGAGAGGCTGGGTGGCATCTTTCCTGCTTGAATGCCAATGATAAGAAGGAAGCAAAACTTAGGAAACATCATTCAAGATAATTGCTCGACATAAAAATAATCAATTTCAAGCCACCAAACAAATCAATCATGAGAAAAAGTATCATTTCACGTACCATGAGTCGTTGCACACAAAGCGGTTGGTAAAGAAACCATGAGACTTCTCAATTCATGCAAATTACGAAAAGATTCGAATTCAATCATCCTGACTACTTTATCTTGCAACATGATCATATAGTGAACCATACCTAATCAATATAAAGTTGGATGTGACAGGTATGGTGAATTTGAATCTAAGCAATTACACCCACTTGGCAGCTCTTTAATTAGAACTTCCCCAATATGGACCTATCTAGCAACCATTGTGGACCCAAGTATCTTGAAGAGACCCTCTTACCTAACTTTCCGGTTCATGTCCCCCTACAGCTACAAGAGGACAACATGGTTGAAAAGCAAAATGGGGATCTAGGATAATGAAATAAAGCTTTTGAGCTGTGGGAGAGGTGTGAGTAGTGTGGCTGCATTGGTTGGGTTTTGGATGTTGTTAGCTGCCTTGATTCCCACAACTTTAACTTCTTTGCACTCCAGTCCTTGCCTCCCTATTCTGCTTACCGTTGCCCTATTTGAAATCTTAACCTAACCATTCAAGTGGAACAATATGTTATTACATATTTCTACATTTCAGGTTCGAGACATGATACTAGGTTTAGATTTGGATAAATTTCAAATTAATTTCTGGAACTTGATATATTGGTATGAAATTGACCAGGAAATTTCTAGGTCCGAATGATCATCTTGGTGCTTGGATTGGTGCTAGAATGACGTACTAACCATTTAGTAGGGAAGGACTCGACTATTTTTTTTTTTTTTTTAATAGAAAAATTGTGGGGAGGAGTTAGATCCCGAGCGTGGCCACCCCTAGACGGTCTCCCAATCCAAGCCAGTGAATTTCGATACACGGTGCATATTAATTTTTCCGCAGCCATTTCCCATCCGAAGATGAGTACGCCAACCTGGCTACCACTGGTGTCAGTCGAGTGAACAAGATTTATTATATATATCCCTAACTTTTTTCACTACCACCAGCCAACAGGAACTACATGATTATTTTATTAATTTTATTTTAATTTTACTCCCGATCTATTTTTTATTTTTTATTTTATTTTTAAATTTTTTAATTAAAATATATTTAATTCAAGATTCAGATCCCTGCCAACTGGTTGTACTCAACTGTCTTTACTGTCATCATATATATGGAATATTTTTTTCCCCTCTCTCTCCCCCCCTCCCTCCTCTTGTCAAAATGTCTTAACCTATGAGTTTTTTTATATAGAGGAATGGTAACATCAACACGTAGATAGTTCTCTATAAAGAGCTGAGAGAGAGAGAGACATAAGATGGGCAAATCTAGAGGTCTGTGAAGCAAGAAAGAAGAGGAGATGTCGGACTGGGGGCCAGTGTTCATATCGGTGGTGCTCTTCATTCTTCTCTCTCCGGGACTCCTCTTCCAGATCCCAGGGAAGCACAGAATAGTGGAGTTTGGCAACTTCCAAACAAGTGGAGGCTCGATTGTAGTCCATGCCATTATCTTCTTTGCTCTCGTTGCCCTCTTCGTCGTTGCCCTTGGCGTCCACATGTATATCAACTAAAACAAAGATATCATCTTGGACTTGGTCTCCAAATGAGTGGTATCAACTCAGTGTAGACTTTGCTCCAAAATCTCATTTTGGCGTCCATTCCAACATGGGTTCTCTTAGTCCAGTCTAGTTTTTTCTTTTCACCCAAAAAAAAAAAAAAAAAAATCTTGGAACCGATTCCCGCATGGGTTCTCCTAGTTTAATGAAGTTTTTTAAACTTCATTGTTTAGTCATGTTATTACTTTGTGTTTTATGGGATTGGTTTCTTTCTGCTTCAATGATTGTGGTGTAGTGTTGTGCAACTGAATGGGGTTCCATGCTCGATATTTTCTTTGTAAGCGTATAATAACGGTGCCATAATTTGTTTGAAATATTGCCGCTTCCATGTCTACGTTCGGTTGAATTTGTTGGATAGCAATTGGAATATCTATGTGCTTGATGTTTACTGGATTTTACGAGCCAGTTGCTCTCGAGATCTGGATGAAGACTCTGCTTGAATTGAAAGACTTCTGTTACCAAAGCAAATAAAATAATTGGAAGACTTCAATGGCCTTCTTGCTTGACTTCATGTCTTTCTTTCAATTATGTTGCTTTAATGAGTTTGAGAGAATTGGGGGAAGGGGGAGCATTCTTTTTGAAGTTACTAATTGGCATTCAAATTTCCTGCTATGAAACTTGGAGCTTTTCTTGAGTACCGGTATGCAATGGTCCATTGAAAAGTTTTCTTGGATTTATGTCATCACCAGATGCATTGGTATTGCAAATTTAGACATTTAACACTCAATGGATTGAGATCCCTTGGTTAGCTATCAAAAAATTCTCCCAATTCAAGTGATGGATGGTATATTTTTTCCAAGAATGTGAACTCCAATAATCATAATGCAGGAGGTTTCCTTCTTTTCCTTCCTCAAAAAGAAAGATTAATAGAATGCGAGACTTGGCTGGCCAACTTGACCTAGTCATGCCGAGTCAACAACCCAGCCCAGTGAGCTGGGGACAAAATGGGTGGAAATCAATGTAGTTGGCCAAAATCTCCACGAGAGAGAAAGCTATAGAACCCTCTATCCTCATCGAGTGCCATCATTGACAAGCCACCAATTTGGAAGGTCAGTACAAGGAAATCATGCAATCACCGATCTTTTTCTCCTATTTCTTCCATTCCCTGTTCCAAGCCCATGGACCACCTTCATCATGGTCTCTCCCCCAAATCTCCTCCGCAACTGTTTTATCCTCCATTTCTCCTCCATCCCTGTTCCTTTTGAGAGTCGGAACCTCTTTGCGGACCTTGTCAAGCAATCATTTGACCCTACCCTTCTCTCTTGGCTTGACCTTGCTTCAGGGCTGGGTAACCTCGTAGGACCCCACTATCTTTACTTATCCGTTTGGTTGTTGGCATGCTAGCTAGGCTTTGACACCCAATAGCAATTGATTTATGCCCAGCTCAATAGTCTCATATCAGGTGGGGTATCCCTTATCTCCTTGAGACCGAGCTTAACTATCTATTTGGGTTGAGAAAATCAGAGGAAAAGAAAAGGGAGGGATATATTTTTTCCTTGTTTGGATATCAACTTTTAAGAAAGAGTAAAAAAAAAAAAAAACCATTTTCCTCTTTTTTTTTTTTGCTTTTGTTAAACTAGTTTTTAAATTCTTTTGATTTGAAAGAATTGAGAGAGAGGAAAGGGAGAGCATGATTCTGTTGAAATTTTACAATATCTATCTTATCCAAACAAAAATGATGTTCTCTCTCCAATTTTTTTTTTTTTTTTTTTTTTTTTTTTTTTTTTCATTTTTTTTAACGAGGGCTATTCAAATAAAGTCTTAGAGAAAAGGCACCCCTATTATTATGAAGCCAAACCCCCATATTTCCTTGATCTTCCCTCCTTCTGACCATTTCTCATGCTATTGACACCCTCACTGGGTTCACTATCTACTAAATGGTTGACCTAGATCTAGACCTATTTGCTCGGGGCCTTGTTTCATGGCTAAAAACCTTATCTAACCACTTCCCTTCATCTATGAACGGCCTTGATCATGCAGTTCCTTCTTTGACCGGAACTCATCTTTGATCTAGTTGATTGTCGCATATGTCTTAATTGGAATGGAATATTGGATGCTATCACCTAACTAGCCTTGACCCTTATCCGTCTTGCTCATTTTAATATTTTCCTCCTAACCATGTGGCCTTAATTTTTGTAGGATTGCAAGCATCCAGGCTGGAAGCAGTTTAGCATGGGTTTTGTATTTGGATCCTTGAATTATGTTAAAATTCTGATTCCCTTCATTTAACTAGTCTTGGATAATGTTAATTTGAATTGAATAAGGTTAGAAAAAATATAGGTGTTAGGAGTAATTTTGTTGGATATTGCGTACCTCAGTTAATATCAAATTATTTAAAATTATTAGGCATGTAGGAGAATCGGTAGGTTTGTGTAAAGTTAGATAAGAATCCATGCACACAATTATTTTTATACATATATTTATTTATTTTAATATTTTATTTGGGTAATTGAAGGAGTTGATCAGATCTAAACTTCTAGGTGATCATGCTTAATTATCGAAGAAGGATCGAGCTAAACCGGATTATTGTACCTTCAGAACGTTATCACCATCAATTTGTACCTTCTCAGAACAATATTCTTCACACACCTCGATCAAGGGAGCCAAATTTGTCTAAAGGTATAGCATTATTCTAATAGCAAACAATATCAATTTAATAATATATTTTTATTTCTAAATAATTTTTATCTAAGTAAATTTGGATAAAAAATTGGTTTCCATAACTGCTAGCAAGATTAATATGCTTCATATTGTGAAACCCTGAGTTTTTTTTTTTATATTTTTGGGCCAAAGTCGGCAGGCCCAACCGACTTTCGCTCATAATGAAAAAAAAAAAACAAAACAGAGAAAGGAAATGAAGGAGAAGGATGGCTGAGTCGAAACAGGGGAGGGTTACTTCTCCTTATCCGACTCGGAAGATCGTCGGAAAACTCACGAGGGAGAGTCGTGGAGGAGAGGGACACTATTGACGATGGAGTTGGAGTGGGCTTAGGACTCATGTGACGTGGTTTCCCCCTAAATGAGGAGAAGACCGTCGATGGGCGTTTCCTTTAAATTTCCCACACCACCGCCCCGTCGAGCCTTCACGCACCTTCTTCCTCTCCATCGAGCGACCGAGAATCCCAGATGCCAGCCGGTGAGTTCTTTTACTATTTAGAAGGATTAATTTTGGCTTTTGGTGTTGATTTTTGGTTCGGGTTGTCGTGGAGGTTGTGAGCCACCGGTGGCTGCACCGCCACCTGCTTCCTATTCGTCGGGGTCTTTCGGTGACCACCTTCCATTAGCCACCGCCGACGACCCCAAGAGACCGGCTCGGTTGATCCAGGAAGCAACAGGGAAGGAGTTCGGAAGAAAGAAAGAAAAAAAAAGGGGAAGTTTGGTTTCGGTCCAGGAAAGAAAAAAAAGAAAAAAAGAAAGAAAGAGGAAGAGAAAGTGAAGAGAGAGAATGTGGAGAGAGAGATGAAGAGAGAGAGATCAAGGGAATTTCTCGAGATTCATGAAAATTGAAAATTTAGATTTTAATAAAATTATTTATTAATGTAGGGAATCAGTCTTCTGAGCAGGAAAGCGTCACGCAAATTTTGGATATAGACTGATTCGGTACATACTAGTTCAGGTGTAGATAGTTGATTCTTAGAGGTAAGGATTCTGGACATGATCACCAGTTCTACATATTATTTTACATGGCATGATTTTGATACCGAGTATTTTGGTTTAGCACTTGAATGTAAGGAATTCTGTATTGATCATCTATTTATGCATGCATTTTACGTGGCCTAGTTTGATCTGAGCATATATATATATATATATATATATATATCATTTGATGCATGGTATTATTTTGCATGGCATAGTTGATTTCTTGTGATGGATATTATGGTTATTATTATTATCGTCTGTATTTTATATACCATATTTTAAAGAAAAGTGATACTGGTTATCTAGTGAGTTGGACCACGATACCAGTTATTGAATGTGTTGGACTATGACACTGGTTATCGAGTGGGTTGGACCACGATATCAGTTATTAAATGGGTTGGACCATGACACTGATTATCGAGTGGGCTGGACCACGATATCGTTATGGAATGGATTGGACCATGACACCGATTATTAAGAAATCATAAGAGACATGTTTTGACTACATTGATGAAGTGTTAATGAAGTAAATAAGGTATTTGGACTAGCCATGCTACAGTAGCACCATGGTTACACAGCCTGAGCCATGGACTTTGTACGTGGGAGCCGGCCACGGGCGGTTAGTACGTGGGACAGCCGAGCCACGGGCTTAATACGTGAGCATGACCGACCATAGTATGCATGGTCGGTTTGCCGTTGCCAGTCATGGGCTGGTACATGACCGTGACTAGTCCAAAACCCTAAAGATAAAGGTTAATTAATGAAAATTCTAAAAGAAAAATATAAAGTTATCAAGGTTTTGTCATACATGAGGCTTGGATTATTTAACTGCATGACATGATATACTAGTATTTTGCTATTTTCAAAAATGTATATTATTACTGGTGTGATCATATGGAAACCTTACTGGGCTGTAAAGCTCACAACTCCTATTTGTTTTCTTTCTCAAATTGTGCAAGATCTGTGAGTTTGGGTGTGGATTAGATTCGTAGAGAAATGATGAGTAGCTAGAGGATTATTATTACCAAGCAGATGATTGAAGGATCGACTGAAATTGTAATAATATAAATTATGTTATTTTCTTTGTATTAGGTATTTTCTTGTGAATTGTGATCAATTGTAATATAAAGGATTGAAGTTATAGTGGAAAATCTTTATGCCTTACATGATCTCTAGGATAAAACCTAGGGTTTGTGCGGCCGATCGCGTAGCTGATTCGGTTCTGGATTCGGGGCATGATACATATGATATTAATCTACATTATAATAGAATTAGTTATGGCATCAATAAGACATTGAAGACCGACCCACCATACCCATGAAAAGTAGAATGGCCATACATGTAAGGGGCACATGATGGTGTAACATGAACATGAGGGCGTGGATATTTAATCGGTGAAGCCTTGCACACTAATAAGTCAATGATGCTCAAGCACGTGCCCGCGAGACAATTTGACCAACCCGCACATGGCACATGGACGGTTGATCTTCCTCACTTTTAAATAGTTAGTATGTATCACCACCAAGATGGTAGCTAGTACTGACTTTGGTTCCTTGTTCCATTCATATCAGGTTCAATATATGATGCTGCGACCAAGTCGAATAATTTTAGAATTATTCTTGGAGCTTAGACATGGATGCATGGAATTGGCTATTGGTCCAGGTGGGATTTTGATGATATACTCATCTATTTTTCTTATAATGAGTTGGGAAGGGATTAAGTCATCTTTGTTTCGTCCTGTATCGAATATTTCTAGTAGAGTGGGAATTTTTATAGTTTTGTCCATATAGGGATTTGCGTGGTACTCTCAAGCTTTGGAGAGACTTTGGGAGACTATGGCAAGGATGCTGGAAGCGATCCCTAGACTTGGGAGTATGTCCTAAATGGTTCCTAGAGGTATTCCAGGAGATTTCCGGGTTTTCTTTCAAGGCCCCTTTGAGTCATGTTGGGTCATGGGTTTGACCCAAAGATTAGAATTTTCATATAAGCTCATTAGGGAGAGTTTTTTGAGAGATTGTAATATAACTCAATTGGTTATGGGGTTGGGTCCAAATTTGTTAAGTTGGTTAGGAGGTTAGCTAGTTGGTTGGTTATAACCAATTAGGAATCCCAACCATGTGAGGTATCCTAATCAGTTTGTTATTGGTCCAAGACAAGTCCTAACCATCCATGTAATTGTAACCACCAAGACTTAGTTGAGCCCATGTGATTGAGTCCTAACTAATCAAGAGGATGTTGAGCCCAAGACTAAGAAGGAGTCTAAGATCAAGACGCCCAATCCAAGAAGGATTCAACGTCCAATGTGCTTATATATGATGGGGTGTGGTGCGTGAGATGAGGGCGTCCAAGAGGCCAACCCCTTTAGGGTCTCACAGTCATGTGAAGACCATGGAGAGAACATCGTGAAGGCCTTGGTCCGTGGGGTTTGGCTCATGGTTCCAAGGTGGAGTGTGGAGCTTGGAGTGCCCTTATGGGCATGGAGACCGTGGGAGACTCCTGGATCATAAGGAGGCCACGGTGGAGGACTTCTTGAAGACCACGTGTAAGGGAGTCCATGTGGGGGACATGGCCATGGAAGATCCTGTGTGAGGGAGTCCACAGGAGGAGCCCTTTCGGTGAGAGGAGGCATGGCCATGGATGGGCTGCAGAGAGGCGCACATGAGGGAGATATTACGTGGAGGGCTTGGACCGTGATGGTGCTTCACGGGGCTTTGGAGAAGGGACATCTGTGTTGAGGTATTGTTCGCAGATGGGATACTTGCGTTGAGGTATTGTCCGCAGGTGGGGACGCATGTTGAGGTATTATCCATGCATCGGGGTTATGTCTTGATTGTATCAAGGGTTCTTCTCTAAAGAAATTAATGAAAAGCAATCTCTTTTTCTTCTACATCTATTCTCTAGATCTCCATTGTTGCATGAGCATTGAATCCTGGCACAGGTTGTTGGACTGTGATCTTCCATGTTGCTTCTGCAATTATCAGCTACGTATAGGCACTGGCCCGGGATTAGTGCCTAGGAATTTTCAACAATTGGTATCAGAGCTTGGTTTGAGCCATTGTTCGAGCGAAAGCAGAGCAGTTTTAAAGCCGCTGATTTGAAAGTGGAAGAGGAGGATTCATGGAGTTGTACGTGGGTGTGGTATCTCGCATGGATGGAGAAGAGGTCTGACATTGACGTTAGGTTTGCACAGCTATCTGATTGTATTGCGGAAGCACAAGTTGGTGTTGCAGTCACGGGAACAGAGCATGTAGGCATCAGTTCGAGGTCAGTAGTGTGGTGTAGCATGAGTCTCAGGAGCTATGGAGCACGGGTTGATGTTCCAACTAGAGAGGCAAGGTGGCTTTGACAGGAAGATGTTAGCTCTGGAGACAGCAGGGTGGGTGCAGATGGTCACGTGGAGCTTGTCAGGGATGGAGAAAGGAAAAGTCCAGAATTTCTCAAGTTCACTAGAGTACATCATGCAGCCGGGAGACAGGCTGGGACATGATGCAGCAACCAGGTGGAGCTGGTTGTTGGGTTCAGTCGCTGGGTTAGAGGAGTTGGATGAGCTCCTGTATTTCGGAGGAGCCTGCGAGATGCAGTATATTTAAAATAGTTTTGGAGGGGTCCGCGATGTGCGAAGGGTCCGAGGAGGCAGCGATTGGGTACGAGATTCAGGTGCAGGCTCAGCAGGGCAACATTGAGTTGCTGGCCTCAGGATTTCTTTCTGTGGCATCAGGTGGACTTCAGTCTCAGGTGGAGCACTAGGAGAGGTGGCTTCATGGGTGGAGTAGAATTCGACACGAGTTCAGAGCGGGAGGTGTAGGGAAAGTGTTCATATCCTAGCACGAGCACCAGGGGTGCACTTAGCTAGGTGAAGTAGAGTGTACGGAGATTGGTATGGCTCTGAGAAGATTGTGTCAAGTAAAGATCTAGTTACAGCGAGTGCCGGTTCATGTTCGCTGGGTTCTCTCCAGGGAAGTCAAAGAAAAAGTCTGAAGCAGCTGCCAGGCAGAAGGAATCTATAATCATGGTGCAAAGATACAAGCGAGGGTCTTCAGCTATGGAGGCGGTCATCCCAAAGGCCTCCAAGGGTACTCAGTAGCTGAAGGTATTGGTAGAGACGAGGATATCCGCACAGTGCTGTCAAAACATGCAATTATTGTGGGGTTGTGCATTGAGGATATTGCCAGGTTTGCCAAAGCTAGGGGGCACCAAGGTGGAGATTGTAGGGATTTGCATGGTAATCCCAAGCTTTGGAGAGACTTGGGAGACCATGGCAGGGATGCTGGAGGCGATCCCTGGGCTTGGGGGCGTGTCCCAAGCAATTCTTGGAGGTATTCCATGGGATTTCTGGGGTTTTCTCCTCGGGCCTTTTTGAGTCATGTTGGGTCAGGGGGTTTGATCCAAAGATTAGAATTTTTATATGAGCTCATTGGAGGGAGTTTTTTTTGAGATTGTAATATAACCCAATTGGATTATAGGGTTGGGTCAAAGTTTGTTAAGTTGGTTAGGAGGTTAGCCAGTTAGTTGGTTATAACCAATTAGAAATCCCAACCATGTGAGGTGTCCTACTCAGTTTGTTATTGGACCAAGACAAGTCCTAACCGTCCATGTGATTGTAACCACCAAGAATTAGTTGAGCCCATGTGATTGAGTCCTAACTAATCAAGAGGTGGTTGAGCCCAAGACCAAGGAGTCCAAGATCAAGATGCCTAATCCAAGAAAGATTTCAACACCCCATGTGCCTATATATGATGGGGTGTGGTGCGTGATATGAGAGCGTCCAAGAGCCGACCCCTTTGGGGTCTCACGATCATGTGAAGACCATGGAGAGAACAGCATGAAGGTCTTGGTTTGTGGGGCTTGGCTCACGGTTCCAAGGTGGAGCATGGAGCTTGGAGTGCCCTCATGGGCATGGAGACCATGGGAGACTTCTGGATTAGAAGGAGGCCACGGTGGAGGACTTCTTGGAGACCACGCATGAAGGAGTCCGCGTGGGGACATGGCCATGGGAGATCCTGCGTGAGGGAGTTCACAGGAGGAACCCTTTTCGATGAGAGGAGGCACGACCATGGATGGACTGTAAAGAGGCGCACGTGAGGGAGATATCACGTGGAGGGCTTGAACCGTGATGGTGCTTCACGGGATTTTGAGAAGGGACATCTGCATTGAGGTATTGTCCGTAGGTGGGACACTTGCTTTGAGGTATTGTTCACAGGTGGGATGCATGTTGAGATATTATCCATGCGTCGGGGTTATGTCTTGATGTATAAAGGGTTATTCTCCAAAGAATTAATGAAAAGCAATCTCTCTTTCTCCTACATCTATTCTCTATATCTCCATTGTTACATGAGTATAAATCCTAGCACAGGTTGTTAGACTGTGATCTTCCATGTTGTTTCTGCGATTATCCGCTATGTATAGATGCTAGCCCGAGATCAATGCCTGGAATTTCTAACAGTTCAGAAAGGATAGCGATGCTAAAAGCCTCTCCTCACTTCTTTTGTCTTATCAAAAAAATAGCTAGTACGCGTTGACTTATTAATGCCGAGTCATAAATATATGCTTATAACATCATGTGCATTATAGATGGTCCATCTTTGATAGGAACATGCCATTATAGGTAATCTTATCATGAGCGGAAACATGATACTTTGATTCATTTATTTTGGATTGAAACGCGACCGTGGCTACTCTAATATGAAAAAATAATTAAAAATCTTTATTGTGAAATTCCAAAATTATCATCGTGTCCAACTTGATTAATCCAAAATAAATATTTATTTGAAGATATTATTGAGACAAATTGCTTTGTTGGTATATGATTGATGCATATTTAGTTTTTATTAATCGACGTTCATATTTGATGATTGATTTTTTTGGTCTATACATATCATAGCTGTTAATATTTGATCAGAAGAGTTCCCGAGTGGCGTAGGAGTGTCTCGGTATCCCCGCCGTCTTCTCCGAGTTTTTACACGAGGGTTTCGAGGGTTTTGGGCTCTTCTCTGGGTTTGGGTGGCATGATGGCGGAGTTGGGAGGTGAAGGGAAGTCCTCTGGTTCTGATGGCAACGACGCTGCGGGTCGTACGTGGGCGGAAGTTGTGCATGGACCGCCGCGAGCGCCTATGTGGACTTCGTATAAGCTGTCGGAGAAAGAGATGGAGAGGCTACAGCAGAGCTTCTCCAAGGTGCTTATAATGTCGGAATTAGTCATTGATGACGCGAGGAAGAGTGGGAGGACCTCGCGGTAATAGTTCGTAGCCTGGGTCGCCGGGTTCAGGGACTTCGGTTGGCCAAGAGATCTGGCAGAGAATGCAGATGGAAGTGGATTCGGAGATCTTTCCGGTAGGAGAGGACCACTTTGTCATCCGCTTGACTTCAAAAGAAGACTGCAAGAGGGTTCTGGGGGCGGGACCGTGGCATGTTACTGGCCAACTTATGGCAATGGCACCGTGGCAGCCGGACTTCTTGCCGGAAAGGAGCCCTGTGTGTTGCACGGTGGTGTGGATGAGATTGCCGAACTTACCTCTCGAGTACTGGGACGCTTCTGCGATTATGGCCGTTGCTGGAGAGGCAAGTAAGCCTCTATCTTTGGACAACTTCACGGACCACATGAGGAAGACCGGATTTGCTAGAGTCCGGATGGAGCTTAATGCTTCAAATCCTCTGCTGCCTGGTGTCCGGATTCAAGGTAGGAATTCGATCTTTTGGCAACAGTTCGTGTACGAGAGCATCCCAACTGTCTGCTTCGGTTGTGGGAGGATAGGCCATCTTCTACAGGGTGCCCGTTCAAGGAGGAACAGGGAACTCAGGCTGCCTCTGAGCCAGTTCTTGGTCCAGCTAACTTTGTGAATGAACAGGGGGTTTAGACCCCTAGGGCCTTGGGTTCTTACTCCATGCCGTAGGGGGAGATCACTAACTTCAGTCCTTGGCTTACTACGTCGAGGGTGCGCCCAGCTTGCCTAGTGTCGCCCTCAACTATGCCTGCTTTGAAGCCAGACCGTGGTAAGGCTCCGATTTCCTCTCCAGATCCTCCCTCCTCCTCCCCTTCTCGGTCTTCACCTGCTCGTCATTCTTCCACTCCTACGTCGCCGTTGGAGTCTTAGGGATGGCAGAAGCCATCGAAAGTGGCAAGGAGGAAATCACCAGTAGCCACAGGATCTAAAGGCTTGGGGGGCGGAGAGTCACTGACGGAGGCCGGAGCTAACTTCTTCCAGGCACTGGCAAACTCCATGCAGATTCTTCCCCCAGAAGAAGTCATCCGGGACCAGGGGATGGTGGACTTTGGTACCATCTCGCTCAAGAGGACTAGAAGCCGGTCCAGATCATCATCACCAACCTTTGTGAAGCCCATTTCGATGCCCATGGGCCAGGTATGCCCTTCAACCTCTAAAGTGAATGTTGTTGAGGGAATTCATCACGGGGTGTGTAGTTCTGCTGTTCCTCCGCCGGTGATAGGGTGTGCTGATGTCAGGATGAGGGAGAGAAAGAGAGAGTGGCGGAGGGTGGAAGCAAAGGTTGGGAGGGAGGGTGAAGGTAAGGCTGGAGAGTGTGGAGGGTAGTGTGGGATCTAAATTGGCTAGTGGGGTGCCCTCTTTGTTGTTAAGGTTGGGAGGGAGGGTGAAGGCAAGGCAGGGGATAGCTCACTCCTTGTTCGGGGGGAGGGAAGGAGCTCTGTGGGGGTGTTAGATCCTGCCGAGGGGAGGGAGGGGAGGGTAGGGACTGGAGGTGGGAGTTCTGGTAGCGAGGGGGATAAGCTGCAGGTTATTCTTTCTAGAGGCCTCGAAGGTATGAGGTCTGAAGGAGGAAGTGGGGTGCAGCTTCTTTCTCATGTAGTGTAGGTGAACGATGCTGCTGGGAAGCTGCCACGAATGAAGGAATTAGCGAGGAAGTCGGCAAGCCAGATGTAGGGTTCATCAGGCGTAGCTTTTAATTCAAGGCTGAAATGAGGCATTCAGTGACTAAGGATGCTTTGGGAGAACCTTCTGATGATTCAGACCAGCATCCTTATTCTAGAACAAATGATATCGCACCTTCACAAGGGGGACATGATAAAGTCTGTGACAGGGTCAAAAGTGCCCTGGGGATCCCTGTAGGAACCAGTAAAGGGGATCAGTTAGTCAATGTTCCAATTATGCAAGCTAATGTAATTAAGAAAATGGAGGTCGGATAGGGATCCGAGCCTCTTAACCGATCCTGTACTTATGAAGCTTTCTGTCTGGAATGTAAGGGGGGCGAACAAACCCTCCTTTCTTTCTTCTTATCATAGAATCTTCAATTACATCATCCTCAGATATGTATTTTGCTTGAGACAAGGATCATTGGTCCGGCTCTGCAAGGATTTAGGCATCGTTTGCCCAAGGCCTGGGGTTTCTAATCTGTGCCTTCCCAAGGCCGGGCGGAGGAATTGTTAGCTGGGATATTACGACGACCAGGATTGATATTTTCCACAATCTTCTTAGCTCATGGCGATTGTTTTACTGAACCGGATAGACCCTTTTGGCTCCTCTGTGGAGTGTATGCAAGTACCTCCTACACAGAAAGGAGATGGTCTGGAAGGAAGCTTCTACTTAATCAACCAGGGTATCCCTACTATAGTGGCAGGAGATTTCAATACCATTGAAAGAAAGAGGATAAGAGGGGTGGTAGACCTTTTATCCAGGATTCGGCATTAGGAAATTTTCCAATTTTATCCATGACTATGGATGATTGATTTAGGCTTTCAAGGTCCCTGTCACACCTGGTGCAACAACAGGATGGGTCTGGCTAGAGTCTGGGAGAGACTTGACAGATATTTGGTGACACCCTCCTGCTCTCTTCTTTTTTCGAATTATAATGTTCGCCACCTCAGCAGAATTGCTTCGGATCATCCTCCCATCATCCTCTCTATTACTGTTCCTCCTCCTAGATCCAGGCCTTTCAGATTTGAAAAGTTTTGGCTGTATATCCTAAAGCCAAGGACATTGTCAGGGGGTCTAGCATATTCCGGTTCGGGGGGATGCGGCTTACAGGATCTCCAGGAGACTCTTCTGTTGAGAAACGCCTTCTTTGGAAAGGTGGAGGTTGGCAAATCTTATTAATCAGATTAAGTTGATTGAAGATTCTATCCAAAATCTGCCAATCAAGGAGGATGTCCAGTAACTTATCTGATGCTGATATCAATGCCCTCCGGTTATATTTTGCTCGCCATCATTCCCTTCTTTAGAACCAGGAAGTCCTCTGGAGGCAAAAATCTAGGACTCAATGGTTAAAGAGGGGACAGGAACACCCGCTTCTTTCATCATGCTACTGTGATAAGGAGGCATACCAACACTATGTGAGCCATTTATTCGGATCACGAGGGATGGATTGAGGACGAGGCGGACATTAGGGGCAGTTCCTCCACTACTTCGAAATTAGGTGGACTGTTCCTAATCCTGTTTATCCTTTCATTTTTCTTGATCACCCCAGACTTCTGTAACTGCTATCCAGAACTTTCATTTGCTGAAGCAGGTTACTGAGGATGAAGTCAAATCCACCTTGTGGTCACTCGCAGAGGACAAGGCTCCTGGCCCTGATGGGTTTCCACCTTTCATCTTTCAGTCTTTCTGGGATATCTGAGGGTTGACTTGATTGCTACTGTTTAACTCCTTTTCAATTCGGCTACCATGAATCCCGATTGGAAGCAGGCTTACATCATCCTATTCCGAAAAGAAGGAATCCATCCTTGCCTTCTCATTTTCGGCCTATCAGTCTTTGCAATACTCTAATAAAGTTTGTGCTAAATTATTGGCCAATAGGATGAGACTGATACTCCCAAATCTGATTAGTCCTGAGCAAGCAGCTTTTATTGGAGGGTGCAATATTTCTAATAATATTCTAATCGCCCAAGAATTTATGACTGATCTGCATCGAGCATCGCAGCGCCATAGTTTGATGGCTATCAAGCTTGATATGGAGAGGCTTACGACTATGTTGATTGACCTATCTTTGTAAATCTCTGGAGTACTTTGGCTTTCATTCTTCCTGGATCTCTAAAATTATGGGTTGCATTAAGGCTCCGGCTTTCTCTATCTTGATAAATGGCTCCCCCACGGAGTTCTTTCGATTGTCCCATGGCCTCTGACAAGGTTGTCCTCTGTCTCCTTATTTATTTATTATTTCGGCTGACTTTTTATATAGATCCCTGTCGGCAGCAGTTCGGGATTCTCGTATCCAGCCTTATATTACTGCACCTGGGGCCATTCCGTCTCTCATCTCCTATTTGCAGATGACTGTCTTCTACTTGGCCGAGCTTCTCTATCTAATGCTAGGGTCTCAGGACTGTAGTGGAGCATTATTGCCATATTTCTGGTCAGAGAGTTAATTTCAACAAATCTGGAATTTATTTTCAGTCCAAAAATTGCACCTACTCTTCGCGGGAGGATTATTAATATGTTGGGTATTTGGGAGCGTCACGGACCTCTCCACTACCTAGGTATTCCTATTTCTGGTGCTAGACTCACCAACTAGGATTGTTCACCTCTGCTTGCTTCTGTTGCTGATAGGATCTCAGGATGGCAGGCTAGATCTCTCTCAGCGATGGGGAGGGTTACTCTTATCCGCTTTGTCCTTGCCTCGCTCCCTGTTTATGCTCTCTAATTCGGTCATCCCGAAGGGAGTAATTATCAAGATGGAGCAGATGATCAGGTCATTCCTCTGGTTCCCTCCTATGATAAGCGGAGGATACATTTGATGAGATGGGACGTTGTTTGCTCTCCTACTCATTCGGGTGGATTAGGTATTCCCTCTCTCCTTCATAGGAGAGGCGCTCTTGGCCAAACATGCTGCCAGATTCTTTTTTTACCTTGATACCTTGTGATCCTCCTTCATGAGGGCTAAATATGGAGATATCTCTATGGACCCTGCTGATTGTCCTACTCCTCCGAGGAAATCATCGGTTCTTTGGCGAGACCTGTTAGCTAGGGCACCGACTGTTATCCCTCATATCTCTTGGATTGTGGGGGATGGCCGTTCCATCAGATTCATGCAGGACCCCTAGATTTCTGACATTCCTCTGATTCGGTGGCCCACTTTCATCTCGATTCTCGTGCCCTTCTCCATGACCATTGCTGATCTTTGGCGATCGGGGCTTGCCGCTTGGGATACTGAGGTGGTGCTCACCATGTTTGGTGTTATTCTTGGGGCCAGGGTTCTCTGTATTCCACTTCCTGTTCATACTTGTCCTGATTTCAGAGTGTGGCGCCATACGATGTCCTCTCGAGTTCCTATTTTTGATATCATCCGGAGGACCCAGCCTGATCAGCATTATTCCAGGAGCTATCACTGGATTTGGACTCTGCCGGTCCATCCAGGTCTCTCTCTTTATTTGGAAGCTTGCTTGGCATCGTCTCCCCACACGGGAGCTTCTCAGCTCCAGAGGCATCCATATTCCTCCCGGGTGTCCATTCTGCGACATGTAGTCCGAGTCTCAGACTCATGCTATCTTTCATTGTCTTCGAGTGACGAGGATTTGGACTTTGGTGGGCTTCCTTGACCCTACAGTTTCATCCAACACCATGCCTGATGTGTTTTATGATCTTCTACGAACGACGCCGATGCTTCAAATATCCTTTACTGCTTATCTGGCATACTATATTTGGATGTCCAGAAACGAGAGGATCTTTTGACAGAACATATCCTCTCCTCGGATGATCGTCGAAAGAGCTAGGACTGTGGCTATGGAGTATTGTAGAGCTTCTTTGATGACGACGGAGACCTGGAGTTCCCTGTCTGCTCCTCGACCGACCCGAAGGGTGTTTATCTCCTAGGTACCCCATCCTCCGTCTGTTGTCACGGTCAGCTTTGATGGGAGTCTTCGATGTAGGATGGTGGTGCTGGTTTTGTTATTAGGGACTCCTGCTTGGGCTTCCTTGCAGCCGGCGGCATGTCGCTTATAGACTCCTCCGTTCCGACTCTTGAGCTTTATGCTGCTTGGGTTGGTATTTAGATATGCACGGCAGATTCTCCGTCTTGATCACCTGGTTATTGAGGGTGACTCGGCCACCATAGTTTCTTGGATCTCGCATCCCTCTTCTAACTACGGATCACCTTATGGTCCGGATATTAGACTTATGCTGCAGGGTTGTAGCTTTCTTTCCATTAGGCACATTTATAGGGAGGCTAATTTGGCTGCTGACTGGGTAGCCTCCTTGTAGCTCAGCATTTGGGGTCTATTGTGTGGTCTAACTGGCGCTCCGCCCCTGTACAGTTTAGGGATGTTTTACTTTCTGACTTTTTAGATTGTATTCACCTTCGCTCAATAAAATGCATACACCGGGTTACCAAAAAAATTATATTATATATTTGATCAGTTATGCTTAACATGTTTGATACCAATGTATACATGGTGCATGCTCATGTGGATTTCCTACCGAGTTGATTAGCTCGTGCTAGGTTCTTCATCTTCTCAAAATCAAAAGAGGTGGGAACTAAGTGTATCCACGGGTGAGAGAAAAAGAATAAAATAAAATAAAAATCTAATGATATCATTTAAAGATTAGTAATTATATATTTTTGGACCCATGTTATTCGATAATATTGGAGCAATTTGTCTTATTCTGGAATGATAAATTTTTTGGGGAAATATCATTTATCTCCAAGAAGGACTTCAATCAGTGAAAATTCAAAGGAGCATTATAGAGGGTATAATCGAATCTAGTTGAGTCGAGTAGTTAGAAGCTCGTGCTTGATTCAATTTAAAATATTCACGCTTAAAATTTAGCTCGAGTTCAATCAAGCCTTAGTATTTCAAGCTTGAACTGGCTTGATAAAAAAGTGATAATATTTAAGCTAGACTCGAACACAGCTGAGTCATATTCGAGCTCGAAATCCAACCATAACCTACTTATAATAAATATTAATATATTTATATTATAAATAAATAAAATTATTTAAAAATATATAATTCGAGTAGATTTAGGAGATTCGAGTCAAGTATCTTACTACTCAAGTTTGACTCAAAAAACTATCAAGCTATTCAAGCTCATCTCGAGATTGATAATAATTTAGCCGAGTCAAACTTGACACGAGCTATGCCCAGGTAGCTTACCAGTAGCTCGACCTATTTGTACCCTATGTTGGAATGTCTTAGGAGCGTTCTCAATTCATTCTGTCCTCTTTTGCAAGTGCTTGGAGCATTGCTGTTACAAAAAAAAAAGTAATAATATAATAAATCTTCATATGACGAGGATTAAAAAACCAAACAGCAAATTTGTGAAGTCCTACGGGAGCAAAGCTAGAGTGAGTAGTGACATATGCCATCACATTCAATTAACTATTGCTTCATTATTTTTTATTAAAAAATAATCTTAAGTATGGCATTGATCTTTTGTTAAGGATGTAGATCGCAGTGGGATGCCGAAAGGATTACAGGAGACAAAAAAGAAAGCTTGAAAAATAAATAGAAATACAAGCACAATCAAATACATAGGGATTACACGGTTCAAGTTTCTTGCTCTTACGTCCATGACCGCACACGATCAAATCTTCAATATGAAGAATAAATACAGAAAGTTATTATATAAGAGAACCCTCTCTAGATGCAAATCCCAGTCTAATATGAAGAAAGAAGAAAGAATAAATCAATACAGGAGGAACCCTTGCGCTCTCTCTACCTTTTTCTATCTCTTCTCTTTGTTTTCTCTCTTGAAAAACACTTGTACTTCTCTTCCTCTAGGTTGCAAAAGCTCTCGGGCTCTCTTCTTGGCTCTCTGTTAGTCTGCAGGCTCTCTTCTTGGCTCTCTGTCATCATTGGCTGAAAAGAGGGTGAGAAACATCCAAGTCAAAATGTGTCTCAGAAGTCCAAGAACCATTAGGAAAGCTCCCAGGCCATCAGATCTGAGATCAACACCTTAGATCGTGTCAAAATCCAATCAATAGCCCTGATCAAGCTTAATCTTCATCGATCCGTCTCAGCTGTCTGATCAGGCGATCTGACGATCTAGATCGTGCAGAAGGGCCGTGGATCATAGTGAACCGTGAGAAATCGGCTAGGAAACTGGCGGGAAATGCTGGGAAACGTCCCAGGTCGATGTCGCCTCGAACTGGGCTGAGCCCACATGCTCGCACGAGGGCTTGGGCCGCGTGCCTGTGCACCAGGCCGGGCTGTGCACTCGCATGCCTCGGCCGTGCACTGGACCGCGCGCGTGGGTCTGAGCCGGTTTGATATGGTGGGCCAGTCCGCTTCCTCTTTTTCCTTTTTTTCTGATTTTTTTTATTTTTTTTACTAATTTTTGAATTTTTAGAGACTTGAATCTTGAATGGATATGGCTCCGCACCCAACAATCTTAACCTCAGATGTGCCCCTAACTCGATAGTAGCTTGGGTGGAGAACTTGAGAAAAGTTAGTCCTGTGCTCAAGTCTTGGTTACCCTACAAAACAAAAAGAATCACAGATATTGAACTAAAAGAAAAGTTATTGCATGACGTGAATATTATTGATAAAAAAAAGAAAAGCCTGAATTTGGTTACCATCAGGAATTTAACATAGGGATGAAACTGAAGGAATCTCTCGATGAGTAGAGACGGACTGCCATAAATTTTTGTGCGATAAATTTCTCTGGCCCCCTCTAAAATTTTTTAAAATTAATTTCAAAAAATGATAAAAAGACTCCCAACCAAGTCTTATAAAAAAAAAGTCAGTAAAAAAATTTTGTTAAAAAAAATGGTGAACAACTCAAAGGCACCGCCATCTCCTTCTCCTCAAAATCTGGAAGCCAAACCTACCTGGCACCTACCGGCCACCACCATCCCCAACAGGTGACAGGGCACTTGCTACTATTGGCTGCTGCCCCCATGTTGTCCTCGTGCTTCTTTCTTTCTTTCTTTCTTTTTTTTTTTGCGGGGGGGGGGGGGGGGGGGATGGGGGGGGGAGGGTATGACCAAATGTAATATTGCAAGTTTGTGTTATTAATTTTTTTTTGGTCTCTCCTTACTTTTTTTAGGATGTTTGCTGTAAGGAATTTGTAGATTCTCTCACTACATGGTATTTGGAATTTTTTGTTAGTTAATGTTTTGGTAGATTAAAAATTGGTAGAGTTGTAAGAATCATCGAACTGATGGATGTAGGCTTTCGTATTAATCTTAATATGTTTTTATTGATGGTCTGTGATATATCTTTTTCGTTTTGAATCCTCTATTTACAAGTATATCATATTTTGGTTTCTTATTAAATGAATCTTTTTTTAGTATTCTACTTTCTAGTTTCCTGAGAATGATTAGTGTGGTTTGGATTGCAAAGATATCAAACTTTGTATCATAGAGAAAAGAATTTTCTTGGTTGGTGGGTATTCAATTGAAAATTTTGCATCTTGCTTTCTATGTTGGATGTTATATTTCTTCTTGAAAAAGAATTGATATCTGTTTCATATTATAAGTTCATTATAAGTAGAAAAATTAGTGATTTTTTCAAGAAAAAAGTAGTAGAAAAAATTAATGGTGGAGCTACACAGCCTACACTTGAGATTGAGGCTGAGATTGAACTTTATCAACCAATTTCAAGAACAGATACTATTCCTACAAAAGAAAGGCTATCTAAAAAAATAAATATTAGAACCAATTATATTGATATCAATGGATTGGAAAGAGATCCTGGAATACACAAATAAATTTCGGAATATCCTGTGAATCAACATGATAAAATTCGACGTGCCTATATTAGTTTTGCCCTTATCAGCCAATATTGGATAAGTATGATCCCATTGGTTCAGAAAATCATCGTAAATATTTTTAATCATATTGGCTCTGTTGCTGCCAAGATCGTCGTGGCCCGTAACTGCTATGGACGTTGGACCGCCAATCGTCTCTCCGGGCGCTCTCCATGCTTCGAGACCTGCAGGAAGCAATGTTAGAGACTCGGGCCAGGGATTCCGGCGGGGGTACTCCGACGGTCAAGTCAGTAACGATCTAGGAGAACATATCTTCCCGGTTGAGCCCCTCTGGATGGACTCCACGCTAGGAGGAGTGAGTGTAGTGTGAATAGAAGTGAGAACGGGTTGGGAGAGATGGTGGCCAAGGTGGAATGGCCCTTCTGTGTGGCCTCTCCCCCTCTCTTAGTCGCCCACCTCCGTGGTCTAGTGTTGTTGTTTTGGCTTACTCTTGCTGGGTTTTTTAGCTTGGCCTGCCTTGGGATCTCCCCTGTGTTGGCAGGTACATGCGGCGAGGTATTGTGCTATGGACGGGACGACTTTCCTGACATGTGGTAGGGGAAGCTTCCATGCGTTCTGACATTCCCTCTGGTTGTCCCATTCTGGAAAACTTGGCAGAGCCTCGATCGGAGGGCCACCCCTGGGATCCGTGCCCTTCAGCTGGCCCCCTCTCCTAGCGGTACGGTAGGTTGGTGGAGAGCATGGTGCCTCGGTCAGGGGGCTTCCTTCTCCTCTGGTGTAAGTGGCAGCCGCAGGTAGTTATTGAGGCGTGGCGGGCATTGCTTTGCAGTCCTCGGAGGCCCGCCGGTGTCCTTGGCAGGGAGGCGCCGATTCCTTAGTAGTTGGCTCGACCTCGGCTCCGACCTGAAGAATTGAGGCTCGACTCCGAGGGGGCTTGACCTCGGAGGGGCCCTACCAGGCGGAGGGCATTAGCGGCCCGACTCTGACCTAGAGGTTTCGAGCTCAAAGGGAGCTCCCCGTGGCAGGGGAGGGCTGAGCTCGGCTCCGACCCAGGGGGCCCACCTTCGAGGGGCTTGACTTGGGGGGAGGGTGCTTGGCTTCGGCCTAGGCGTTCCGGCCTCATGGGAACCGACCTGGTGGAGGACGGAGCTCAGTTTGGCGGGCCGTCCCGGTGTCCTGGTGTAGCTCGGTAAAGGAGCCCGAGCAGAGTATCCAACGTGGCAACTTTTTTTAACGTGGTCTCTATCAGTTGCTCCACCTCAGCGGTTCTGCCACATCATTTGTCCCCCACTCCCGAGGCCCGTTAGCGCGCGACGCTCAGGGTGAAGGGAGTAATTGCGATGCTAACATGGAAAGGCAAAAATCTGGTGCAATAATGATCGCGATCGACGGTGCTTCATGGAGCGATTCTCTGAGCCAGTGCAGTAGTGCTATGTGGTCATGCCGGGAGCATTTACTATGGGCACGGAATTCAAAGCGGCTGCAGTCGGAACAAGGTGCCTGCCCCATCGATCAACGACACGTGGCAAGCATCCCTCGGTGGGGGAGTCATAACGATATGGTTGGGCGCCAGTCACTTCGAAAAGAAAGGTAACTTCTCCCAAAACTCACATTCTTTCAAATCTTTTGTGCCCACAGTCGTACTGAGGCTCTTCTTCCATCTTCCCCGGCCGTTTCTGTCTCCCCAAGCTTTTAGCAGGTTAGTCTCCTTCCTTCCCATGCCGGTCGAATAGGGATCCTCTTAGGTCTTTTTTCACCTTCTCCTTCTCCCTCCATGGCTCGTTTCAATCCGAACTTTCTTCCCTCTTGCCAAGCCGAGACCAGATCTTCTAGGCTGAGATCTCCTTCTTCTTCTGGCGAGGAAGGGGATGCGGCGCGCTACAAGCTTAGCAGAAGGCCCGTGTTCGGGGGAATATCGATTAGGGAACCCAGTTCTTCTCCCCCATCTCGTCCCCCCTTCTTTCTACTCCCGCTTTTGAACCCTTTCGGTCGTCAGATCCCGGAGGGATTGCTTTAGTAATCACCACCGCGGAGCTTGCGACCATCCGGGATGACTATGACATCCCAGACTCTATTCGACTCTCAGTCCCTCGTCCGAGGGAACGAGTCACTTTCAGTGGCCCTCGCCGAATAGCCTTTTATGAGGAGACCTTCGCCGGGGGCCTTCGATTCCTATTCTACCCATTTTTCCTTTCCATTCTGTCCAATTATCGCCTCGTTCCTGCCCAACTTGTCCCAAATGCCGTCAGAACAATTTTTTGCTTCATTGTTATGTGCCACTTCCATGGGGTAGTCGTCCACTTTTCTTTGTTCAGGGCTTTCTTCACCCTGAAAACGCCATCCCGGCGAAGAGGGGTGGTGGTCCCTTTCTTCTCACCCGAGGGGCATGAGATTTGAGCTTCCCTCTTCCATCAAAGGATGAAAGAGTAGGTACTTCTTCACCTCGATTGAGGGGGTTGACTGGGTTTGGAGTTACCCGGATCGATCCCCCAACGGAATTTCGTGGTCAAAGAAACCGACCTGGAGGTGTATGAGCAGCTCTGTTCCGTTGAGATCCCTTCGCTCGAGGTCTTGCTACCGTAGCAGAACCTCCATGAGGCCCGGATTGGCTCGACGCGGGTGTTGGGTGAGTTCGGCTCTACCACCCTTTTCCTCCTCTCTTTCTTCTTCTTTTTTTTTACTCGGAGCTGACATCATTTTTCTCGGTGCAGGCATGAAGTTCTCGATGGACGAGTTGCTCTCCTTCTTCGAGGAGAGGAATCAAGCGGAGGGGGCTGGCGAGCCTACTCCGAAGAGGGCTCGGGCGGAAGCTGGTGCGAGGGTGGTGTAGCCTGAGCCAGCTGCGCTCGTGTCCGAGCTGAGGTGGAAGACGGCCGCTGAATCCGCCTTGGAGTCTTTGATGCAGTGCAACCTTGCACCGGCGCCGGAGCCCGAGGTGGTGGCTCAGGCCAGATCTGCCGTTGCGGTGCAATGGCATCCCCTCCTCCGGAGATCGTCGAAGTCGAGGAGGACGGGGAGCCGGAAGGTGCGGGGTCAAGGTCGGCTGCTACATCCAAGGTGGTGCCGAGCTCCCTGCCTGCACTGGAAGCTCCTTCCATCGATGGCACAGGCGATCTTGCTGTAGCCAAGAGAGACAGGGACTACCGCCGGGTCCCTTTCAAGCTGGCACCCAATGTCTCCTTGATTAAGGACCCGGCCCTCGTGGAGCGAATGATGGACTTCTCTGTCCAGTCTGTTGACCGGCGAGAGCATACAGGGAGGCTCCTGGGAGACATTCTCAGCGCGTCCTTTGCCAACCTGTACGCAGTAAGTGCGCTTCTAGCCTGTCTTACATGCATTTAGGCTTTTTGTTTTATGACTAGAATTGGCTTTGGTGTAGCAAGGCACGGAACTCCTGCTTGTCCGGGACTACTGCCGCAACTGGGCGAAGAGGGACAGAGAACGAGAGGTGACGCTCGAACCTCTGAGGGCCGAGTTGAGGCAGAAAAATGAGGAGACTTCGAAAGCCATGATGAGGGTCTAGACCCTCATGGGGGAAGTCGCCAATGCCGAGCGGCTGAAGAAAGAGGTCGAGGAGGTGCTCGACTTGAAGAGGTCTCGGCTGAAGGAGCTTCGAGCCGAGTCAGAGGCGGCGAGGGAGCAGGCTACCTCAACTAAGAAAAAGATCACAATCGCCGAGCTGCGGGCTACTAAGGCAGAGGGGAAGATCTCCGCCGCCAATAGTTCGGCAGAGGCCATGAGGAGAGAGGCAGCTGAAGCCACTCACCGGGTCGCGGATGCAGAGTAGAAGGCAAGGGAGGCAACCTGCAGGGCAGAGGTCACCAATAAGGAGGCAGTCGAAGTGGTGGCCAAGTTCAAGGCCTCACCTGAGTACCTGCGCGACTTTAAAGAGGTGGCAACGGACTCCTTCAAGGGGTTCGTGTATCGCCGGTCTCAGTTGCATGGCATCCTTTCGGAGGAGCGGATGGCCGCCCTCCGACTCCCAGGCTCCAAGGGTACCGAGACCCCGACTTCGGCACCGACCATGGTGAAGGAGAGTGCTGCTACGGCCGAGCCGACCATGCAGGCAACGGTGGCCGAGCCGACTCCACCAGCAGCGATGACCGAATCGGCTCCACCGATAGTGGTGACTAAGGAGCAGGCCCCGGGTGCGGTGGTGGAGGAGAGCGGGGCTCCGGCAGGGCATTGCCAAGGGAAGGTGCCAGTCGAGTAGGGTAGGAGCTTTCACTTCTTTCTTTCTGCTATTTTTGACTTGAGCCATCTAGCATGTCGGGGGCCCGAGGGTATCTGTAAATAGATGCACCTTTTTAATGAAATGAAGTGAAGCCTCCCATTTGCCATGACTTGAGCATCCCTTTCCTCTTCTCTCTCCCCTTTTTTCTTTTTCTTTTTTTTTTCATGTAGAGGGATTAGAGAAGGAGGGCTTCACTCTGCTTGAAGGCTGGGCTTCAAACTTGAACGGTAAAGAGCCAGGCTTGGAGACTTGGTGGCCGGGGAGCTTGGCTCTGGGCTTGATTGCCTGAGAGCTTGGCTCAGGGCTTCAATGTCTTGGAGTTGGGCTCGAAGACCTGGTGGCTAGAGAGCTGGGCTCCGGGCTCGATTGCCTGAGAGCTGGGCTTGGAGTTTTGATGGCTCAGGTATCTCTACGAGGCAAAAAGCCATTTGCGCAAAAGGTCTTTATTACTTTTGGAAGAGGGCCTTACACTACTCATTATATCTTCTCAGGTTGTAGGCATTCCATGTTCGTGAAAATCTGGCACCATCCAGATCCTTGAGATAGTAGGCCCCCTGTGAGAGGACTTCGATCACCCTGTAGGGGCCCTCCCAGTTCGGCGAGAGTTTACCGCACTCTCGGGGTTGAGAAGCTTCAGCTCGGCGTAGCACCAGGTCGCCGGGTCTGAAGACCGTTGGCCTCACCCGTGCATTGAAGTACCGAGTACTCGTTGGCGGTACGCTGCTATCCGAAGCCGAGCTTTGTCCCTTATTTCTTCGAGGAGGTCCAGGTTGAGCAGGAGGTGCGCCGAGTTTTGTGCTTCATTATATTGCTGCACTCGTAGTGTGGGCAAGCCGAGCTTGACTGGGATGACTGCCTCGGCACCGAAGACAAGGTTGAAGGGTGTTTCATTCATCGCAGTCCTTGGTGTTGTGTGGTAGGCCCATAGGACACTTGGAAGTTCTTCCGCCCATCTGTCCTTGGCCTGGTCCAACCTGGTACCGAGTCCTTGAAGAATGGTCTGATTAGTCACCTCAACTTTCCCGTTTGTTTGGGGGTGAGCTACCAAGGTGAATCGATGTTGGATGCCGTGCTCGGTGCAGAACTCTTCGAACTCCTGGTTGTCGAATTATCGCCCATTGTTGGTGATGATACAGTGGGGGAGTCCGAAATGGCAGATAATTGACTTCCAGAAGAATTGGAGGATATTGGTCTCTGCGATCCGGGCTAGTGTTTCTGTCTCGACCCACTTGGTGAAGTAGTCGATCGCCACCAGCAGGAATCTTCGCTGTCCTGGTGCAGGGGAAAATGGCCCCAAGATGTCCATCCCCCACTGGATAAAAGGCCAAGGGGCTGAGCATTGGGAGATCGGCGCCGTCGGTTAGCACTGTATGTGAGCATGGCGCTAGCACTTGTCACATCTCTTGATAAAGTCAGCGGCGTCATCCTTCATGGTCTCCCAGAAGTATCCTTGACGAAGAGCTTTGTACGCCAGTGTTATCCCTCCAACATGGTTCTCACAGAGGCCTTCGTGTATCTCCTGGAGCACGAAGGCTATCTTTGTGGGCCTGAGGCATTTCAGGAGCGGGTATGAGTAAGATCGGCGGTAGAGTTGGCCTTTCATTAAAACGAACCATGAGGCCTTCTTTTTGATGAGGCCGGCTTCCATGCGGTCTTCTGGCAAGGTGCCATCAATGATACACCTGATGTACCTGTCCATCCAGCTCAGCTCTGGGGTGACTTGTTGCACCTCCTTTGAGCTTTTGTAGCTTGGATTCTCAAGGTACTCAATGTAGGCGCGCCCCAGTGACGAGTCTGGCAGAGTCGCGAGTCTTGACAGTGCATCCGCGAGAGCATTCTCCGTACGAGGAATGTGAAAAATGCTGAAGCATCGGAAGCCCACCATTCTCGAGCGGACTCGCTTTAGGTACTTTATCATCTGGGGTTTTTGGCTTCATATTCTCTGGAAACTTGTCCGGCAACCAGTTGGGAGTCGATAAAGACTTTCAAGGTATGCACGCCCAGTTCACGGGAAACTCTTAGGCTTGCGAGGAGTGCCTCATACTCTGTTTGGTTGTTTGTTGTGGCGAACTTGAAGCAGAGAGCACATTCTGTTACCACCCTGTCGCTGTTAGCGAGGATGAGGCCTGCTCCGCTCCCGTCGGAGTTGGATGCCCCATCCACGTGGAGGATCCAGGGCTCCTCCTCTGCTCTGAGCTCAGTTTGACGCTCCTCTATTGTCTGCTATGGCTCCTCGGCGAGTCCCATGCACTTGACCACGAAGTCAGCCAGGACTTGGGTCTTCTGTGATGGTCTCAACCGATACGCTATGTCGAACTTGCTCAGCATCATAGACTACTTGGCCAGCCTCCCGGAGGTCTCGGGGTGACCGAGTATGGTCCTTAGTGGCTGATTCGTTATGATCGCGATGGGGTGCGCTTGGAAGTAAGGTCTGAGGTGCTTAGCAAACATTATTAGAGCAAAAATGAGTTTCATGGAGTGAGTATACCTGATCTTCGTATCGCAGAGGATTTTGCTGGTGTAGTACACCAGCTTCTGGGACCCATCCTCGTCTGCACGGACGAGGACCGAGCTGACGGCTCCCGGCGTGACCGCAAGGTAGAGCAGGAGCTCCTCTCCTTCTTCTGGTCGTGAGAGCAGTGGAGGAGAGGCTAGGAATTCCTTCAGTCCCTCGAAGGCCACCCTACACTCCTCCGTCCAGGTGAAGTCGTGCATCTTGCGCAGTGCCTTGAAGAAGGGAAGGCAGCAGTCAGCCGATCTCGAGATGAACCGGCTTAGAGCTGCAATCCGCCCCGTCAGGCGCTGGACCTGCTCCTTGGATGTTGGGTTCTCCATGTCGACGATTGCCTGGACCTTCTCTGGTTTGCTTCGATGCCCCTCTGGGTGACCATGAAGCCAAGGAACTTTCCGGCAGCCACTCCGAAGGTGCACTTTATGGGATTCAGCTTCATCTGGTGTTGCCAGAGACTATGGAAGGCTTCGACAAGGTCGGCAATGTTGTCCGAGCTCGGCTTTCTCATGACAAGCATGTCATCCATATACACCTACATGTTCTGGCTGATCTGATCTTTGAAGACCTTATTGACCATAAACTAGTACGTGGCCCCAGCGTTCTTCAGACCAAAGGGCATCATTCTGTAGCAGTATGTTCCCTGGTTGGTAATGAAGGCGGTGTGCTCCTCGTCCTCTTAGTGCATTTGGATCTGATTGTATCCAGATAATACATCCATGAAGGAGAGCAACCTGTGCCCGGAGGTGGTGTCCACCAACTGGTCAATTTTCGACAGGAGGAAGCTGTCTTTCAGGCACACCTTGTTGAGGTCGGTGTAGTCTACATATATCCTCCATTTGCCATTGCTTTTCTTCATCATCACCACATTCGCCAGCCAGCTCGGATACTGTACCTCGCGGACGAAGCCAGCGGCGAGGAGTTTGTCAACCTCCTCGATGATTGCCGCCTACCTTTCCGGGGTGAAATTTCTCTTCTTCTGCCAAACTGGTTTGTACTTTGGGTCAATACTTAGCTTATGGGTGATGATATTAGGAGGGATACCTGGCATGTCTGTCGTCATCAAGGCGAACACATCTGCATTCGCCCGCAAGAACTCCAATAGATGGGCCCTCTCCTCGTCTTGTAGTTGGGCCCCGATCTGCACTGTCTTCACCTGGTCGATTTTCAATGGATAAGATAGCAGACGTTCGACCAGGCCACTCCTGGGGTCTTAAGCCCTTTGGTTGAGATTGTCCGCCCTAGCATCGTTCTCAGAGGCTTTGGCCCCAGGAAGAGTTTGGAAGCAATGCTACACTGGCTAGGGTGCTCCTTTCATCTCCTCGACGCTGTAGGGAGTTGGGAACTGCACGAGTAGTCTCTTGGTGGACACGATGGCGTCGAGTAGGTTGAGCCCGGGTTGGTCGAGGATCACGTTGTAGGCTGAAGGGAGCCTAACAATCGTGAAAGTCTTCATGACGGTGCTCTGCCGAGGTGGGGTCCCGGCAATGATTGAGAGAGTAATTTCTCCTTCGACTCTTACAGAATCGCCTGTGAAACTGACAAAGGGGGTGTGCACAAGTCTGAGCTGAGTAGGAGAAAGATCCATCCTGGGGAAAGCATCATAAAAAATCACATATGTGAATCTTCCATTATCAACCATGATGCATTTTATAGGATGCTTCGCGATCGTCATCTTGACGACCACCACATCATTGTTTACATTTTCCCTTTCATCCCCCCTCCCCTGTGAAGGGGAGTACATTTGTAGAGTGCCCTGCCCCCTAGCCTTCTTGGATGTGTGCTCGGCTCCCCAGCATATCATCCCTACCGGCTTCTCGGTAGGGCGGTTGTTGACTATTAGAACTGGGGGGAGAGCAGCGAATGCCTGAGGCTCTAGCTGGGTCCTGTCCCCCACGAATCGTCCGAGGTAGCCCCTCTTGATGAGTTCCTCGATCTCCCTCTTGAGGTTACGGCCTCCTCGGTGTCATGGCCGTAGTCGCGGTGGAAGTGACAGTACTTGATTTTGTCGTGGCCAGCAGACGGTTTCATTGGAGGCGGGAACTGTAGATAGGTCTCGCCTTCGATCTCCATGAGTATCTTCGTTCTCAGGGTGAGAAGAGGGGTATACTTCTCTTCGGAGGTGGGGGCGCTCCTCGGTCTCGGCCCCTGGCAGAAGCCCAGAGCTGGAGGTCCCGGCTTCCATATCCCGGACATCTCAACAGGGGTTGGCTTTTTCAGCGGTTTCCCATCAAGCTCCCGTCTTGTATGATCCGCCTCCTCGACATGGATGTACTTCTGAGCTCGGAGGAGGAGCTAAGCGTAAGTCTTGGAGGGCTTCTTGTCAAGAAAGTAGGTCAGGCGGGAAGTCCTGAGCCCTCTTTTCAGTGCTAGCTTGGCGACTGGCTCATCAAGGCTATGATCTCCAACGCGGCAGCCTTAAAATGGGCCACGTAGTCCTGCAGAGGCTTGTGATCCTGCTGCCTGATGGAGAAGAGGCTGTCCGCCTCTCGTGGCACTTTTTGGCAAGCATTGAAGTGGGCCATGAATTTCTTCTCCAGTTGAGCAAAAGATCCGATGCTCTCCAGTTCAAGGTGGATGAACCACACCCGGGCTGCCTTCCGGAGAGTAGCAGGGAACGCGATGTAGAGGAGGGCCTCGATTTCCCCCTGGATCCTCATGAGGGCCTTGTAGCTCTCAAGGTGATCCACGGGATCGGTGGTCCCGTCATAAGGATCCACATGCGGCATGTGAAACTGGTCTATGATCGGCTCCTCTTGGACTTCTCAAGAGAATGGGGGGCGGGAATCGTAGCCCACCGGCTCGTTAGCGGAGCTATGTAGATTAGCAAACTGGCGGGCTAACTCCACCAGCTTGTGTTCATGCTCCTCCAGGTTCTTTTCTGCCATGCGCCTAACGGCTTCATCAATAGAACCCTCCACCGAAGGAGGCGGAGAAGGTGACATGGGTGCGCGGTGTCCGTGACAGGGGGTCTTACTCTTCCTGCCTTGGCGGGGTTTAGATGCTCCATGCTCAAGGTTTGGTGAGCGGCTCTCCCTGTCGGTAGACCCGGATCATTGTCTCTTCGCTGGGGTTCGGCGACTATCCCGGTGGTCGGTGATGGCTCGCGGCTGCAAAGACCTTTCCTGGAAGGAACGCACGCAGTCGCGGGGTTCTGCGGCATGGGCCGTGGGAGTCCCTGGCTGCTGGTGGTTAGCCAAGGACCGCTGCTGGCACTGGAGCTGGTGCACTACCGTAGCAAGGACTTGCATTTACCGGGCAAGTGTGACCAGTTGAGACTCCACCGGAGGTGGTTGGGTCAGAGCGGGCGGTTCCACTTCTGGGACGTGTGGATTCCCTCGAGAAGGGGAGTCCCTCGCATGGCTGGTGGAGGCTTCTCTTGCTCGCATCGTCACCATCCTCCAGACGGACTTGCTTGCAGAGGGACCAACCCTTCGGAACAAAAAGGGTCCTTCTGATAGTTAGCCTTTTGGCCCCCTACCTGGGGTGCCAATCTGTTGCCACCAAGATCGTCGTGGCCCGTAGTTGCTATGGACGTCGGACCGCCAATCGTCTCTCCGGGCGCTCTCTGTGCTTCGAGACCTGCAAGAAGCAATGTTAGAGACCCGAGCCGGGGATTCTGGCAGGGATACTCCGACGGTCAAGTCAGTGATGATCCAGGATAACAGATCCTCCCGGTCGAGCCCCTTTGGATGGACTCCATGCTAGGAGGAGTGAGTGTAGTGTGAATAGAAGTGAGAATGGGCTGGGAGAGATGGTGGCCGAGGTGGAATGGCCCTACTGTGTGGCCTCTCCCCCTCTCTCAGTCGCCTGCCTCCGTGGTCTAGTGTCGTTGTTTTGGCTTACTCTTGCTGGGTTTTTTAGCTTGGCCTACCTCGGGATCTTCCCTGTGTTGGCAGGTGCGTGCAGCGAGGTATCGTGCCGTGGATGGGACGTCTTTTCTGATATGTGATAGGGGAAGCTTCCATGCATTCTAACATTCCCACTGGCTGCCCCATTCTGGAAAACTTGGCAGAGCCTCGATCGGAGGGCTGCCGCCCCCGGGATCCATGCCCTTTGGCTAGCCCCCTCTCTTGGTGGTATGGTAGGTTGGTGGAGAGCATGGTGCCTCGGTCAGGAGGCTTCCTTCTCCTCCAGTGTAAGTGGCAGCCGCAAGTAGTTATTGAGGCGTGGCGGGCATTACTTTGCAGTCCTCGGGAGATCTGCCGGCGTCCTTGGCAGGGAGGCGCCGATTCCTTGGCTGTTGGCTCGACCTCAGCTCTGACCTAAAGAATTGAGGCTCAACTCCGAGGGGGCTCGACCTCGGAGGGGCCCGACCAGGCAAAGGGCATTAGCGGCCCGACTCCGACCTAGAGGGTTCGAGCTTAAAGGGAGCTCCCCATGGTGGGGGAGGGTTGAGCTCGGCTCCGACCCAGGGGGCCCACCTTCGAGGGGCTCGACCTGGGAGGAGGGCGCTCGGCTTCGGCCTAGACGTTCCGACCTCGTGGGGACCGACCTAGCGGAGGACGGAGCTTGGCTTCGATGGGCAGTCCCGGTGTCCTGGTGCAGCCCAGCAAAGGAGCTCGAGCAGAGTATCCAACATGGCAACTTTTTCCAACATGGTCTCTGTCAGTCGCTCCATGTCAACGATTCTGTCACATCATGTTCAATCAGTATCCTAGTTGGCTTGAATATTCTCCAACTACAAATGCTGCTTATTATTTTGTTTGCTATTTCTTTTCAAAGCCAGGTGAAAGAAAAAGTAAATTTATAGAAGGTGGATTTCAAAATTGGAAAAAAATTAATGATGGAGATAATTATCTATTTTTTAGATATATGGAAAAAAATTTGAATTTCTCATATAATGTTGCTATGAAGAGCTATCATGATCTGATAAATGAGAAGAAACATATTCAAAAAGTAATTACCTATAGCAAAAGAAATAGACGAAAAAAATCTTTTACAAGTTAGACTTTTAGAAGGTTATTGATAAGATTAATTGGAAATTCTCATTTGCGATGTTACATGCCAAAGGCCTCCCCTTAAAAGGATGGATTGGATATATCACCTACTCTTTTCTATTTTTGTAGCTCTTCTAGTGAATAGAATACCTAGAAGATGGATCAAACATCGACAAGGATTTAGGCAAGGTGACCCACACTCAATTTCTCTCTATTCATTTTGGCCATTGATGTACACTTCGAATTACTCAAACAGGCTGGATTACCGGGTTACTTGAAGGAATTGGTTGCATTAAGGATTTCCATAGCATTAGAAACTTCTCTTTGTAGGTAATGCAGTGCTATTTAGTGTAGATAAGATTGGCACTATTGTGGCACCCAAAACTATTTTGCTTAGATTTGAAGGTGCCTCTTAATTAATAATAAATTTCCATAAGAGCTCGATTATTTGCTTGAATATGCATGAAGAGGAAGCCTCTAGATTCACCTCTTTGACGAATGTAAAAAAGCTTCACTTCCTTCACCTACTTGGGTCTCTCATTTTGTGACAAAAAAATATTTACTAGAGAAATATAATGTAAGCTTGGCCACATTAAAGAAAAGATTACTATCTTGGGGAGGCAGAGTAACTTATATGAATTCAGTTTTATCCGTATTACCTTCTTATTATACATCAGTGTTTAAACTTTTAAACTTGGTCATAAATAGAATTGATTAGATGCATGGGGCAATTCTATAGAAAGGAAGGAAAACTATCAATGGGTTTCACTGCCTTGTTAATGAGAGCAATATGTGTAGGTCCAAGGAGCAAAAAGGTTTGGATATAAAAAAAACATTAATGAGGTGAGTCACTCTTTCCTTGCAAAGTGGGCATGGAAATTTACTCTACAGGTGGTATTTGGAAGAAACAAATAAAAAATGCCTCTTATATAAAGAAAAGACTTGGGATGACAATCAAGAAATGCTCCAAAAATCTCTCTCTTATTTGGAAAGAGGTCAGCAAGCAACCGGATACTTTTTCTAATTGCCTTTTTTTTTTTTGATAATCTAGATATATTAAAAAATAGTCCTGAAAAAGGTACAACCCAAACTGTCAGCTAATAAAATATTTCTAAATTGTACAGATATGTCATGAAGAAAGGAGTAGATAAACTCTTCAATTGCCCATCTATAAAGCTAGGAAAGGATGATAGAACCCAATTTTGGGATGACTATTGGATAAGTCCATTACTATTGTCTTCCCTTTTTGATGATCTCTACTATAGGTCACTAAAATCAAACTGTTCAGTTATCGAGATCGCCCCTTTCATTCTGAGATGATGGAGGGATTGTACCATTTGTTGGTGGTAGGATGTGTATGAACAATGGCTACCTAATTGACAAGACCGAGTCTAGAGTTACACTCTGTTCTTAAGATAATTTCGTCCCGCAATAGTGCTTACGGTTTTATGACGATTGTCTTCCAGGATATAACGGTCTTCTTTTGGTGAAAGCAGCACTACAATTTACCAGAAATTCAAACCAGGAATGCTTTTCTCTCTTTGTATGCACTATAGCTATACTCTGTTTTCAGAGTATGCAAATGCCTGAGAGACTTACGATGCACTATAGCTATACTCTATTTTTTCAGAGTATGCAAATACCTAAAAGAAGGAAGGAAAATACTGGAATGAATGCGATGAAATGAATGAGAAACGGGAACCTATTTATAGCCTTAAGGTGCCCCTTGGGAGCAACCTTCTGATTTCATAGGAAGGAGTTTCCAATGTCGTTTCGTAGTGAGATATGCCTTTACGCGATCGATATGTTTCTTCAATCATGATCGGATGCCATAATACGCTGATTCGTACCATGATCTCTAGATCACGTGCTCAGTGCGCTTCTCAATGCATCGTTTCACAACCCGATGGCATCTACGATCTCAGAAGAAACGTTGATCCATGAATGGATGCATGATTACGCCTCCGGATGCGTGATCTGTTGTTTCACGATTTTGAAATCCCATTATCCGAGTCGGCTCAAATTTCTCGAGTCGGCTCCTTGTTACAGAGAGCACACTGGTCGAGTTGGCTCGATTCCCTCGAGTCGACTCATCCAGACCGCATGATACGGCTCTGTGGATCCGAGCCAGCTCGACCCAGGTCGAGTCGACTCATCCAGATCGCATGATACGGTTCTGTGGATCCGAGCCAGCTCGACCCTGGTCGAGTCGACTCATCCAGACCGTGTATTCCCGTTCTGCGGATCTGAGTCGACTCGATCCGTCTAGTCATCCAAGTCGGCTCCTATCAGAACTGAGCTGACTCGTCTCCCTGCAACCTTGATCTGGTACCAATCAATCTCGACCGTCTGATCTGTTTGATCAGGAAAAATTTAAAGGCTCCTCAAGATGATGCGTACATGCGAAGTGCAAAGTGCGCCTACAAAGTATCCATTGCGCCTTTGTCGCCCGTTGCACACGCGTGTGCGGGTGAGCTCTCCACCTATGGTGAGCCTAGAAGTAAGAATTGGAAAAATGTTTTCTTATAAAGAGCCTTCTCTTTTTTCAATCTTTTCATGTGGGACTAAAAGTTTCCATCTCACAGGATAGTTTCCATCCCACATGATAGTTTCCCTTTTCATAGGATAGTTTAGGAATAAAAAAAAATTTATTCACTTTTTCCAACAATCCCCCACATGAATGAAATTTTGGACTAAGATCAAAGATCAGTAAAGACGATTCGATCCCCATAAATATGGATTTTTTTTTTAAATGCAAATGAATATGCAGACACTTAAAGAGAGAAGTGGAATGAAGTTGCATCAGGATAGGTAGCTTGTGGCTTTGAACCTTCTTTAGTATTTTGTTATCGAGTTTACTTGCTAAAAGTGAACGTGATATCTTGAACTTTTAGCGTTTGATGTAAACTAAGACAATAACAATCACACAACTTTTTTTCGAGCATTCCTTTTCGTTCTCATGGTTGTGTTCATTTTGGCCCTAAACAACTCCTGGTCTCATGAGTGCTTTAGAAAATTAAAGCCTTTAAAATTCTCATAGAATTGGCCTAGTTAACATTCACATAGGTGATTCTTATTAAGAGTATCCTGCTATATCCCACATGATATTCATGTCATAAGAATCATTAAAAGCTATGCTTATCCTAGTACCTTTAGCAGGTAGCACTGATTATCATAGGAATGAGTAGGATTTTACATCCTTAGTGCTTCGTTGACATCTTCATAATTTAGTTGTCCCTTTTGAACCTAGATCTTGGGATCTCCAGTCAACTAGGTTGGGTATCCACTATGAAGATTTATTTATAGGCTTTAAACTCATTCCCTCGATAAACAATTTACTTGATCTCTTGGTAAACCTTTTATCAGTGGATCCCCAAGGTTTTTCTTTGACTGAATATAGTCAATAGAGATAACTCCATTTTCAAGTAGTTGCTTAATGGTATCATGTCTGCGACGTATATGTCTAGACTTATCATTATATATTTTATTCTGTGCTCTGCAAATAGCTGATTGATTATCATAATGGATACATATTGCAGACACAGGTTTTGACCAACATGGAATATCCTTCAAAAAATTTCGAAGCCATTCTACTTCTTCTCCAGCTTTATCTAAAGCTATAAACTCTGATTCCATAGTGGACTGAGCTATACAAGTTTGTTTTGAGAATTTCCGTGACACTGCACCTCCTCCTAAGGTGAACACATATCCACTAGTGGATTTAGTATCTTCTGAAGAAGATATTTAGTTATCATCACTGTATCCTTCTAGTACAGCTGGATATGTTGTATAATGTAATCCAGAATTTAGGATATATCGTAGATATCATAATACCCTTACTAGTGCTATCCAATGATTTGGACCTAGATTACTAGTAAATCTACTTAATTTATTGACAGCGTATGCTATGTCAGGACGGATGCAATTTATGATATACATTAAACTGTGAATTATACATGAATATTCCAATTGTGATATGGGTTGTCTAGTATGCTTAGCAAGATGTAGATTAATATCTACAGGTGTTCTAAGCGGGCTGGTATCATACTCATTGAATTTATCTAATATTTTTTCAATGTAATGAGATTGAGATAATATTATTTCATCAGACGTTCTAGAGATTTTAATCCCTAGTATAATGTCTGCGATACCCATATCTTTCATATCAAAATGTTTGATCAACATTTTCTTTGTTTGTTTAATCATATCAGTATCACTACCTATGATTAACAAATCATCCACGTATAAGCAGACTAACACATACCCTGTAGGTATGGTTTTGGCATATACATATTTGTCATATTCATTGATTTTGAATTCATTGGACAACATGACATTGTCAAATTTTATATGCCATTGTTTAGGTACTTGTTTTAATCTATATAAGGATTTTACAAGTCTGCACACTTTCTTTTCTTTGCCTGGAACCACAAACCCTTCAGGTTGTTCCATATAAATTTTTTCCTCTAATTCACCATTAAGGAAAGCTGTTTTCACATCCATTTGATGTATTTCAAGATTGTTAATGGCTGCAATAGCGATTAACATTCTTATAGATGTTATCCTTGTTACAGGTGAATAAGTATCAAAGAAGTCTAAGCCTTCTTTTTGTTTAAAGCCTTTAGCTACTAATATGGCTTTATATTTGTCAATTGATCCATCAGCCTTTAGCTTCTTCTTGAAAATCCATTTATATCCCAAAGGCTTCATACCTGATGGTAAATCTATCAATTTCCAGGTATGATTATGCATGATGGACTCACTATTAATAGCTTCTTTCCAAAAGGGTGCTTCTGGTATAGACATTGCCTCTTTGAATGTTTGAGGTACATTTTCTATTATGTACGTAATGTAGTCAAGACCAAAAGATTTTATAACTTTAGGTCTCTTACTACGTTTAGGTTCACCTTTAGGATGTTTTTCCTGATGACTACTACTTGCCAAATTATCATAAGTTCTTTTATTTGAACTTGTACCAGATATCCCTTTATAAGGGAATATCTCTTAAAAAAACGATGCATTTCTTGATTCCATGATTGTATTTTTCTGTATATCAGATATATCTGATTTATGTACAAGAAAGCGATATGCACTACTGTTTGTGCATAACCAATGAAAATACAATCAACCATTTTAGGTCCTATTTTGACCTTTTTAAGATCTGGAATAGCTACTTTAGCTAGACACCCCCACACTTTTAGGTAATTATAAGAAGGCTTTTTTCCTTTCCATAACTCATATGGAGTGATATCCTTCTTCTTAAGAGGTATTTTGTTAAGAATATAATTAGCCAAGAGAATTGCTTCTCCCCATAAATTCTATGGTGTACCAGAATTTATCAACATGGCATTCATCATTTCTTTTAATGTTCGATTTTTGCATTCAGCAAGTCCATTAGATTGAGGTGAATAAGGAGCTATAGTTTGATGAACAATGCCATGTTCTTGACAAAAGTCATTAAACGGTGCATCGTATTCACCACCTCTGTCACTCCTTATAGCCTTGATCTTTTTACTAAGCTGATTTTCAACCTCATTTTTATAACATTTAAACATATCTAAAGCCTCATCTTTAGACTTTAGTAGATACATATAACAGTATCTAGTTAAATCATCAATAAATGTTATAAAATACTTTTTACCTCCTCTAGATTGTATACTTCAAGTCACATAGATCACTGTGGATCAAATCTAGAGGTTCAGTATTCCTTTCTATTGAATGGAACGGTGTTTTGGCTAGTTTAGCTTCAACACATATCTCACATCTATAATATGGATCGATTTCATGATTACGTAATAATTCTAAATTCATTAACTTCCGTAATAAATTAAAATTCACATGACCTAATCTATCATGCCATAGATAAGAGGAGTCAATCATATAAATAGAAGAAGAATCTTTATTCTTTTCAAGGCTGTGATGTATAGTCATTACATTCATCTTGAATAATTCATTATTCAAGTAACCTCTACCCAGGAAGATCCCTTATTTAGTAAGTACAAATTTATCAGACTCAAACACCATCCTAAATCCATGTGTGCTTAGGAGGGAGCCTGATACCAAGTTCTTACGGATGTCAGGAACATGTAATACATCGTTCAGTAGAAGCTCTTTGTCAGATGTCAACTTTAGAATAATGTAGCCAATTCCTTCTATCTTCGATGTAGCGGAGTTACCCATTAGCAGATTTCTATCTCTGATAGGAGTATATGATGAGAACATACTCTTATCAGAGCAGACATGTCAAGTAGCTCCAGTGTCAACATACCATTCATTTGGTTTATCAACCATGTTTGCTTCAAATATAACTGCTGACAACATCATCCCTGACACTTCACGGGATAGGGTATCTTCAGTAGTATTGATTTCTTTCTTTTTTTTCCCCTTGAAACGACAATCCTTGGATTTGTGGCCTATTTTACCACTAATGAAGCACTTTCCTTTGAACTTCTTAGGATTGTCTTTCTTCTGTTTATAGCCTTCTCCAAGAAACTTGCATTTCTTCTTGTTGACTTTTCCTTCCATGAGGTTGGTCTTAGGCTCAGCAAGATGTCTTCATGTCTTCTTATCATGGCTCTTGTTGTCTTCCTTGATCCTTAGGCAGACAATCAGATCTTTAAGTCCCATCTCCTTTCGCTTATGCTTCAGGTAGTTCTTGAAGTCTTTCCATGATGGAGGTAGCTTCTCAATTATAGCAGCTACCTGGAATGACTCACTCAGAGACATCCTTTCTGCATGTATCTCATGCAGTATGATCTGCAGTTCTTGAACTTGCTCCAAGACGGTCTTGTAATCTACCATCTTGTAGTCAAGAAACTTGCTAACCATAAATTTCTTATGGCCTGCATCCTCGGTCTTGTACTTCTTGTCCAAGGATGCATACAGCTCTTTTGCTGTGCTTATACTACTGTACACATTGTATAGAGTATTCTCTAATCCATTAAGGATATAGTTTTTGCATAGGAAGTCTGAATGCTTCCATGCATCGACAGCAGCGACAATCTGCTTGTCATTCTCTCATTCCTTTAGAACTGGTAGATCTTCGTTGAGAACTTTTACCAGATTCAGAGTTGTTAGATATAACATCATCTTCTGTTGCCATCTCTTGAAGTCGATGCCAGTAAACTTCTCCAGCTTCTCGGTCTGAACTGGTGCAGCCATTGTTGCCATCACTTGAGCAGCACTTTAGTATGAAGAAATTTGTCTTAAGATTGTTGGTGGTAGGATGTGTATGAACAATGGCTACCTAATTGACTAGACCGAGTCTAGAGTTACACTCTATGTCCTTAAGACAATTTCGTCCCGCAATGGTGCTTACGGTTTTATGACGATTATCTTCCAGGATACAACGGTCTTCTTCTAGTGAAAATAGCACTACAATTCACCAGAAATTCGAATCAAGAATGCTTTTCTCTCTTTGTATGCACTATAGCTATACTTTATTTTCAGAGTATGCAAATGCCTGAGAGACTTACGATGCACTATAGCTATACTCTATTTTTTCAGAGTATGCAAATGCCTAAAAGAAGGAAGGAAAATACTGGAATGAATGCGATGAAATGAATGAGGAATGGAGACCTATTTATAGCCTTAAGGTGCTCCTTGGAAGCAACCTTCTGATTTCATCGGAGGGAGTTTCTGATGTCATTTCGTAGTGAGATATGCCTTTACGCGATCGATACGTTTCTTCAATCGCAATCGGATGCCATGATACGCTGATTCGTACCATGATCTCTAGATCACACGATCAGTGCGCTTCTCAATGCATCGTTTCATGATCCGATGGCACCCCTGATCTTAGAAGAAACGTTGATCTATGAACGGACGCGTGATTACGCCTCCGGATGCGTGATCCGTTGTTTCATGATTATGAAATCCCGTTATCCGAGTCGGCTCGAATTCCTCGAGTCGGCTTCTTGCTGCAGAGAGCGTCCTGGTCGAGTCGGCTCGATTCCCTCGAGTTGACTCATCCATACCGCATGATATGGCTCTGTGGATCCGAGCCAACTCGACCCTGGTCGAGTCGACTCGTCCAGACTGCATGATACGGTTATGTGGATCCGAGCCATCTCGATCCTGGTCGAGTCAACTCGTCCAGATCGTGTATTCCTATTCTGCAGATCTGAGTCGACTCAACCCGGCCAGTCATCCGAGTCGGCTCCTATCAGAACCATGCCGACTCGTCTCCCTGCAATCTTGATCTGGTGCCAATCAATCTTGACCGTCTGATCTGTTTGATCAGAAAAAATTTAATGGCTCCTCAAGATGATGTGCAAAGTGCACCTACAAAGCGCCCATTACGTCCTTGTCGCCCATTGCACATGCGCGTGCACGTGCGCCTAGAAGTAAGAGCTTGGAAAAAGGTTTTCTTATAAAGAGCCTTCTCTTTTTCTAATCTTTCCATGTGGGACTAAAAGTTTTCATCTTACAGGATAGTTTCCATCATATATGATAGTTTCCCTTTCCACAGGATAATTTAGGAATAAAAAAATTCCTATTCACTTTTTCCAACACCATTCGAGCTGTTTGTCCAGGTAGCAAGTTTTGCAATTGGAGACTCTTCAGGGGGCATTCTCTCTCTTGTTAGACCTTCCTGGATTATTGATGCGCCAACTTGGATGTTCATTCCAAATGCTCTCGCTTGTTAGATCTATGGTTATTTGCTCAAAATAAAGAGTATGACCTATCCTCTGCTCCTTTATATTTATCTGAGCGTTGAAGATGTTTTTTTTTTCTTATTTTAAGCAAATAATCATGGATTGACACTGATAGTGTTTTTTTATTTTTTATTTTTAATATAATGAGAACAGGACTTGATAGCTATGGTTATGGTCACTCTATAGCTTGTTTAGTTATTCTAATCTATAGTTTATAATTGTAACCTTGATTATCTTATAATCTTCAATTTCATTTAGTAAAGGAAAATACCATTATGTGACTATTCTTATAATCCTAGTATTCTTACATAACTTTTGGCAGAAAGGAGCTTGAGCACCCACAGCAAAATATAGCCACAAGAGATCCAAACATATAAATTAGTCAGATCTGATCTAGAAGGAGAAGATTAACAAACTATTGGATCTTTTTATTTATTTATTTTTCCCTAGAAAATAAAAGAGGGATCTAGATGTTCAAAAAGTTGATAAATAATGCTACCAGAGTTTGGACATTGAACCTCTCCAACGTGGAGTAGGAAAGCAACTAAGGAGGAAGCATAGAGCGAAAAACTTGATAAACATGAAATGAAAGTAGCCATAAACGCATGAAGTTTCAAACATAGACAAACTGGTTAATTAAGGAGGTATAGAGCAATATTTGACCTACACTACAGTCTCGATTTTATTTGTTGTTAAATCAATATATTTCAATCATCATCCATTGACATCATGCTTGAGGTTATACGAGGAACCAAAAATTATTTGCAAATATCATCAACATAAACTTGTTTAGAATTGCCATTTTTCTCTTTTTCTCTCATCCTTGAAAACTTATATCCTACACTGCATGCATCAACGTGGCCATGCACCGTGCAAATCAATGAGCACGCCTCCTCTTTATGGGCTAATCACTGTGATGAGTACATCCTAAATGGGTCCATAGAAAAGAGACGATCTGATTAGTGTGGTGCACGATGACATTGTGACATGGTGCACGCAATGTAGGGTATAATTTTCCCTCTTTCCGGGCAAACCAGAATTGGCCTTTTCAAATAGAAGTTATATAATTGGTAAAGAGTGAGGTTGTTCTAGGACCAATTATATTGGTGGACATGATCTAAGTTATCTTCGACCATCATTAAAAATTGAAAAGGCTCAATTACCCTATAGCAAAGAAATAATACACTGCTAAGGGGGTAGCCCGATTGGTAGAGGCTTTGCCTCACTACCAACAGGTTGGCAGTTCGAGATATGATCCCGCGGGTGACTCGATTAAATCCAGGATTTTCCTGGGACCTTCAATAGTTGGCATGAGTGAGAGATCAGGATCATGCATTCACTTTGAGATGAGGGTCCATGGAGGCCAAAATGGTGCAAAATAAAAACACCTATTGATTGAACTTATGAAATGCTATAGCGGACCAGGAATTACAAGAAAATATACGAGGTCAGAAATTAAGCTGTATAAAAAGAAAATGAAGAAGAAATGATGTAACAAGGTGAAATGAGACCAAACGTCACAAACTTCTACGAATCCGGAATATAAGCAGACCCATGACAAAAGCCCAATGAGGCATTGACATTTATTAGTAAGTCTTTATTTTGTTATTGTTGTTGGTGCTAAGAAAATATCTCGATTCGGCCCAAAATACAAAATCTAGGTATCAAAAAATTCAAAGAAAGTCCAGCACAGGCTAAGGAGTAGACCAGATTTGGTTCAGGCTCGAGGGCAAGTGCAGGCGCGCAGCCCAGGAGTGCATGGTGCGTGTGGCCCACACGCAAGGTGCATAGTGGTCCACGAACCATGCTTCATGCAAACTAGGTGCTTCCTGCATCATTTCGAGCAGCCCATGCATGCAGATGGGCATGGGCACGCACGTGGTGCATAGGGATAGGCACGGTCCATGCACCGACGTATGCGGAGAGGTCTGTGGTAGTCTAGGCATGGTTCACATGTGGTTTAGGGATTGGTTTAGCTAGTTTTGGATTGGTTTGGAGCTATTTTTGGCTGGTTCAAGGTTTTACGTGAAGCAGATGCAGTTCTAAAGGCATCGGAAATCCTTTTTCTATCTAGAACATGGTTTTGGGCGCTATAAAAAGGAGGCAGACAGTCAAAGCCAATGGTGGTAGCAGAAAGAGACTAGAGGGTCTTTTTGAGAATTGAGAGCTTTATGAGAGGTTTGGACATATTGTTGAGGGATCCTTTTATATAAGGATTGAGAGTGTGTGTTCTCCTCTTGCAAATATTTTTTCTCTCATAATAAAGCTTTGCATATCCAATTAAATTATGTTGTATATTTTTTCTCTTTCTCTTTTCTCTCGTCGCATTAACTTTATCGATAGAGGTGTAATCTTGGTCGGGGATCTATATTCCATAATCCTAGGGATTCTCCTATAAGTGATATCAGTATAGATGGTACCACAATAACTGGTATCAGAGAGAGGCTATCCATGTTGCGGCAACATTAATCGAGGTTAAAAAAATGTTGATAACAAGCACAATTAAGGTAGAGATCAATTGGTATGACGGGAAGAGTAGTTTCTTCTTGTGACAAGCAAGGGTGAAGGACAAACTCATCCAATAGGATTGATCGTGCTCTCTTATGCAACAAGAGGCTAGCTACCATAGAGGATAAAAGTTGGAATTGGCTCCAGATATAGATGATTAGCACAATCCACTTGTACTTGGTAGATGATGTGGTGATTCATGTACTTAGCAAAACTTTTCCAATGACAATGTGGATAAAGCTTAAAAAAATGTATATGACAAAGTCGCTCATCAATGCTCTCTTTCTCTGGAAGTAGTCTAATAGCTATGAATGAGCAAAGGACAGAGTGTACAGGAGCATCTCAACAACTTCTAAAGGATCCTCACTGATTTTTTCAATATTGGTAAGAAAGTTGAGGAGAAGTCCAGGGCACTGGTCTTGCTATCGTTGCTTCTCCCATCCTTTGAGTCTTTGGTGATTGCTCTTCTAGTGGAGAAGGGTACTATCAAGATAGAAGAGGTCACTACAGCACAACTTTAGAGTGAGATTCTCAGGTAGAAAAACTGGACTTCGAGTTCAGGTGGCAACTCAGCTTTGACAATGATTGAAGGTACATATGATAAAGGACGAAGCGATAAAAAATTGTGAGTTGGGTGGTTCAAGTCCCAGTCAAGGAATGGGAGCAAGATTAGATATTATTGGTGCAATAAGTTGGGATATTTTGTCAAAGATTGCCCGTAACTAAATGATCGAAAGAAAGTTATTGTGATAGTGGTCAATGGTATAGATAGTGACAGATATGGTGAGGTGCTCATGATATTTGATAAGGTATCTACTTCTATTCTATAGTAGATTGTAGATTATGCATGTCTATATCATATCTATTGTAAAGAGAAGCTGTTTGACTTATTAAAGAATAGAGAGTATTATGTTTACTTGTTAAATGGATCAAGCTGTGTAATTAAGGTCATTGGAACAGTCAGCTTGAGACACATAATGGGATAGTAAAAAAATTGGACGAGATCTGATATATACCTAGTTTTCATAGAAATCTAATTTTACTAAGCAGATTGGATTCAAGCAGCTACAAGTAAAAAGCTGGTGATGGAATCCTGAAGGTCATACATGGCAGTAAGGTTGCATTGAAAGGAAAGAAATTTGGAGTACATTATCTTTTAACAAGAAGTTCAGTGTGAGATGGAGTCCCTGATGTAGATGGAGTCCAGTGAGAGGTGGAGATTTGGGAGTAGATGGATTGGGTACAAGATGCGAGACTCGGGAAGATGATAAGTGACATTATAAAGTGAAGTTCTTGTTGCTTCAAGAGATTTCCTCGAGCAGGTCTTAGGTCAGGTAGAGCATGGTATATGGTGGAAATGGGATCGAGCGGCTTGGCTCGACTTCCATATTTGTCCATCCATGAGCAGCAGACATTTGTTCCAGGGCATGGGGATGAGATTTTTTAAGAGCTATCAAAAGTTAGGTGAAGGTCGAATGTCGAGTCGAGATGGAGATTATTGAGAAAACCCTTCACTTCGGTCCAAAATATAAAGTCCAAGTACCAAAAAATCCAAGAGAAGACTTAGCATATGCCCAAGAGTAGACCAGGCCAGGCAATAGCAGGCTAGGCTTGTCCCAGGCCCAGGTGCACATGCAGGCGTGCACGACTTGTGGCACATGTGGTCCGTGCGCATGGTGCACAATGGTCCGTGGGACACACTTCGCACGGACCATGCACTTCTTGCACTATTTCCTGCGATCCACGTGCGCAGACATGCACGGGCATCCGCGTGGCATGCGATCCATGCATCGGCACACACGACAAGGTCTATAGTGGTCTAGGCATGGTTCAAGGCTGTTTTAGCTGGTTTTAGGCCGATTTGGAGCTGTTTTTAGCTGGTTCAAGGTTTTACATGAGGTGGACATGGTTTTGAAGGCATCATGAGTCAATTTTCTATCCAAAATATAGTTTTTGGCTCTATAAAAAGGGAACAGACTACCAAAACCAGTGGTGGTAGTAAAAAGAGGCTAGGGGATTTTCTTGAGAGTTAAGAGCTTTGTAAGAGATTTGAGTTTCTTATTGAGGGATTCTTTTATATAAGGGTTGAGAGAGTGTGTTCTCTTATAAATTTTTTTCTCATGGTGAAGCTTTGCATGCCTAATTTAATTATGTTATGTATTTTTTATCTCTCTTTTCTTTCGCGATATCAACTTTATCGATGAAGGTACAATTTTGATCAAGGATCCATATTCCACAATATGAGAGATTTTTCTACAAGTGATATCAGTGCAGGTGGTACCACAATAATTGGATTTGGTGATATCAAATTTATCAATAAACTCATTGGATTTAATTTTGTATTTGGTTTAAAACTCATGTAATGGGTTAGTTAGGTTTGGGCTTACTTGATGTATTAGCTAGTTAGGCTAAGATGAGTTAGCAAAGAGAGCTTTTATTGTATTGAGTGAGATTAAGTCATCCATGTGTTCTCTCTTGTATGTACTCTTTATTGAGACAGAAAAGATGTGAGGAGAGGGTTTTGATGGTGGTGAGTTCTTTTATTCTTCTTACTTGTCCAAGCTTCTAAGATTGATTAGAGGGATTCCTAGAGCATTCTGAAGTGGGCTTCGTGGGATCACAAGAGTGCTTAGAAGGTGTAGCAAGAAGAGAGTTTTTTTTCATTGAAAAATAGTAAGCTCATTGTTGGAGTGGTAATCTCTTCCCAAATCTTTGTAATCTCTCAAATTGATAGTAGATTTTGATTTTTTCTATGCCCATGGATGTAGGTCGGTAGTGGGTGAACCACGTAACTTCTTGTGTTATGCTATTGTGCTTGTGGCTTTCTTTTTGGTTTTCTTATTTCTTCATATTCTTGCATATCTTGGTCGTGGATGATTTAGATCTAATTCATCAGTTTATTAGTGAGTTATGATCTCATTATTTGGGTTCCACCATTGCCATCCTGGTGCGGGCACCAGACTCAGAAGAAGACTTCAGAGCTCTATTTGGATCTCTGATTAACCTTGCCCGAAGAATTAGGGTTTTGGCTTGTAATAAGGGTTGACTTGATCAACTCAATTTTAGCTTGAGTCTGTATTACCTGCATTTTTATTTGGTTGAGTCATGTTGACTCAGTAGTGGACTAGGGCTTCAACCTGGGATGTTACATTTTCTCCCAAGGCCAAGCAAGTGGGCGCCACACTCCCAGCCACACTCCCAGCCATACGCCTGAGTCCAAAGGGCGCCACATCTCCATCTAGCAGGCTTTGGTCCCCACACCACAGATAGCAGCTCCCTTCTCTCATGCGCCAATTGAGGAGAAATCCACCAGGGGTCCACAAATCAAGGGGGCGGTCCAAGACATTTCCAAAAGAACCAAACTATGAAAGGAAAGAAATTCTCTTGGAGAGAACTTCAAGGAGGCGCCCATTACCTGCAAAAAATACTCAAAACAAAGTTAGAAAGAGCCATAACTTGGGGAGAAAGAAAAGGAGGTATCCAAAAAGGGTTGAGCCATGGAAGGAAGGAGATTTCTCTTGAAGAGCAAGGTTAGGAGGTGCCCTAGTCATTCCAACTAAAATCAGATGAATGAAACCAAATTTTTTTGTGAGTAAACTTTGTGTTTTCTCTCTTCCGCACTTGCATCCAGGTGTTGAGCTCCGTAAGGGAGTAAATCCGGGTTCCCCAGGAACCTTGAGGAGGTGTGAGATCTCCAAAACCCAAACCCTAGGTTAGCCACTTCTACTCCAAACCCTAGCCACCCACCATCCACTTCAATCCACCAAACCCTAGCCTATCCCACCTCCCACGGCCTCTCTCTCCAAGTCCAGGCCGACCACCAGCATCCAAATATAGTCCGGATACTTCAGATCCAAAGCTCTTTCCAGAGGGAGTCGAATCAGCCTTCAAGAGAATCCGGATCTTAGCGACATCAGCCTTCAAGTTCTTCGAACTGGTAAATCCTTCCCTGAGTCTCTAAATCCATCACTTGTTTTTCTTCTTCCCAGATCTTGAGTTCAGGAGAAGCCGACCCAGCCACGAGGCCAGTATTGGAGGATCCATTACGAAGATAGCCGAATCCGAGGATCCAACAATCTACTCGAGAGAGTTCTTCCACCTAAATTCTGTGAAGATCACTGTCTGGTTGGTAAACCATCTCTTCTCTTTATTTCTGTCCTGTTGAAAGTTCAGAGCGAAACCCTAGGTCTGGGAGTTTCTCAACCCCCAGCGATCCGTTACTTTTGAACTACTCTGATAACTTAGCTTCTTCTAAATTGTGCTTTCAGTCCTTACCTAGTTTCCATCAACTTAGTTTAACTTTACTTTGAGTCGAAGCCAATTTCTGAAATATAAAAAAATAAAAAAAAAATAAAAAAAGATTAATCTTAATTTTACTTCCGCATACGCTTCTTGTTCTTTGTTCTGCATCAATTTTGGTATCAGAGCATCCGTTCTGCATCAATTTTGGTATTAGAGCTTCCGTTCTGCATCAATTTTGGTATCAGAGCCCTTTCTAGGGTTTCTGTTTTGATTGCTTGTTTGAGTCTCTCTCTTTTTACTTTGTCTGCTCGAAGTAGACTCCCCAGGACGTCCAGTCCTAGGAACAAAACGAGGTGCAAACCTCCTCTTCCCATTCCATGGGGTGTTCCTAGGGCGTGTAGGGGATCCGTTGGGTTATAACTTCGTAGCAGGAATTATAAACGGGGAAGTGCTCTGTTTTCAGCCTGTAATTACCCTGTTTCAGGAATTATTTCTCACTGCAGGTAACTCCAAATTTGATAATTTTTATTTTGCTAAAACCAGTATAATTGAAACTATTTTTCATAATTTGCCTGTGATTTATTGGTTTCTGTGGGATTTCTGAGAATTAAGTTACTGCAACTCTATTTTTGTATTCTGCAATCCAATTATTTTTGAGTGTTCATCTCTTAATTCATCTTAAGGGCATTTGAGCATCTAAGATAAGGGGAGGAGTTGATAACCTCTCCTTAGTCCAAAACCACCACCCACTCATTCGAACCTAAGCCTTTAATCTAAAAATTGATTAGACCTAATTTGCCCTAGTGGGCTAGGGACATCAACAAGTCGGGTCAAGGCTAGTGTTGAGTCAGTTTGTCTGGTTACTCTGTGTGTGCTTTGTACTCAGTGTCTAGAACGGTGGTTCAGGGATTCCATCCCAAAGGGCTTGTGTGCTGGTCCGCCTACCTGGCCAATCTCTGATTGGTGTCTAGGATTGGCATTCAGGGACCAAACACTCCCCTTACACCTGCCTGGCTGAGTCCTAAGTTACTACAGGCTAGCTTGCTACTCTGATTGGGCATCTAGTTTGGGCTCTAGGTCTAGTTAGCCCGTAGTCGTTCAGTTGAGTCTCATTTTGTGTGTTTGCTTGCATCATGTCTACCCGGAATGGAGTGCCCTACCAACCTGGTCAAACCCAACCTGATTTAGAGGCTATGGTTAGAGCTCTTACTGAGAGTATGAACAAGTTAAGCCAGGATTTGACTGCTACTGTTACCCAGTGTAAAGAACAAGTCCATGAGAATTTTACCCAGCTTAGGGATCAAGTCCAAGTCCTTGAGAAACGTAGACATCAAAATTGGATCCCTGATCCAAAATTTAATAAGCCCCAACCTCATCCATGCCAGGAGCCTAGGAGGACCTTATACCGTGATCCCGAGCATAACCTTAGGAAGCCTAACCATGATATCTATAGTGTGGATCGTGTCTATGAGAGGTCCTTACAATATTCTAGACCAGTCACTCAACAACCCAAGTCTACTAGATCAAACCATTTAGATCCACACCCATGCCCAAGTAAGGTCTCTACTAGCTTGAAACCCAGTGTGACCCAGGTTCCTATATCGCAAGAATGTTTGTTTTGTGGAGAAAGAGGCCATAAATCTAGTCAGTGCCCATGCATAGGACTGGCTTGTGCACAGCTAAGTGGTAAAAATCCTAAGGATGACATTAATAAGGGAGAACCCAAGCCTACCAATGAGGAAGAAAGGTTAGGTATGACAAGCCTAGAATCAGTTGACCCGATTACCACTGACCCGAAACCCATTGAAGATGGCATCGAGGAAGTATATGATGCTGGCTTGAGTCTAGTTGATGAATGTGAGGGGGAAGAACTTGAAGAATGTGACATTGATACTATTGGTTCCTTACCTGAGGAGACCTTGGAAAGCAACCAACTGATAGGACCTAGTTCAGAAATTTAAGAGATTTGTGAGAACCAGGTTCCTTTAGTCAAATACCCCCAGGAAGAACTCATAGTGTTAGCCCGAGCTATTAGTTCGTACCCTCTAATGACAGTCATTCCCCAAGTACCAATTGAAGATCTTTGCACTGAACTGTTTAAGTTTGCCCACCCTATGGTAGATCCTCTCCTTAGGATGACTGAATCAAGCCTCTTACAATTGGACCTTGTCCCATGCCCAGCCACTAAGGTCTCTCCCATAATCTCAGTTGAACATCCTTGTCTTGAGTGGATTGATTCACCCAGTCCTGTAGAAGTCCTCCTTATGGCCCTAGACCCCTTCCTTTGCATGACTGACCTACCCTTCTATAGAGTATACCTTTCCACACCCATAGGTCAAATTTCAAGTCTTGAGGTCATCATCCATAGGCCCTTCCATGAATCATTCTCTAATCCAGTTCTTGAAAAAGTGGATCATTATTTGCTTAGAGAACAAACCTTAATTATTGCAATCACATATCCTAGGCTACTTCCCGAACCATCTCTTGATCCATTCTTCGGAGTAGCAGATTTTTACTTTCGTAAGGATGACCAGTTGACACTCATAGATCACCATTCAAACCTTCAGGTCACCACCTTTAGTCAACAGGTAATTCGAGACCCCACCTCATATCTCCTCCCTTTCTCTAGGACTTCCAATGCTTCTTACACCATCCAAGTATACTTTGTCGAAGTCTTTAGAGTGAACCACGTGTCAGAACCTATTAGGTTTGCCACCTACTTCTGGAAGACCTTATGGCACCTACTAGGCACCCATGATAAGTTTTCATGCTCTGCATGCCATCCTCTGACCCAAGGTCAAACCTAGAGAGCCGTAGTTTGTTAGGTTTAGACCTAGGGTTCCTTTGAATAAAGTCCATTCTTTAGGAATGCATCGTCAGTCGAGTTTATGACATTGTCTCAGATTTTGGTTTGATTGAGAGCACCAAAAATTGGGATTTGTATTTTGTCCAGGGCTGAAATTGCATTCAATGTTTTGATCAATAGGTCTACAGGTAAGAGTCCATTTGAAGTTGTTCATGGATACAAGCCTCACACACCACTTGATCTGATTTCACTACTAGCCCACACACACAAGTCTCTTGATGCACTTGCATAGCATGTAAAAGACTTGCATAAAGAAATTCATGCCAAAATAAATTTAAGTAATGAAACTAATAAGAAGTTGGCTGATTCTCAAAGACGAGTCAAAACTTTTGTTGAGGGAGACTATATAATGATTAGGTTAAGGCCTGAACGGTTTCCTCCTGGAACCGTTAGAAAGTTACATGCTAGAGGAGCTGGACCATTTAGAGTGGTAAAGAGAGTAGGATCCAATGCCTATGTGCTCGAGTTGCCTCCAGAACTAGGCATTAGCTCCACTTTCAACATTACAGACCTAGTAGAATATAGAGAGCTAGCTGTGATTCCCAGTGAGGCTTTTGAACCTAATCCTGCTCTTGAGAGTGAACCCAACCCTGTGTGTCCACCAACAAACTAGCCTGTGAGGAAAGAGCAGATTGAAAAGATCCTAGATGATCAGGTTATCTCTACTCGTAATCGAGGATACCAAAGATACCTGGTCCGCTGGCAAGGAAGGCCATATTCTGATGACTCTTGGATCTCCCGAGAAGAATTACAAGAATTGGACCCAAACCTCTTGGAGAGATACCAGAGCCAACTTGATCCATACTCGACAGGGTCGAGTTCCTCCCACCCTGGGAGAATTGGTGCGGGCACCAGACTCAGAAGAAGATTTCAGAGCTCCATCTGGATCTCTGATTAACCTTGCCCGAAGAATTAGGGTTTTGGCTTGTAATAAGGGTTGACTTGATCAACTCAATTTTAGCTTGAGTCTGTATTACCTGCATTTTTATTTGGTTGAGTCATGTTGACTCAGTAGTGGACTAGGGCTTCAACCTGGGGTGTTACATTTTCTCCCAAGGCCAAGCAAGTGGGTGCCACACTCCCAGCCATATGCCTGAGTCCAGAGGGTGCCACATCTCCATCCAGCAGGCTTTGGTCCCCACACCACAGATAGCTGCTCCCTTCTCTCATGCGCCAATTGAGGAGAAATCCACCAGGGGTCCACAAATCAAGGGGGCGGTCCAAGACATTCCCAAAAGAACCAAACTATGAAAGGGAAGAAATTCTCTTGGAGAGAACTTCAAGGAGGCACCCATTACCTGCAAAAAATACTCAAAACAAAGTTAGAAAGAGCCATAACTTGGGGAGAAAGAAAAGGAGGTATCTAAAAAGGGTTGAGCCATGGAAGGAAGGAGATTTCGGTTAGGAGGCGCCCCAGTCATTCCAACTAAAATCAAATGAATGAAACCAAATTTTTTTGTGAGTAAACTTTGTGTTTTCTCTCTTCCGCACTTGCATCCAGGTGTTGAGCTCCGTGAGGGAGTAAATCCGGGTTCCCCAGGAACCTTGAGGAGGTGTGAGATCTCCAAAACCCAAACCCTAGGTTAGCCACTTCTACTCCAAACCCTAGCCGCCCACCATCCACTTCAATCCACCAAACCCTAGCCTATCCCACCTCCCACGGCCTCTCTCTCCAAGTCCAGGCTGACCACCAGCATCCAGCTACAGTCCGGATACTTCAGATCCAAAGCTCTTTCCAGAGGGAGTCGAATCAGCCTTCAAGAGAATTCGGATTTCAGCGACATCAGCCTTCAAGTTCTTCGAACTGGTAAATCCTTCCCTGAGTCTCTGAATCCATCACTTGTTTTTCTTCTTCCCAGATCTTGAGTTCAGGAGAAGCCGACCCAGCCACGAGGCCAGTATTGGAGGGTCCATTGCGAAGATAGCCGAATCCGAGGATCCAACAATCTGCTCGAGAGAGTTCTTCCACCCAAATTCTGTGAAGATCACTGTCTGGTTGGTAAACCATCTCTTCTCTTTATTTCTGTCCTGTTGAAAGTTCAGAGCGAAATCCTAGGTCTGGGAGTTTCTCAACCCCCAGCGATCCGTTACTTCTGAACTACTCTGATAACTTAGCTTCTTCTAAATTGTGCTTTCAATCCTTACCTAGTTTCCATCAACTTAGTTTAACTTTACTTTGAGTCGAAGCTAATTTCTGAAATATAAAAAATAAAAAAAAATAAAAAAGATTAATCTTAATTTTAATTCCGCATATGCTTCTTGTTCTTTGTTCTGCATCAATTTTGGTATCAGAGCATCCGTTCTGCATCAATTTTCCTTTCAATTGGTAGTAGAATTTTAAGTTGTGAGTACATGGTATTCGATGAATTATCTCAGTGGCTACAAATCAATTAGAAGTGGAGAAATTTGATGGAAAGAGAAACTTTGAACTTTGGAAGTTGAGAGTTCATAATTTGCTAGTACAACAAGGATATCATAAGACTGTATTTAGGAAGGATAAGAAGCCAGAGTTAATGTCAAATGATGATTGGGTTGAGATGGACTTGAAAGCCTTGCTACTATTCGCATATGTTTGGCGGATGAAGTTCTATTTAATATTGTTGGAGAGAAGATGACTATAAGCTTATGGATAAAATTAGAGAGCTTGTACCAAATAAAATCAATCACCAATCTGATTTTCTTGAAGAGAATGTTGTACTCTTTAAGAATAAAAGAAGGTACCAAAATCTTCGAGTACTTGAGTACTTTCAATAACATTATTTGTGAGCTTGAAAGTATTAGAAAGGAAATGAAATATGAGGATAAGGCCATACTTTTGTTATATACATTACCAGATTTTTATGACATAATGATTACAAGACTAAGTTGCACCAAAGAAGATGCTCTTGACATGGATACTATTTGTAATGCTTTATTAGCTGACGAGCTTAGAAGAAAGGTAACTTCGGAAAGTTTGAAAAGTGAAATGGATGTTCTTTTAGTAAGAGGTTGTTAAAGAGAACATGAAAGCATTTCAAGAAATCCTTCAAGGAGCAAGTTCAATCATAGATCAAAATCTAAAAGCCGAAATGGCAAAGGGATTTGTTGGTTATATGGTAAAGCCAATACTTTAAGAAGGATTGTAGAAATCAAAAAAATTCAAATTCTGGAAAGGATGTTGGTGAATCAAGTAGTAGGAAGAAAGTGTTTTGAATCGAACATTGAAGTACGTTAAGTAGATGAATCAACATTGGGTGTTATCAATGATAAGATTTTGATGGTGGGTTCAAGTTTAGTATTTCATCAAAAATAGATTTTTTATAGCAGTGCAACCCATCATATGTGTTCACATCGATGGTTTAGCACATATGAGACTTGTAAATGTGGTATAGTTTTGATAGGAAACATCTCAATTAGCAAGATGGTTGGAGTTAGTACGGTGCACTTGCAAATATTTGATGGAATGGTTCAGGTGTTTAAAGATGTACATCATGTTTCAGATTTGAAAAAAATCTTGCTTTTTCTTTCTGAATTAGACAAAAAAGGCTACAAATTCATTGAGTAAGGTGGAGTCATTAGAGTTTCCAAAGATGCAATGGTTGTCATGAGGGTATCTGAGTTGAAAATTTATATATTATTGGGGAGCATGATGCTGGATGAAGCTTATGCGACAGAGAATGATGACCTTCCCCACTAGTTATGGCATAGGAGGTGGGTTCACAAGAGTGAGAAGGGTATGAAGATTTTAGTAGAGAGGAAGCTTATTCCAAGTATTACTTTTGATGATTCCAAATTTTATGAGTATTATATTTATGGGAAGCATCATAAGTGGAGCTACAAAGTCCGGTCTCATACAAGTAAAGGTATACTTAATTATATTCATATAGATGTATGGAGTTCTTCTACTACTTCATATAGTGGTTCCAATTATTCTATATAATTTATTCATGACTTCTCACTCAAGGTTTTGTTCCAACTATTTTATATCATTCAAGCATTTCATGATCGAAGTAGAGAATCTCACCTAGCATCACATGAAAGTTCTTCGATAGGATAGTAGTTTGGAGTACCAATCTAAAGAATTTGAATTCTTTTGCAGGAAGGAAAACTTGAGGTACTACACCAATCCCTATAATCTAGAATAAAATGAAGTTGCATAAAGGATGAGCCGTACATTGATGGAGTGGGCTCGTAGTATGTTGAGCAATGCTGGCTTGAAGCACGAGTTATGAGTCAATGCCATGTCTATGGTAAGTTATCTTGTCAACCACTCACCTTCCATGGCACTTGATGGAAAAATATCAAAAGAGATATGGTTTGAAAATCCTTGTAATTATTTTAATTTAAAGATTTTTAGTTGTTATGCTTATGCATTGTTTCCTAGTTATTAAAGAACAAAGTTAGATCCAAAATCAAGGAAGTGTATCTTTGTTGGCTATACAAAAGGTATGAAAGGATTCCAATTATGAAATCTGAAGGCCTGTAAAATTATCACAATATATAATGTGTGCTTTGATGAATCAAATGTGTTGAAAGGAGGCATGGACAATGAAAGTAATGAGAATGAAAAAATTCGGCATTAGACTCGAGGTTTTGAACTTCCATCTTCAAGTATGCACCAAATAAAAGTATTGAATCGAATGATGCACCAATTGAGTTTGGTGAGGTTGAAGGGCACATTAAGAAAGATTCCAATAAGGAGGAGAGTTTGCATAAAGGTGAAGTATATGATTTATCTCTATATTTAACAAGAAAGCATCACACACTTATCTAAAGGATTTTATAGATCCAAGTACACTTTGGGCATTAATCGTGGAGGAAGAGCCGTGTACATTTCAAGAGGCCATTAAAACTACTCATACAAACCATTGGAAATATGCTATGGAGGAGAAAATGATGGCACTTCATAAAAATCAAACATAGTATTTGATGGATTACCAAAGGATTGGAAAGTGATTGGTTGCAAGTGGGTGTATAAAATAAAGAGATGACCTGATGCAACAATCCAAAGATATAGGGCAAGGTTAGTTGCAGCCAAAGAATTTGCACAAAAAGAAGGTACAAATTTTTTTGAAATGTTTGCTCCCATTATTAAGTTGAATTCTATTTAGTTTGTTCTTAGTCTTGTTGCAACTAATAACTTGGAACTTGAGCAATTATATGTAAAAATGGCATTCTTGTATGGTAATCTAGAGTAGAAGGTTTATATGCATCAACCTCAATACTTCATAGAGAAGGACAAGGACCATCTTGTGAATAAGCTCAAGAAGTTATTATATGGGCTTAAACAAGCATCAAGGCCATGGTATTGGAAGTTTGATATATTGATGTCAAGCCGAGAATTTCAAAGAAGTAAGTATGATCATGTCTACATGAAGTTCTTCAAAGATGATAACTTTCTAGTATTGGTGTTGTATATGGATGATATATTTAGAGCATGCAAAAAAATGCAATGATTAAAGAGCTCAAGGAAGATTTGGATAAGTCCTTTGAAGTGAAAGACCTCAAACAGGCTTGTCAAATTCTTGGTATGGAGGTTTGTTGGGATAGGCAAAATTGTACGTTATCATTTTCACAAAGGAATTTGTAGAGAAATTGCTTGAAAAGTTTGGTTTGAGCAAAGCAAAGGTGGTGAGGATACCATTTGCATGTCACTTTAAGTTATCTTTGGAGCAATATTCTAAGACAAAGGATGAAAAAAAGTGGATGAATCAAGTATCTTATGTTAGTATAGTAGTAGCTAGATATTTGCTATGATGTGCACGAGACTTGACGTTGCTTATACGGTTAGCATTTTTAGCCAATTTATAGCAAATCTCGAGAAGATGCATTGGGAGGCGGTGAAGTGGGTATTTCATTACTTGAGGGGGACTAGTAATTATGCAATCACTTATAGCAAGAGCTCAAGTCCAATGCAAGATTAAGTGGATGCAAATTTTGCCGATGATCTTGATAAGAGAAGATCAACAATGGATTATATATTTCAAAATGGGAAAAATCCAATTAGTTAGATGTCAAGTTTCAAGCAACAGTTGTTTTGTCGACTATGGAGGCCGAGTCAGGTACTAACGGAAGCAAACAAGGAAGTGGTATAGCTTCAAGGCTTAATAAAAGAGCTTGGTATAAAAATAGTTCCTATGACATTGCTATATGATAGTATGAGTGCTATATGTTTAGCGAAGAACCTGGTTTATTATAAAAAGGCTAAACATATTGATGTACAATACCATTATGTCTGGGAGGTCATTGAAAATAAGAAAGTGATGGTGTTGAAGGTGGACACTTATGAGAATATGACTAATATGCTTACAAAGCCGGTGAAAATAGAAAAATTGAAATGGAGCCTAATTTCTTTGGGATTTTAGATGAAAGGAGCATAGAGGCACATAGTTGGCACGGAGATATGGAGAATGGTATCTTTGCTATGAAGGTAGAGATTGTTAGGTTTGGTGATATCAAATTTACCAATTAACTCATTAGGCTTAATTTTGGGTTTAGTTCAAAAACTAATGTAATGGGTTAGTTGGGTTTGGCATCTGCCCAATGCTGGAAGGTCAGAAGGAGAAGTGTGATAAGCTTTGAATGAAAGCCCTGGTAAACAATGGTAGTAACTCTAACTGTCCTAAGGTATTGAAACTCCTTGTCACACAAGTAGTGACTTGCATGAATGGTGTAACGATTGCCCCGCTGTCTCTGACATGGACTTGATGAAATTGAATTCTCCGTGAAGATGCGGAGTACCAATGGCTAGACAATAAGACCCTATGCACCTTGACTATAGCTTTACATAGACAACCTTGATCGAATGTGTAGGATAGGTGGGAGGTGGTGACACACAATGACCAATTCTGAAAGACCACTCTTTCATCTAAGGATGCCTAACCACCGTACAGAAATTTGGGGGGGACACTGTGACGCAGGTAGTTTATCTAGGGTGAATGCCTCCTAAAGAGTAATAGAGGTGTGCGAATGTAGGCTCAAGCATTACATTTGATGTATTAGCTAGTTGGGCTAAGGTGAGTTAGTAAAGAGAGCTTTTATTATATTGAGTGAGACTAAGTTATTCATGTATTCTCTCTTGTATATATTCTTTCTTGGGATAGAAAAGAGAGGTGAGGAGAGTTTAGGTGGTGGTAAATTTTCTTGTTCTTCTTACTTGTCCAAGTTTCCAACATTGATTGGAGGGATTCTTAAAGTATTCCGAAGTGGGCTTTGCGGGATTGGAAGGATGTTCAGGAGATGTAGCAGGAAGAGAATTTTTTTTTATTGGAAAGTAGTAAGCCCATTATTATGGAGTAGTAATCTCTTCCCAAACCTTTGTAATCTCTTAAGTTGATAGTGGATTTTGATCTTTTATGTGCCTGTGGATGTAGGCCGATAGTAGATGACCCACATAACTTTTTGTATTGTGTTGTTATGCTTGTGGCCTTCTCTTTGATTTTCTTGTTTCTCTATATTCTTGCATATCTTGGTCATAGGTGGTTTAGATCTAATTCATTGGTTCATTAGCAAGTTGTGATTTTATTATTTGGGTTATACTATTGCCATCCCCTTCAACTATTTTATAAAAAATTAGGCTGAGTTTTAGGTATAATATACTTGAGTTTATTTTCATGGAAGTGAGAGATGGTGATGTTTTCATTTTATAGTAGAAGAGAGAATGTGGTTTTATAAATATAGGGGAAAGTAATGTAAAGAGTGAAAAATAATTAATTTTAGTAAGGTAAGGCATCTTTTTTTTTAGTAAGGTAATGTAAAGGGATAGGGGAGGATAAACTCAGTGTAGCACCTCGTAGGCCCCCATCCCATCCCACCCAAGGATAAGTATGTCAACCTGACACCACCAAGGTGCCAGCTAGTTAGAACGGGGAATGGAGAAGATCGGGGAATGGAGAAGATCCTCATCTCTCACTCGACCAACCATCACAGGTTCCAGGAGATAATCCCTAGATTTAATCAAGGCCTTCATAAAGTCATGCCTCGAACCTGTGACCAGTTGGTTATGAGGCAAGGCCCCAGCCAACTGGGCTACCACCTGGGCAGTAAGGTGAGACATCTTAAAGAGACGTGAGATTTCTTTATGACAAAAGTTGAAGTTATTATTTTGGTCTTTATTTTTTTTAAAATATATTCATTTTTTCTATGATTATTGGTTTATTTAATTGATGTTTGTTTTAGTTCCTGGACTGATGCTTTTGATTTATATCAAGTAGCATTTTCTTCTAGGTCTAATAATTACTTATCTAACTTTAGGAGAAAAATAAATATATTTATTTTTTTTCTATGATTATTGGTTTATTTAATTGATGTTTGTTTTAGTTCCTAGACTGATGCTTTTGATCTACATCAAGTAGCATTTTTTTCTAGGTTCAATAATTACCTATCTAACTTTAGGAGAAAAATAAATCAACAAATGAAAGTCTGAAATAATATCCTTTTGAGCATTATGACATCGAAAAAAATAAGCAACCAAGGATTGCACGAGATCAGCAAAGAAAGCATGTGTAAGATGATAGAACTTTACTTTGAATCGGGGTATGTTTGGTTGGAGGGAGTTGGATTGTGGAATGGAAATAAGAATGAGGGAATCTCATACTAGCTATTTGGTTAGAGAAAGTTCCCTTCTCATCCCTATTCTAAAAGACAATAGGAATATCTTAGTCTTCCAAAATTTAATCTTTACTCTTTTCTATTCTAAAAGAAAATAGGAATATCTTAATCCTCCAAAATTCAATCTTTACTCTTTTCCAGTGTTTAAATTACATTCCCATTCTGAAACATATCTAGAGATACGGTTATTTTGATTTCCATTCCAATCTATTCTGAATATGATTTTAATCACTAACCAAACACATCCCAAATGTTTTGAGGAATGAAATAATGTTCTCATGAGATGGTCAATACTTTGGTTGTGGTAGATCCATAGATCCAATTAGAAGAAGAGAAGGGAACTCGAGAGGTTAATCTACATTCTCCATTGATTATTCCACCTAGTTTGATAATAGCTTGGAGTGAGACATCTTATTACCTGATGCTCCTTTTTTTTTTTTGGTAAGATGGTGCATTGAATAAATAGTTCTGGAGTGAATACAGCAAAAAAAACCAGAAAAAACAAGATTCCGCAGAACCTCTAGGGCATCCCCCAAGGAGGTCTACAAGACTTCACCCATATGGTGAGCAACAACGGAGGCAACTCAATCCATCGCCGAGTTTGCCTCCCGGTACACATTCCTGACTATAAAGATATAACAGCCCTGTAGGAGAAAAGTAATGTCCCAAAGAAGCAGATATATAGGGGAAGACCTGAGAGCCTCCTGTAGCCAGGTGATGACAATAGTAGAATCTCCCTCGAGAATGATGTGCTCCGTCCGAAGAATCCTCATGGCATAGACAATACCCGTCCAAGCACCATGGAGCTCTGTAGTTGGAATAGACGGAGCAAAAAGGTGACACCCTCCCACCACCACCAACTAGAGACCCAGGGCTTGAATGATGAAGCTAGCACCACTAGTATCATCCATAACACTCCTATCAAAGTTGACTTTGTAGAACCTCGGAGGTGAGGGCTCCCAAGATATGAGAATCTAGCTGGGCGCTCGAAGAGCTAGATGGAAGTCCCAGGTCTTAGAGTTAAGCAAAGACAACGATGAAAACTCCTTAGCATGGGCTTGGGCTCTTTCGAGAATTGCTCTGGTTGAGGGTCTTGAAGAGTCGAACACAAAAGTGTTCCAAGTGAGCCAAATGTGATATGCTATGTAAGCCAACAAGGTGTCAAAGGATGAGCGAAAGGCGATCAAATCAAGACCATATAAAGGTATCAACATGATCAACCACCTGCATAAAAAGATTATGAGAGCCAGCAAGCCTCCGAACTAGAGCAACTTGTGGACAGAGAAAAAGCACATGATCCAGCATCTCACCTTCCTCTCTACAAATCGGGCAAAAGGAAGGCACATGGAACCTTCTAGTGATAAGAAATGCTCTGGTAGGTAAGTGACTTTAGGCCACCTTCCATAAAAATAAGCTCACTCTAGGGTGGACTTGTAATCTCCAGATCCAACTCAAATCAAGAGACCTTGAGGGGCTTGTGTAGAAAGAGGATGCAAGTAAGACAAGATAACTCTGGACAGGGAAAAGGATCTCCAGACTCTCAAATCAACAAAAACAAAGACAAGTAGAGTAATAGCCAGGACCCGAGCTCCAAGAATGTCCTCGAAGAAATGAATCACCAGGTCAGCATTCTACTCTATGCCATCTAGAGTGAATAAATTAGGGATAGCTAAAGACTCCAGAATATGAATGGAAATGAAGGTTGGCCACCTGGCTAAGGAAATATCCGCAATCCAAGAGTCCATCATAAAACTAATGGAACACTCATCACCCACAAGTAACCTCGTCTAGGAAAGAATATAAGGGGCTCTATTCACCATCTCCCTCCAGATAGTTGAGCAATGTCGGCCAATCCAAGGAACCTCCCCAAAGGATATTAGACCATACCTGGCTCTCATCATGAAAGACCACAAGCTATCTGGACAAAGAAGCACGGCATGTTTGGCCAGCAAAGCCTCCCTCCTGGTGAAGAGGAAGTGAATACCGAGGCCCCCATCCTCAAGCGGCTGGCATACCACATGCCAATTGAGGAGATGAACACCCCGACTACTAGACCCAGGGCCCCAAAGAAAGGTATGAATGAGTTGCTCCACTTTACTAACAACATAGATTGAGATGACCGCATTGGAAAGCATATAGACTGGTAATGAAGAAACGATATACTTGATCAATGTGAACCTACCTGATATGATGGAAGGCTGACGTGTGACCCCTATCAGATGCCATGTCAGAAAAGCTGCCATGGTGGACACTCCATCTCGGATTTCTTTATCGAGTCGAGCTCTCCTGATTAGTCGAAGCCGAGCTTCGTCCTTCTCTAGGTCGATGCTCGTGAGCTCGGGTCACCTAGGCCAGAGCCGAGTGATCCCCTTCACCAGAGAGTGAGCCCCTTCGAGGTCGAGCCCTCTAGGCAGGGGTCGCATGCTGACCTCCTCCACCAGAGCGAGCCCCTTCGAGGTTAAGCTCTTTGAGCAGGGTTGAGCTCGGCCCTCCTCTGCTGGGCTGAGCCTCTCCGAGGTCGAGCTCTCTAAGAAGGAGTCGAGCTCTCCTCCATCGGTTCAAGCTTCTCCGAAGTCGAGGTCAGGCTCCCTCCGGGCCGGAGCTGAGTCCCAGCTCTCCAACTCGGCAACCACCTCGGACAACGCCGCCGGCCACCAAAAGAGCAGAGCCGCCTCCTCGGGGCACCGACGGGCCTTCCCGAGGGCCTTGAAGAAGTACCCATCAAATCATAATAACTGCCTACGGGTGCCACTTACACCAGGAGAGGGAGAAGTTCCCCCCAATTAAGATAATGCCAGGCTTCCCAGAATGGAACGACCAGAAGGAATGTCAGAATGCATAGCAGTTTATTCACCACCAACCAGGAAGGACGTTTCGTCCACGGCATGGAACGTCACCACATGCTCCTAACAAATATGTATCGAAAGAGACGTCCCATCTGCAGCATGGAATGCCATCGCACGTGCCTGACAGCATAGGGGAGATCCCGAGGTAGGTGTTCAATGATCGTCCAAACTTAAAAGAACCTTCGACACACTCGGGAAGGAGGTAATGAATGAAAACAAAAAACAACCAACACAACAGCAACAGGGGCTAAACAGAAAAAGCTCCAAGCAAGGGGGGAAGGGGCAGGAGGCCACACAGGAGGACCCATCCGCCTTGGCCATCACCTTCCCCGGCACACCTGCACCCCCATTCTCACTCTACTTACACCATTTCCACTCCTCCTAGCATGGAGTCCATCACGAGGGGCTCGACCAGGAGGATATGTTCTTCTGGATCGTCATTGAAGTGAGCGTCGGAGTGCCCCTGCCGGAATCCTCGATCGGGATCACTAACCCCTGTTTTGCAGGCCTGAAGCACCGGCCAACCCGGAGAGGATGAGGGATAATCCAACGTCGATAGCAGCTACAGGCCATGACGATCTTGGCAGCAACAGATTGGCATGCCAGGAAGGGGGGCACTATGGAGTTGACATACTTTGATCCTGCATAAGCCCTCTACAATCGGTCCACCGGGAGGATGGTGACAACACGAGCGAGAGAAGTCTCCACCAGCTCCAGCACCAGCACCAGCAGTGGTCCTTGGCTACCCACCAACAGTCAGGAACCCCTGCGGCCCATGCCATGGCACCCCGCGATAGCCTGCGATCCTATCAAGGAAGACTATCACAGCCGTGGGCTGCCACTGACCACCGGGGTAGTCATTGACTCCGGCGAAGAGACAATGGGCTGGGTCTCCCGACAAGGAGAGCCGATCTCCTACCCTCGAACGGGTGACATCCAAACCCCACCGAGATCGAAGAGGCAAGTCCCCCCTTCATAAGCACCGTGCACCCATGTCACCTTCTATGTCTCTTTCCGCAAAAGGTTCTACCAACGAAGCCATCAGGCGCGTAGCCGAGAAGCACCTGGAGGAGCACGAGCGCAAGCTAGCAGAGTTATCACGTTGATTTGCGAACATCCAGGGCTCTGTTGACGAGCCAATGAACTATGATGCCCATCCCCCCTTTTCCTGAGAGATCCAAGAAGAACCAATTTCCAGCCGGTTCCAGATGCCGCAGGTGGATCCCTATGATGGGACCACCGACCCCTTGGACCACTTGGAAAGTTACAAGACCCTCATGAGGATCCAGGGGGCCAACAATGCCCTTCTTTGCATCGCCCTCCTAGCAACCCTCCAGAATGTGGCTCGAGTCTAGTTCACCTACCTCGAGCCCGAAAGCATTGGCTCTTTTGCTCAGCTGGAGCGAAAGTTCGTGGCAACTTCGATGCCTGTCGAAAAATGCCACGAGAGGCAGACAGCCTCTTCTCCATCCAGCAACATGACCGCAAGTCATTGTGAGACTACGTGGCCAGCTTCAAAGTTGCCGCTTTGGAGATTTACAATCTTGAGAAGCCGGTTGCTATGCTGGCCCTGAAGCGAGGGCTCAGGACTTCCTGCCTGACCTACTCGTTCGACAAAAAACCTCCCAAGATCTACTCCGAGCTCCTCCTCTGAGCTCAGAAGTATGTCCATGCTGAGGAGGTGGGCCGCATGAGGAGGGAGCTAGATGGGAAGCCTTTGAAGAAACCAGCTCCTGCCGAGACGTCCGGGATGCTGAAGCCAGATCCTTTGCCTCCAAACTTCTGCCAAGGGCCGAGACCGAGGTGTGCTCCAGTCTCAGGAGAGACACCTACTCCCCTGCTCGCCCATAGAGCGAAAATCCTGATGAAGATCGAAGGTGAGCCCTACCTGAAGTGCACACCTCCGATGAGGCCATCCTCTAGCGTGACAAGATGAAGTACTGTCGCTATCACCATGAGCATGGCCACGACACCGAGGAATGCCGCAACCTTAAGAAGGAGATCGAGGAACTCATCAAGAGAGGCTACCTTGGGAGGTACGTGGGGAGCATACCTCAAGCAGAACCTCAGGTGCACGTTGCTCTCCCGCCAATTTTTACAGTGGATAACTGCCCTACCGAGAAGCCGGTGGAGATGATAAGTTTGGGGGTCGAGTGCATGTCCAAGAAGGCCCGGGGGGTAGGGCAATCTAAAAATGTACTCCCCTTTATAAGGGAAGGGAAAGATTTGGAAGAAAATGTAAATAACGATGACGTGGTCATCGAGATGACAATCGTGAAGCATCTTGTAAAACATATCATGGTTGATAGTGGAATCTCAACAGATATACTTTTTTATGATGCATTCTCTAGAATAAATTTATCTACTGCATAGCTCAGGCCTGTACATGTACCCCTTATCGGCTTCACAGGGGACTCTGTTGGGGTTGAGGAAGAGATCACTCTTCCGGTCACCGCTGGGACCCCACCTTGGTAGAGCCCTATCATGATGACCTTCACAGTAGTCAGACTCCCCTCTACCTACAATATGATCCTTGACCAACCCGGACTCAACCTGCTCGATGCTGTCGTCTCCACGAAGCGATTGCTGGTGTAGTTCCTAACTCCTTACGGAGTTGGCAAAATGGGAGGAGCACCTCAGCCCGTCCAGCATTGTTTCCAAACCCTCTTGGGTACCAAAGTACCTGAGAAAGATCCCAGGGTGGACGAGCTCGACCAAAGGGTGCAGGACCCTAGAGGTGGCCCGATCGAGCGCTTGCTATCTTTTCCGCTCGGAATCGATCAGGAGAAGATGGTGCAGATTGGGGCCCAGCTGCAAGAGGAGGAAAGAGCCCACCTACTGGAGTTCTTACGGGCGAACGCAGATGTGTTCACTTGGATGGTGGCCGACATGCCAGGTATTCCCTCTAACATCATCACTTACAAGCTGAGTGTTGACTCGAAGTATAGGCCAGTTCGGTAGAAGAAGAGGAGTTTCGCCCCTGAGAGGTAGGCGGCAATCAACGAGGAAGTCGACAAACTCCTCGCCACCAGCTTCATCCGGGAGGTGCAATACCCAAGCTGGCTAGCGAATGTGGTGATGGTGAAGAAGAGCAACAGCAAGTGGAGGATTTGTGTTGACCATACCGACCTGAACAAGGCATGCCCGAAGGATAGCTTTCCCCTCCCAAAGATTGACCAGCTCGTGGATGCCACCTTGGGTCACCGACTTCTCTCCTTTATGAATGCATTCTCCGGATACAATCAGATCTAGATACACCCAGAGGACAATGAGCACACCGCCTTTGTTATCGACCGAGGGACTTAATGCTACAAGATGATGCCCTTCAGTCTGAAGAATTCTTGGGCCATGTATCAACATCTGGTCAACAAAGTCTTCGAAGATCAGATTGGTCGGAACATGCAGGTGTACGTGGATGATAGCTTGTCATGAGCAAGCCGAGTTTGGACCACGTCGCCGACCTCGCCAAAGCCTTCAACAATCTCCGAAAGCACCAAATGAAGCTGAACCCAGCAAAGTGCGCCTTCGGAGTGGCAGCAGGAAAGTTCCTGGGCTTCATGGTCACTCAGAGGGGCATTGAAGTGAACCCAGAGAAGGTCCAAGCGATCGTCGACATGGAGCACCCGACATCTAAGAAGCAGGTCCAGCGCTTGACGGGGTGTGTTACAGCCCTGAGCCGGTTCATTTCGAGGTCAGTCGATTGCTGTCTTCCCTTCTTCAAGGCACTGCATAAGATGCACGACTTCACCTGGACGGAGAAGTGCAAGGCAGCCTTTGAAGAGTTGAAGGAGTTCTTGGCTACTCCCCCGCTACTCTCTAGGCCGGAGGAAGGAGAGGAGATGTTGCTCTATCTGGTGGTCACACCCGGGGCCGTCAGCTCATCCTCATCCATACGGACAAGGACGGATCTCAGAAGCCGGTATACTACATCAGCAGAATCCTCCGTGACGTGGAGATCAGGTATACCCACTTCGAAAAACTTATTTTTGCTCTAATAATGTCTGCTAAGCTCCTTGGGCCCTACTTCCAAGCGCATCCCATCGTGGTGGTGACGGACCAACCGCTGAGGACCATACTCAGTCACCCTGAAACATTTGGGTATTTGGCCAAGTGGTCCCTAACGCTGAGCGAGTTCGACATTGCATATCGATCGAGGTCGTCACAGAAGGCCCAAGTCCTGGCTGACTTCCTAGTCGAGTGCACAGGACTCACCGAGGAGCCGGGGCAGACTCCCGAGGAGCATTAAATCAAGCCCGGCATAGAAGAGGGACCATGGATCCTCCATGTGGACGGCGCATCCAATTCTAGTGAAAGTGGAGCAAGGCTCATTCTCGCTAACAATGACGGGATTGTGGCAAAATGTGCCCTCCGCTTCAGATTCGCTGTGACAAATGCCAGGCGGAGTACGAAGCACTCCTCGCAGGCCTGAAGGTCTCACACGAGCTAGGCGTCTAGAGCCTAAAGGTCTTCACTGACTCCTAACTGGTGGTCGAACTGGTTTTCGGAGAGTATGAAGTTAGAGATCCCCAGATGATGAAGTACCTGGAATGAGTCCGCTCATGCACGACAAGCTTCCGATGCTTCAATACCTTTTATATCCCCCGGGAGGAGAACGCACGCACAGATGCATTGTCGAGACTCGCAGCCTTACCAGACTCATCGCTCGGGTGTGCATATATCGAATACCTCGAAAATTTGAGCTACGAAGCTCCCGAGGAGGTGCAGCAAGTCACCCGGAGCCAAGCTAGATGGATAGGTACATCAGGTATATTACTGATGGTGCTTTGCCCGAGGACCACGCGGAGGCTAGCCTCAACAAAAAGAAAGCCTCCCGATTTGTCCTGATGGAAGGACAGCTCTATCGCTGGTCTTACTCATACCCACTCTTGAAGTGCCTGAGACCCATAAAGACAGCCTTTGTTCTCCAAAAGATACATGAAGGCCTGTGCAGGAACCATGTCGGAGGAAGGATGTTGGCGTACAAAACTCTCCGCCAGGGATACTTCTGGGAGACCATGAGGGAGGATGCCACCGACTTCGTAAAGAGATGCGATAAATGCTAGCGCCATGCTCACATACAGCGTCAGCCAACGGCGTCGATCCAACAACTCTCCGTCCCCTTGCCCTTCATCCAATGGGGAATGGACATCTTCGGGTCATTTCCCCCCGCACCGGGGCAATGGAGGTTTTTGCTGGTGGCCATTGACTACTTCACTAAATGGGTGGAGGCGGAGCTACTAGCATGGATCATGAAAGTCAAGGTTTGCCAATTCTTCTAGAAGTCGATAATATGCCGATTTGGACTTCCCCACTGCACATCATCGACAACAGATCGCAATTTGATAACCGAGAGTTCGAAGGCTTCTGTGCTGAGCATGGCATCCAGCACCACTTCACCTCCATCATTCACCCCCAGACCAACGGAGAGGTCGAAGTGACCAACCAAACCATCCTCCAGGGACTCAGAACCAGACTGGATCGGGCCAAGGGCAGGTGGGCGGAAGAACTCTCAAGTGTTCTATGGGTCTACCACACAACGCCCAGAATAATGATCGACAAGATGCCCTTCAACCTTGTCTTCGGTGCCGAGGCCATGGTCCCGGTCGAGCTCGGCCTGCCCACGCTGTGGGTATAGCAATATGATGAAGCACAGAACTTGGCGCACCTTCTGCTCAACTTGGACCTCCTCGAAGAGATCAGAAACAAAGCTCAACTCAGGATGGTAGCATACCGACAACGGGTTGCCCGATATTACAATGCCCGAGTAAGACCCAAGGTCTTTCGAACTGGCGACCTGGTGCTCCGTCGAGCTGAAGCATCTCAACCACGGGAGTGTGGCAAGCTCTCGCCAAATTGGGAGGATCCATATAAGGTGGTCGAAGCTCTCCCGCATGGAGCCTACTACTTCGCAGACCTGGGCGGGGCCAGATTTCCGCGAACATGGAACGCCTGCAACTTGAAAAAGTATTATCAGTAATGTAAGGTTCATCCTTTAACATAATAAAGGTCCTCTTTTGCACAGATCACTTTTCACCTTGCAGGAATACCGCTACCCAGCCTAAGGCCAGGCATGCCGAAACCCGAAGGACAATTCCCCGATGTCAAAACATGGGGCCCGATTCCCCGGTGCCAATAATGTAAGGCCCTTTCTCATCGACGAGTGAGGTTCCCCTTGTGCAAACATTTCTTGCTTTGCAGGAGAATCTTCACCAAGTCTTCAAGCCCATCTCCAGGACACCCAAGCCCAGAGCTCAGCTCTCCGGCCACCAAGTCTTCGAGCCCAGCTCCAGGATATCCAAGCCCGGAACTCAGCTCTCCGGCCACCAAGTCTTCGAGCCCAGCTCCAAGACACCCAGGCCTAGAGCTCAGCTCTCCGGCCACCAAGTCTTCGAGCCCAGCTCTAGGACATCCAAGCCCGGAGCTCAGCTCTCCGGCCACCAAGTCTTTGAACCCAGCTCCATTACACCTAGGCCCGGAGCTCAGCTCTCTGGCTACCAAGTCTTCGAGCCCAGCTCCAGGACATCCAAGCTGCTGCTACCTGAAGAGCTAGCACGACCACAATAGGGTGCTCCTCCATTGTAGCCGGTATAGGGGCTGAAGCCTTCGCACCCTTGGAGCCCGGGAGTCGGAGGGCGGCCATCCGCTCTTCCGAGAGAATGCCGTGCAGCTGGGATCGATAGTAAGTGAACCCCTTGAAAAAGGAGTCCGTCACTGCCTCCTTGAAGTCCAGCTTGAACTCCTCGGAAGCCTTGTAATTTGCAACCACCTCCGTCGCCCTTTTGTTTGCATCCTCAGATCTGCGGACAGCCTCGGCGACCTCTTTCTTAGCAACCTCAGCTAAACTGATGACGACGGAGGTCCTCCTCTCTGCCTCGGTAGCCTTCTGGTCGACGACCGTGGCCTTCTTCTCAAAGGAGATGACCCGCCTTTTCGCTGCCTCCAGCTCGGCCTGAAGCTCCTTCAGCTGGGCACCCTTTGACTTGAGCTCTTCCTCGAGCTCCCTTGAGCGTTGCCCGGCGTTGGCGACTTCGCCCTAGAGGTTCTTGAACATCATGTTAGCCTCCCAGAGGTCGTCGCTCTTTCGCCTCAGTTCGGCCTTCAAAGACTCGAACTCTATCTCGCGCTCCTTATCCCTCCTGACCCAGTTACGACAATAGTCCCGGATCAGTAGGAGTTCGGTGCCTTGCTACACCAAGAGTGATGTTAGTCAACAAGAATATGAGAGAGAGAGAGAGCGAGGCATACCGGAAACCAACTTACGGCGTAGAGGTTGGAGAAGGATGCACTGATGGTGTCGGCTAGGTACTTTCCATTCCTCTCTAACCGATTACAGGACTGAACGGAGAAATCCATCATCCGCTCGCAAGTGTCGGGTCCCTAGCAAGGGAGACATTGGGCCCCAGTCTGAAGGGGACCTGACGATAGTCCCTGTCCCTTTTACCCATCATCGAATCGGGACCACCTGCTTTTTCGACGGCGAAAGCTATTGGTGTGGGCTGAAAGCTTGGCGCCACCTTAGACGGAATCGCTGAAGTCGGCCTCGTGCCCTCCGGCTCCCTGTCCTCCTCGACTTCGATGATCTTCGGAGGAGGCGATGCCATCGCGACAATAGCAATGGTAGATCTTGCCCGAACTACCACCTCGGACTCCAACGCGGGGGCTGAATCACGCTGCCTCGGAGGCTCGGGGGTGGATTCAGCAGCCCTCTTTCTCCTTGGCTCTGGAATGGGCTCGGCCGGTGTTGCGCTCACGTTGACATATACTTGAGCCCTCTTTGGAGCAGGCTCACCGGTGCCCTTCGCCTAGTTCCTCTACTCGGAGAACGAGAGGAGTTCCTCCACAGAGAACTTCATGCCTACACTGAAGAAGAAGACTCAGCTCAAAAAAAAAGGAGAGAAGAAAAAGAGAATGAAAATAAAAAGAATTTTTGAGCCAAACTCACCCAACTCTTGGGTTGGGCCGACCCTGGCCTCGTGGAGATTTTACTCCGACAGCAGGACCTCAAGTGAAGGGACCTCGACAGAGTGAAGCTGGTCGTACACCTCCAAATCAGCTACGTCGACCGTAGAATTTCGGTTGGGGGACCGATCTGAGTTGCTCCAGACCCAGTCGACCCCCTCGACTGAGGCAGAAAAATACCTACTCTTCCATCTTTTGATGGAAGAGGAAAGTTCAAACTTAATCTCCCTAGGGTAGGAGGAAAGAGACCACCACCCCTCCTCAGTGGGGTGGCGTTTCAGGGTAAAGAAAGCCCTAAACAAGGAAAAACGAGCAACAATCCCGTGAAAGTGGCACAAAACAATGAAGGCAAAAATGGTCCTGACGGCATTCGGGACAAGCTGGGCAGGGACAAGACGGTAATGGCTCAGGACAGAGAGGAAGAAAGGGTGGAACGGGAATCGGAGGCCACCCGAGAAGGTTTCCTCGTAGAAGGCTATCCGACGCGGGCCACTGGAGGTGACCCGCTCCCTCGGTTGAGGAACCGAGATCCGAACTCAAGGTCCACGACTGTGATTACCGAAGCGATCCCCCCGGGACCTATTGACCGAGAAGGTTCGGGAGCAGGTGCAGAAGGTAAAAGAAGAGGATGAGGTGGAGGAGAAGACGCGGGCTCCCTAATCACTATTCCCCCAAGTGCGGGCTTTCGGCTAACCTCGAAGCACACCGTGTCCTCCTCCTCATTGGAAGAAGAAGAAGGCGGCCTCGGTCTCAAAGGCCTGGCCTCACCTTGGTCAGTAACAGGATGGAAATTCGGCCCGAAGCGAGACATGAAGGTCAAAAATAAGAAGAGCAGAAAGAGGGGAGAGACGGACAAAGGTCCAAAGGAGAACCTAACCCTAAGAGAGTCCCTACCCGACCAGTGTGAGGAAGGGGACTAACTTGCTCAAGACTTGGGGAGGCAGAGGTGGCCAGGAGAACGAGGGAAAGGTCCCGGTATGAAGGCGGGCGCGTAGAATTTGAAAGAAGGTACGCTTCGGGAAAGATCACCTTTCCTTTCGAAATGACGGACGCCCGACCACACCATTACGGCTCCCCACCATTGGATCCGTGCCACGTGTCAACCATTGGCAGGGTTGGCATCTGGCTTCGACTACGGTCGCTTGAAATTCTGTGCCCGTAATAACCACTCCTCGGACGTGTCCATGTGGCTCCATCAGATAGGCCAAAGAAACTACTCCCCGAAGCACCAGCGATCGTGGCCATCATTGCACTGGATTCCACCTTTTCATGTCAGCACTGCATTTACTCCCTTCGCCCCGAGCGCTTCGTGCCAACGAGACTCGGAAGTGGGGGGCAAATGATACGGCGGAAGGCTGATGTGTGACTCCTATCAGATGCCATGTTAGAAAAGTTGCCATGGTGGACACTCCATCTCGGATTCCTTTGCCGAGTCGAGCTCTCCTGATCCGTCGAAGTCGAGCTCCGTCCTCTGCTAGGTCGATGCCCGCAAGCTCAGGTCGCCTAGGCCGGAGTCGAGCGACCCCCTTCACTAGAGAGTGAGCCCCTTTGAGGTCGAGCCCTCTGAGCAGGGGTCGCATGCTGACCTCCTCTGCCAGAGTGAGTCCCTTCGATGTCGAGCTCTCTGAGCAGGAGTTGAGCTCGGCCCTCCTTCGCCGGGCTAAACCCCTTCGAGGTCGAGCTCTCTGAGCTGGAGTCGAGCCCTCCTCCACCGGTTCAAGCTTCTCCAAAGTCGAGGTCAGGCCCCTTCTGGGCCGGAGCCGAGTCCCAGCTCTCTAGCTCGGTAACTACCTCGGACAACACCGCCGGCCACCAAAAGAGCGGAGCCGCCTCCCCGGGGCACCGGCGGGCCACCCGAGGGCCTTGAAGAAGCACCTGTCAAATCATAATAACTGCCTGCGGGTGCCATTTACACTAGGAGAGGGAGAAGTTCCCCCCAATTAAGACATTGCCAGCTTCCCAGAATGGAACGACCGGAAGGAATGTCAGAATGCACAGCAGTTTCCTCACCACCAACCAGGAAGGACGTTCCATCCAAGGCACGGAACACCGCCACACGCTCCTGATAGTACGTATCGAAAGAGATGTCCCATCCATAGCATAGAACGCCGCCGCACGTGCCTGACAGCACAGGGGAGATCCCGAGGTAGGCGTTCAACGATCGCCCAGACTTAAAAGAACCTTCGACACACTCGGGAACGAGGTAACGAACGAAAACAAAAAGCAACCAACGCAACAGCAACAGGGGCTAAATAGAAAAAGCTCCAAGCAAGGGGGAAAGGGGGAGGAGGCCACACAGGAGGACCCATCCGCCTCGGCCATCACCTTCCTCGGCACACCTGCACCCTCACTCTCACTCTACTCACACCATTTCCACTCCTCATAGCATGGAGTCCATCATGGGGGGCTCGACCAGGAGGATCTGTTCCCCTGGATCGTCACTGACTTGAGCGTCGGAGTGCCCCTGCCAGAATCCCTGGCCCAGGTCACTAACCCTTATTTTGTAGGTCCTGAAGCACCGACCAACCCGGAGAGGATGAGGGATGATCCGACGTCGACAGAAGCTACGGGCTACGACGATCTTGGCGGCAACACTACCCATGAGTGAAAGGGCTCTCCCCTACCACCCCTCCACCCTCTCCTGCACTACCATGGCCAGTCGATCACAATCAACCCTGAGAAGTTTGCTCCAATGATGGGAACCCCGAAAAATAAGAGCACCCCTCCATGCTCTGCAATACCGAGAATGTCCCGAATAAGATGCCGTATTTGGATAGGCATCTTCAGATTTCTGCCTCCAGAAAGTTTCCTGCTGAGAAAGAAGAGAATGATGCATAGACAAGTGGTCTCGCAAGGTAGACATATCATGATCATCCAATCCCCCTTCCCTCTCTTCCTTTTCCTGAAGAACATTTATAGATTTCTCAATAGTCTCCAATCAAGGAAAGATATTACCCACCTCAACACTATTCCACCATAGCAAATACCTTCTGAGAAGCTCTAACCTTCGAGTAACCTGATACCTTGCATCACCCCGAACAATTGTCCACACCTCCCTTACAATCTCTCCAGCACGAGGGTAGGTCAGCCAAAGCTTCTCGAACCTGAAAGGAGGGTGGCAGGATGTCGAAGTATTAGTAACAAGAAGGATCAGACAGTGATATGAAGCAACCCTAGGCAAGTGCCTAACCGAGTGCACGGGATGGTTCTGAATCTAGATAGGCATAGTGAAGATCTTGTCAATTCTCTCCCAAACTTTGGCTCCACCAGAGCGGTTATTGCACCAAAAGAAGCAGGGGCCAACAAATCCGAGATCAGTCAAACCAGTAGATTGCAGGAAGTGACCAAACTCTCTGGAGGCCAACTCTTCAGTGAAGGGTCTTCCCCCTCTTTTTTCTCATGGCTTAAGATGCAATTGAAATCCCCCGCCATGATTGTCGAGATACCTTAGTCCACCAAAGCTGTGACTTATTGCCAAAGGAGTCTCGGCTCCCTGTAATCAGTACTGGCATACACACCCGATAGAAGCCAGGTGAACCCATTAAATTCAGAAAAAACAGTGGCCACGTTCTAAGAGCAGTGGTGGAACACATCAACTCTTGCAGTCCCACGGTCCCAAATAATTAATCACAATACCACCAAACAAACCTTGGGATTGGATAGCATAAAACTCCCACTTCGCTGGAAATTGGTTGCAAAAACGTTCCAAACCAGAACCACTCAACCTTGTCTCCAAAAAAATATACAAAGCAAGATGGTACAGTTGCCCCAATCTACGAAAAGAAGGGAAGAATGCAGGCTTCCCCTCTCCCCTGGTATTCCAAGCTTGGGTTCACACCCTCAAGCATTTGTTCATCATATAGGGTTCCGGATTTATTAGATCAATCCATAGCCCCGGCCTAATTGAATCCAACCTAACCAGATTTTCTATGGTTTCTTGGACCGGGCTCTATAAACTAATATAGCCCACCAGGGTCCAGGTACTTGCTACCTATCACACAGAACAGTAGCCAACATTGTTTCTTCCTCACTTTTCGTTCCATCATATATCTCCAATTCATTTTAAGTCAAATCTTTTGGGGGCAACCCAAGGATCCAATCAAGCCGACTTCTTCGTGCTCATGCCATGCAAAGGAGGAGCTAGACCAAGCTAAAAACTTGTTACAATTTGAGAGCATATGCGTTGATAGTGCCTAATGTGCCTCTGATCTAGAATTTTTATTATTGAAAATAAAAGAAATTTTTGAAAAGAAATTCTTTAGTTAGAGATGATCATATTTGTGCTTCTTGTTAGTTTGTAACTCAGTCTCACTAAAGATCACATAAAATTCATGCCAGGAAAAAAGAAAAGGATAACATGCACAACCTCATAAAAGAAGGAAAAGCAAAAGAAAAAAGAGAGAGAGAGAGAGAGAGAGAGAGAGAGAGAGAGAGAGAGAGAGAGAGAGAGAGAGAGAGAGAGAGACAACAAAAAATCCTTTGAGACTTGCTCAACATAGAATTATAAGTTGAATCATCTCCACACAATTAGACATAGAGGTGAGCTTGCAAAATGACAAGGAACAACATGAGGAGCAAACCAAAGATGAGAGCATGGGCCAGAATGGAGACCCAGCTGGTTTTCATGTTCATGAAGTCGACCGGCCGATCCCTCCCCGGCAGCTGCAAGATTACTCCGGGGCTCAGGAGTGCAAACAAAACTGATGCTATGATGGAGGGAGCCCAGTCCTTCATGGTTGGGAATTTCCTCTTAACCTAATATCACCACCTCTTATGAAACTTTATGTTTCACCTCCGAACAAGCGAGAGGAGGAGCTCGGAGGAAGAATGAGACCTTTAAGGTGTTTGGATTCAAGAAGACATATAGAGGTCAGATGATGCTATCAAAATGAGAAGAAAAAAGTTACCTTGGATGCCAAATGGCTCAGTGTTTCAAGGGAATCTAGAAAAGCAAGAAAAGAAAAATCATTCCAAGGAATCTACCTTTATTATTATTATTATTATTATTTAAAGTATATGCTCCTTTTTTTTTAACCTAGTGATTACAAGCCAAACAATATTACAAAGTTTTTTAATAGCTTTGACTAGGTAATATTATAAAGAAGACAACGAAAATTGCCTTGGATCAAGGAGTGTGGATTAGGTTGGGGAGTTCTTGCCATTGTCTAATTGGATGATTGTTCTAACTAGGTTTCAAGTTATGCTTGCTTGATAAAGCTGAATCACTCTGGAGTTCTTTTACTTACCTTTTTGACTTGTTTCAACGGCCGCTGGAGGCAATGGTGAAGGAGATTGGTCCCTCACCACATGATGGTGCATAATCGAGACATGCTAGCATACATGGTTCCTTCTTGGACACCATAAACAACAATTATGATAGGCTATCAATCAGTTTGGTTGGAAGATTGATCGTGGTTTAGATGCCGAGGAGAGATCAATTTGTTTGGAAGATTGCATGCAAACTGCACCGTAGAGTGCTGTGTAGCCCTTGATGGCTGTCATCAGAAAATGGATAGCTATCAAATAATGCACATCATGTATGACACGGTTTGCACTTGAAGATCAACTTGTTTATGGTAGGCCATCAGGACTTAGATCAGTTTGGTTGGAAGATTGATATGGCTTACATGCATGTATGCCGGGGGGAGGTCAACCAAGATCCTTTACAGTGTGTGAACTGTATTGTATAGTACTGTATAGCACATCGTGTATGACATGATATATATTTATAGATTAACTTGTTTGATGACCATCCATCTTCTAATGATGGTCCGAGGGCTGCATCCACGGTTTGCGCACCATAGAGGATCTATGCCTAGGGGAGGTCCAAAGTTTAAAAGATTAGTAAGCCTTTTTTTTTTTTTTTTTTTTTGAGGGAAAACCTTGACCTTCTTTGAATGGGTAAAAGGTTATTGAACAAGAAGCTCCTGCATATAACTATAGAGTAACGAGTCGCGAACATAAAAATTGGATTCTTACTCCATCTCCAAGGAAAAAAAAAAAAAAAAGGGTAAAGATTGATTCCCTGTAATTAAGTGTTATTATCAAATCATCCTTCACCATAACTCGTACGGTGCTTGAGGGTTCTTTGGGTTACTCTGACAGAAAAGCAGTATTGCTCCCAGTGACTCTCGAATAAAGACCATCAAAACAATCTTGGATAGGGATTTCCAACGGGAGACCCTCCGACTTTCAAATCAGAAAAGAATGAAGTGAACTACATCAGCCAAAGCTGAAAGCAATTGTGAGAAAGATGACTGAATGAATATGAGAGAGTAAAAATACGTTACCTTCGTCAGGGATCCCTTTTTATTAATTTATAGAACTACATCAGGTAACTGAATATCGCTAGAAAAATGTCACTTTCTGACAAGTATAATAGATTTCAGATAGGATATGTAATTCTTTTTACTGGAATCTTTTCTGTTGGGATTATGGTGACATGGTGATCTTGCCCGCCACTACTTGAGATAGTTGCAACTTGTTAGCCACGGCCTTCACAGAGATAGAATAGTTGGGAACGGTTGTTGCCGCCTATTTGAGTATCAGGGATCAAGGTAACTTGTCTATTACCAAGGGAGAATCTTATCGAGAAAGAAGGGACGATGACATTGCATATCGGTGCATCCGACTAAGTTTGGAAATTAGTCGGATCCAGGTACTCGATAGATGTGCATGGAGGAATGTCAGTCGAGTCCGACTATTTGTAGTTTTTCAGTGTAAGATATCGAAGATAGACGATGTAGCAATTGACTTGATCGTTTTCTACTCAATTGGTTGTTAGGTAAGTTGATAGTCAGTAGTTATCTCCTTTCTGATTGGTATCTGATTGCCATCTTCTTTTTAATCAGTGATGTAGAAGTGGTGTAATCGCTTCTTGGTTATCCGGTGGACGACTTTGTTTTCGTCGATGATCCGGAAGGTATCTCGAGGTTGCGCAAATAATCACCATAACATTTAACATGTAAAGAAGATCTCAAGAGCCTATTCATTAGTAACTAGATTGTCAACAATCCAATTCTGATCACTTTCCTCGTAAAAAATACAGCATCTTTTTCGGACAGCAAGACCACACACTTAGATAAGCATTAGATGTCTCCTTTAATAAAGTATATATCAGACCAACACCTTGATAAGCAAGTTGTAACAATCAAGATTAGCTTGTTCTTGTAGATGGGCTGTCTTGCATTGATGATGTAACAAAGTTGACACAAAATACTTTGGTTCATGCCTTAGTTAAAGCACTAACCCAAGATAAAAATGCCATGGAAATTAATGGGGAAAGCTTACCAAAATCTTGATATTTGTTAGGCCAAGCATATTTTCCGAATGACTTGGAACTGCATTTAAATTCACTTTGGCAAATTATGCAAACATAATCATGTGGATTCTTTGCAGTGCACGTTGCACCAAGCGACCGTCCATTCCACAATAAATGGCCAGCAAACAATGCTTGCATCATGGATACAACATGATGTGCCGGTTGTTTGCTAGCCATCCATCGTGGGATGGACAGCCTGTGTAATGCACCACACGCTACGATGCATCCTGTGCACTGCGGAGGGGCTGAGTTTAAATGTACAAGAACATATAAGCATAAGATAGATTAGATCAATTAATAAGTCTATTATGAATTAGTTTCCAATCTGTTAGTGCATGAGTGATGCCTCGCCAACCTTGCTATTATCTCTTCAAAATTCCCATCTCTAACTAAAGCTAAAATCTTTGAAACAAACAACAGAATGCAAACCAGACTACGGAGATAGGTCACTGCAGTTATGCTACAATTTTGATATACGTTGGTTATAGTAGTTGCTAGGAACGGTGACGGGTCGGGTTTGAATCGGGTCATCCAAAATCTATACCCATCTTTTTAACAAATTATATGTCCCATATTCACTCCATATCCGTCTCGGATCGGGTATACCCGGTCTCATAAAACCTAGTTTACTTATAATCTAGACGGGTTGGATCGAGTCGGATCGGATCGGATATATCCGTTCCATATCCAATTTATTTAAATATTTTATAAATAAATATATATATTTATATATAAATGGGTTGGGTTCGGATCGGGATGTACTACTAGCCGTACCCGATCCGAACCTGAGTCGGATTTTTTTTTATACAATCTATATCCGTTTATAAATTAGACGGGTCGGATTTTACCCGTCTCGTTAGGATCGAATCGGATCGGATATCTATCGAGCCGGTAAAAAGTGCCTTCCCCGGTAGTTTCTAAAGATGAGTTTAGATGAGATCAAGATTGTTCGAGGGAGGATATGCCAGTTTAGGCCCAACGTAAAATTTGGGTCCTGGTCCCATGCCATGGAATCATATGGTAATTCCATAGCTCCTCGGCTGTCTCAGGCTTGGAAAATTAAACTCGACTTCATTCCATGGATTAAAAAGCTGTAATTTGGACTTTGTCAGGTATGGCCGGATGAAGTAACCAGAATTCTGTAATCTAGTCCTTTAGGCCTGCTTCTGGGCACAAGGCATCAACACACCTACTCGGCTATGGTGCTACTAACTGGTTGGATTAGATAGTTCAGGATCTGACCTAAATCTGAATCAACCCGGATACGAGACAATTGAGCCCAATTTGACTGGAGCCAGTTCAACATGAGATGAAACTAAGTAGAATATGGTATGAATATTGTAATCTACACTGGACTTTGAAAGCAACCGAACTCGTTAATAGACCACCAATTAAGGGATGAGTTAGGACAAGGCCTTGAGACCCTATTTGATCCTTGTTTAACAAAAGATTGAATAAGTTCTCTTAGTTCGTTGCATTCCACTTTAATTTGTTTTCTAGACAAATTTGAATAGTTTTTTCCACTAATAATTCAGAAATAAATTATAATAGTTGCAAACACTATTTGATTGAATGGTCCTATAGATAAGCTCTCCTAATTCTTGGATTCTTTTTGAGACAGAGAGAGAGAGAATACTTGATGGCGGGCGGTGGTTTTGTTCCCACTATCGTCGCTAAGGTTAGTGTTTAAGCTCTCCGATTCAGGAGCTTTCGGACCAACGGGAAGACTATCACCATCCACAGTCTCATCTTCTTTTCCATCTCGCTTGTTGGATATTACATCTCGTATTCGGCTCCCAAAAAAGCTCAGATCAAGTAAAATGCTCGGTCAAAAAGAAGTCAAGAAAGAAAAAAAAAAAAATTCTTTGGCCTGGCTTGGCCCTGTGTGAGACCCAAGCCAGCCCGCAAGCATGTGGGCATGTAGCCCAGCATGGTACACATGTGGGCCGGCATTAGCACCGGCCCAGGCCCAGGTAGGAGCACGCACGATGGCCTAGGCCCAAGTGCCATCTCTCTTTATGGTGTACCGTGGACCAAAAGGTCTACTAGCGATTAATGCATGACGATCGTGTGATCGGGCGGCCGAGTGGCGATCACATGATAATCAGATAGCTGGGAGCATCCACTGGCTTATTCTGCATCATTTGGTATGATTTGAGTATAATTTTTAGTGCGATCAAGGCTGATCAATGGTTTGGAAGGGTTTCATAGTCGGACTGATATTGGGATAGCTACAGGACTTTGATTTAGACGTGGTTTAGACTGTTAAATTCCTGGTAAGATGCTCTTTGAACAAAGACTCTAAAAACATGGTCAGAGAAGTAGGCTAGGTTTCGAGGATCAAAAGAGTGGTAAAGGATCTCTAGAGAGCGATTGAGTTAAGAGCTTGTGATAGAGATTTTGAGGTTTCTTATTGAGAAAATTGTATGGAGTTAAGAATGGAAGTTTCTAATCTTGTAAGTTTATTTTGCTTATATTGAAACCTTGCATGCTCATCTACTTGTGTCCTTTATTTTATTTCTTCTTCTTTCTCCTGTGATATCGATATTGATAATCATGATCCTGGAAATGATGATCAATATTCCGTACTAGGGATTTTTCGATGCGAGTGGTATCAGTGTAGTTGGTATTACAATAATTGCTATTACAGTTCCAATTGTTCATGTTGATCAAGATCGAAGATGAAGAGGACATGCATAATCAGGTTAGAGATCAGCTAGTTCGATGAAAAAAAAAATTTCTCCCTTTAGAAGCGAGGGTGAAAGATATGGTTATTTTGCAGGAGCTGATCGATGCTCTCATGTATGATGAAAGGCTAGCCACCATGGAGTAGAAGACTTGGAGGCAGTTCCAAATGCAGGTGGTGAGCACAATCTGCCTGTACTTGGCAGATGAGGTGATAATTCATGTACTGAATGAGATTTTCTCGATGGTGCAATAGATGAAGCTCAAGAAGTTGTACATGGTAAAGTCTCTCACCAACATGTTATTCCTTTAGAAGCAGTTCTACCAAACGTGGATGATCGAGGGACAGAGCATGCTAGAGTTGTTAAGATGTAGTGCGCAGTGGGACGCCATAAAAGTTTGTAGAAGAAATGGAAAAGAAAGCCTGAAAGACAAATAAAAATACAAGCCCAGCAACACACAGGGATTACGTCCACGGCCACACAGGATCAAATCTTCACTATAAAAAAGGGATACATGAAGTTTCTACACAAGAGAACCCTCTCTGGATGTAAATCTCAGCCTAATAAAAAGAGAGAAGAAAGAACAAATCAATACAAGAGAAACTCTTGCCCAGTCTCTACCTCTTTCTCTCTCTTTCCCTTATTTTCTCTCTTAGAAAACCCTTGGACCACTCTTCTAGGTTGCAAAGATCCTCTTCTTAGCTCTCTATTCTTCCTCTGTTGCTCTTCTCGGCGGCTCTCTGCTGCCCCTATTGAGAAGAGGATGAAAAATCATTTAAACCACATTCAAATCGGAGTCAGAAAGCCTCAAATCAAGCCTGATATCACCCAAAATTAATATCAACCGTCGGATCATTGATTCGACGGCCCAAAACCCTCAAAAGGGTGTGGACCACACGTGAACTGCACGAAATGCCCCAGGGAAATGCCTGGGAAACACCTCAAGGCAAGTCGCCTGGAGTTGGGCCAAGCCCACGCACGTACGAGCACCCGCGCATGGGCCTGGGCCGCGTGCCAGCACGCCGGGCTGGGCCACGCAACTGCATGCCCGTGCGCCTGGGCCTCGCGTGTGGGTCTGGGCCAGATTTGATCTGGCGGGCCAGGCCACTTTCCTTTTTTTGGTTTCTTCTGGGCTTCTAGGCTTCTCTGGAAGTGGGCTTGGCTCCACAGCTTAACAATTATCCGACTTGGAGCCAAGAACACTCAATCATGCGTCCACCTGAAACATCAAAAGTAAACTTTCAAAGAAAAATAAAAATAGGTTAGTATCACGTGCAGCGCCTTAAATCAACTAGCTCCGAAAGTCAATCAAGGCCATGTATAGCCCCAATTTCTTTGCAGTGACTGCTTCGTCAGTATATTCATTTCGGTGGTAGAAAGAGCCATGATCTTCTGCAACTGCAAGATCCAGCTCACTGTTGTCCCACCAACGGTGTACATGTACCCTATCATGCTCCTCCTAATGTCAGCATCACCACCTAGATTTGCATCAACAAGCCTTATAAAGTATGACTGCCTCTCCGATAACATAGGCCGACATTTTTGGTACCTTTCAGATATCTTAGGATCCACTTGACAACTTCCTAATATTGCTTGCCTAGATTTGCCATGTACCTACTCAAAGCTCCCACTACATGTGTAATGTCAGGCCTCGTGCAAACCATCACATACATCAAGTAACAGCAATGATTTTCTGGCACCTTGCAAAATCATTGTTAATCATGAATCCATTAAACTTTATATACCATAACCGGAGGGCCTGTTTCAAACCATACAAGCTCTTCTTCAGCTTGCATACCAGGTTTTCTTTACCAAGGATTATAAAGCCAACCGATTGTTGCATATAAATGTCCTTATCTATCTCACCATGCAAGATAGCAGTAGTAACATTAAGTTGTTCTAAGTATAAATTTTCATGAGCTACTATGCTTAGAATAATCCTTATTATAGAGAGATTAACAATAGGAGAAAAGATCTCAGTATAATCAATACATTCTTTTTGTTGGAAGCCTTTCACAATTAACCTTGCCTTATATCTCTTGCTGTCATTGTGCTCTTCCTTGATCTTATAGACCCATTTATTGTGCAGTGCTTTCTTTCCTTCTAGTAGTGTGCTGAGCTCCCATGTCTCATTCTTTATCAAAGACTGCATCTCGTCCTTCATCGCTAGCTCCCACTTGATCAAATCTTCATTCTCCATGGCTTCTTCAAAGCATTCGGGTTCCCCTCCATCTATCAACAACAGGTAATGCAACGAGAGTGAATACCTTACACATGGTTTCAGGGTCCTTGTAGATCTTCTTAGCTAAGGTGTCTCTAGCTTAGGTTCAGGATCTCTTGCTCCCTTGGTAATATCCTCTTCCATGATCTCTTCCAACTCTACTTGTTCTTTCTCCTTGTCTACTTGTCCTACTCTGTCTGGAATACTCCGATCCTTATACCGGCTTCTTTCATTAAACACCATGTTCTTGCTCCTGATGATCTTCCTGTCCTTCTCACTCCAGAGCTTGTAACCGAATTCATCAGTGCCATACCCAATGAAGAAGCATCTCTCTGACTTTACATTGAGCTTGTCTCTCTTCTCTGCATTAACGTGTACATAGGAGACACAACTGAAGACCTTAGACGAGATAAGCTTGCTGACTTCCTTGTCCACTCTTCTTTTGGTAGCTTTTACTCAAGGGAGACTGAAGGACTCCTATTGATTAGATAGGCAGCAGTGCTAACTATCTCAGCCCAAAACATCTTGGACAATCCAGCATGGAGTCTCATGCTCCTGGCTCTCTCATTCAAGGTCCTGTTCATGCACTCAGCTATCCCGTTCTGTTGTGGCATGCTTGGAACTATCTCCTCCATCTTGATCCCATTGGTTACGTAGAACTCCTTAAACTCGGTACTGTTGTACTTGTCCTCATTATTCGATCTCAACCACTTTATCTTTTGTCTAGACTCATTCTCCACCAGGCTTTTCCACTTCTAGAAAGTGTTAAATACATCAAATTTATTTTATAAAAATAAATACATACCTTTCTGGTGGAGTTGTCGATGAAGGTCATATAGTATCGCGAAGCTCCAAAGGATGCAATCGGGGAGGGACACCACACATCGATGTGCACAAGCTCTAGCTTTCTTGAACTTGGTGCCCTACCAATTTTGGAGAAGCTGACTCTCTTCTGCTTTCTAAGAATATAATTCTTGCAGAAACCAATATCTGTCATCTTCAAACTCGATAGCTTGTTCTTCTTCAACAATACTTACATTCCTTTCTCACTCATGTGACCTACCCCGTAGTGCCATAACTTCGAGTCTGCCTGTGCCAGTGCCATTGCATCTCTAGTATTACTAGTCATATATAGGATACCCAACTTGCTTCATCGTGCTATCACCATCGTACCTTTGGTGATCTTCCAAGAACCACCAACAAAAGTTGTAATGTACCCCTCTAAGTCCAGCTGCCCGACTGATATCAAGTTTCTCCTCAATCTTGGAACATGTCTGACATTCTTGAGCTTCCAAACTGACTGATCTGGCATCTTGATGTGTTCATCACCCTTTTCCACAATATCCAAAGGCTCATCATCTGCAAAATAGACCTTTCTGAAGTCTCCGATAATGTAGTTGTGCATAGACTCCTTTTGTGAGGTTGAGTGAAACGAAGCTCCGGAGTCTAAGATCCAAGACTTTATCAGATTGTCCACGCTGAGAACCAATGCATCTTCAATTATCTCGGTCGCTGCATTGACTGACTCTTTATTCTATCCCTTGTTCTTCCTTGCCTAATAGTTCTTTCTGGTATGCCCCTTCTTGCCGCAATGCCAATAGCCGTCACCCTTCGATCTTGACTAGCTCCTCTGCTTGGACTTGGATCTCCCATAGCCTTTGTTACGCTATGTAGTTCTTCCTCTACATTCTTGAGTGACCAAGGCAGAGCCAGAGTTTTCTTTGATTTTTTTCCTCCTGATATCTTCACTGAGAATTAGGTTCTGGACCTCTTCAAACTTCAATTTGCTCGAGCTGCATGAACTACTCACCGCATAGTTGTACCCTAGCTCTCGAGTAAAGAAGATAATAGGATTAGGGCACTGACTTCATCCTCGAAGCTAATGTTAATTGAACCCAACTGACTAGTGATCAAATTAAATTCATTGATATGATCGATTACGAACGCACCTTCGTTCATCTTCAAGTTGAACAGACGATGCATGAGATATACCTTGTTGGAGGCTGAAGGTTTCTCGTACATGTTGGATAGTGCCTGCATCAATCCAGCTATCGTCTTCTCCTCCAGGATATTGAGTGCTACATTCCTGGCTAACGTCAGATGGATAACTCCCAAAGCCTGGCGGTCTATCAAATCCCAGTCTGCTTGTGACATCTCGATAAATTTCTTTCCCAGCAGTGATAGGTGAAGCTTCTTCTGGTATAGATAACCTCGATCTGCATCTTCCAGAATCCAAAGTCTTTCCCATCAAACTTGTCAATCTTGACCTTTCCTTCGTCTCCTGCCATCGCTCCCACTCAAACCCGGTGCTTTGATACCAGTTATTAGAATGTAGTATATAGTGGGATGCCAAAAAAGTTTACAGAAAAAATGGAAAAGAAAACTTGAAAGACATAAAAATACAAGTACAAGCAACACACAGGGATTACAGATTTTGAGCCTCTTGCTCCTACGTCCATGGCCGTACAGGATTAAATCTTGATTATAAAAAAAGGATACAGGAAGTTTTTATACAAGAGAACCTTCTCTGGATGCAAATCCCAGCCTAATTAGAGAAAAGAAGAAAGAACAAATCAATACAGGAGGAACTCTTGCCCTCTCTCTACCTCTCTCTCTTCCCCTTGTTTTCTCTCTTGGAAAATTCTTAGACCACTCTTCTAGGTTACAAAAATCTTCTTCCTGGCTCTCTGTTCTTCCTCTATTGCTCTTCTCGGTAGCTCTCTACTGTTCCTATTGAGAAGAGGATGAAAAACATCCAAACCACATCTGAATCAGAGTCAAAAAGTCTCAAATCAAGCCTAATATCACCTAGAATCAATATCAGCCATCGGATCGTCGATCCAACGATCCAAAACCCTTAGAAGGCCATGGATTGCATGTGAATCATGCGAAATGCCCTTGGGAAATGCCTGGAAATGCCTGGAAAATGCCTCAGGGCAAGCCGCTTGGAGTTGGGCCGAGCCCATACATGCGTGCACACCCGTGCGTGTGGGTCTGGGCTAGGTTCGGTCTGGCGGGCCAGGCCACTTTCCATTTTTTTTTGGTTTCTTCTGGGCTTCTGGGCTTCTCTGGAAGTGGGCTTGGCTCCACAACTCAATAGGAGTACCTCAGTAATTTTCAAAGGATCTTCACCAATTTTCTCTGTGTCAGTAAAAAAGTTGAGGAGAAGACTAGGGCATTGGTCTTGCTTTCATCTTTATCACAGTCTTTCGAGTCCTTGGTAACTGTTCTTTTAGTAGAGAAGAGCACCATCAGGATGGAGGTCACCTCGGTGTTACTCAAGAATGAGGTTCTTAGGCGGGAGAACCAAACTTCGAGTTCAGGTGGGAACTTAGTGTTGGCAATTTCTGGAGGAGCACTCAGTCGAAGGTGAAGCAACCGAGGATTGCGAGGAGGGCGGTCCAGGTCGAAGGATGCAAGCAAAATTAAGTATTACCAGTATGACAAGCTGGGGCATTGTATCAGATATTGCTTACAGCTCAAGGATTTGACAAGGACTACTATGACGGTGGCCAATGGTAGCAATGATGAATACATCAACAATGCACTCATGGTATCTGATGAGGTATCCCCTTCTTTTCAGTGAATTTTAGATTCTGTATGTTCACATCATATCTATTGTAAAGAGGAGCTGTTCAACTTTTTAGAGCATAGAGAGGGTATTGTCTACTTGTCGGACGGATCGAGCTATGTATTCAAGGATATTAGGATAGTCGACTTGAAGATAGATGATGAAATAGTGAAGAAACCGGGCGATATCTGATGCATATCCAATTTTTGTAGAAATTTAATTTTTTTCAGCAAACTAGATTCAAACGGCTACATATAGAGAGCCGGTGATGGGGTCGTGTAGGTCTTGCATGGCAATAGATCATTTTGCAGGAAAAGAAGTAAGGATGGTACTACCTCTTGAAAGGCAGTCCAATGCAAGGTAGAGTTCCTGTTGCAGATAGGAGTCTAATACGAGGTGGAGCCTGAGCAGCAAGTGGATCGAGTACAAGATGAGAGACTTGAGAGGATGACAGATGATGTCACAAAGTGAAGTTCCTATTATCATAGGAGGCTTTACAAAGTAGGTCTTAAGTCAAGGTAAGCACATCATATGATAGAAATGGAATTGAGTGGCCTGGCTTGACTCTCATATTTGCTCATCCATGATTGGTAAGTGTTTGCTCCAGGGCATGAGGATGCGATCCTTCAAAAAGCTCTCAAAGTCAGGTAAGGTCGAACATCGAGTCGAGATGGAGGTTATTGGGTATAACGCCTCAAATTCAACCTTTGAAGAAGCCTAGACCAAGTGAGAAGCCCAGCCAGAAAAAAGCCCAAAAAGAAGAAAACCTTTTTTCTTTGGCCCGGCCCAGTCTTGTGTAAGACTCAGGCTGGCCCAAAGGCATGCGACCTAGCATGGCACGTGCGGGCGGGCATTGGCACCAGCCTAGGCCCAGGCAAGCACGCTGTGGCCTAGGCCCAAGCAGGCACGCGGTGGCCTAGGCCTAGGAGCCATCCCTTTTCATGATGTATCATGGGTTGAGAGGTCTACTAGCAATTTAGGCATGATGATCGCGCGATGATTGGATGACTGAGAGCATCCACTAGCTTGATCCGCGTGATTTGGCCCAATTTAAGCATGATTTTTAGTGCGATCAAGGTTGATCGACAACCATGAAGGGCTCTGTAGTCACACTGGTGTTGGAAGAGCTAAGGACTCTAATTTGAACATGATTTGGACCGTTGGACTCCCAGTGAGATGTTCTTTGTAGCATAGGCTATAAAATTATAGGTAAAGAAACAGGCCTGGTGTAAGAATCAAAAAAGTGATGAAGGATCTCTAGAGAGTGGCTGAGTTGATAGCTTGTGAAAGAGATTTAAGGGTTTCTTATTAAGAGACTTGTACATGGTTGAGAGTAAAAGTTTTCAATCTTGTAAATTTATTTTTTTCATAGTAAAATCTCGCATACTCATCTAATTATGTCATTTATTTTATTTTATTTTATTTCTTCTTTTTTCTTGTGGTATCGATAATTAGGATTCTAGAAATGAAAATCTGTATTCTATACTAGAGATTTCTTGATGCGACTGATATTAATGTAGTCGGTACCATAACATCACCATCCTCATCTTTGCCCTCCATCCCAACATCATACCAACTAATTTAATTAGTAGGGTTCATGTATAGAGCATAGATCCCCTTATATAATTAATCTTTGGCCTTTTACAGTGCATAGTGTGCACTATATAGTACTATATGATACTTGATAGTTGCCATGTTACCAAATTAAAAAAGATAGGATAGCTTTATGCTATACAATGTCACTATTAATCTACCTTCGATGGCAGCTATTGACTGCTACATAATACTATGTGGTATGCATTTCCTCTAATTTTTGCTTTATGCGGCTTTTTGTTGTATCTTGTATGGCTTACGATCACTCCTATTATTGTTATTGTTCTCATAATCAATGAAAGGAGGTAATTTCCCTTTTTTTTTTTTTTCTTTTCTTTTCTTTTTCTCTCCTCCTTTGGATCAATCAATGCAAGTGTAAAGGTGTTGGTTGTATGTTTATGGTGTTTTTCCCCTTTACCTCTTTCCAATTTGGTGGTTGGGTGGATGTGTCACGTATACTAGCATGTAACCCAAGTTACGCGACAGGTTTTGACTCAAAAAAAAAAAAAAAAATCTTCTCGATCATAACTTCAATTATCAGGAGCTTGTTTGCTTGGACTGAAAAAAAAAGTCAACCATTAATTTAATTTAAAATATTTCATAATTCCATGTAAATAAATATAATTGAAGTCATACATAAATAATTAAATTAGTTATATTACATCAAATTCAGTTCGTTCGTGGATGACATTATCGAAGATCTCCTGCATCATTAATAGAATTTTTTTCAAAAATAATTTTAGATTGTATAGTATAAAGTATATAGCAAATATATATTACCATATTGCATCGAAAGACCATGATAAAAAAAAGATTATGCTGGATCTATTTTTCAAGAGTCATAAAAATTGTTTCTTCCAGAATTTGAGATGAACATGTAGACAAAGAACTGTCATCTAAATGTTCAATCTCGATTTCATTTTTCTTAAAATTCTCGTTACTTTGAAGCTAGAGCTGTTATCATATTGATCCGGCGAACCTAACATTACTTGAAAGGAAGGTATAAATATTTCCTAGAATCTTTCTGATAATAGTTGGAAGAACAAATATATTGTATCCAATTAATACCTGTTGCGAGATTAAGTGCCAGAATGCGAATCAATTGTTGAGCCAACTTTCTAAATATATTGAAGTTTACTGCACCTATATAGTCTTCAACAATGTCATTCAATTTATACCTATCAAGATCATAATATTTACATAATAAATAAATTCATTTAATTTAAAAAAACTAAATTAGAATAATTTCAAAAATATACTATAATTATACTATGGCACTTGAGGCTAATCATTTTTGCTACATTGGTTACATCAAAAATTATCACTATAAATTTTTATTACAACTCTATAGCTATAACATGATTTGTACTGCCAGTTATATATTATGTCTATTTCTTTTAGATTTGCTTTGTATATGAATTTTATATTCTTAAAAAAGTAAATTAAGTAATGGTATGAAACGATACATTAATTCTATAATAAAATAGTATACCATATCTGAAATTCATGAGCATCCAATTTCAACAATACATCAACTATTTTTTTATTGGTGGTAGCCTCATGGTGCAGATCAATAATTATTCATTGCTCCTGCTCTCTAAATATGATTTAACTTATCAACATTTTTATCTTATATATATATATATATATATATATATATATATAAGATTAAAAAAAAAAAAGTATTTGTATAAGCAACACGTTGCATTGGGAGAGATCTGGGAGAGATGTTAAGAAGCAATACGTATTGGTTTGAGAGAGCGTTGGCTTTCCCTTGATGTAATTGTATAGACGTGCTTTTATATGAATATTTCCATATTCCATGCTACAATTCCAAAGGATCTTCGGCCTGTGGGCCGTTCACCATTGCCATGACTTTATTAGCTGACCAACAATCATTAACAATTAACACACAGTGAACCTACTGATTTGGGCCAGCGGACCCAGGAATGGGAATAGGTTAGACTCAGAAATTTTTTTTTTCTCCTTTTGATTCAGGAAATATAATAGGGATTCCACCATTCGACCCTACCAATTCACAAGTCAAATGCTTAAATTATTTTGTATCCTCGTTCTACTAGCTGGCATCTTAGTGGTGTTAGATTGACGTACTCATCTTTAGATAAGGAAAGACTACGAAAATCTGAACACTTGAATCGAATATTACCTAGCCAGTTAATTACATTATACACGTATATAAAAATATTAATTTAATAATCAAATTATTTTTATTCCTTTAAAATTGATGTTTTTATATATCATTTGCAGGAAAGAATACCACCAACATAAAGAGCTCGATTTTAAAAGTCTAACGGCATAAATGGCACTCAAATCGGACTTCAAATGGGCTCGAAATTGATTTTTGAAGGAATTAGCAGGCATAGCATGAATTTTGGAGCAATCAGTCCCCCATGGACCGGCTGCTCGGTCCACCGCTAGTCCAATGGTCCACGACTGCCATGGCCAATGGTTCACAGAGCAGAACCATGGACCACGAACTCCCGTTTGAGCCCAAACTTGCCGGAGACACTCCCCCGACACCGCCCAAGCCGCCGGCAATCCCCTTGCTAGCCGGAGAGACCATCCTTGGCCGGAAAATTTGCCGAAAGAGTCGTTGGCCTTTTCTTTTGTTCCTCGTTGCCATCCCTTGCTGCCCAAGCCACTAGAGCTCCTGCCCAGCCCACCACCGACCGAAGTATTGAATGACCAACACCAGTCCTATCTACGTGGGATTGAGTCTCAGAGTTTATTTTTGTTTGGACTCTTAGTTTATTTGTTTGGTTTAAACAATGAGTCTTGAGTTAGTCTAGTTTTAGTTAAAGTCTTGGTGTTTCCATCATATATGCCAGTAGAGGACTTTAATATAATAATAAAAAAAAAATCCTTCAATGTTGTGTGGTTGCAGCAACGTTTTTTGTTCTTCCCGTCCTCCAAAATTCGTGTGCGTGGGTTTTGGGTTCTACAATCTTGGTATCAGAGCCAGGTTTTGCCCGTGGTCCATCGTGCGTCCGTCTCCAAACCTTGCTGTTGTTTGGAGAGCCTTGGAGAACGTGAGAGGAAGACCGTGTGCAGCGGAGAAGATCAAAGGAATTCCATAACCAGTGATCATGGCTGATCTTCATGTTATTGGTGGCATCAAGAAGCTCAACAATCATAACTACAACTCCTGGTCAACCTGCATGATTTCGTATATGCAAGGTCAGGATTTGTGGGAGGTTGTAAACGGCAATGAAACACGGCAACCTGATGAAGATACGAACGGGACGCTGCGGAAGTGGAAGATCAAGGCAGGTAAGGCGATGTTTGTCCTGAAGACGACGGTCGAAGAAGACGTGCTGGACCATATCCGTGAGTTGAAGACCCCCAACGAAGCTTGGAATACTCTTGCTGCATTGTTCTCCAAGAAGAATGATACCAGGCTTCAACTTCTGGAGAGTGAACTACTGTCGGTGGAGCAACGAGATCAGACGATCGCCCAGTATTTCCACAAGGTGAAATCCTTGTATCGAGAGATTTCCGAGTTGGATCCAGAAGCTCCAATTGGCGATACCAGGATGAAGCGAATCATCATCCATGGTTTGAAGCCTGAATTTAGGAGCTTTGTTGCTGCTATACAGGGATGGCAAAATCAGCCATCGCTTGTGGAGTTTGAAAATCTGTTAGCCAGCCAAGAAGCCTTAGCCAAGCAGATGGGAGGAGTCTCGTTAAAAGGTGAAGAAGAGGCCCTCTATGCCAATAGAGGCAGGAAGAACTCTAAGCAGCATGTTGTTAAAGGATCTAAGAAGAAGGATGATGAGGTGGAGAATCATCAGGGCGAAGGGAACTCTTGTGCAGGGGGCAGATCAAGAAATTCTGGCAATGGTAAAAGGTTTGAAGGAAAATGCTACAATTGCAAGAAGAAAGGTCATATGGCAAAGGATTGCTGGTTCAAGAAGGAGGTAGAAAGCAATGTTGCAACCTCAAAAATCGAAGATGAATGGGATACTGAGGCACTTTTCGCTACAGCCGAGGTTGAGCAAGCCTTCACGGTAACAACTGTCACCGAAGTTGATTATGAAAATGACAGGATTGTTGATTCAGGGTGTTCAAATCACATGACCGGTGACAAGGAGAAGCTACAGAATCTGTCTGAATATAAGGGAAGCCGGGTGGTGGTGACAGCAAATAATTCAAAGCTACCGATTGCTCACACTGGCAATACAGCAGTTGCTCTTCCTTGCAATAATAGTGAGGTGCCGCTCCATAATGTCTACCATGTTCCAGGGATGAAAAAGAATCTTCTCTCTGTGGCACAGTTGACATCTCTGGCCATGTTGTTGTGTTTGGCCCACAAGATGTCAAGGTGTATCGGGATCTTCAGATTGTCCAAGAACCAGTGATGAAGGGACGAAAATTGGATTCAGTTTATGTGATGTCTGCCCAAACTGCCTATGTAGACAAATCCCGGAAAAATGAAACAGCTGATCTTTGACATATGCGACTGGGACATGTCAGCTACTCCAAGCTCAATGTGATGATGAAGAAGACGATGCTGAGGGGCCTTCCACAGCTTGAAGTAAGGACTGATACGGTTTGTGCTGGATGCGAATATGGAAAAGCACATCAGTTGCCTTATGAGGTATCCAATTTTCAAGCAAAGGAGCCCCTATAACTGATTCATTCAGATGTGTTTGGACCAGTCAAGCAGGCTTCCATCAGTGGAATGAAATACTTGGTGACCTTTATTGATGACTTCTCGAGGTATGTTTGGATTTATTGCATGAAGGAGAAGTCTGAAACCTTCTCAAAATTTCGAGAGTTCAAGGAAATTGCAGAAGCGAAAACTGGAAGAACTATCCACTGTTTATGGACAGATAACGGGGGAGAGTATACCTCAAAGGAGTTCCTGGATTTTCTTCAGAAGTGCAGAATTCGCCATCAGTTCACTTGCACCAATACTCCACAACAAAATGGTGTATCAGAAAGGAAGAACAGGCATCTAGCTGAAATCTGTCGGAGCTTGCTTCATGCAAAGAATGTACCGGGTCGATTTTGGGCTGAAGCAATGAAGACAGCAGTCTTTGTGATCAACCGGTTGCCTCAAAAATGGTTATCCTTTCTTTCACCCTTTGAAAAATTATGGAATTCAAAACCTGCAGTAGGACATTTTCGTGTTTTTGGATCTGTGTGCTATGTGTTTGTACCTGACCATCTACGCAGCAAAATGGAGAAGAAGGCTATCAGATGTATTTTTGTAGGTTATGATAGTCAAAGAAAAGGGTGGCGGTGCTGTGATCCAGTTACAGGAAGATGCTACACATCGCGGAATGTGGTATTTGATGAGGCATCTTCATGGTGGTCTGCGAACAAGAAGGAACTGCCAAGTTCGGATGTCTACAAAGAAGATCTGGAACCCTCACATGTTCAGCTTAGTTCACAGCAATTTGAAGTTGCAGAAAGCAGCGGTAATGGCGAGGAAAGAGCTGTTCAACATCCATGGCAGACAGGTGTTTATCAGAGAGTAGAAGAGGAGGACGAGCCATTACAGCAAGATATGCCGACTGCACTTAGAAGATCAACCAGGATTAGAAAAACAAATCCAAAATATGCTAATGCTGCATTAGTGGAGGATATGGATACAAGGGAACCAGAGACATTTGAAGAGGCTTCACAGCACTCGGAATGGTTCAATGCAATGAAGGAAGAGATTGCTGCACTTGACCAAAATCAGACCTGGGAGCTGATGGCCAAGCCAAAGGATGTGATGCCCATCTCATGCAAGTGGGTGTACAAAATCAAGCACCGTGCTGATGGATCGATTGAGAGATACAAAGCTCGTCTTGTAGTTCGAGGGTTCTCCCAACAGTACGGGTTAGATTATGATGAGACCTTTAGTCCTGTTGCAAAGCTCACAACAGTAAGAGTTCTCCTGGCTTTGGCAGCAAGCAGAGGATGGAATTTATGGCAAATGGATGTAAGAAATGCTTTCTTACATGGAGAGCTAGACCGGGAAATTTACATGGAACAACCACTGGGATTTCAGAGTTCTGAGCACCCTGAATATGTGTGCAAACTTCGGAAGGCACTCTATGGTTTAAAGCAGGCGCCGAGGGCCTAGTACGGGAAGATTGCTGAATTTCTTATTCACTCTGGATACCAGGTAACTTCTGCAGACTCAAGCCTGTTTGTTAAAGGTAGTGAAGGGAAAATAGCTGCCGTATTAGTGTATGTGGATGATCTAATTATCACCGGAGATTTTGAGGAGGAAATTATTCGAACCAAGGAAAACCTGTCGATCCGTTTTCAGATGAAAGAACTAGGACGACTGAAGCGTTTCTTGGGTTTAGAAGTTGATCACTCTGATGAAAGGCTATTTCTACATCAAAGAAAGTACTCCGAGGATTTGTTGAAGAAATTTGGGATGCTCAGTTGCAAACCGAGCACAACACCAATGGAACCTAATGCGAAAATCTACTTTCAGGAAAGCAAAAGTCTGACAGATATCACTATGTATCGGCAACTGATTGGCAGTCTTATTTACCTCAGTGTTACTAGGCCGGATATTTTGTTTGCTGTTGGGGTGATAAGCCGATTCATGCACAATCCAACGAACCTTCATCTGGAAGCAGCTCGACGAATCTTGAGGTACGTGAAAGGAACGCTCGGTCATGGCATCATGTACACAAAGAACAGCAGTTACAAATTGGAAGGTTATTGTGATGCTGACTACGCAGGTGATCTTGATACTCGGCGGTCAACTACTGGGTATGTGTTTAAGCTTGGATCTGGAGCAGTTTTATGGTGCAGTAAGAGACAGCCCACTGTCTCTTTGTCAACCACAGAAGCTGAATACCGAGCTGCTGCAATGGCATCTCAAGAAATTGCCTGGCTAAGGCAATTGCTGAAAGATCTGTTTCAGTTGGAAGAAGGTGGAGTTCTCTTACATTGTGACAATCTGTCTACAATAAAGCTGGCAGAAAATTCAGTTTTTCATGCTAGGACAAAGCATGTGGAGGTTCATTATCACTTCATAAGAGAAAAGGTGCTGCAGGGGGAGGTTGAGTTGAAATATGTTCGACCGGAAGACCAAGCTGCAGACTTGTTTACCAAGAGCTTGTATGGCAACAAAGTTGAAGATCATTATCGTCAACTCGATGTAGTAAAGAGATGAAGTGCTGGCATTGAGGGGGAGTGTTGAATGACCAACACCAGTCCTATCTACGTGGGATTGAGTCTCAGAGTTTATTTTTGTTTGGACTCTTAGTTTATTTGTTTGGTTTAAACAATGAGTCTTGAGTTAGTCTAGTTTTAGTTAAAGTCTTGGTGTTTCCATCATATATGCCAGTAGAGGACTTTAATATAATAATAAAAAAAAAAATCCTTCAACGTTGTGTGGTTGCAGCAACGTTTTTTGTTCTTCCCGTCCTCCAAAATTCGTGTGCGTGGGTTTTGGGTTCTACACGAAGAACACGCCGGCACCTTCTCCCAGTCACCAAGAAGGGTCCCACGGCCGGAATCACCATCATCCACCGGTTCTCAGTTGCCACCCAAACCGATAGACAAGCCACCACTTTTCTCCGTTCACTGCCATCACCATCTGAAAAAAGCTTCTAACGCCAGAGCTACCGTCATCATCCTCCCTGCTACCGTGCCTTGCTCTCTGTTCCAAGGCAAACCATCGCTACTCACCTCCCAAATTGCCAGATCTCAGCTATAGGAGCTTCGTTCAGTTGGATGATGGGAGCTATAGACCATTGGGATTGTTGGAACAAGATTGGAAATCGTTGGAGCTCAACAGAATCCGGTGAGCTCAGTTGGACCGATGAGAACTGAAAGTTGTTTGAACAAACTGGAGTTCGGTGGAAAAGTTTGGTTGATTGTTGCAATGGTGGAACGGATTATCATTGGATGGAACTGAAAGTAGTTTTGTTGAAGCCTATAAAAGGGAGTCCATCGGTCCAAAGGGAAGGATCGAGTCTAGGGAGGAGAGATCAGTCCAGAGCCTCTTCTCCCCATTTTTTCTCTTCTCCCATTCCACTTATTCCTCTCTATTACACTTCTATTCCACTACTATTCCTTCCTTATTCCATCTCTATTCCTCTGCTATTCCATTTCTATTCCTCTTCTCTCCTTTCTCTGCTCTATCTAACCCCTGACTGCTGACCACTTTCACTGCACTGGTTTGGTTTCCACTTCCACTGCACTGGCACTGGTTCCCAATCTCCACTCCCCATCATGTCTCCCTGGAGTCCCGTTAGATCAACAGGAGAGGATCTACTTAACATGAGTTAGTGTTGAAGTGCGGGAGGGAAAAGCTGGTTATCTGTCTTTTGTACTCCTCCTTCTGTAATAAAAAAATATATTTTTCTTTATGCATATTTGTTCTCTTTTATTCATCGATTATTGTGCTTTAATGTTAGATTGAGGTTAGGGACAGTTCTTGCTTTCCGGAGATGGAGCATGATCCATTCCGGGTACGGGGCGTGCCGAGGGAAGAAAAATTGATACCTAGTGCCTACCAAAGACGTGCCATGATCTGCCACAAGTATGGGACGTGCCAAGGGAAGACAGGTAAATCTCTAAAACCAATCATAAGAGAAATGCCATTCAGCACTGCACAATCACTTTTCCTCTCCTGAAACATTCATTCTCACTTGCTTAATCCTAGGAGTAGTTTAATTCTTGCTCACTTTTACTTTTAACAATAATTACTTTTCTTTTCCTTTTAAATCATAACTTAGCCTTAAGATTTCTAAGGATACGATCCTGACTTATACTAGCTATAGAGTTGAGTTGATGAATTATTTTTGATCGTCTACGATAACGATCAAGTAGCTACACCGAGATTTATCTTCTCCTATTCTTTTTTTTACCAAAAAAAAAAAAAAAACTTAAATTACATGCAACACAAATTGCATTTCTAATATGTCTTGGATCCTGTTATCGACACTCCTCTTTTAAGGGCTTGCTCGATCGGGATCACGATTCAAACTTGGTGATAGCACTTTCAACATATTTCTCAGAACAAAAAAGTCTTGCATCCCAAAATGGAAAAAGAAATGCCATCTAGGAAGCAAGCTCTGGAGCTACTCGTCTTATTTTGTTTATACCCTATTATCATGCATTAGCCTAACTCACTCATATTCTAAAGCCTAAATTAACTCATATTTTATGACAAACTCATATTTTATGACATCGTGCCAGAGACAGGTCCAATCCATAATGTTAGGACTTGTGTTCAAACTTTAATCATTTTACTGCTACGATGGTAGTGCAGTTGGCTAGAGCACGGCTTCGTTCTTATGAATAATCCACTGGTCACGGATTCGAGACATGATCTCTCAGGTGACTCGATTAAATACCAGAAATTCTGGACGCATGTGACTAGAGGATGGAGCTGCTGTAACTCCAGTGCCGTAGTGCGGTTAGGTTGACGTATTCACCAGTTGGTAAGAAAGATACGCGAAAAAATTTGCGACCCAAATCGAACAATCATCTAATAGGCTGGGAGCCATAATGGGAAGCTACACCAGGATTTACCTCCCCTACCTTTTTTTCTTAAAAAAAAAAACTTTATTCAATTTTTAATCTTATCTTTTTATTTTTTTTTATTGGGCCATAACCTTCACCAAACCATTACGGCCATTTATCACCGCAAACCTTAAGAAATAAGCCAAACAAGAAGGTAAATTATTCCTCTACATGTGAGTGACAGAGAGCATTGTAGCATCAACCGTTCTCTCTTTAAAACAGGAAAAAGAGATTTACTGTTATTATTAGGGATGCAAATAGATCGAGTTAGATCGGATCATGAGTGATCTCGATCTAACTCGATTCTTTGATCGAGTTCTAATTTTAGATCCAGACCCAACCTATTAAAAAATTAGGTCAGGTCAGATCGGGATCACTATCAAAATTTTCAACTCAACAGGTCATTCGGATTGGATTAGGTCCATAAATAACCCGATTTTAATATAAAAAATCTGGATCTAGTATGATCTGGATAAAATATAAAAAATTATGTTTTAATTATTACATAGCCAACTATTATTAACCATTAAATAAATAACATATAATATTATTTTCAAAATAAATTAAGATATAAAAATAATGATAATTCTATCTCTATATTAAAAATAAGTTCCACACAAATTTTAAATTATAATTTAAAGGTCCAAATAGATATGATTCTAATAGAATTAATATGTTCGGATCGAGACAGGTCTGGTCGGGTCCAAATTCAGTAAACCTAGATTCGATTCAGAAAATGGAATGCGTCTAATTTTAGGACTCGACCCAGATCCATGGATATCTAAAAATGAATTGGATCATGTCTAAATGGATCAATAAGATCAAGTCACGGGTCAACTCGACTCATTTGCAGTCTTAGTTATTATTATTATTATTATTTTGGTAAAGAAAATGTAGCCTTAGTTATTATTGCCATAAGAAAAGAAAAAGAAGCAAGTCATTTTCTGTTCTTTCGAAGGATTAAACTTTATAAGATCAATAACTAGGCTCTCTTTTCATTTTAGAGGATGAATATTCTAGAGTGGATCTTATTGAATGACCAACACCAGCCCTGCATCTACGTGCGATTGAGTGAACAGCTTAATCACGCTTCAATCTGTTTCTGTTTCTAAACAGAGCAGAGTTTATCTTTGTTTGGTTTCTTGGTTTGTTTGTTTTGTTTGTACGATGAGTCTTTAGTTTTATCATTAGTTAGTTTCAAGAGTCCAGTTTTAGTTAAAAGTCTTGGTGTTTTTATCATGTACGCTAGTGGAAGGTTTTGATATAAAAAAAAAATGAAAAGCATCAGAGTTGTTGTCGTTGCAGCAACATTTTTTTGGTTCTAGGAAAACATCGGCTGCCCTGTTTTTACTTCTGGTTTTCCCGTCTTCCAAACCTATGTGGTTGTGAGCGTGAGAGTTTTGTTCTACAATCTTGGTATCAGAGCGAGCGTTCAAGGGAGCTCCATACCAGCGATCAAGGGAGCTCTATATCAATCTGCCATGGGTGATCTTCAAGTTGTTGGCGGTATCAAGAAGCTCAACTATCAGAACTACAACTCCTGGTCAACCTGCATGATCTCGTATAGGCAAGGCCAGGATTTGTGGGAGGTTGTCAATGGCAACGAAACACGGCAACCTGAAGAAGACACGAACGGGACGCTGCGAAAGTGGAAGATCAAGGCGGGCAAGGCGATGTTTGTCTTGAAGACGACGGTTGAAGAAGACGTGGTGGACCATATCCGTGAGTTGAAGACCCCGAACAAAGCATGGAATACTCTTGCTGCGTTGTTCTCCAAGAAGAATGATACCAGGCTTCAACTTTTGGAGAGCGAACTGCTATCGGTGGCGCAGTGAGATCAGACGATTGCCCAGTATTTTCATAAGGTGAAGTCCTTGTGTCGAGAGATCTCTGAGTTGGATCCAGAAGCTCCAATCGGCAATACAAGGATGAAGCGAATCATCATCCACGGTTTGAAGCCTAAATTTAGGAGCTTTGTTGCTGCTATACAGGGATGGCAAAATCAGCCATTGCTTGTGGAGTTTGAAAATCTGTTAGCCGGCCAAGAAGCCCTAGCCAAGCAGATGGGAGAAGTCTCGTTAAAAGGTGAAGAAGAGGCACTCTATGCCAATAAAGGCAAGAAGAACTCTAAGTAGCATGTTGCCAAAGGATCTAAGAAGAAGGATGATGAGGTGGAAAATCATCAGGACGAAGGGAACTCTCGTGCAGGGGGGTAGATCAAGGAACTTTGGCAATGGTCAAAGGTTTGAAGGAAGATGCTACAATTGCAAGAAGAAGGGTCATATGGCAAAAGATTGCTGGTTTAAGAAGGAGGTAGAAAGCAATGTTGCAACTTCAAAAACTAAGGATGAATGGGATGCAGCTGAAGTTGAGCAAGCCTTCACGGCAACAACAGTCACTGTAGTTGATTACGAAAATAACTGGATTGTTAATTCAGGATGTTCAAATTACATAACCGGTGACAAGGAGAAGCTGCAAAACCTGTCTGAATACAAGGGAAGCCGGGTGGTGGTGACAGCAAATAACTCAAAGCTGCCAATTGCTCACACTGGCAATACAGCAGTTGCTCTTCATTGCAATAATAGTGAGGTGCCGCTCCAAAATGTCTACCATATTCCAGGGATGAAGAAGAATCTCCTCTCTATGGCACAGTTGACATCCTCTGGCCATGTTGTTGTGTTTGGCCCACAAGATGTCAAGGTGTATCGGGATCTTCAGATTGTCCAAGAACTAGTGATGAAGGGGCAAAAATTGGACTCAGTTTATGTGATGTCTGACCAAGCCACCTATGTAGATAAAACCCGAAAAAATGAAACAGCTGATCTATGGCATATGCGGCTATGACATGTAAGCTACTCCAAGCTCGATGTGATGATGAAGAAGGCGATGCTGAGGGGCCTTCCACAGCTTGAAGTAAGCACTGATATGGTTTGTGCAGGATGTCGATATGGGAAAGCACATCAGCTGCCTTATGAGGTGTCCAGTTTTCAAGCAAAGGAGCCCCTACAATTGATTCATTCGGATGTGTTGGACCAGTCAAGCAGGCTTCCATCAGTGGAATGAAATACCTGGTGACCTTCATTGATGACTTCTCGAGGTATGTCTGGATTTATTGCATGAAGGAGAAGTCTGAAACCTTCTCAAAATTTCGGGAGTTCAAGGAACTGTAGAAGCAGAAACTGGAAGAACTGTCCATTGTTTATGGATAGATAATGCGGGAGAGTACACCTCAAAGGAGTTCCTGGATTTTCTTCAGAAGTGCAAAATTCGCCATCAGTTCACTTGCACCAATACTCCACAACAAAATGACGTGTCAAAAAGGAAGAACAGGTATCTAGCTGAAATCTGTCGGAGCTTGCTTCACGTGAAGAATGTACTGGGTCAGTTTTGGGTTGAAGAAATGAAGACATCAGTCTTTGTGATCAACCGGTTGCCTCAAAAAAGGTTATCCTTTCTTTCACCCTTTGAAAAATTATGGAATTCAAAACCTATAGTTGGACATTTTCGCGTTTTTGGATTTGTGTGCTATGTGTTTGTACTTGACCATATACGCAGCAAAATGGAGAAGAAGGCTGTCAGATGTATTTTTGTAGGTTATGATAGTCAAAGAAAAGGGTCACGATGCTGTGATCCAGTTACAGGAAGATGCTACACATCGCGCAACGTAGTGTTTGATGAGCCGTCTTCATGGTGGTCGGCAGACAAGAAGGAACTGCCAAGTCCGGATGCTTTCAAAGAAGAACTGGAACCCTCATGTATTCAGATAAGCTCACAGGGAGTTGAAGCTGCAGAAGGTAGCGGTAATGGCGAGGAAAATGCTGATTAACACCCATGGCAGACAGGTGTTTATCAGAGAGTAGAAGAGGAGGACGAGCCATTACAGCAAAATATACCGACTGCACTTAGAAGATCAACCAGGATTAGAAAAACAAATCCTAAATATGCTAATGCTGCAATAGTGGAGGATCTGGATACAAGGGAACCAGAGACATTTGAAGAGGCTTTACAGCACTCGGAATGGTTCAACGCAATGAAGGAAGAGATTGCTGCACTTGATCAGAATCAAACCTGGGAGCTAATGGCCAAGCCAAAAGATGTGACGCCCATTTCGTGCAAATGAGTATACAAAGTCAAGCACCGTGCTGATGGATCAATTAAGAGATACAAGACTCATCTTATAGTTCGAGGGTTCTCTCAACAGTACGGGTTAGACTACGATGAGACCTTCAGTCCTGTTGCAAAGCTCACTACAGTGAGAGTCCTCCTAGCTTTGGCAACAAGCATAGGGTGGAATTTATGGCAAATGGATGTAAGGAATGCTTTCTTACATAGATAGCTAGACCAGGAAATTTACATGGACCAGCACCGGGATTTCAGATTGTTGATCACCCTGAACATGTATGCAAACTTTGGAAGGCGCTCTATGGCTTAAAACAGGCGCCGAGGGCCTGGTACGGGAAGATTGCTGAGTTTCTTATTCACTCTGGATACCAGGTAACTTCTGCATACTCAAGCCTGTTTGTTAAAGCTAGTGAAAGGAAAGTAGCTACCGTACTGGTGTATGTGGATGATCTAATTATCACCGGAAACTTTGAGGAGAAGATTATTCGAACCAAGGAAAACCTGTTGATCCATTTTCAGATGAAAGAACTCGGATGGCTGAAGTGTTTCTTGGGTTTAGAAGTTGATCATTCAGATGAGGGGCAGTTTCTACATCAAAGAAAGTACTCCAAAGATTTGTTGAAGAGATTTGGGATGCTCAATTGCAAACCGAGCACAATACCAATAGAACCTAATGCCAAAATCTGCTTTCAGGAAGGCAGAAGTCTGACAGATATCACTATATATCGGCAACTGATGGGTAGTCTTATTTATCTCAGTGTTATTAGACCGGATATTTCATTTGCTGTTGGGGTGATGAGTCGGTTCATTCACAACCCAATGAACCTTCATCTGGAAGCAGCTCGGCGAATCTTGAGGTACGTGAAAGGGATGCTCGGTCATGGCATCATGTACAAAAAGAATAGCAGCTGCAAATTGGAAGGTTATTGTGACGCTGACTACGCAGGTGATCTTGACACTCGGCGGTCGACTACTGGGTATGTGTTTAAGCTTGGATCTGTAGCAATTTCATGGTGCAGTAAGAGACAGCCCACTGTCTCTTTGTCAACCACAGAAGCTGAATACCGAGCTGCTGCAATGGCATTTCAGGAAATTGCCTGGCTAAGGCAATTGCTGGAAGACTTATATCAATTGGAAGAGGGTGGAATTCTCTTACAATGTGACAATTTGTCAACAATAAAACTGGCAAAGAATCCAATTTTTCATGCTAGAACAAAGCATGTGGAGGTTCATTATTACTTCATAAGAGAAAAGGTGCTGCAAGGGGAGGTTGAGCTGAAATATATTCGAACGGAAGACCAAGCTGAAGACCTGTTTACCAAGAGCTTGTGCGGCAACAAAGTTGAAGATCATTGTCGTCAGCTCGGTGTAGTAAAGAGATTAAGTGTTGGCGTTGAGGGGAAGTATTGAATGACCAACACCAGCCCCGCGTCTACGAGCGATTGAGCGAACAGCTTAATCATGCTTCAATCTGTTTCTGTTTCTAAACAGAACAGAGTTTATCTTTGTTTGGTTTCTTGATTTGTTTGTTTTGTTTGAACAATGAGTCTTTAGTTTTATCATTAATTAGTTTCAAGAGTTCAGTTTTAGTTAAAAGTCTTGGTGTTTTTATCGTGTACGCTAGGGGAAGGTTTTGATATAAAAAAAAAATGAAAAGCATCAAAGTTATTGTCGTTGCAGCAACATTTTTTTTTGTTCTAGGAAAATATCAGCTGCCCTGTTTTTACTTCTGGTTTTCCCGTCTTCTAAACCTGTGTGGTTGTGAGAATGAGAGTTTTGTTCTACATATCTATAATAGATGAGTATGTTTTATCGGACTTGGGTGCGTAGATGAGGCTTTCCAAATTTTATATTGTTTAATTTGGTCAGCTTATGTCTTAAATTTTTGTGGAACATTCATTATGGTTATGTGGTGTCAGGAGATGAGGGTGGATTAATCCTCTCCCAAATTCTCCCAGCCCTATAAATTCTGGTAAAGATAAGACTTGACTCTAAATTATTGGTTATAACTATTAAAAACTTTACCAGCTTAGTAAGTTGGCCCCTTCATCATCATCATGTTAGATGTATGATGCTAAGAGTTTTTGAAAATTTTGTTTTAATGATTTCAAAAAATTGTATCATTTTAAATACAATCTAGATGATAGTGTTTACTCTACCCTCAACTATATGCGATTTGTGAATGGTGGTGGTGCTATTGCCAATCATTTCAAAGATATAATTCATAAATTGTTTTCTCCTTGAGAAAACATCTCAATAGATTCAATTTCATTATATATATAAAAAAAAATCTTGATAGATTAAAAAAATGGAGCTTTCATCCAAACCGAAGATGGATGTGATCATTGGACCATAGCTTAGTTTGTCCCAAGTATGTCGAAAAATACATGTAATGCAGATTCTTGGCATACATAAATTTTTCAACCATGCACTCACTTTATTCTAAAATAAATATAACATTTGTATGTCTCCAGTACACATTTGGCATACAACAAATATTACAACCATCATGATGAACTTGCTTCTACTAGCTTCCCTTTGAGGTGAACACTTCCTCTGTTCAAGATTTAATGGTTGGAGATGATTACTAGACCATAGAAAGTAGACTCTTCATGCCAATCCCAACTTGGGATTAAGTTCACTACATTTATGTTGTAAAATTTCCTCGTGAAATGAGAGACTTGAGAATTAAAGTGTCTTCACCAAATGTGATGGGTATGACTACTCTTATTGTGCAATCTAAAATTACTCACCAATCTTGCTTAGATCAAAGTTAAAACAAGAAGGCAATCAAGATGAAATTAATAATGGGGCTTCTTCATATCCAGTTTTACAAGATGGACTTCAAAAAAGCTTTTCATATTTGACTTGAGTTCATTCATTCCCCAACCATGGCAAAACATAAATAATTCAGTATACACTTGTAAGATCCAAATTGATACATCTTATGTGAAGATGGATAAAAATATATACCAAATAACTCTACTAATTAAGTCAAGAGTTGCAAAGCAAAAGAAGATTTTTCAGAGGGATCATAGCACAGGGTAGTAGTCCAAACCAAAGTGGAAGCACTTGAAACTCTCACCATCCTTGATCATCCGGCATGCACATGAATGCCTACAGCAATCACCAGGATGGTCAGTATTGCAAAGAAGATGACACTGTGAACCAGAACTGCGATTCCACTCGTGTACATGTTACCAAACTCTATCACTCTTGCCCTCGCTGGTAGCTGAAATAAGAGCCCTGGTGATAGGAGAATAAAGAGGACTACCGCGGCGATCACCGGCCCCCAGTCGGCCGGCATCTTGATCTCTCTCTCCTCCCAAAGCTTCAAAAGAAGGATGGTGTATTCTCTTTTGATTGAGATAAGAATGGTAGGTGGTAATAGGAAATGTTCTTGGAGAGGGAAAAGAAGCCACGCTAAAGAAAAAAAAGCAAGGGGAGGGAAAAGAAGGGTGGTAGCTTTCAAGGGAATACATGCTTTAGACTAATTGTTTTGATCATGGGCCACTGAACGGCTCCTTTTCCATGGATGGTAGGACAAGATGGGAATGAGCTTTTAGGAAAGCTATCTCAACACCCATTAATTACTCATTTCCTTGCAAGATTGTGCTGAAGGAAGAGACTTTAAAGGTTCCATTAGGATTGCAAATAGCCAGGACACAGTTGGGGGGCTTGAGATTCCTCACTTTGTTCTTTTAGGACAATCCCAGGACTTCGATTGAGGCTCCTGTACACTATGCTTCTCATAAAGAACACGAATCTCCTGCAGTACAAGCATGGCATCATAAAGTACAATGTACCCATGAATGGCCATCATTTTAGATGGATGGCTATCAAATAATGTGCATGATGTGTGATAATTTTTTTGATCTGAACTAATATTAATTGATATTTTTCTTTTATTAAAATCTGGATTGATTTTATGATCAATGCTGATAGACGTAGGTTGAGCCCATTGTTATATGATCATTTATTGGACTAGGAGCATCTCATGTGATTTGGTGTGGTTGAGATGGCACAGTATAGGTCTTAGCCCGACTTGACTCGTGATGGAAGGGTCGGCATAGTGTAGGTCTTAGCCCGACTTGACTCGTGATGAAAGGGTCAGTTAAGATATTTTCATTTTATTGGCTAGGTCCCCTCTCCGCTTCCTTTATTTATATATCATGCATTCGGTGATTTTATAATCCAGTAAGACCAATACATGTATATGATTATTTTTTAGATCTAATCTATGATTCTAGTTATTTGATAATCTTGGAATTTAAAAATTAATTTTTCTACATTTAGTATCAAAATCCCAGAATCATTTTTAATATTTTAGATATATTAAATTAAATTCTTTCCCACCGATCTTTACAGATCCTGCCGGACATTGTCCGTGCTATGGAGTGACCGGCCATAATCGGAGGTGGAAAGAGAAACCGACATGATCACCGGCGGTCTACACCTGGATAACATGAAAAAAAAAAAAAGGTTTGAAGCCATTTTTTCGATCGGTCCCATGACCGGTCTCACACCCCCAGCCTCCTTCTCGGAGGCGATGGCGACCGGTGAGACAACGATGGCCGATCATACAATTAAAAAAAAACAAAGGGGTTTCGCCCAAGGGCGACGACCGTGTGGGCCGCGATCGACCATGCCTGGGCCATCACCGCCGGCTGTGTTCCGACCGGTTTCCGGGATCGGAAATTCCTCCCTCTGCTTCCCTTCCCCGGCGGCGGTGATCTAAGATCAAGATCACCACCGATGGTCGATCAAACCGAAGCAAAAAAAAAAAAAATTAAGAGGCTTACCCATCCCGCCCGCCGTCGGAGGCATTCTGCCCTTCGGCGTGCCCACCGGAGCCAGCGACCGGGCCTTCCTTGCTGGCCCAGGCGGTGGTTTCGCCAATAGCGGTGCCGGTGAGGTTGAATGGTGGCGAGGTTTTGGGCGTTTTGAGGAGCCCCGTTGGGTTTGATCGTGGAGAAGAAAGCATTTGAGGGTATTGGGTTTTGGGTTCAAACCCAATAACCCAATATCCAATAAAATTAAATAAAATAAAAAGGCCCATTTTGCATTAAAGTCCCTAGGTTTTCTAGAATTATATAGAAGTCCTTTTACAGTTTAGTCCCTCCAAAACTTATAATTACTTTTGGATAAAAAAATCATTTTTCACTTAGGCCCTTGGTTTTTCTGAAATTATAAATTAGTCCTTTTACAATTAAGACCCTATAATTATATTTTGGTCCAAAATAAAATGTTGGAGGGGCATAGATGGATTCTTATGGTTATATTTATCTATGATATACATTTTGGAATGCAATGATATTTAGTAAATGGATCAGTGGATACATGTTAATTAGTATCCTATTTGCGATTGATCGTATTGAACATACATATGTTTTGACATATCCTTTTTTATTTTGACTTGTATATTTATTCCTTATATGCATAACTTTGTTAGTTGGCACAAATATTTATCATCAAAGTGGTTTGTTTGTGTTAGTCCATCGAATTGTTCATCATGTAAGGGATATTTTTGGTTATGACATACAACCACCTGTCCAAAGGGGGTTGTGTGTTTTAACTAGAAAATATGGCATGGAGCATTTTGTTGCTAAGGTACTGTAGCTTCCTTGGGCCTGTCTGTCCAAAGGGGATAGGTTTAAGAATGCTAGAATATCTGATTAGCTTGTGGTTTCATGTGAAGAGCACTAATACATATTGCATGTTCTACCCAAAGGAGAATATGTGATATTGTGTTTGTGCTCTTATTTGTTATTGTGATATGATATGTTTGTTGTATGTCTATTAATTAATGTTTGGCATTCCTTATTTTGATTGTACAGTTACTTTTGGTGTGAATAATAACAATGCTGTTATTGAGGTGCTTACTGAATCAAACTATAAGAAATGGATGCAAGACCTAGAGTTTGCTCTTAGAATTGCTGATATTGATCTTGCATTGCGTGAGCCCAGATCCAATGATTTGAATGATCAAAGCACCATTGAATAGAAGGATCACCTTACTAAATGGGAGAAGTCAAACAGACTTAGTCTGATTGCAATTAAGAGGTTAATTTCGGAATATCTCCTGAATGGTTTACCCAAGTCTGATAATGCGAAAGGTTGATGGATGTAATTGAGCAGAGGTATCTCGTATCTAATAATACTGATTTCGGATCCTTGATGAAGGAATTGACAACCATGACCTACAATAATATTGGGGGTGTCAAAGAGTACATTCTGAAGATGGTCATATACAATCTAAGCTCAAGGGTCTAAAGATTGATCTACCGGATTCCTTCATTGTGTCACATACCTTGAATTCCTTACCTGTGAGATTTTTTCAAATCAAGACTGCCTACAATACTCTTGATGAAATATGGAATGTTAATGACCTGATCACTACGTGTGTTGCTGAAGAAGAAAATGTCAAGAAAGAGAAGATTGATAGTGCCCTCCTTTCTCATCAACATCAAACTCCACATCAAACTTAATATGGCAAGCATTTTGTACATAAGAGGAAGGGAAAGCCTACTACTCCTAGACAGTCTCAGGATTTCAAGAGGAATGGAAGAGGTCACGATCAGAACGATTTTGTAGGAGATCCCAAGGCTGCCATTAAGAAGAAGATCAAGTGCTTCCACTGTAAAAGAAAGGACACATAAGAAGTCAGTGCTTTAAGTTTAAGTCCTGGTTAGAAAAGAAAGAAAAATAGAGAGGTAAGCCCCTTGGTTTAGTCTGTTATGAATCTAATATGGTCAATGTCCCTATAAATTCCTGGTGGATAGATAGTGGAGCTTTGACTCATGTTGTTATTTCTCTACAGGGGATAATAAACAAATGGAAGCCAAGCCTGAATGAGAGCAAGTTGAAGGTTGGAAATGATTTTGAAGTCGAAGTAGAGTGTGTAGGAGTTGTCAAGTTATGCTTAGGATCTAGTTTTGTAATTATTTTAGAAAATACCTTTTATGTACCTTCCTTTAGAAGGAATTTGATTCCTGTTTCATCCTTAGATAGGCTTAGTTATGGATTCATGTTTAGCAATAAAAGAGTTGATTTGATATTAAATTCAAAAATTATTGGCTATGGTGTTTTGGTTAATGGCTTATACAGATTGTCTTTGGCTATTGATGATTATAATGCTTCTTTAAGTATTGAAAATGCTATTGCCAAACGTCCAAGGACAATGATAAATCTTTTATGTTATGGCATAAATGTTTGGGACATATTTTAAATGAAAGAATAACCAGATTAATCAATGATGACATCCTGCCTGTTTTGGATCTTGGGGATATTGAGACTTGTATTGACTGTATTAAAAGAAAATTGACCAAAACTAAGAAGAAAGGGACAATTCGGAGTTCAAACCTTTTGGAAATAAATTACACTGATATAAGTAGACCTCATTCTTCTACAATTTATGGTAATAGATATTTTATCACTTTTATTGATGACTTTTTTTGATATGGTTATGTTTACTTGATTAAAGAAAAGCCTGATGCCCTTCAAAAGTTTAAGATTTTTAAAATTGAAGTCGAGAAATAATTGGAAAAAGTTATCAAGATTGTGAGATCTGATCGTGGAGATGAGTACTACGGCAGACATGATGTGGCTGGGCAGCAAATAGGTCCGTTTGCCAAGTATTTACAGGATTGTGGGATTGTTCCTCAATATACCATGCTTGGAAGTCCTGAGTAGAATGGTGTAGCCAAAAGGCGGAATCGCACCCTTAAAGATATGATGCAGAGCATGATGAGTAGGTCTAATATGCTAGAATTTTTATGAAGAGAAGCTCTCAAGACTACTTTATATATTCTCAATCGAGTTCCCAGTAAATCTATGTTGAAGACACCTCTGGACTGGAAGAAAATCTAGTTTAAATCATTTCGGATTTGGGGTTGTCCTGCAGAAGTAAAATTATACAATCCTTCAGAGAAAATGACTGATCCCAAAACAAGTCATTGTTACTTCATTGGATATCCGAAACATTCTAAAGGATATAGGTTTTATTGTCCAGGACGAGGTAACAAAATTATGGAATCTCTTACTGTAAAGTTTCAAGAACTAGATGTGGCTGATACTGGATCTTCATTTACTACTGATGATGATAATGCACAAGGTGAAACTGTTTCTATTCCCATATCCAGTCAGAATGATAATTTGATTCCTGCTCCTATTGAAGGAATGGATGATGAAATCCATGATCCTCCTAGACCTATTCAGAATCTTCAACCAGTGGAAGAAGTCCAAGTTAGAAGATTTGCTAGACAAAGAAGATCCGTAATTTTAGATGATTTCTATGTTTATCTTGGGGAGAATGATCTTGATATTGGGCATCTGGTTGACCCAATTACTTATATTGATGCTATCAATTCTTCCCAGTCAGATCTATGGATAAATGCTATGAAAAAGGAGATGCAATTTATGGCCCATAATGATGTGTGGGAGCTTGTTGAGCCTTCTGATGGTTGTAAACCTATTGGATGCAAATAGGTATACAAAACTAAAAGATATTCCAAGGGAAGAGTTGAGCATTTCAAGGCCAGACTGGTAGTAAAAGGCTTCACTCAAAGTGAAGGAATTGATTTCACTGAAACTTTCTCTCCAATATCTTCAAAAGATTCTTTCAGAATAATCATGTCCTTGGTGGCTCATTATGATCTGGAGCTATATCAGATGGATATTAGAACTGCTTTTCTGAATGATAATCTTAGTGAAGAGGTCTACATGAAGCAACCTGAAGGTTTTCAAGAAAGCAAAAAAGAATACTTGGTGTGCAAATTAAAAATGTCCATCCATGGTCTGAAGCAAGTATCACGACAATGGTATCCCAAGTTTGATGAAGTTGTGACCTCTCTTGGTTTTGGGGAAAATAAAGTTGATCAATGTATATATCTCAAGATCAGTGGGAGGAATTTTATCTTCCTTGTTTTATATGTTGATAATATCTTGCTTGCTAGCAGTGATTTTGATTTGCTTTCTGAGACCAAACAAATGTTGTTAGAGAATTTTGATATAAAAGATCTTGGTGAGGCATCCTTTGTATTGGGAATTGAAATTCATAGGGACAGATCTCGTTATTTATTAGGTTTGTCACAAAAGGCATACATTAATAAAATTCTTCAGATTTAGTATGCAAAATTGTAGACCTTGTGATTCCCCTATTATTAAAGATGACAAGTTCAGTAAAGATCAATGTCCAAAGATTCAGCTTGAGAAAGATCAAATGAAAGATGTGCCTTATGCTAGTGTTGTAGGGAGCTTGATGTATGCTCAAGTCTGTACTAGACTTGACATTGTCTTCATAGTAGGTGTTCTTGGGAGATACTTATCAAATCCAGGTTATCAACATTAGATTGCTGTAAAGAAAGTAATGATGTATCTACAGAAAACCAAGGATTATATGCTCGTGTATAGGAGAGTTGATAATCTTGAGTTGGTTGGATATTCAGATTTTGATTATGTCGGGTGTCCTGATGATTTGAAATCAAATTCTGGATATATTTTTATGTTAGCTGGTGGTGCAGTATCTTGAAAAAGTGTTAAACAGACACTGACTGCTTCTTCTACCATGCAAGCTGAGTTTGTATCTTGTTATGGAGTTGCTACTCAAGCTATTTGGTTAAGGAATCTTATGGCTGGACTTCAGATTTTGTATTTGAGTTACAGACCTGTGTTGATATATTGTGATAATAAGGCTGCAGTATTCTTTACAAGGAATAATAAGTCATCCAGTAAGTCTAAACTCATTGAGCTGAAGTATTTGGCTGTCAGAGATCTTGTAAAAAATGGAGATATAATTGTTGATTATATAGATACAGGTCTATGTTAGCTGATCCTCTGATCAAAGGTTTGAGGCCCATATGCTTTGCAAGGCTTGTTGAAAATATGGGCATATTAAGTTCTTTTGATGTACTTGGTTAGTGGGAGTGACTCTGTAATTAGACTTTATTATCATGAATTTATTTTTCATTTACATATATCATGAGTTTCTGCATGCATTGTTGTCATGATAATTATTTTGTTATGTGGTTTTATATGTGCACATGTGAAATAAAGTATAACATAGTATCTCAAGATTGTATCCTTGTCTTGAGAATGGCAGTTGTATGGGTATGTCTCATTTGATAATTATGAGATCTCATTGTGTTTGGAGACATACAGACTTCTTTTGAAGTCATGAGATTTCTCTGGCATATGATATAGCATGTGGTTATAGAGAAATCTTGATTGAGGATACATATGTTTAATTTATTTTTTATTATGAGATATCTCTTTTGGTTATGTATCTGACTAAGACTTGGTGTCGAGTTTCAGATTTGTTGTGCTGTCTTGCCATTGATACCATTGTTGAGTATGTGAGACAGGATGGCTTGTTGTTTGATGCCATCACGATTTTTCTTGCTTATTTTATTTCTAAGCATGTTGACGAGAAATTAGAGGATTGACAATGAAAAATAGCATGTTTTATTTGATCACCTTGATATTATTTTCTTGCTACACTATCACACCGAGACTCATGTCGGTGGTGTTTATGATGCTTATAACCATAGATAAGTATTATATCGATTAAGTAGTACAACGGCCTCATGATTCGGCATCATGGATATCATTGGATCGAGTCGTTTGTAGATGCTGTCTATGGAGCCACATTTTATTTTCAACCTGAGAATTATTTTTAAAATAAAAATATTTTCAAAATTATTAATTAATGTTGTCCAAGTAGGAGAATGTGAGAATTTTCTTGATTTGGGCTAACATTAATTGATATTTTTTATTAAAATCCAGGTTGATTTTATGGTCCATGTTGATAGACTTAGATTGAGCCCATTATTATATGATCATTGATTGGGCTAGGAGCACCTCATGTGGTTTGGTGTGGTTGAGGCGGCACAGTGTAGGCCTTAGCCCGACTTGACTCATGATGGGAGGGTCAATTAGGGTATTTTCATTTTATTGGCTAGGTCCCCTCTCCGCTTTCTCTATTTATATATCACGTATTCAGTGATTTTATGGTACGGTGATTTTTTCATCGAGAGCCGCCTTTCTGAGGAAGACCGGAGAGAAGGACTTTGCCTTCGGTATTTGTGTGAGCATTTGAATCGGAAGATTATGGTGAATACAGGTATGTGATTATTTTTCAGATCTAATATATGATTCTAATTATTTGATGATCTTGGAGATTTAGGAATTGTTTTTCTTACATGATGTGCATCACACAATCCATGTCCATCCCATCATGACAGCCATCCATGGTTGCACTACGGGGAATTCGTGCTTGAGATGATATAGGTTATCTTATGGTTATGAACTTCTCTGCTTAATTCATCGGACAATGAGAAAATTTATAAATAATTTTATGCACTAATATGTGAGAGTGAGATTAAGTGAGGATTGAATGTGGTTGGGCCATTTATCAAGCCTTGCATCAAACTCAGGTTGAAATGGTACGTGCATGGTAGTCTTGTGCATCATAAATTGTCTTAATTCTAAAATAGTAGCAGAGACATTTGATAAGAAAAATTGTACAACTACGGTTAAGATTTCCTCTCCTTTTTTCGAAGAAACTGTGATTTCTGTTTGGAGATAGTCTAGAATTTTTGAACAAAATGTCACGCCCCGAATCCAGCACCGGAATCGGCACACGACCGGTCGCACAAATCCTAGGTTTTATCCTAGAGATCATGCAAGGCCTGGATACACAAGAGTCACTTATTTCAAGAAAACCTCACTCATCACCAAGCCAAATATCTGCACGATTCTGTAGAAGAAGAAAGTAGGTTGTGAGCTCTACAGTCTAGTAAGGTATCCATATGATCACTCCAAGTAAATAATATAAATTTCTAAAAAAATAAAATACCAGTATGTTATGTCATTCAATCAAATGATTTAAGCCTCATGTATTATAAGACTTTGATAACTTTACATTTTTTCTTTAGAATTTCCATTATTTAACCTTTATCTTTAGGGTTCTGGACTAGCCACAGTCATGTACCAGCCCATGACTAGCAACCACAAAGCGACCATGCATACTATGGTCGGTCCTGCTCACGTACTAAGCCCGTGGCTCGGTTGTCCCATGTACTATCCGTCCGTGGCCGGCTCCCACGTACAAAGCCCATGGCTCAGGCTATATAACCACGGTGCTACCGTAGCATGGCTAGACCAAATACGATATTTACTTCATTAACACTTGTCAAAACATATCTTTTATGACCTCTCGATAACCGGTATCGTGGTCCAAACCACTCGATAACCGATGTCATAGTCCAACCCATTTTAATAACCGATATCATGGTCCAACCCACTCGATATCCGATTTCATGGTTCAACCTATTTAGCAATCCGGTATCATGGTCCAACCCATCCGGATATCAATTTTCTTTATAACATCATGCATGAAAATAACGACAATAAAATTGATAAAACCACAGTTCTATCACAAGTAAACAACTATGCCATGACATATAGTACCACACGTGCAAATATATATAACATATATATGCTTAGATCAAGCCAGGCCATAATAAATTCATGCATAAAGAAATGATCAATACATAATTCCTTACCTTCAACCGCTAATCCAAAATATCCGGTATCAATCTATACCCGAAATTCGTCCAAATCCTTCCTGCTCAAAAGATTGATCTCCTACAATAATAAATAAATTCATCAAATCGGTTCCCCCCCCGATTTTCTCTTCCCTCATCTTCCAAACCAAAATCCCTTCCCTCTCCCTTTCTCTCTCTTCTCCTCTTTCTCTTTCTTCTTTCTACTCTCCTCTTTTTCTTTCTCTTTCTCTCTCTTCTCCTCTCTTTTATGGCTCTCTGCAAGCTCTTCCCTGCTTCCTATCGACGTCCTGGTTAAAAAGAGGAGAAAAACCTATCCAAAATCACCTCAAACGTAACCTAGGAAGTTCAAAATCATTAAAATATCTTCCCAGCTGTCAAATCTGACATCGACGCCTCAAACCACGTCCAAATCCGAATCCAAAAGCACCTAATCAAGCCTAAACTCCTTCGGATCAATCTCAGCCATTCGATCGGACGATCAGACGGTCTAGATCGCTTAGAAACCCCATGGACTGCCATGCACCGCGAGAAACGGGCTGGGAAATGCCTGGGAAACGCCCACGCGATAGCCGGCTCGGGCTGGGCCGAGCCCACGCGCTCGCGCGCGCCGTGCACGTGGGCCTGGGCCGCGCCTCGCGCGCCCGCCGCGATGGGCCGGGCCATGCACCACGTGCCCGCGCGCCCGCGCGTCGCACGCTCGCGCGTCGCCCGCCCGCCACGCGTCACTGCCACGCGTCGCCTCTCTCGCCCGCGTCCCCGTGCTCCTCGCGCCGCACGAGCTCGCACCTGGCCGCGGCGTCGTTGGGCCGGTTTGGCAAGCGGGCCGGCAGGCCAAATTTTTTTTTTTTTTGGGTGTTACATTCTCCCCCCGTTAAAATAATTTCATCCTCGAAATTAGCTTGATTGAGATCTAAATCAATGCTCCCATCATAATACTCTAAAAATTTGAGTTAATATTCTTAAATCACTACGCTTCCACTATGCACTCTGATAATATTTACTAAACCTTCTAGGCTCACTAAATAAATCCTTCCAAAAATTTCCGCCATGTCTTACTAATCATCATATAAATTCCTTAATCTCTTATAGCATAATTTCAAACAATCCTGACCTAAATTCAATACCGCTCATATCTATCATAATCACTTTGCCACAGTCCCCAAATCATCATAATTAAGATCTGTCCCTAATAACCATCATTATTATTATTATCCACTTGTATCACCATCCTAAGTGATCATAACCTAAGCTCTGATACCATTCTTTCACGCCCCAAATCCAGCACCGGAATCGGCATGCGACCGGCCGCACAAACCCTAGGTTTTACCCTAGAGATCATGCAAGGCCTGGATACACAAGAGTCACTTCAAGAAAACCTCACTCATCACCAAGCCAAATATCTGCACGACTCTGCAGAAGAAGAAAGTAGGTTGTGAGCTCTACAGCCCAGTAAGGTATCCATATGATCACTCCAAGTAAATAATATAAATTTCTGAAAAAATAAAATACCAGTATGTTATGTCATTCAATCAAATGATTTATGCCTCATGTATTATAAAACTTTGATAACTTTACATTTTTCCTTTAGAATTTTCATTATTTAACCTTTATCTTTAGGGTTCTGGACTAGCCACGGTCATGTACCAGCCCATGACTAGCAACCACAAAGCGACCATGCATACTATGGTCGGTCCTGCTCACGTACTAAGCCCGTTGCTCGGCTGTCCCACGTACTATCCGCCCGTGGCTCGGCTGTCCCACGTACTATCCGCCCGTGGCTCGGCTGTCCCACGTACTATCCGCCCGTGGCTAAGGCTGTATAACCACGGTGCTACCGTAGCATGGCTAGACCAAATACCGTATTTACTTCATTAACACTTGTCAAAACATATCTTTTATGACCTCTCGATAACCGGTATCGTGGTCCAACCCACTCGATAACCGATGTCATAGTCCAACCCATTTTAATAACCGATATTGTGGTCCAACCCACTCGATATCCGGTTTCATGGTTCAACCTATTTAGCAATCCGGTATCATGGTCCAACCCATCCGGATATCAATTTTCTTTATAACATCATGCATGAAAATAATGACAATAAAAATGATAAAACCACAGTTCTACAACAAGTAAACAATTATGCCATGACATATAGTACCACACGTGCAAATATATATAACATATATATGCTTAGATCAAGCCAGGCCATAATAAATTCATGCATAAAGGAATGATCAATACATAATTTCTTACCTTCAACCGCTAATCCAAAATATCCGGTATCAATCTATACCCGAAATTCGTCCAAATCCTTCCTGCTCAAAAGATTGATCTCCTACAATAATAAATAAATTCATCAAATCAGTTTCCCCCCCCGATTTTCTCTTTCCTTATCTTCCAAACCAAAATCCCTTTCCTCTCCCTTTCTCTCTCTTCTCCTCTTTCTCTTTCTTCCTTCTTCTCTCCTTTTTTTCCTTCTCTTTATCTCTCTTCTCCTCTCTTTTATGGCTCTCTGCAGGCTCTTCCCTGCTTCCTATCGATGTCCTGGTTAAAAAGAGGAGAAAAACTCATCCAAAATTACCTCAAACATAACCTAGGAAGTTCAAAACCATTAAAATATCTTCCTAACCGTCAGATCTGACATCGACGCCTCAAACCACGTCCAAATCCGAATCCAAAAGCACATAATCAAGCCTAAACTCCTTCGGATCAATCTCAGCCATTCGATCGGACGATCAGACAGTCCAGATCGCTCAGAAATCCCATGGACTCCAATGCACCTTGAGAAATGGGCTGGGAAATACCTGGGAAACGCGTGGGAAACGCCCATGCGATAGCCGACTCGGGCTGGGCCGAGCCCACGCGCCCGCCGCGATGGGCTGGGCCGCGCACCGCGTGCGCCCGCGCGTCGGCCACCCGCCACGCGTCACCGCCACGCGTCGCCTCTCTCGCCCGCGTCCCCGCGCTCCTCGCGCCGCATGAGCTCGCACCTGGCCACGGCGTCGTTGGGCCGGTTCGGCAAGCGGGCCTGCAGGCCAATTTTTTTTTTTTTTTTCTGGGTGTTACACAAAATATTATTTTTGTTACCTTGGTTTATGAGAGTTCCTGAACTTCACCTCAATTTTTCTTCTCAAATCTCATCCCAACTAGAGTTGAAAAGAAATAAAAAGCTAAAATAAATTACCAACATTGATGAAAAATAGTAAATAAATTTGATGAAATCTATTTCTTTTCATTTTATGTCATTTGGTTTAGATTCACCGTATAGAAAAATATGAGTTGAGCAAGTAGTAGCATGCATGACTATCCATTGCTATTCCTCTCTAAGCTAGATTAAATGGGCATATTGAAGTAGCTTCGAAGCTTCCAAGAGCCTCCAAGATTGTAATTGGTGACCTTGGGAGTTGACATAATTAACTCTTAGATCAGTAAAAGAAATTCTCGTCATTAAAGAAATTGATAGAATTACTCTAACGAAAGACTCTAATATTTAAGTTAGTTTAGAGATAAAGAACAATAAAAAAAAAATTGAGAGAAAGTGTTCAAGAAGTCTCGTAGAGTTCGTCATGATTTCTTATTTATAAAGGTTCAGGACTGAGTTAGTTAGGTGGCTGTAACTATTTATGAGACAATTATGCTGTTAAGTAAGTTATTAAATTAGATTGTTAAGAGATCAATTCGTGAAGTGGTTTGTTGAGTAGTCTATAATATTTCTTGGTAACTACTTTACCAATATTATTGTAATAGCTCTAATAACTTAAAAAAATATATTTTATATTAAAAGAAGTTATAGAACTTCATACCTAGTTCAGGTAAGTGATCAGCATCTATCCGATGAGTTATCGAGCATCTCATGCTTCAATAAGAGATCAATTTCTAACTGATAGATATCCTGCACCTTAATAAGAGATCGGTTCTTAGCCAACAGATATCTTGCATTTTAATGAGAGATCAGTTATTGGTTGATAAGTATTCTACATCTTAATAAAAAATTGATTTTTGGTTGACAGGTATTTGTACCTTAATAAAATATCAATTTCTAGCCATGCACTTTCCTGCTTGTGGGCAATCAATTATGGCTTGACAAATGGAAATTTAAATAGGTTATCTGCCTTTTAACACTTCCATTGATAGGAGTTGATAAAAATAAGAGCTAAAAGATATGTATATATAAAATGATACCAGCACTACAAAGTAATAAACAAAATAAGAAACGTGATGGCGGAGCATTAATTAAAGATGTATCATCTTATATAGTTCTGTTTTGTAGGTAATAATGGAAACAAACATTTGCTTAATAAGTTGAATACCATTAAGAAAACAGAATAAGTAATAAAATTTTTTAAGGGATACATCTGCTTGAAAAATCCGCACAAAAGTGCAAAATAACAAATAGTTAATTTTAACCTATTTTATTTTTTAAAAAAAAACATATTAAATCATACATGATACTTTCATTGTCGCCATTGGTATGCTTAATAATTGAAGAGACCAATAAAAAAACAAAATAAAGACCGTAAAGGTAAACAAAATTATAATTATATTGAACATTTAATGATGTACAAAATATTGTAGAAGAAGTGAGCCCCATAAATCTTCCATTACTGGATGCTTGTGATCAACGCCATCCAAAAGTTTGAAAGCTGGAAAATGGCCTTAGTATTCTACGAAAAAAAATTATGGAAAATACAAGAGATGCAAAACTAAAAATAATAGTCAAAAATATAAACAAAGAGGGTGGGAGTTTTGGGAAAAAAAAAAAAAAAAGGTTAAGTGCATCGGATTCAAAATGCAGTGCTCTTTTTTTTTTTTTTTTTTTTGATAAGTCGGTGTATTCATTTCACAGAATGAACATAAATACAACAAAAAAAGTCAGCCAAAATAAAATTCCTAAGCTGTATAGGGGCAAGCTGCCAATCCGACCATAAAACAAACCCTGAATGCAGAGCCATATAGGATGCGACCCAATCAGCTACTAAGTTGGCCTCCCTAAAAATATTTCGAATCAATACTGTAGTACAACCCTGCAGCATGAGACGAATATCTCGAACTAAAGGGTGAGCAGCCCGAGCAGGATAAGGGTGGGAAATCCAGGATATGACCGTAGCAGAGTCTCCTTCTATGATCAACCGATCACGGTGCAGGATCTGCTGAGCATAACGAATCCCAACCCAAGCCGCATATAGCTCCGCAACCGGAACCGAAGAGTCCAATAGGGGAACACCACCCATGGCCAGGAACCCCAATCGAGAGTCCCGGATCACAAATCCAACTGCTCCCTGTCTGGACCTGAGGCCGCCATCAAAACTAACGGTGATGAAAGATGGAGGAGGGGGTTCCCATTTTATAAAAACCCTCCGGGTCGCTCGACGAGCGAAGGGGGAACCCCAAGTCTCTGTAGATCTTCCCACCGAGCTCCAATACTCAAGCGCGGCACTCCTGGCTTTTTCCACAACCATCCTAGGAGAGGTCGTCACAAAATCAGATATCCGCTCATTTCTGGATATCCAAATGTGATAAGTTAGATAAGCAGCAAAAGAAACATGAATGGATATAATCTCCCTAAGAATTGATAGGAATGAGTCAAGTCCGCTCTTCGTGCCAGTGGAAAGGTCATGAAAGCTCGCCAATCTCCATATAGCAAGCGCACGAGTACATAGGAAAATTGCATGCAGCTGTGACTCACCCGGATTCTGGCAAAAGGGGCAGTCCGAGGTAATTTGAATCCCTCGAGAGATAAGAAACTCACGCGAAGGAAGCCGGTGCCAGGCAAGTTTCCAGATAAATAAAGAGACCCTGGGATGAACCGGGAGACTCCAGATCCACCGATAGCTCCAGGACAAATGAGGCTCCACAGAGGGACGCTCCATAAGATTCGATATCGGCACCCTAGATGAAGTTGTCCTTCGCCAAACTCTGGTATCAGGACTCGGGTAGGCAGGTAGAGCGATAGAGAGGACCCTGGATCCGAAAATGTTCCCAAATATAGAAATAACAAGCTCCCGATTCCATGAGGCGTAGCCGGGCTGAATGAGCTGGGCAATCATAATGGTGGAAGGAATAAGCACCAAGATAAATATGGGCCATCGGATCAAAGGGATATCCGATATCCAAGGCTCATGCATAAAGCTGATAGATCGGCCATCCCCAATGACCCAAGATAGCTGAGGTATAATGAGCGATGCCCTAGAAAGCATCTCCCGCCACAAAACCAAAGATCTCCTCTGAGGAGAAGGGGGATTAGTAGAGCTTGTCGGGATATCACTATATTTGGCCCTCATAAATGAAGACCACATGCCATCCGGACACAAAAAAAACCTAGCAACATGTCTTGTCATGAAAACCTCCCTTCTTTGAATGAGGGAGGGAATACCCAATCCACCCAATTCGACCGAGCGGCACATTATGTCCCAATTGATTAGATGAATCCTTCGCCGAGCCGTAGAAGAATCCCAAAGAAAGGAGCGAATCATTTGCTCAATCTTGCTTATAACACTCTTGGAGATAAAAGCATTAGAAAGCATATAGATAGGAAGAAAGGCAAGTACCGAGCGAATGAGTGTGAGTCTGCCCATTGCCGAGAGAGATCTGGCCTGCCAACCCGCAATCCTATTCGACATTGTTGCAACCAGCGGAGCATAGTCATTTCTGGATAGCCTCGTACTAGTGATGGGAATCCCCAAGTAGCTAAGGGGACCCTGACACTCATGGATACCCAGAATATCGAGGATCCTACCTCGAATAGAAGAAGGCACTTTCGGGCTAAAATAGACACCTGACTTGTTGAGATTCACCCTCTGCCCTGATGCTTGACAGTAGTGCTGAACAACTCTCCTAAATCCCCTGGCGTTGGAAAGTGAGGCCCTGCCTAGGAGCAAACAATCATCCGCAAATAGGAGATGCGATATCGAAATCGTGCCTGGTTCAGAGATGTAAGGCATGATCTCCGAGCCCCGCACAGCCTCCGAGAGGGACCTGGAAAGGAAGTCAGCACAGATAATGAATAAATACGGGGAAAGGGGGCAACCTTACCGAAGACCATGAGCGGATTGAAAGAAATCCGTTGGAGAACCGTTGACCAAAATAGAGAAAGAAGGTCTAAAAATGCAAGCCATAATTTTTGCAATCCACATATGATGGAAACCAAAGTCCTCCATGGCTTTGGAAAGGAAGGTCCATGCAACACAGTCATATGCCCTTTCCATATCAAGCTTGATAGCCATAAGACTGTGTCACTGAGAAGCCCGATGGAGGTCATTCATAAACTCCTGAGCCAAAAGGATATTATCAGAGATACTACAACCCTCAATGAAAGCTCCTTGCTCATGGCTGATCAATTGCAGGAGAATTGATTTCATTCTATTTGCCAGTAGCTTTGCGCATACTTTGTAAAGAGTGTTACATAGGCTGATCGGCCTGAAATGTGAAGGCTGAGTAGGATCAGCCCGCTTGGAAATAAGGGCAATATAAGTGTGCTTCCACTTAGACGGCATAGTGGCGGTGTTGAAGAACAGCTGAAAAGCGGCAACCATATCCTTCCGAGGAATATCCTAGAAGACTCGAAAAAAGAAAGAAGGAAAGCCATCAGGGCCTGGAGCTTTATCCTCCGCAAGAGACCAGAGAGCAGATTTCACTTCATCCTCAATGACGTTAGTCAACAGTAAAGAATTCTGGAAAGGAGAAACAATATTCTGAGGAGGAGAGGAAGATGCAATAGAATAGGTGGTGGAAGGAATAGTCCACCTGGTAAGGAAGTACTGCATCAATTTTCTCCTGATATCGTCCTCCTCCTCAATCCACCCTGCCTGATCTGAATAAAGAGCTCGAATCCTATTGGTATGTTTTCTGATGATAGTAGCATGGTGAAAATAACAGGTGTTTCTGTCCCCCTCTCTCAACCATTGGACTCTGGATTTTTGTCTCCAGAGAACCTCCTATTTCTGAAGAAGGGAATGATGGTGAGCAAGAAGGCCTCAAAGAGTGTCTAGATCCACATCAGTTAATAGACCATCAGTATCTTCCTTAACCTGCAATAAAAGAATAGAGGCTTCTACAGTTTTGATTTGGTCCAAAAGGTTGCCCACCTCCACCTTATTCCACCACAGCAATCTTCTCTTCAGGAGATCCAATCTCCTGGATATCCTGTAAGTAGCATCACCCCTGACTGGCAATTTCCACACCTCCCTAGCAATGTCTTTCGCTTTAGGATAGGAAAGCCAGAATTTCTCAAATCTGAAAGGCACCGATCTTTTATGATTAGCATTCAAAGAGAGGAGAATAGGGGAATGGTCCGAAGCAATCCGACTAAGATGGTGAACCGTATATTCCGGGTACAGGGATATCCATTGGGGGGTAGCATAGTATCTGTCAAGCCGCTCCCATACCCTGGCCTGACCAGATCGGTTATTACACCATGTGTGACGGGGATCCAAGAATCCTAAATCAATCAACCCATTATCGTGGATGAATTTGGAGAACTCCCTGGTCCCAACATCTTGAAGAAAAGGTTTACCACCCTTCTTGTCTTCCGGCTGGTCAATGGAGTTGAAATCCCCCCCAACCACCGTCGGGATCCCTTGGTCGGTCAAAGCAGACACTTCCTCCCAAACCGTCCTTCGCTCTCTGTAGGAGGTGCTTGCATAGACACCACAAAGAATCTAGGATGGCCGGCTAGGCTCGGATAGAACAATGGAAACCATCTGCGTAGATCGATGAAAAACATAGACCCTCACCGACTTCATATCCCACAAGACTATAATACCACCAGAAAGGTCCTGCAAAGGGACAGAGTAAAACCCCCAGTCCCTGGGGAAGCGGCGCCTAAGCCCATCAAGACTCGGACCAGAGATCCTTGTCTCAAGCAAAACACAAATCTGAGGGTTGTAAAGCTGTAAATACCTATGATAAGTAGATAAGAAGGAGGGTTTTTTAGCCCCCCTAACATTCCACATAAAAGTTTTCATCAAACAACATCAAGCAAGACAGTCGGATCCCAATCTGACCTCCTTCCCTTTCCCTACACCCGATCCCTTCTTGGTCCCCTTAGTACCTTCACCACTCTTTTGTGCACTGTGGACAGAACCCTCTCCTTCTAGTTGGCCACCCACTGAGTCTAAAGCTTGTTTGACCATGTCACAGACCGTTACATGGTCTCCCTGGGTACTGTCCTCACTTGCCAGATCCACAGAACCCTTAGCCTCTAGTTTCTTGGTGCCCATGGTACTCTTGTCAGAAGAAGCTTTTCCCCCAGTCAGCACTATCCCAGCTTTCCGGGAACCACCCTTCCCCCCTCGGGATTTAACAGGAATTCCCACTCCTACATCATTGACCCCACCCCCTGAACCTCCTCTCGCCAACAGAGAACTCCCCTCACTCCCCTCACCCTCACCCAGAAGAAAGTCCATCCCCCTTAGAGTTGCGAGAATGTCCCTCCTGTCTCCCTCCCCCTTAACCGCTTCTTCCCCTGAGGACCCAGAGTTCCCAGACCCCTCCACTTTACCTAACTTCACCCCGGAGAACCCAGTCCCATCACCATACCGGGTACCTCCCGCTTCCCTCCCCTCCCCTGGCACTCCTCCCCCCTAGAGACCTGCTGGGCCTCACCCACTGGAAGCAACGACTTCCCCTCGACCACCCCAACTATCTGTGGAAGAAACCCCGGCCCAGAAGAGCTCCCCCAATCCACCCTTGCAGTAGAATGATCCGAGCCCTCCACAACACACGTTGAATGCAGCGCTCTTGAAGCCAAGAGACATGTTGAGATTCCATGGCCATGGGCCCCACTCCCGGCCATTAATTCCATGCTTTCCGGAGCTTGCACCCCTTTGTAACCCACCTGTTGCGAATAAAAATCTAATGGGGGCATGCACCATAGAGAATCATATGGGGTGGATCTTTTTTTATACCACTATTTTTTTTTTCTAATCTTAAAAAATAAACTTAAAAGTCAATTATGGATAAAAAGATTCCTATAAATGGAGTCTGTTAGTTTCATAATTTAAAAAATAAAAAAATAAAATTACATGTACCATGAAAGAATTTTAATAAGAAAAAATTGCCAATATTTTTTTCTTCACTCCATTTACTATATTCCTCATCAAGCCATCTCTATTATCTATGAGGTCTTTCTCCTACAAATCCAATGCACCAAAAGAGATCCTTTACGAGGAAAGACCATTCATATGCTTCTTCGTCCTCATTAAGCCTTTTTATTTTTTTCTTCCTCATCAAGCCATCTCTTCCATCCATAATCCTAAAGTTGGGTTTATTAATATGCACTTCATAGCTAAAAATTACACACCTATTTTGTTATGATTTGATATAACTAAGTAAATAAAAATATACAAGATTGTCATTAAGCAGCAAATGGATCAGGTTGACCTATGACTCAACCTGACCTGATCCGTTTAGAGATAATCTAATCCATTTTTAAAGACTCGTGAATTCGGGTCATATATTAAAATTAGACCCATTCTATTTTCCGGATTGGATCTGGATTTACTAAATTTGGATCTGACTCGACCCAAACCTTCTAATACTGTTAGGATCAAATATATTTAGACATTTAAATTATAATTTAAAACTTAAATGAAACTCATTTTTAACATAAAGATAGAGTTATAATTATTTTTATATCTTAATTTATTTTAAGAATAATATTGCTTGTTATTTATTTTATGGTTAATAATAGTTGGCTATGTAATAATTAAAATATAGTTATCTATATTTGATCCGGACTATATCTATATCTAGATTTTTTAGATTAGAACTGGGTTGTTCATGGACCCGATCCAACCTGAATGGCCTATTAGGTCGAAAACTTTGATAGTGGACCCGATTCGATCAGACATGATTTTTCTAATGGATTGGATCTAGGTCTAATATTAGGATGTCATCAAAGAATCGTGTTGGTCAAGGTCACTTACGACCTGATTTTCACCCCTAATTGTCATATGATAATATATGTAGAGTATTTGATTCAAATGGAAATGACAAGGTTATTTCAAAGATTGCAAAATTTTGCATTCTTTTTGAAGTACATAATGTAGTTATCTAATATGAAGTTTTCAAAATATAGTATTCACCTATACATAGTATATAACCAATTAATATATACTTGATGGTTTATTGGTACATATTTTAATTTTCTTTAATATACACCCAGCAATGATTTAATACATATCTATAGATAAATTAATATATAATTTTTTGAATATGGTATTTATTAGTATACAATATACAGTCAATCGAATACACCTGACAAAGCATTCATCTGACTTCCCAATATACAGCTCTATATAAATCAATATGAAATTTTTAGAACATGAGCTCACCAGAACATAATATATGGTCAAATGATATATACTAAATATTTTACTAACATATCCTATAAAATTCTTTGATATAAATCTAGTAGCGACCAAATGTACACCTATGAGTAAAATGATTTATAATTTTTTGAATATGGTATTCATTAATACATAATATATAGCTAGTTGATATATACCTAGTAAAATATTCATTCAATATTCTAATACATATCTCTACATTGATATGCAATTTTCAGAATATAACACTTATCAGTATATAGTACATGGTCAAATGATACATACTAGATGAGTTGCTGATATATACTATAAGCTTCTTTGCTATACATTCAGTGGTATGTATTAAATGTTATATATTGTCATACTGTGTACTAATGAACATCATATTTGGATAATTATGTATCGATTTACCTATGGATATATATTAGATTGTTGCTGAGTATGTATCAAAGAAAATTATAGAATGTATTATCAGTAAGCCATCCAGTATATATCATTTGATTATGTGCTATGCACTGGTGAGTCTATTAGTAAGCCATCCAGTATATATCATTTGACTATGTGCTATGCACTGTTGAGTCCTATGTTCTGGAAAGTGTACTTAATTTATCTAGAGATCTATATTAAAATGTCGGATGAATATTTTATTAGGTGTATATCAACTAGTTATATACTGTATACCAATAAACACCATGCTTAGAAAACTACATATTAATTTATCTGTAGGTATGCATTAGATTCTAGTAGTATATATCAATAAGCTATCTAATATATATTAATTGACCAAGTACTGTCTTGGTGAACACCATGTTTTGGGAATTTTATATTATATAACTAAATAATGTATTTTAAAAAGAATGCAAAATTTTTGCAATCTTTGAAATAACCCTACCATTTCCATCTGAATCAAATACCCTGCACATATACATATACATTTACGTATATACATACATATATACATATATATATTGAAAGGAACTACTGGGTATTTCATGCATGCATTTCAAAACTTTTTTGAAAAATTAGTAGCGGAAGAAAAAATAGATTAATATAAAATTTGAAATATAAAGAACAAGCATACATCATATATATATATACAAAGAACCCAATGTTGTAGATCACATCTATAGCGCTAATGACTTTAGAACCCATTACCTTTACGCGGGCCAAAAATTGCCACGGCTGAAAAATCATGGCATAATGCTTTGTAAGTCACACAGAATGTCTGGCCTCTACGGGTGATCCATACAAAGCCCCACTCTGGCTAGTCCCTTTGGAGTTTAGCTCCTCTCTAGGACTTGATAGCTGATCTTTCTTTTTTCTTCTAACCACCACGATGCTCTAGGAGCTAAAGAAGAACCTGGGAGGATTTGTAGAAGAAGTGGAAGATAGACACTCTAATCTTTTCTTTTTTTCCAAAGCCTATACTTGAACCCACACCTAAGAGAAACAAATTTCTTTTGTAGAATACAAATCCCACACTCTCCCACTCTTGATGAAGACACTCCTTTATCAAAATTTTCTTCCTTTGCCTCACACTTGCCCACCCATTAACCCTTTTAATAGAAGGTGTTGGCATGGAGTCCCTGGATCAGCCGGTCGGAGCCGCTGCGTTGCAGGACCGCTCCCTGGTTCACTTGCAAAACAGGTCCCTTGTCGGAGTTGTTCTGGCGAAGGACACTCCGATACCTAAGTCAGTGGCAGATTCCAGCCATAGAATGGGGAAGATGTCGAGAGTGGAAGAGAAAAAGAGTTCTTGGAGATTGAAAGTGTATATATGCAAGATTATTCACGCATACCTCTCGAGCCATCCTTCTTACCCATATTTAAAAGATGGCCTCCGGTCTGTGGCCCACTCTTTTCCTGGAGATCATGGGGAGCCAATATCTCCCATGATCAGCGATCGTGGGTTGTCAATGAGCGGTTCTGGCCAGATCGGAGGCGTGGCTGCAGGAATTGCGCACCATGATCATGGCATGATGAGTATCGACTGTAACCGTTGGTTACAATTTTCTTTTTGGAACAGATTATGGTTCAAGCTTCGGGTTTCTCCTTGTGTGGGCCGAAGGCTTGATATTTTCCCGAGGCCGAAGATCATGTCTACGGCGGGGACCGAAGTTCGTGTCTTCGGAAGTCGATGAGTAGTTCAGACTTCGGCCAGGGACGAAGGTGCTACCCGAAGGACTGGCCTTCAGATGTTGTAGTTCGGTGTAAAGCCTTGAGTTGCTTGCAGTTGGCCTTCGCTTAGTCCGAAGTCCGTAGTCCGGAGAACCGGGGCTTCGATAAATCAAACCGGAGCCTGGTTCGTAGCTGAACCAGGATATCCCAACAGTTGCCCCCTTACTCTCAGTTGTCGAAATGAAGATCTACCTCGAGAAGTGAGAGTATCATGGCCTTGTCGCTTTCTTCCTAAGAGACGGTGCAGTAAATGATTACGGGACCTCTATTAGGCTGCCCATCACGATCTGAGAATCAGATGGTGGACAGGTGCCATTCTCGGATTGGGGAAAAGTAGGTGGCCCTGAGGCTATCTCTCCTTGTCCCGTTGCACAATGGTTGAGGCAATCTTTTGGTTGGGATTTGGATAGTTATGGTGGCTATTCTCCGCCCATTGGATGAAGGATAGATCTTATCTTGGCGGTTAGTCGTAAGTGGGTTACCTCCCAGGGTAACTTTGAGTCAAATTAACCCTCTGCGAGGGTCCAGAGACCCTCACTTTTCTTTTAGAGAAGGGTGAAGGTCTGGGTAAGGAAGCTTCTTCAACCTCGTCTCATTCTCTGCCCAAACCGTTCTGGAGTACCAGTCTATTCTTCTGGTAGAATCCTCTTTCCGCCCCTTTGCTTCATTCCTTTGTCATGGAAGAGACCGTAGAGAGTCAGGGGAAGCAGGTTGGGCCCTCGGGGGTTGGAGATACGGTAGGTCCGGAGTCGGTCCCCAGCTCGGTTTCTTAGAGCAAGGCAACCCTTCTTTGGAAACGCTACCGCATTCCTGAGGAATTTCCCTTTGTCCTCCCCGTGCCCGAGGAGCGGGCGAATAAAGCTCCCCCTGGGTGCCTAGCTATATACGAAGATTACCTGAAGGCTAATCTTTGGTTTCTCCTGCACCCCTTCTTTGTTAAGATCTTTCGCTTGTACCAAGTGGTGCCAATGCAGTTGACCCCAAACAGCATCAGGAACATCTGCGGGTTCCTGGTCATGTGCAGTATCGCCAACGTAGAGCCTATGACCAACTTGTTCTCGGCCCTTTTTATCCTCAAGAGGGACTTCCACAGCAATGGATGGTGGGTGATCGGTCACAGATCGGGCTGCTGGGTGATTAAGGATATGACCAGCGCCATCCACGGGTGAAAACTTGTCTTTGTATTTGTGTTGTCCTTCGACCCATGGGGCTTCGACACTAAGTGGAAGAAGCCTTGCCTGACCGCCAATGACGGAAAGAAAGTCTTAGCGGCCAATCAGTTGGATTATGATCTTTTAACCAACTCGAAAGTTGCTCCTATCCGGGAGTTGTTGGAGGAGAGGAACCTCCATCGAGCGGGAATCAGTAAATTCCCCTCACTAGGTATAGCAGTGAAAATTTTTGCTCTTCTTCTTTAAGTTTTGTTGTAGTTCATTTAACTGAGGTGATCCCCTTTGCCTACAGGTGGTGGGATGAAGCGCAACTTGAGCTAGCTTCGCCAGACTTTGGAGAGGAGGGTGGCACAGGCCCCTTCCACCAGGTCTGCAGCTCGGAAGAAAGCTTGGAGAGATGGTCCCAAAGGGGACCAAAGCACTTCGTCTTCCCGAGGTGCCTTGGGAAAAAATGCAGCGATCGTGGAAGGGGTTCCAGCGAGGCCCTATCCAATCGAGACTCCAGCGGCGGTCGCCTCCCTAGTCGACACAACGGGGGGCCCGCCTCAAGGAGTGGATGTGCCACTGGTTTGCCCCTCTGCTGCCGATAGGGGCAAAGCGCAGCAAGTCGAAGGAGAGTCCGTCTACAGAGCTTCTTCAGCCGGAGGTCGCTCGACGAACCCTTCGGAGCTCCTGCCTATGGGATAGCTGCTGGTTTTGGAGGAAGCCAGATAGGCGTTGAAGGGTACGATACAGCCCCGCAACCTGGAAATTCTCCGAAACTGGAGATTTCTCAAGGTATCTGATTCCGGCTTTGCCACCCTGTAACAGGTATGACTATCACCGCCTCCTTTGCCTTGAGAGTTATTTGGCCCTCGATTCTTCTTTTTTGATGTAGTCGATCTATGACTTCACCTTCATGGAGGAAGGCCTGGGGAATGTGGACAGCCTCATCTACGACCTCAAGGAGGAGCTTCAGACTGCTAGGGCTGCCAGGAAAGTAGCCGAAGAGCTGAAGCAATCCATGGAAGACCGTCTTGTCCGGGTAACTGATGAAGTTCATGACCTAAAGGGTGAACTGAAGAGCGCCCACTCGAGGATAGCGGGACAAGCGGTAGGGTGGAACAGGAGCAGGAAGCAAGTTGAATCCCTGGAGCGGACTGCCAGGGAGAATCAGGAGAGGATGGAGAATCTATCCAAGGTGGCGGAGGAGGCTTCTAGGAGGGCTGAAGAGGCAATCCTGGAATTCGAAGCTACTAAGAAGGAGGCCGAAGCTGCCAAGAGAGAGTCCGAAGCTTTGAGGAAGCAAATAGACAATGTCGTGGCTGACTTCAAGATGTCTTCACAATTTCAGACATAGATTGATGAAGCATCATTGTATGCCTACTAGCACGGCTTCAATGACGGGCTTTCCAAGGTAAAGGAGACCCTCCCTCACCTCGACCTTTCGAAGATCCCCTCCTACAACATAATTGGAGAGGAAGGAGAAGAAACGGGGGAGGCCAAAGTCGCAGGGGAGGTCGAGAAGTCGCCATGTCCGGCGGAGGAGGCTGCTACCCCAGTCGAAAATCTGGAGGTGACCCCAGCTTTGATCTTGGCCCAGGAGGTGACTCAGGCTGGAGGAGTCTAGGCTGAAGGTTCTCCCATCCCGGCCTAGATTGATGAGATCCTCTCCAAACAAGTTGATAGGTTGCTCCAGTCCTGTGGTGTGGAGCCTTCTCCTGCTGATGTTGAGTGACCTGGATCACTCTGAATGTATTTTCTTCCTTTCTTACTTGTATTGCCAATGAACTTTGTACTGCAATTTTTTCAGATTTTGGAATGAATTCTCCTTTCTTTGCATATGCATTGTTGTGCCTCATGTGTAGCCTGAAATAGTTCTATCGTTTCTCCTTTTGCCTAGTCGAGCGATAGCCTTCGAAGGCCGTCCAATCGATAAGAGCCGGTTTTACCGTTCTCTTTTCTGCTTGGTTGAATAGTCGTGGCGAAGGCCGTTCAGTCGATAAGGACGAACCCTTGAATGGACCAAAACTCCATTGTGTTGCCTTCCTTCGGATGTTTAGCTTGTCCGTTGGGGCGGACAGGAGTCATCTCCCCGCCAATCAATAATCAGGGGGATTTGATTAGGATCACCGTTGTCCACGTGGAATGTCAAAATTTGTACAGTCGTACTCTCTTGCGCCTTATGAGTCGTCGGGCCTCTTTTTTCCAAAAAGAGACCATTAATGATACCGTCGCATGATGCGGATTTCTCTGGATTCGAAGCGATGGTGGTTGCGGTCCTGGGAATGGCTTCCGAGAGACTTTTTGGTTCTCGAAGCATCACCTGGACACGTGGCGCCTTCTCATACGGCTGGGAAGGACGTGGGACACGCCTCTCTGTAGTCGATCGTGGGCACAGAGTTTCTATAAATAGGACCCTACCCCTGCTGTCGAAGGCCATCTTTTCTATTGGTGTCTTCCTTCTATTAGCCATGAGGTTCAGCACTTCCGAGCTCCGTCGTGCAGCGAAGAGGAGGGCTATTGATCTAAGAGGAAGTGAAGTTCGGAGTTATCTGGGCCTGTAGGCAAAGAGGAGGAGCCTCTGGTGGACCATCTTAAGAAGAAGGTCCGCCTTCTAGAGGCTCAGTTGAGGGAGGCCTGGGCCCAAGTCACGGTGGTGACCACGACGGCGGAGGATAAGAAGAAGGAGGTGGCGGATGTCATCGCAAACTTCAGAACTTCTGCCTCATTCAAGGATGAGCTCACCGGGGTGGCCCTAGACTCCTTCCACTAGGGGTTCTGGGAGTGCCGGAGGAAAGCCTCTAAGCTTTATGACTTGAAGGGCTTGGATAATATCAAACCCTCCATTCCCTTCCCCGGCCATGAATTCGATTCTGACTCCAATGACGGGTCGGACTCGAGTTTGGATGGGAACCCAGGGGCCCTTCGTCGTCCCATCTGGTCTCTTTACGACGGTACGGAAAAAATCCGTCAGGGAGTTAATGCAAATTTCCCAACCTTGCTATTGCTGCTGCTTTTTTTTTTGGTATCTCTCTTTAGGAGAGTTTCTTTTCTTTTTCTTACTCTCTTTTTAGGAGAGTTTCTTTCTTTCTTTTCTCTTTCTTTTCTTTTCTTTTTGTAAGAAAAATTGAAAGAAATGAAAGATCTTTTCTTTTACCTCTTTCCATGTATATTCTGTGATGTGTTGCATTATGATTTGTCCATAATGTAGACTCCATAAATCACTTGCGGTTTGTAGGGAAGAAGTAGGATCCATTGGACCATTCTGGGAGTGTTTGTTGTTGACAAAGAGGACAACAGTGGTCCTTTTAGGCACGTGTTCAGATTTTCCGTAGGGTAGGGTGTTTACACCATCCCTGTGCACTTTCTGTCGTGATTAAGGTAGGCTGTTCAGGCCCACCTCGGCGCGTGATTAAGGTAGGCTGTTCAGACCCTATTGCGTGTTCATTGCACTTGTCGGGCATACTGATAAGGTGAGTGGATCAGACTCTCCTTTGCGCAGCTGACCGATTTTTTAGATAGGGTCATTTGGGCTGTTGTCGTTCAGTCGATGCAACTAGCCATTCTGAGTTGAGTAGGGTTGAGGAGCTTTGCACAGGAGTTTTTTGGAACTTTTTCATTGATAGTATTTGCGAAGGTTTTGTACATTCCATGGCCGGGATAGGGTCTTCCCCTCCAGGGTCTTGAGTCGATATGTCCCTGGTCGAATGACTTCTTCGACTTGATATGGACCTTCCTAGTTGGGGGAGAGTTTACCCTGTTTCGTTGGCCTGGACACCTCTGCTCTTCGCAATACCATGTCCCCCATGCGGAAAGTTTGCTCCTTCACCCTTGCATTGTAGTACTTGGTGACCTTTTGCTGGTATGCCGCCATTCTTATCTGGGCCTGTAGCCTGGTGCTTGATAGCAGATCTAGATCGTTCCTTCTATGATCGAAATTCTCAGGCTCTTCATAGTTGTCAATTCTCAAGGACTGTAGGGAGACTTTGATAGGTAGCACGGCTTCGGTACCGTAGGCTAGGTTGAATGGAGATTCACCGGTGGCTATTTTTGGGGTAGTTTGGTATGCCCAAAGAACATATATCAGTTCTTCGGCCCAAAGCCCTTTGGCGGCGTTCAACCTTGTCTTTAGACCATGGAGGATGGTCTGGTTGGTGACTTCGACTTCTCCGTTTGACAGTGGATGAGCAATGGATGTTAGCCGATGCTGGATATGGTACCGAGCACAGAAGTCCTTGAACTTCGGATTGTCGAATTGTCTCCCATTGTCCGCGAGATGACGTGTGGGATACCGAACCTGAAGATGATGAAATTTTTTACAAAACTTTTCACCTTGCCCTCTGTGATTTGAGCCAATGGTTCGGCTTCCACCCATTTCGTGAAATAGTCGATGGCCACTAGGAGAAACTTCCTTTGCCCTGATGCTAGTGGGAACAGGCCAAGAATATCCATCCCCCACTAGACAAAGGGCCACGGGGCCGCCAACTGAGTCAGGTGACTCGTAGGTTGTCTCTGTACATTGGCATACCTCTGGCATTGGTCGCACTTCCGCACGAAATCAGCTGAGTCCTTCTGGATGGAGGATCAGTAATACCCTTGTCGAATAATCTTGTATGCTAAAGATCTGCCTCCCAAGTGATCCCCGCATATGCCCTCGTGGACCTCTCTCAATGCATAATCTGCATTGGTGGATCCGAGGCATTTCAGCAGTAGTTGGAAGAACGATCTCTTGTAGAGGGTTTCGTCTAAGATGACATACTGAGATGCCATCCAGCGGATCTTCTTGGCCTCTACCTTATCTTCAGGCAATTCTCCTTTATTTAGGAATCTGACGATGGGATCCATCTAGCTTTGCTCAGTATCAATCTGGCACACCTCTGTAACCTCTTCGGCAATGCTTGGAGTTTCAAGATGTTCAACAAAGGTGCACCGAGAGACTCCAGTACTGTAGTTGCCAGTCGAGACAGTGCATCCGTCCGAGAGTTCTCCGATCGGGGAACATGAATAATTTCAAAATGTTCCAGTTGGGAGGATAAAGCGTGAACCTTCTCCAGGTATTGTACCATGGTTGGATCTTTGGCTGTGTACTCTCCATTGACTTGATTCATAACTAGTTAAGAATCGGAGAAGGTTCGGAGTTGCCAGACTCCTAGATCTTTAGCGATCCAAAGTCCGGCGAGTAGGGCCTCATATTCGGCTTGATTATTGAAGGTGTGGAAGGAGAAATGGAGTGCATACTCTATAATATGGCAGTCAGGTTCGGCCAACATGAGTCCAGCCCCGTACCCGGTAGCATTGGAAGCTCCGTCCACATGAAGCACCCAAACGGACTTCATCTCCTTCGGGGTTTCTTCTTCATCCGAAGAGGCTTCATCTTCGGACTTCCAGGTGCACTTGACCAGAAAATCGGAGAGCACCTGGGCCTTCATAGCCGCTCGGGGCTGGAAGCTAATGTCAAATTCGCTTAGCTTCATAGCCCACTTGGCTATCCTTCCAGAAGTGTCCGGAGATCGAAGAATGGCCTTGAGAGGTTGATCAGTCAGCACCACGATAGCGTGGGCCTGGATATATGATCGTAGTCGCTTTGCCGCAATCACTAAAGAGTAGATCAATTTCTGCATCCTTACATATCGCGTTTCTACGTCATGCAGGATCTTGCTGATGTAGTAGATCGGCTTGTGGGACCCATCTTCTTCCTTTCGGACAAGGACCGAACTCACTGCTTCGTCTAAAGCAGAGAGGTACAGGTAAGCCCTTTGATTACCGAAGTACCTTGAAGAATGGAAGACATTTCTCGACAGACCGAGAGATAAATCTGCTTAGGGAGGCAATCCTCCCTGTCAACTATTGGACTTCCTTTTTACAGGAGGGATGTCGCATATCCTTCAAAGCCTGGATCTTCTTGGGGTTGGCCTCAATCCCTTGTTTGGTGACAAGGAAGCCCAGGAATTTACCCGACATGACCCCGAAGGTGCACTTCGCTGGGTTTAACTTCATTTGGTAGCGCCGGAGAGCGCTGAATGACTCTTCCAAGTCATGGATGTGGTCTCTCTAGTGGAGACTCTTGACGATCATGTCGTCAACATAGGCCTCCATATTTCTTCTCAGTTGCTTTTCAAACACCTTATTAATGAGTCTTTGAAATGTTGCTTCGGCATTCTTGAGGCCGAACGGCATCATCTTGTAGTAGCAGAGACCTTTATCAGTGATGAATGTTGTCTTCTCATCTTGCGGATCCATTCTGATCTGATTGTAGCCGGAGAAGGCATCCATAAAGCTCAGCAACTGGTGGCCGGTGGTAGCGTCGACCAGTTGATCAATCTTTGGGAAAGGGAAGCTATCTTTTGGGCAAGCCTTGTTGAGGTATGTATAGTCGATGCAGATCCTCCACTTGTCGCTAGCTTTCTTCACCATTACCACATTGGCCAGCCACTCAGGGTAGCGGGCCTCTCTGATGAACCCTGCCTTAAGGAGCTTGCCAACCTCTACATCAACAGCTTACTATCTTTCGGGGGCGAAGCTCCTCTTCTTCTGTCGCACCGGTTTGTATCCAGGGGTTACTTCCAACCGATGACTAATTACTTCGACGGGAATCCCGGGTATGTCCGAAGTCGACCAAGCGAAGACATCGGCGTTGTCCCTGAGAAAATGGATTAGCTTCGTTCTGGTTTTCTCATCAAGGGTGCTCCCGATTTGCACAACTCTGGAGGGATCTTCCTCTTTCAAAGGTATCGGGATGATCCTCTCCATGGGTTCACCAAGGTTTGTGGTTGAATCCCTCGGATCCAGCTGATCCAGAGTAGTCGAATCTTTGAAATGCCTGTCTTCAATCATTAGACATTGCCGTGCCATCCTCTGGTTCCCTCTAACTTTTTCAACACCATTCCTGGTGGGGAAGCGTACCAAGAGGTAGTGAGAGGAGATCACGGTCTGGAACCTGTTCAAGGCGGGCCTTCCCAGAATAATGTTGTATGCAGAGGGGATCTGGACCACCGTGAAGTTGATCGGCAATGTCTTTTGTCGAGGCTCGCAGCCGAGGGTTACAAGCAACACTATCTCCCCTTCGGCATAAACTTGGTTGCCCCCGAAACTAGAGAGTGGTATGGGGGATCTTTGTAGTTGATGTCTAGGCAAACACATTTTGAAGAATGCATTATACATCAAGACATCAGTCGAACTTCCATTATCAATAAGAACTTTCTGTACATCATAATTGGCCACTACAGCCGAAATTATAAGAGGGTCATCATGCGGGAGCCGGACTCCCGCAAGATCATCATCGGAGAAGAGGATGGAGTTGTTATCTTTCAATCGCTTTGAAGCTTCATCTTTATCCCTTCTCCAGTTGGCGGGCCGGTGTATCATCCCTACACCTCCGTTGGTGGGCCTTTGATTTGGCAATTCGGCCTCTTCGGGAGGTGGCTGGGAAACAGTTGCTTCCGAGCGGGGTCCCTGGCGATCGATGTACCATCCCAGGTATCCTCTCTTGATGAGATCCTCGATCGCATCCCTTAGCTAGATACATTCTTCTATGTTATGGCCATGGTCCTGGTGGAATTGATAGAATTTGTTCATATTCCTTGTGGAAGAGGAGGCCTTCATAGGACGGGGCTGTTGGAGATAGTTTTCTTTTTCTATCTCCATGAGGATCTTTTCTCGAGGGAGGTTAAGGGGGGTGTATGAGTCGAATCTTCCTCCCAATGATCTGGGCTTGGGAGGGCTTCTCCGGCGGTCTGCATATCTGCCACCATTGTTATTAAAAGTTTGGGAGCCTTGCCTCCTATTATTCTTCTTCTTTGAAGGGGGTTTTCCTTCAATCAAACGTTGATTCGCCGCCTGCTCTTCAGCATCGGCGTATCTTGAGCCCTTGATAGGAGCTCAGCGTAGCTTTTTGTAAACTTCTTGTCTAGGGAAAAAGTAAGCCTGGAGGTTGGAAGCCCCTTCTTCAGTGCTGACATGGCCACGTGCTCGTTAAGATCGAGGATCTCAAGCGTGTCCACATTGAACCTGGAGATGTAATCTCTCAGGCTCTCTCCTTCATTCTGGTGAAGGAGGAAGAGTATGTCCGTATTCCGAGGAGTCTTGCGGCAGGTCCTGAAATGCAAGATAAATAATTTTTCTAACTCGGAAAAGGAATCGATGGTACCTGGGCGCAGGCTCGAGTACCACATCCGAGCGGACTTCTTCAAGGTAGTCGGGAACGCCAGACAATACATCATGTCCGAAGCTCCTTGAATCATCATATGGGCTTTGAAGCTGCCCAAATAGTCGAAGGGGTTGGAGGTGCCATCGTAGGGTTCCATCTGGGGAACCCTGAAGTGTCGAGGAATGTCCTTAGCCAAGATGCGGTTGGTGTAGGGTGGGCGTAAATCACCCACAATCAGGTCCTCGGGATCTCTCTGATCCCGCATTCTCTATTCTCATGCCCTTACCATCTCTGATTCGATGGCTCTAAACCTTCCATCATAATCGGGAGTCTGTTTGGGCGCTCTCTCCACTGGAGTGGAGTCTTCGGAGGAGGAGGAAGAAGTTTGCCTAGGCCTTTTTCCTTTTTATGGGGAATCGGCAGACCTAGGCAGTCTCGAAGTTTGGCCTTCGGGAGAGGGCCGAGAACGAGGGGAGGGATATGCTGAATCCTCTCGTGGTGCTCTCATTCTTCGGGATCGAGAGCTATGTCTAGAAACAGCCGGTGGGTTTGCCACCGGAAAGGCTCTGTCTTGAAACTCTTGAACCATGGCCGTCAGGTTGGCGACCTGGTTCATAAGAGCTTCAAACTACTGTGCTCCCACAACAACCGTGGGAGGTGGAATATCGTTCTCCTCCGGGGGTGCACCCCCCTGAGACGGAGCACGACTCCGGCTTGTAGAAGCATTTTGAGCTTTTCCTCTTGTCATCAAAAAATTCTTTGTTTCTTCCCCTTGTCAAGGACGGAGCTAAACAAATGTTAGTAATAGCCCCCTACCTAGCGCGCCAATCTGTTGGCATGGAGTCCCTGGATCGACCGGTCGGAGCCGCTGTGTCGCGGGACTGCTCCCTGGTTCACCTGCAAAATAGGTCCCTTGCCGGAATTATTCCGGCGGAGGACGCTCCGATGCCTAAGTCAGCGACGGATTCCAGCCACAGAATGGGAAAGATGTTGAGAGTGGAAGAGAAAAAGAGTTCTTGAAGATTGAAAGTGTTTATGTGCGAGATTATTCACACATACCTCTCGAGCCATCCTTCTTACCCATATTTAAAAGATGGCATCCGGTCTGTAGCCCGCTCTTTTTCGGAGATCATGGAGAGCCAATCTCTCCCATGATCAGCGATTGTGGGTTGTCAATGAGCGGTTCCAGTCATATCGAAGGCGTGGCTGCAGGAATTGTGCGTCATGATCATGGCATGATGAGTGTCGATTGTAACCGCTGGTTACAGTTTCTTTTTGGAACAGATTGTGTTTCAAGTTTCGGGTTTCCCCTTGCATGGACCGAAGGCTTGATATTTCCCGAGGCCGGAGATCATGTCTACGGCGGGGACCGAAGTTCGTGTCTTCGGAAGTCGATGAGTAGTTCAGACTTCGGCCAGGGCCAAAGGTGCTACCCGAAGGACTGGCCTTCGGATGTTGTAGTTTGGTGTGAAGCCTTGAGTTGCTTGCAGTTGGCCTTCGCTTAGTCCGAAGTCCATAGTCCAGAGAACCGGGGCTTCGATAAGTCGAACCGGAGCCTGGTTCGTAGCTGAACCAGGATATCCCAACCGAAGGCATCCAAGAGGTTAGAAGGTCAGGGGTTTGAGTGGGTTAGGGAGAGATAAGGGGAGAGTTGTTACAATAATAACTAATAACTTGAATTCAAAATTCAAGTTCAAACTGAATTCAAATTTAAAATCAATTGAAATTTGAATTCAAAACCCAAATTCAAATTTGGCTAAGAGAATCGAGTATGATTCAATTCAATTGGATTCAACTCGAGCTCAAACCAAATCTCATTTGATTTTGACCCAAATCTCATAGCTCAATCAAATTGAGTAAATTAGTAATTCAATTGCCAATAGGTCCTCCCATAATTTTGTCACAATATTTGTAATACTGATGAGTCGATACTTAAAAAATACTTAAATATTGACTCATAAAAGTGTCGACTCATTGAAGTTTGACTTAAGATCAATCATCAATCATATAGATAGTTAAGTCCTGAAATAATTCATAATCATTGATCAGCTAATAGATCTGATAGAAACTTCTATTGTGTGTGACCCCATAGGTTCGAATACTAAGTCGGTAGTATAGAAATATTTTCAATACTAATTGATATGACCATCTAGCAATGGTACCCGACATCCGGACATGTTAAATTATTGTAGAGCAACATTCAAGAACCTCTGGTATATGGTTACCATATAATTCATTCCTTTGATCCTTAATTCTCTGGATGATTTTAGGATTTAACTGCCAACCCTTAAAAAGTATATCCATATAGTGTCTCAACCTTAAATCTTATGACTCCTCATAAAAATTATCTTGGCCAAGATTTTTTTAAATTAAAATATATCAAGACATTCTCTCCAAATCTTTTAGAAGGATTAATCCTATCTTGACTCATACACTGACTTCACAAGTACTTGACTGTATGCAAAAACCTTCCATCACTCAATTAGAAATCTAGGTAGTCCGGTAGCAAAGTACAGTGAGTTGCTCACAAGTCACTATGATTATCTCATATATGAAGGATATTTTATCCATATCCTTTGTGAGCAACTCTTGGCAACATAGAGCTTCGCAAGTGGGTTACGTTCAGTGAAATGTACCCTTATGTTTTACTTGTATGCCATATCAGTATCTCCAGTTAAGAAGATAACCAATCCATATGACACACAATGACCTACACTCGATAAACATTGCTATCATATAACAACGTATCATTTGGTATGAACAAGTTTAAGAACTATATGATAATTCCTCCTTTATCATATTAAATATTGTTCTAAGAACTTCATCGCAAAAGAGTTCATTATAAGAAGATGCAATATAATAAATTATCAAATAATATTTATTAATAAATAATTCATATATAATTATAAATAGCACACCATCTATAGGCTAGATAATTGATTTTAGGACATATTTTCTAATACGTATATGTATGTACATGTGTTTATACATGCATACATACATACATACATATTACATATATGTGTATGTATGCATGCATGTATGTATGACAATCTTGCATATTTTTATCTATTTAGTTATATCAAATCATAACAAAATAAGTTTGTATTATTTAGCCATGGAGTGCATATTAGCGAACCAAACTTCAATATATGGATGGAGGAGATGGCTTGATGAGGAAGAGGATATCACCACAAGAAATTATAGTATTAGCAATGAATGTTAGTGATGGCTAACTAGCTATCACTAATAATAATATTTACCAACCAAAAAAATTGAAAAAATGTTCTGTCACTAATATTATTACAAACAATGTATATTAGTAATGACAAATTTCATCGCTAATAAGTTTAAAATTTTATCAGATATTTTTTTTGAAAAAAAGTATTAGTGATAGTATTTAAAGTATTAGCGACGATACTTATCATCACTAAAAATTTTTAATGTTTTTTAAAAATAATATTAGTGATGGTGTAGTCAGTATTAGAGATAAGCTATCATCATTGCTAATACTTTTACTTTTTTTTAAGAAAAGTATTAGCGATGGTGTACTTGGTACTAGTAATGGCCACTACTCATTGCTAATACCTTTTATTTTTTAAAAAAAAATAGTATTGGTGACAGCTTTGATGGTATTAGCAATGGAATTTTGTTGTCACTAATACTTGCACAAATTTTTTTGAATTATCAATGAGTTTTAGCGATGGCCACCATTGCCATTGCTAATACTCCTCCCCAAATTCCAACTAGCACCCAATCGAGGGAAAAAAATTTTCCCTCCTCCTCACATGTGCCTCGCCTTCCTGGAAAAAGTTGTCGTGCCCCCCTGTGCCATTTTTCCCTCCTCCCCACCCGTGCCTTTCCTTCTTGGAAAAATCTCCCATGCCCCCCATGCCTCCCCTTCCCATCGTTCCCCCTTCCCCATCGATGTGCCTCGCCACCACCATTTCCCATGTCATGCTCCCCTTTGCTTGGGCTCCCCGCTTCGGGTTCCCCCCTCCTTGGTGCCCTATACTTCCCTTATGGCTTCCCCCATCCCAGCACCCCAATAATCCATTATTTACTACTTATTGCTAAGCAGTAAAATAATTAATTATAGAGAATAATAATGTAAAAGATCTAGGACCTTTGAATCCATTAGACCAATAACTCAGAAAGCCTTTCTATGGTTTCTTTTATGATATCCCTTGATTAAGGTACAAAGCATGAATAAGCATGAATTATGAAGAGGTTTAACTCAACTATAATTTATCAAGTATTTTGGTTTACCCTAATTAGAGACTCTTCCTCTCAACTGCTTCTTTTATATTATGTAAGTATGGACTATGAAGGAGCTCTGATCCAACAATAATCCATTAAGATTTTTTATAAGGAAGAGGAGAAAAGGATTTTAAAATATTATAAGCCTTCTACCTATGATCCAACTATAATCCATCAAGTCTTTTGGCAAGAAACTTGAACAAAGAAGAACTCTAAAAAAAATTAAAAGTCCAAGAAGAGTTCTTAAGAAAAGTATCTAATCATGGTCAGCTTCATCGCCAACCTTAGGAGGATGCTTAGCTAGACATTATTTAAAAATTAATTTAAAATATAAAATAAATATTATGCTACTTGTTAGAATTTAAATTATAGAATTTAAAGATTATAGGAATAAAATAAAGAATAATAAAATAAACTAACTTAATTACAAAAATTAATTATAAAAAAATGTAGGAATTTAAACTATCATATTTGCTGAAATTTAAAGAATTATAAAAATAAAATTACAAGAAAAAAGAAACTATTTTTGTTGCTGACAAAAATTTATGATATAAAAGAAAATTAACTCCTAAGCCATTAATAGGGCTTGAAGTTTAAATAAAAATAAAAAATAAAAAATAAAATTATTTCTATAACCTAATAAAGGCTCTATTTTGCTTAGCTTACTCTCTTTCTCATGTGTTGGAAGGGTAGAATAAAATGGAAAGAGATGTTTTTCAAGGGGAATATACATGCCTTTTCATAGGTCATAGGGAAGAGGAGATGTTCACATTCTTTAGATATGCGACTAAAGAAAGGTTAAGAAATTCAAATCCCTATTAAATTTGACCTAAATTCCCTTCAAATTCATTTTAGACCCTCTTATAGCTTCTTTGCCATCATATCAAGTACTGAAATCACCATGAGATGGCATAAAAATGCTGCACAGTGCCTCTATTTTGGTTAGATGGGATGATGATTGTTGGATCGAAGCTTTGGAATTATTTCAGCCATCAAATCATGTCTTCTATGAGGCTATCTTCCTTTTCATCAGACCAGCAATGGTTTCACCATTGGATCATGACTTAGGGACCGTGAGATCGCATCAATAGACTTGTTTCCAAACTCTCCCAGGTGGCATTAAACTGGTCCATTGGATCTTGATTGGTGCATGATCCTACCCGTCCATCAATGCAAAAATGCTCGAGTCCCCTACTTAGAGCATTGTTCCCATAAATGCTGTGTGAATGGACTGTATGAAGGCTTCTATGGACTAAGCATGCGGTCCACCATAGACCACCAGCTTATTTAGTTGGTTTGAACTAGTTTAAAATGATTTTTTGGCTAATTTTGAATCCAATTTGGTCTAGATTTGGGCCTACATTTAAATCACCATTCTGGTCTCATTTTAAGTTTGATTTGCTTCCAATTTTTTTTTAAACCTATAAATTGGGTTCTTTCCATTGATAAGTCTCTTTCCTGCAAACATAAGAGAAAACATCAATTATTAAGGAATAAATATGAATTTATCTTACAAACTGATAATTTTATTTGTATATTATGCACTTATCAGCTTACATCCCATCTCAGCACTGCCATCCCTCTACCATCATCTAATCCTGTGCTTTAGTCTTTATGGGGCCCGTCTATTTTGAGTTTTTTGAATAATAGCGATGACGATGACGATGACAATAAAGCCATCACCAAAAATATATTAATTAAATTTAATTAGTTATTTATTTATATAATTAACTAGATATTAATTTAATTAATTAATTAATTAATTAATTAGTTATTTATTTAATTCAGTAGTTAGTTATTTTTTAATTAGTTACTTATTTAATTAATTATTTATTAAATTAGGTGTGAATGGATATGTATCCTGCATGCATGGAACTTGAGTCTTGGCATGCAAAACACAAACTAGGGTCCTAAGCTACTTTGGTGCCAAGGCATGATGATGGATGCTCATCTTATAATGAGAGGTATCGAAAATAGCTAGGGCAATAGCTGCATTGCCTCATCAATTAGATGATGGAGTTGGATGGCTTAGCATCTTGCTCCTCAAGGGGAATCTAGCCTTTGGTGAAGAGGCCTTAATGGCATCACTATGATAGTCGGTGGCTTTATTCCCATATCTCAGGATATACAGGAAGCCTTCCTGAGTATACGAGTGGTCCTGCCATTACTGGTAAGGCATATGTTGACTCTGGTCTTGATTTTGATGATTGATAAAATATTTAAATATATATGAGTACTAATTATATTTTAAGTGTGTTTATTAGATCTTAGTACTCATCCATGTTAAATGAAGAGATGCTTGTATTTCAGCTAAAAAAGTTCTTAAATTAATGAAAAATCAAGTATATGGACTTTGGAATTGGTATCGAAGAATTTGAAGAAGTTAAAGTTTGATTTTCAACAAGTTTCAGAAATGGCATGCCCAAGTGTCAACACCTGGAGCTGAAGTGTCGACACTTGAGAATGAAGTATCGACACTTGAAGAAGTGAAGTGTCGACTCAAGGCCTGAGATTTTTGAAAATGTAGAACTATGCCATCCGGAGGTTTTTGCCTTTCACCCTTTTTCATGATGTCAAAAAGGGAGAAAAAAATGTTGAGTATGAAAAAGGAAAAGATTGGATAAACATGAAAAATCATATAAGAAATGAAAGAAAGTGCAAAAGGGGGAGAAGAAAGTAATAAGTTTATATCTTAAGGGAAGAATCAGTAAAATAGAGAAAATTTGAAAATTTTGCATATTTTTAAAAATATTTTGAAGAATTTTTTGGATCATATTTTGAGGGGGAGCTTGGTGCTTATTGATTTTGAGCTTACATGTTTATCTTATTATTAATCTTTTTAAGCTTATCCTATTCATATACTTAAAGATTTTGTTATCATCAAAAAGGGGAAGATTATTGACTCTAGTCTTGATTTTGATGATTGACAAAATATTTAAGTATATATGAGTACTAATTATATTTTAAGTATGTTTATCAGATCTTAGTACTCATCTATGTTGAATGAAGAGATGCTTGTATTTCAGTTGAAAAAGTCTTTAAATTAATAGAAAATCAAGTATATAGACTTTGGAATTGGTATGGAAGAACTTGAAGAAGTTAAAGTTTGATTTTCAGCAAGTTTCGGCAATGGCATGCCCAAGTGTCGACACTTGGAGATGAAGTGTCGACACTTGAGAATGAAGTATCGACACTTGAAGAAGTGAAGTTCGACTCAAGGCCTGAGATTTTGAAAATGCAGAACTATGCCATCCGGAGGTTTTTGCCTCAAGTGTCGACTCACGGGAATGAAGTATCGACATCTGGAGATGAAGTGTCGACATCTGGAGGTGAAGTGTCGACACCAGAGGTGAAGTATCGATACCTGGACTGTAACGGCTAGTTTTCTGGGCTACAGAACTTCTCCAACTTACTTTCAAACGGTCATATTCTCCTCCCCAACGATCATAAACGGATTTTTAAGTGTTGGGAGGCTATATAAACATCAAAAATCAAATGGGAAAGTAATCCTTTGGTGAGATTTTTGAATATTCTTCAAGGATTCAAGAGTTGAGTGGTTCAAGCCTTTAAGCTTCCAAGTTTCAAAGAGAGCATCCAAAGTTCACATCCTCAAGCATCAATCAAAGGCTTTAACAACTTGAAGACAAGATCTTCATTAACTTTCAAAGGGCTTCAAAGAGATATTTGCTTTATTTTAGAAAGCTTTAATTGTATTCTTTCATATTTGTTCTTCATTGTTTTACTTGAGATTTTTGGTGAGTCTTGAAAAACCAAAGATATTTTTGGTAAGCCTTGGAAAATCAAAGTGATTGTTGGTGATCCTTGAAACCAACTAGGATTTAACTTGTGAGCCCGAAGTCAAAACAAGTTGTTTAGGTTCTTGGTTAGCCCGTAAAACCAAGGGTGGTTGTTGGTGAGCCTTGAAACCAACTAGGGTTTTACTTGTGAGCCCGAAGACAAACCAAGTTGTAAAGGTTGTTGGTGAGCCTAGGTTACAAAACCAATCTTAGTGGAATTTCCAAGGAGATCTTGGGGAGTAGATGTAGGTGTCTTGGAGTGCACCGAACCACTATAAATTTCTTATATTTGTGTGATTATTTTTTTGTGCATTTACTTTGTTTACTCCGCTGCATATTATTTTGAAGCATACAAATACATTGCTAAAATACAAGTATTTGATTTGCAATTAGCATATACTTGCTTTAGTTCATATCTGAAATAGTTGAAAAGTTTTATAAACCTAATTCATCCCCCACTCTTGGGTTGCCTACCTGAGCCTTCAGCATAAAGTTTTGAAGTTATTTCCTGACCTCTCAAAATTATTATTTAGTCATCATCCTCCTATATTATTATATTTTAATATATATGAATTATCATTATTGATGAATTTATATTTTATAATTTTTTAATATTTTAATATATATGACTATTGTTATTGATGAATTCATGTTTTATAATTATGTGTTAATTTAACTAATTAATTAGATATTTATTTTACAAAATTTGTATTACATAGAATCATAGACTCATTTTTAATTAACGTACACATTCTACGGCATCCATATATTTATATATTTTCATAATAGTAGAAGAATTATGTACATTAGTTAATTGATTATCCAATTTGGATAGTTATAAATTATAATTAATTTTATAAATAATTACATTAATCAAATAGTATGTTAAGGATTTGAGAGAAATTTTAGATAATATTTTTCTTTAGTTCTCTTTACACACATCTTTAGCCATGTGGGGAGAACTATGAAAAAATGCTGTCAAATTTTTTTTTGACACCTATTGTGTATCGTTTGATTATTATAATTGATCCATAGAATTAATGCAATTCCTAAATAGGAGATGACCTAATTTTATCTATTAGTTGGTGATAGGATGCATTAAATGATACCAGAAGCTCATGATGATTTTGAGTTCGCATCCCATCGCTAAAGGCAAAACTTGAGAGAATGAGAGTAATCAAAGGTGACATTCCAAATGCAAGATATAAGAGCTTAGATGCCTAGGTAAAGGACATTTGATGCGAGATGGGATCGGGGTAGGATCGTCGGTGAGCTGAGAAGTCACCGAGATTAGGGTTTTTTTTGTATTTTTTCTGTAAGGGAGTGGTGAAGGAAATAATGGGGATGAAAGGACAGGGATCTGGATCTCATGGACTTTGGGACTCATACTCACGGAGAGATCTCTCACCTCTAGGGCATCTCACCCACCTCACTAATGGAGCCATTAGGGTGAATCTCAAAGGACATGAGGGTGGTAAGAAAGATGGAATCAAGAAAGGGGATAACTAGACATGACCTCACATCATGACCTGGGGTTAGGCCTCACACCCTCTGCTCACGGAGCAAACGAAGAGTCACTCTTTTCTAAAAAAAACTTTCATTCATCACTAGCCTTCCTTTTACAAAGAGATTAGGGGCCTATTTATAACCTTCTAAGCCCCATTTGAAATTTTAAATTTTACATGAAAAGAGGGAGAAATGTAGTTACAAATTTGAATTTCAAATATCATGAAAATGGGTGGCAAAATGCATGGGTGCCAAGTGTCTCCTTGTGGTTGCCAAGTATCCAAATCTGAAAATTTGCATGCATGGGCACCACTTGGCATTCATGTGGGCATTCTTATGTCATCATGTGTTGGGTGCCACTTGGCATTCATGTGGGCATTCATGTGTCATCATGTGTTGGGTGCCACTTGGCATTCATATGGGGACCTTCTTATGTAGAGGATGAAATGATCTTCAAATCTAAATTTATTTGCATCGAACTGCATCATGATTCATGCTGCTTTGGGATCCGTGCTATTATGGGATTCGTGCAGGTTGATGTCCCCATCATTTTCTTGAGGTGGGGAGAACTCGACTCCGTCGAGTCAAGATCAACGAGGGCTTTGATGAGCCAAATCCAAAGGCTATGCTCTGAGATCTGTGCAGCTTTGAAATCCATGCAGCTTTGAAATTGTGCAGCTCTGAAAACTGTCTTAATTTTTTTCTCTCTTTTTTTTTTATTTCCTCAGCTATTCTCTAAGATTCGTGCATCTCTAAAAGTCATGCAGCTATGAGATCTATGCGGCTTGGAGATCTATGCTTTAACATTTTTGGGACTGCTTTGAGATCCATGCAACCCTGAGATTCGTGCAGGATGTGAAGTCGGCAACATGGATAGAAGTTGCCTTCACGATCGTGTGATGGAGCTTCTTCTTCTCCCTTCTCCATGGACCGAAATCGGGAACAGGGGAGGCTCGCAGAGGGCAGTCTGACGGGCATTCATCAGTGGTGGCACTGGGGCAGAGATGGTGGCTTGGACGGCAATGGTCATTGGATCTTCTGGACGGGGGAAGGCAGAGGCTCAGGCGATTATGGAGGCTCCAATCTAAGGAGCTTCGGTCGTAGAGGAAGAAGACGGTCGCAAGCTCGACTAGCACAGGGCGGAGGGGACAGCTTTCGGAGAGCAATCCGACGGGCGATGGGATCGGTGACCGGATGATGGAGGAAGGGGCTTTGCGAGAGACCGCGGCGGTTGCAATAGCAGGGGCGTCGGTGGACCTGCGGCATAGGGGGCTTGCAAGGAGGCTTCAGACAGGATCTCCACCGATATTCTCGAAGGAGCCATCACCGGAGAAGGGGCGGCGTGGAGATTTGGACCAAAGGATGAAGCTGCTTTCATTTGGTTACAAGATATGGAGACGGTCGGCTTCTTCACGCCTTTGGTGGTCGGCTTGCTTAGGGAAACGGTCGACGTATTGCCTGAGGATGGTCTTGATCGGAGGAGTCCATGAGAGGTGGCATTGCTAAGTCTTCTCGGGTGTTCGATCGGTGGGAAGCTTCAGGGATGGGGAACGGGATCAGGGTGTTCTGGGTTTTCAATTTTAGGAAGAGATGACAGGCATAAGTCTAGAATATATAAGGAATAAGGTTGGGATAGCAGGAATAATGAAAATAGGGAGAATAAATAGGGGAGAGAGAATAAGAGGGAAAGATATAGAATACCCTAATCAACCTGTGACTCTGACACCAAAATTGATGCGGGACGGGATCGGGGTAGGATCGTCGGCTAGAGATGGCAATGGGCCGAGTTTGGGCCGGGTGCATAACTATCCAAACCCAAACCCAAATATTCAATACACTACCCAAACCCGATCCAAACATTATCGGGACTGGATTTTTTTTATCCAAACTTATCTCAATTGGATATCGGGTAATCGGGTTTATCCGGCCCGAACCCAACTGAGTCATATTAAATATTTTTTCATTTTTATCAACTTTAAAATCATCTACAATTTTATAAATTATACATACATTAAATAAATAAAATGTAACTATATTTTTAGTTCAACAGCATTTAATTTCATATTCAATCAAAATTTATATTATAAAGTTGGTAAACTATTAATTATGATCTTGTTTTGAATTCACCCTGAATAGAATAGGATGAAAATTTTTTTTCAATATATATATATAATGATTAGGGTATAGGGTTCAAGTATTTTAAAATTTAATAACTAATAATTATAATTAATAAAATATATATTAATTATATATATATTTAAATATTAAAATAATTCGGGCCGGGTTTGGGTTGGGTGTGTATCTACCCAGTCCCGGTCCAAATCCAATGTTAAGCATTCGGGTTTTACCCAAACCCGGTACAAACCCAGTCAAAGCATTGATTACCTGGCCCAATCGGGTCGGGTCGGGTACCCATGGGTTTGGGTTTTATTGCCATCCCTATCGTCAGCGAGCTGAGAAGTCACTGAGATTAGGGTTTTCTTTATATATTCTTTTTGTATTGGACTGGTGAAGGAAATAATGGGGATGAAAGGACAGGGATCTGGATCTCATAGACTTTGGGACTCATACTCACGGAAAGATCCCTCACCTCCAGGGCATCTCACCCACCTCACTAATGGAGCCATTAGGATGAATCTCAAAGAACATGAGGGTGGTAAGGAAGATGGAATCAAAGAAGGGGATAACTAGATATGACCTCACATTATGTCCTAGGGTTGGGCCTCATGGAGTAAAAGAAGAGTCACTCTTCTCTAAAAAAAACTTTCATTCATCACTAGCCTTCTTTTTATAAAGAGATTAGGGGCCTATTTATAACCTTCTAAGCCCCATTTGAAATTTTAAATTTTACATAAAAAGAGGGGGAAATGTAGTTACAAATTTGAATTTCAAATCTCATGAAAAGGGGTGGCAAAATGCATGGGTGCCAAGTGTCTCCTTGTGGTTGCCAAGTGTCCAAATCTGAAAATCTGCATGCATGGATGCCACTTGGCATTCTTGTGTCATCATGTGTTGGGCGACACTTGGCATTCATGTGGGGACCTTCTTATGTGGAGGATGAAATGATCTTCAAATCTAAATTTATTTGCATCGAACTGCATCGTGATTCATACTACTTCAGGATCCGTGCTGCTTTGAGATTCGTGCTGCTTCGAGATTCGTGCGGATCGATGTCCCCATCAACATTGCTAAGAGATACTCAACTTAGAAGTGAAGTCTAAGAAATGAGAGATAGGACTTCGAAGAAGAGCTTCTAAGCAAGAGCAGAACTTTACAATGAAAGGCAAAGGAGTGCTTCACTAGAGATAAAGCAGAGGGAGTTAGAGGTCTAGAAGTCATTATAAGCGAGGAGAAACTACTCATTGATCTCTTTAGATATTTGGTACCTTTTAGATTTTTTATCTAATTTTGTTTTCACTTATTTATCCTCTTCCTCTTCTTTCTTTTCTTCCTTTATTGGATAGAAAAAGTCTATCTAAGAAGATGGATAGAAAAAATCTATCCAAGAAGGGGAGGTAGAAGGACAAGAGGAAGAAGATGGATGAAGAAGAAGAGGAATCAGATGAAGGATCTAGAGGGTATTAAATATCTAAAGAGAAAGATGAGTAGTGCTCCCTGCTTGTGATGAACTTCTAAATCTCTGACTCCTTATGCTTCACCTCTAGCAAAGAACTCTTATGCCTTTACTCGTAAAGATTATGCTCTTGCTTGGGTTCTTTTCTTCAAAGTCCCACCTCTCCTTTCTTGGACTTCATTTTTAAGTCCAAGCACCTCTTAGTAATGGCCTTCATCTAGGCATCCAAGCTCTTATATCTCATATCCAGAACGTTACCTTTGGTCACTCTCATTCTCATAAGTTTTGTCTTAAGTGATAGGATACGAACTTAAAATAATCTTAACCTTTTTGTATCATTATATTTCTTGCATTGTCTTGAATTATTTTAAATACTTAACTTGCCATATTAAATGATAACATAATTGGCAAGCATTTTGTCTTGTACTTGTATATACAGAATCCTTAGATAGTGTACCATGGATCATAGTTGGATGGACCATCAAGTAGTCGATGAGATAATTTCTGCTAAATATAAAGAGGGTATAAAGTACTTCTGTGATTATGCTTTTGGGAATGCGACACTCTTAGTTGAAGGACAGGCTTATTGTTCTTGTAACAGATGTATCAATAGAGAAATCTTAATAAGGATACAATAATTGTTCATTTATTTATAAGTGAATTTATGCCAAACTACAAGTATTGGTACCTACAAGAGGAGATGTCGAAGATAATTACAAGGGTTAGAAGCTAACAGGATAGGGACAGATAGAATGGTAGACATGGTTATAGATACAGTTGATCCTAAATTTCATTGAAATATAGAGGATGATCCAGAAGCTGATAGCAGAGATATTTGTCATATACTAAAAGATGCTGATAAAGCACTATGACCGAGATGTGAAATATATACTGAACTATCAATTATGTTAGAGTTATTGAACTTGAAGGCTAAGTTTAATATAATAGTTAATTATTATGATAGGATGGCAGCAATAATAAAGAAGATACTACTGAAGGATAAGATGTTTGTTGGGAGTTTCTATACTTCAAAGAAAATGATAAAAGGATTAGGCATATGGGATATGATAAGATAGATGCATGGTATAATAATTGCATACTTTTCTACAAAGAGGACCAATTGAAGAGCTCATGTGACGTATGCGGTGAAACCCAATGTAAGCCAAAGTAACAGGGTAGAAATTAAAAAGACATATCATATAAAGTTTTTCGATACATTTTCCTCACTCCTAGACTTTAAAGGCTCTACTTATCCAAAAGTATTGCCAGGCAGATGAGATGGCACAAAAAAAATTTGCAAGTACATCAATATGATGTATCATTTGTCAGACAGTAAGGTATGGAAGAAATTTGATACTTGCTACTTTTTATTTGCTCAGGAATCATGCAATATTTGACTAGATCTATCTATAAATGGGTTTACATTGTTTAGTCATGTAGCAACCTCTTATTAATATTGGCCAGTCTTTATTACTCCATACAATCCACCACCTAGGATGTATATAAAAAAATATAACATCTTTTTTATATTAGTCATTCTTGAACCATGACACTCTAGTATAAACATTGATATATGTCTAAGACCTCTTGTTGATGAGCTAAAATTCTTATAATTTGATAATATACATACCTTTGATACATCGAAAAAATTGAATTTTATAGTTGCACTGATGTGGACCATTAGTGATTTTCTTTTTTGTGTAATGCTATCAGGATAGAGCACTCATGGAAAGCTATCATATCCATATCGCATAGAGAATACAAAATCATTTTAGCTGGGTATGGTCATAAGCCTTACTGGTTTGATTGTCATCATCAATTTCTTTCCGAGCATTATCTCTTTCGAAAGCAGCAGGATAGTTTTAGGAGGAATAAGATAGAGAAAAACCATGCACCTCAATGTCTCTGTGGTATGGAAGTATTTCAGAAGGTATCCCAAGTGGACGAAGTCTAGTTTGGCATACTATTTAACATGCAAAAATCTTAGAGATTCGTATATAACTCATAACTGGGTGAAACATAGTATCTTTTGGGAGTTGCTATACTTGTCCACCAATTTAATCCATCATAATCTTGACGTTATGCATATTGAAAATAATGTATTTGATAATATTTTATATACTATTATGGATATTAAGGAAAACATGAAGGACAACCCTAAGACTTGAGATATATGAAGAACATATGCATGCATCCTCTATTAGAGCTGGTTGAGGTATCACCTGAAAGATTTTTGAGGTCGAAAGCATCTTATAATGAGGGAGCAGTTGAAGAATATATGTGAATGGTATAAAAAATTTAAATTTTTAGTTGATTATACAAGTAATCTGTTTGGTGCATCAATATCAAAGATTATAAGTTCTATGGACTAAAGAGCCATGACTACCATGTCTTCATATAACGATACAACCATTGACTTGGTGTGATCTTCTTTCCAACCCCATATAAAGTTCTTTAATCGAGCTTAGTCGTTTCTTTAAAGATATTTGTGCTATCGAACTATCTACCGACCACATCTTCAATCTTGAGGCTAGCAGTGTAGAGACCATGTACAGGTTGCAGAAGATGTTCTCTCCTAGCTTTTTCGACTCTATGGAGCACTTCATGATTTATCTAGCATATAAGGCGAGGTAAGGGACTAGCTCAGTATAGGTGGATGTATCTATTTGAAAGATACATGCACAATCTCAAAAAGAAAGTAAAAGACAAAGCTAGAGTCAAAAGTTCTATTATAGAGATTTATATAATAAAAGAAATTTTAAATTTCAGTCAATACTATTTTAATCCCAGTGTGCAAAAAAAGCTAACTCAAATTAGTCAAAATGATGATGATGGTGGTGAGGGATCGAAGCAAGAGATCTTAAAATTTGCCTATCTCGCTCATGAGTTTGGGTGCGAGGTTTGCCGAATTTTAACTGATGCTAAATTTTGATAGACGGAGACATATATTTTGTTAAACTACAAGGAGGTCGACTCATATATTAAGTATCTATCATAATTCTAACTCTTCAATTACTTATTATAGTATACTAATTTTTTGCATATTTAGGCAATATATTGGGATGCTGAGACAATACAACTTGAGAATAAGTGAGAAAGAGATTTTTAGAGAATGCTCACAAAATTTTACATATTGGTTTTATTAATTAGTAAGTATCCATTGTCATTTCATCTATTTTAATTTTTCTTAATTTATTCTCTTTATAATATGAAGGTCATGCAAGAGGGCTTTATTTCCAAAAAGCTAAGATGATTAGATTACGGGTTAACAAAATACATGATATATTATAATGGCTATAATATTAATGGTTTTAAATTTCATACCCATGAATATGGATATCATTAGAGCATAATAAACAGTGATATATATATAAAGGGTAGCTAGTGGGAAGAGGCAGAGAGTGACTAATATAGAATTCTCGAAGAAGTGATCAAGTTGACCTACATTGGAAGTGATAATGTCATTCTATTTAAGTACCAATGGTTTGATAATAACAATGATTAAAGGTTGATCCATGGTATGGGCTTATTGAAATCAAACATAGATCAAAAGCATATCTCAACGAGCCATTTATGCTAGCTCACTAAGCTGTTTAAGTGTATTATACTCCTTTTCCATCAAGGGAGAGAGGAAGGAAAGATTGGTGGGCTACATGCTAGATTAAGTCTTAAGCTGTTCATTATGCGCTCAAAGAAGAAGAAGAGTCCCATTTTCCAGAATATTTCAGAAGGATGAAATATTAGGAGCGGTCCTATATAGATGCAGAGTTGGATGCTTCAGAAATTCTTCTACATAATGTTGAGCATGAGGATATAGATCATATTGAGTTTGTTTTAAGGGACACTCCTATCCGACAATGGGAAGAAGATGAAGAAATGGAGAGGGGAAAGAATATGAAGAAATGGAAGAAGAGAAAGAATCAAAAGAATAATTTAAAGAGAATCAAAAATATAATATGAAGGGTATCGATCAAACATCTAAAGAGACCGATGAACAATGCTAAGTATATAATCTTTAAATCATTTTAAATACTTATCTTACATCATTTTAAATCTTGCATTACCATCCATAATTATATAATTAATTTAGTAAATCTATTTATTTTTATTTTTAGAGACTATACATCATCTCTTTTAAAAAGGTCATAACTATACCAGCCTAGAAGATAGCTCTAGAGGATAGAACTCTCGAGGAGAGAGCGATCGTGTTGCTAGCTCGCATGGTTCTATGCCACTCACACCATTCAATAAATTCTAAAACTTTACATATTCTTTTTTATATTATTTAATATTTTATTATTTAATATAACATTCATTATATTAGATATTTTATAGTAAGGTTCAAAGGATATGGGGTCACTAATGACTCCACAGTCACATGTAGCAACGATCAACTCTCAGAGTTGGTACCATGTTCGAGGACCTGCTGGCTCGCAGCATCTTTGACTCGATCAGAGGATAGAGAGCTCATCTATGTTCAAGTCATTTATAAGTACTACATCTTCATATTAGTATGTTTAAAAATTAATCATTTTAGGGTTAACACTTATTATTAAATATTAATTTTGCAAAACATCCAAAGAGCCTAAAATTTTTGGATGGTTACCAGGATCATTCATCGATTAATTCCAAGATCATTCATCGATTAATTCCAAGATCAGTAAACGAGTTTTTTAGTTAGCTATCAAGGGCTTGTGATGCAATCTGGAAGATGCTCCTAGTAAGGAAAATATATTTAACATTTAAATTAATAAAATATTTATATTTTATTTATTTAATATAAGCTTGCGTCTACTTGCAGGAATACTACTAATTCGAGACTTCTCGGGATAAGGAGGCTGGTCATCTAACCTTCAAGGAGGTGGCCACACATAGGCTCCGGGATGAGCTATACAGTCTTAGGCAGTCTGCTAGAGAGCACTCCAATTCTGAGTCACCATAAGACTGGAAGTCTTTCAGGGATCCTTAGATGCGGGCGGATATATAGAAGGCTCTTTATGACCAATGAAGCATTGAGGAGTACTCCGATAGGTGGCAGAGGGTATGGTAGAATTGTATCACCCGATAGGATCCAATCAAGTATACTGGCGATTCTGTTGGCATGCATGTGGTGGCCGATAGATTGATAAGAATTCTATGCTTATATTAATTTTATATAAAATTGATATATATGCTTTAATTAATTTATTCTTAATATTTATTTATTATAGACATGGTAGCTAGGTCGTGCAACAGGATAGTTATAGTTGTGAGAGGCTACATACCAGTCCAAGAGGACTGGTAATTACTTAGATCCGAGATCTTGACGTATCATGGTAACAACTTAAAATATTAAGTATTAATTTTTTTATATATACTGATATAAATAATTGGACTAATGAATTTGTAAACTGTTTAAGTGTGTTACGTGAAATACATCATATCACATCATGGTAAGGACCCATCCTCTCAGCCCCTCTTTGATCTTGGAAGATGGCTCACGGCCATCAAAGGGGTGAGTAGGAGTTGGGACATAGGATTTGGGCACAAATTCGACCATCCACTAGCTTGCTACTCTTCGACTCCTCATCTCAAGCCCCGACAACCTAACATGGGATGATGCACACGTCGAGGACATCGTGACCCATCTTTTTGTCTAATGATCTTAGAGCTTTCGTGACACCGTTTGCGATACAGTTGTCGAGATTCTTCGGAACCTATATCTATGAGATCAGCTGGCTTCATTATCACAACCATCACAATAGGTAAGTCTATTAATAAATTTATTTACTTATTTTAATTTTTTAAATTTAGAAGTATTATATATTTAGGCTTGAGTCGAGGAAGGGACATATGAGATAAAAATTCAATCTAACCATCCAATTAATAAGCCAAGAGTGTCTATAGCTCCGTATTATCAAATGGAATGTATAGGAACAATCTGTTTGATAATCAGAGTATATTGAAACATACATCTTCGTATCGATATATACGTTTCTATATCGAAACTTATTAATAATAATTTATTTTTTTTCATTATAGGATGCTGCAATATTCAGCTCTCATCTACCTACTGTTGAAGAGGACATATATGATCAGGAGGAGGACGATGAGGAGGATCTTGTATGATTTTCTTTTACTTTGATGTTATGTATTTAATTTTTTTACTTGTAAAGCAGTGTTAATTTATAAAATTATATAATTTATATTTTTAATATAATATAATTAAGTTTTTTATTTATAATTATGGTTTTTGATTATTAATTTATTAATTTTTAGGAATTATAATTGTTTATTATTATAATAAAAATAGGTTTTAGTAAATATAATTAAAGTTTTTTAAAAAATAAAAAACATTATTGATGGTATTAGCCATTATTAATAATTATTATCGATAATTTTCTTAGTTAGCGATGATAATTTAGTTTTAATTAAAAAATGAAAAAAAATTGGCAATAATTTTTTTTGTTGCAAAAACTACCGCTAATAACCATTATCAGTAATAGTTTTTTTGCCATCACTAATAAATGCTTCTAGTGACAATATTTTTCCGATCGGTTATTAATGGAGGCATTCCATCACTAATACTATTTGTGATGACAAATTATATTATTAGTGATGGCAATTAGCTATTGCTATTTTATTTTTTTTTAGCAAGAGTTGGACTCTTCTTTAATGATATAGTATGTATATAAATTTATTAATTTTTGTTTTAGTTCATCCATTTAACTCTTGATATTTTGTACATCAAACATGAACATGACTAACCAGCTTATGGGTTGATTTAAATTGTAACCATCCGGCTAAGCTCTAAAAAGCAAATCCAGCTATATTTAGAAAGATTTTGGTGATAATTACATAGTATATCATCCATATTAAGTTGGGATCTTCTCTCCATACTAATATTACAAAAAAAAAAAAAAAAAAAAAGCTATTTGGATGTTCTTGTAAAATTTTTTGCAAAAATTAAACCTATTAATCCACCTAGCCTAGCATCTTTTAAAGATCCATCAAAATCCCAACCCAAATATTAGCTTGTGGATCTGTTGGTCTATAAGAAGAAAAAAAGTAATGAAGATTTCTTCTCCTTCTCCGATGATTCAGCCTGGGGTGTTCCTTGACATGGATCATTATCAAATAAGCTTTCGTGACTTTAAATTCAATAGAAAATTCAGTTCAAAACGTTATTGAATTCTTCAAATAGATCCTTAACAGAAAAACATTCTATAACTTAAAAAATATATAAAATAATAATTTTTTAAAAGGTAACATACGATAAACTCATAAAAAATAATAATAATCATCCGGCCGAGAAAAACAATTCCAAAGATTAAAACCTGCAGAACCAAGCAAAACAAAACAGAACAAACGCCAGCCAGCCGCCTTTGTTTCCTCCTCCTTCCCTGGTCGGATTGAGATCTTCTTTTGCAATGTCAACCAATGGATCACTCCTTGCACAGTTCTCAAAGCACCACATTCAATCATTCATCATGCGTTTAGCCCTCATTGCATGATCCAACGCAAAGGAAGGTGAATCCTTCTTTTTCGGCGCGAAAGATACACAACCCTTCTTCCTCCCTTCCCCTCGTTTAAGTAGGTTTATTTATTCGCACCCACTCTCTCTCCTTCTCTCTCCGGGGTCTCCGCTCCTTCGAATCCCTTCATCGGTTAGCCTTTGAGATATAGTCTCCACACACAAAGAGAGAGATGTCGGACTGGGGACCGGTGGTGATAGCTACGGTGCTGTTCGTGGTGATGTCGCCGGGGGTGGTGTTCCAGCTGCCGGGGGAAAGGGAGGGTGGTGGAGTTCTTCAACTTCCAGACCAGCGGGGTATCCGTCTTCGTCCACACCATCATCTATTTCGGCTTCATCACCATTTTCCTCATCGCCATCGGCATCCATATCTACACCGGCCACTAGCAGCAATATATAACCAACTCCTTCACCATATCACCCTCCACCCTCCTCTCTCTCTCTCTCTCTCTCTTTCACTTTTATATTAAAGTTTCAAAGGCCGTGGTATCCTTTTCTTCCTCTTCTAATTGTAGTCAGTTGGTGGAAAACTTTATATTCCGTTTTTTGTGGCATCTTCAGAGTGTTGTTTAATTTTCCAATATATAATTTTTCTCTTAATATTCATTTGTTCCATGAACTAGTTACGACTCAGAACTCTTGTTAAAAAAATCTAAAATCTTCTTCATTAATTAATTGCTAGCTTTTATTTTTTATTTTTTTGACCATTATACTTCATTACCGTATTTAATTTTCTAACGGTTAGACTTTATTAATATATTTAATTTTCTGACCATTAGGTTTTATTATTCTGCTTAATTTTTGATTGTTAGTGTTGAGATATACCGGTTCAAGCACCAATTAATTACCGGTCCGACTGCCCATCAAATCTTTTTCGAAACGCACATTTAAACCAAGGCATCCAGAGAGAGAGCCACGAGAATGAATGTAGCGACAGCTCGGCCCCCATCACGTCGCAGGCCCAGTTTTCGGCTTCGTCCGAGGACCAATCCACTGTGCACTGTTGAAAGAGGCCGACCCAAAGAAGACTGGCCCGATCTCTTTTGGTAATCGCCTACGGTTACGAGTGGGACGAAATTGATTAGTCTCCGTCTTAATCTTAGGACGGGAATACCGAACGACGGACTGGCCCAACCGCTATAAATACTGGTAAGAGGGAACACTCGAGGTGAGGACTGAGATCCTGGAAAAAATAGGAACAACTCTTTCTTCCCGAGCCTCCATTTTTTCTCCTTCAGAACTGCTCTCCATTCTGTTGCTGGAACCTGCTCCTGACTTAGGCATCAGAGTGTCCCCCGTCGGAGAAATTCAGATCAGGAACCTATTTTGCAGGTGAACGGGGAAACGAACCGACGATCCAGCGGCTCCACCCAGTCAAGGGAGGTTCTATGCCAATAGATTGGCATGCCAGATAGGGGGGCAGCATCTAGAAATCCACTGCTAACTTCCCCTCCTCCCCTCTTTTTTCGATAAAGGAGAGTAAAAGGAGATCCCGATGACGAAGGGAAGAACTCAAAATGCTTCGACAAGCAGGGATTGTCCTCCTTCTCATAGGAACGACCCACCGATAGAGAACGATGTCCCACCTCCCGCGCTCATCATGGGGCAGCAGCAATTTGAGACCCTTCTGAACCAAGTCAACGCTTTTACGGACATGGTTCAGAATTTCCAAGACAGAGCCCTCCAGGTGGGACATCCGCCGGCCGTATCCAGATATAGTCATCAATCCCAGAGGAGAGAAGATTGCCAACCCAGATCTACACATCTCTCTCTCTCCGAGACTTCCCCTCTCCCGAGGGCCACAGCTCTCGGAATCCGAAGTCCACTGATCCCCTACGGAGGGGAAAGAGATCCAAGCGATCTCCCTTCGTTTTCTTTGAAGATTCCATTCTAGAAGGAGATTCGCCAAGGGAGGCCCGTCCCGATTACGAGGAAAAGCTTAAGGCCCTCGAATCGGAGGTTGCAAAACTTCAAGACCAAAGGAAAGATGGCAACCTCGTGGCTTACGAGTCACGCCCCCCGTTCACCCCTCGCATCATGGTCGAAATCGTCCCTCGGCACTTCAGGATTCCTCAGATGGAACCTTACGATAGCACTACTGATCCACTTGATCATCTGGACAGTTTTAAAGCCTATATGATGATTTAAGGGGCCTCAAATGCACTATACTGCCTTGCCTTTCCTGTCACTCTAAAGAAGATGGCTCGAATATGGTACTCGAGCATACGTCCAGGTACTATCAGCTCTTTTTCTAATCTCGAAAAGTTGTTCGTCTTGCATTTCAGAACCTGCCACAAAATGCCCCGGAATACAGACACCATGTTCCTTCTTCACCAGAATGAAGGAGAAAGCTTGCGAGACTATATCTCCAGGTTCAATTCGGCTACCCTCGAGATCCCTAATCTCAACGAACATGTAACCATGTTCGCATTAAAGAAGGGACTCCGATCATCCAGGCTTACTTTCTTCCTGGATAAGAAGTTTCCCACAAGCTACGCTGAGCTCCTTTCAAGGGCTCAAAATATGCCGATGCTAAGGAACATGCGGCAAATTGATGACTAGCTGAAGGAAAACCTATTATGAAGAAAAAGAACAGCAGGGGACTGGATCCCCCTACACCCTCCAACAACAACAACAATAATAACTCCAGTCGGCGATGAAGTTCCAAGCTCAGAGCATTGGACAGGAGATTCGACTCTTACACCCCCTCAATCTTCCCAGGAAGAGAATTCTGATGGAGATAGAAAAAGAGAATTATCTCCGGTAGCCACATCCTATGAAGGCATCCTCTTTTGTGAGAAATCAAAGCAAATATTGTAGATTCCATCAGGACAACGACCATAACACTGAGGAGTGCATCCAACTTATGGATGCCATTGAAGATCTCATCAAGAGGGGCTACTTGGGATGATACGTCAATCACCCAGTACCTAGGCCTGAGGCCACGACCCTCCAGAGGGCCCCTGAAGAAGCTGAGCTACCGAACCAAAGACCCACCAGCGGCAATGTGGGAATGCTACATCGGCCAACCAACTAGAAAAGAGCCGAAGATGATGCTTCGAAGCAGCTCAAGGACAACAACTCCATACTCTTCTCCGACGATGACCTTGTGGGGGTTCGACTCCCACATGATGATCCAGTTGTAATATCGGTCGTTGTGGCTAACTATGATGTAAGGCATATTTTAATTGATAATGGAAGCTCCGCAGATGTCTTACTCTATGATGCATTCTCCCGAATGTGCTTACCCAGAAATAAGCTACAAAGGTTTTCTGTACCGCTCACTGATTTCGGAGGCAATCAAGTCGATGTAGAGGGTGAAATAATGCTACCTGTAACCCTCGGTACCAAACCCTGACATAAGACACTACCGATTAATTTCATGATAGTCCGAACTCCTTTGGCCTACAACGTGATCTTGGGACGGCCTACCCTGAACAAATTTCGGGCCATAGTGTTGACTTATTACCTCTTAATGCAGTTTCCCACCAGGAATGGGGTCGGAGAGATAAAGGGAGATCAAAGGGCCGCATGATAGTGCCTGATGATCCAGGATACACAAGCAGTCAATCCCATAACTTCTGACCAATTGGATTCCAGAGACCCAACCATAGATTGTGGTGAGCCTATGGAAAGAACCATCTCGGTATAGTTAACCAAAGAGGACCTCACCAAAGTTGTGCATGTTGGAAGCCTGCTTGATGAAGAAACGAAAGCAAGGCTAATATACTTTCTCAGGAACAATGCTGACGTCTTTGCTTGGTCAGCTTCGAATATGTTTGGAATTTCGACCGAAGTGATTACCCATCGATTGGAAGTTATTCTTGAATACAAGCTGATCCGGCAGAAGAAGAGGAATTTCGCCCCAGAGAGGCAGCGGGTGATAGATGAAGAAGTAAACAAGCTTCTTAAGGCAGGATTCATTCGGGAGGCCCACTACCCCGAATGGCTGGCCAACTAGTAATAGTGAAGAAAGCTAGCGGTAAATGGAGGATCTGCATCGACTACACAGACCTTAACAAAGCTTACCTGAAAGATAGCTTTTCCCTACCAAAGATCGACCAACTGGTTGACACCACCGTAGGCCATCAGCTACTGAGCTTCATGGATGCCGTCTCTGGGTACAACCAGATCTAAATGGACCCTCAGGATGAAGAAAAGATGGCCTTCATTATCGAAAAAGGCTTCTACTGCTACAAAATGATGCCATTCGGACTGAAGAACGCCGGGACGATATTCCAGAGGTTGATCAACAAAGTATTTAAAGGACAGCTAGGAAAGAACATGGAGGCTTACATTGATGACATTATCGTCAAGAGCCTCCTTAAAGAAGACCATATCAAAGACTTGGAAGAGTCATTCGATGCCTTACGGCACCACCAGATGAAGTTGAACCCAACAAAATGTGCTTTCGGGATGATCTCAGGTAAATTCTTGGGGTTCCTCATTACCAAGCGAGGAATCGAAGCAAATCCTGAAAAGATCCAAGCCCTTTGGAGTATGAGATACCCTTCTTGTAAGAAGGAAGTACAACAGCTAACGGGAATGATCGCCTCTTTAAGTAGATTCATTTCTTGATCGACTGAGAAGTGTCTCCCTTTCTTCAAGGTACTCCAACAGTCCCGAGGCTTCGAATGGACCAAAGACTACTGCATTGCCTTTGAGGAAATGAAGAAGTATTTGGAGACGCCGCCCTTACTCTCCAAACCTCAGGAAGGAGAGACTCTCTACCTGTATCTCTCTGCTACGGACAAAGCAGTCAGTTTAGTTGTCGTCCGAAAAGAGGCAAACAACCTTCATAAGCCGATCTACTACATCAGCAAAGTCTTACACGATGCTGAGGTAAGGTATTCAAGAATGCAGAAGCTGATCTACTCATTGATAATTATGGTAAAGCGACTACGGCCTTATTTCCATGCCCACTCCATTGTGGTCCTAACTGACCAGCCCCTCAAGGCCGTTCTCCATTGTCCTGATACTTCAAGAAGAATAGCTAAATGGGGTATCAAGTTAAGTGAGTTCGACATCAGCTTTCAACCTCGATCGGCTATGAAAGCGCAGGTGTTATCTGACTTCTTAGCCGAGTGCACATGGAAGGCCGAAGACGAGATTCGATCAGCCAAAGAGGAAGGAGCCAATCCAAAAGGTATGGAATCCGTCTAGGTCCTCCACGTGGATGGAGCCTCCAACTCCATGGGATGTGGAGCAGGCCTCATACTAGCCAAACCAGATGGATACACGGTGGAGTATGCACTCCGATTTTCCTTCCATGCTTCAAATAATCAGGCCGAATATGAGGCCTACTTGCAGGACTCCGGATGGCCAAAAACTTGGAGGTTCGAAAGATCCAGATCTTCTTGGACTCCTAGCTAGTAGTGAACCAAGTCAAAGACGACTTCGAAGCTAGAGATCATACAATGGTCCAATATTTGAAGAAGGTGCGAGCTTTGTCTTCCCGGTTGGAGTTCTTTGAAATCACTCATGTACCTCGATCAGAGAACTCTCGAGATGATGCGTTGTCTAGGCTCGCCACCACCACTCTGAAATCCCTTGGTCGTACCTTCATTGAACTTCTTGAAGTTCCAAGCATAGTCGAAGAAGCCTCAAAGGTGCACCAAATCGAGATTGAACCTAGTTGGATGGATCCCATCCTCAAGTTCCTGAATGATGGCACATTGTCAGAAGATAAGGTAGAAGCCAAGAAGGTTCGCTGGATGGCATCTCAGTATGTTATCTTAGACGGGATCCTGTATAAGAAATCGTTCACCCAACCTCTACTGAAATGCCTAGGGCCATCGGATGCTGACTATACCCTAAGAGAAGTCCACGAAGGCATATGCAGAGATCACTTGGAGGGTAGATCCCTGGCATATAAAATAATATGATAGGGTTACTACTGGCCCGCCATCCAAAAAGACTCAGCCGACTTTGTCCAAAGATGTGACCAGTGCCAAAGGTACACCAACATCCAAAGACAGCCAGCGAGTCAGCTCACCCAACTGACGGCTCCCTGGCCCTTCGCTCAATGGGGCATGGACATTCTCGGTCCATTCCCACCAGGATCTGGATAGAAGAAATTCCTAATTGTTGCCATCAACTACTTTACCAAGTAGGTCGAGGCTGAACCCCTGGCTCACATCACAGAAGGAAAAGTCAAAAACTTTGTCAAGAATTTCATTATATTTCGATTCGGAATTCTTCACACCATAATTACTGACAATGGGAGATAATTCGAAAATCCTAAGTTTAAAGACTTCTATGCTCAGTACCACATACTTTACAAGCTGAAGTCAATCGGACACCCACAATGCAATGGAGAGGCTGAAGTGACAAATCGGACTATTCTCCATGGTCTGAAGACCCGACTGAACGATGCCAAGGGACTTCGGGCCGAAGAGCCTTAGCTTATAGATCTCATATATTTTTTTCATAGATCCATTTATATTTATAAGGTATTATATCTTTTAGTTGATCTATTAAGGTCCATACTTAGTTAAAGTCATGGAATCTAATTTCATGGCATTTAATCATTTCTTGAAATCGATGACATCACCTTGTTGTAAGTTTTTTGGATCATCTCTATGTTCTTTATCTTCTACAAGGAACACTTCCTTTAAATCCTTTGTAAATGTATCCATGTATCTTTTAGAGGATGGAAGATCCTACTAGATGGTGAAGGAACTATATATACTAGCTCTGCTCGAATGGCTTTGATAGGTTGTATGGCCTTTTGCTCTTTAGAGACTCTCTCTTCGAGCTATTTCATCCTCTCACTATTATATTTAGGTTAAACTATTTAACTATGAATATAGGTATTGGGTCATAACAACTTATGATTTACTAAGAAGTAGTACCCTAACAACTCTTTAGGATATAGGCCATCAATGACCTAATCTCTAAGTTGTTCACTTATTATCATTTGATATAGGTTGAACTACCTTTTTACCATACTCTATCTTATATAAGAGTGGTAAGAATGGATTTAGAGTGAATCCAATTAAATAGATAAGCTGAGTTATGTAATAATATCCTTAAAGATAAATAAGTTATTCTCATAATAGATTGAACCATATCTAATTAGGCTCGATCACTCTACTCAAACACCCCATTAAGCTTGAGATGTAAGAGGAATCCATTATGAGACTATGTTGAACAACTTGAGATGATTCTTGAATTCTCCTCTAAAATAATTTTTTCTCGATTTCATTGGAGAATCTTAAGGAGTGTCTGCACATCAAATGTGCTAGACACATAAATATGTGCCTAGGCAAGTATATCAATAATCCTCACCCACATCCTTTGTTTCATAAAAGATAGCTTAGTCAATATTCTTCAAGATAGGATCATAAATTAAAAATGATTCAATAGTTAATTAGTCAAAAGGTCCATGGTTTCCAAATTATTTATCATTTCTTTTCAACTTGATTAAACCTTAGGTGACACCTATATACTTCAAGTTAACATCATCTCACAGAATCTCTCGGATCTCATGTCACTTACAACTACTTAACATATGCATTATATGCAAATAGAGACTAACATTATAAAACTACTTACATCTAATTTATTTCTAAAATAAATAAATCAGTGATGGAAATCAAATTTCTATTCTATCAAGTGATAGGCTCCTTAACCAAATGATAATTGCAGAGGTCATGAGTCAATGGCAGCAACTATTATCCTATTACTCATTCGTAAGGTACCTTAGCTCTCTACTTTCTTATAGACCCTATTAGAGTTTATAATTCAAAGAAAGTAGAAAAAATCATAAGATAATTATAATTTTGAGTAGCTGACTTACCTTCAAAATATATGTCCTATTTATTCTTTAAGGATTCCAAGCAAGGAATTATTAGATCCCTTTAATAGTCATCAATGAGTTGACCTAATTATCTTAATCATATTTAAATGATAATTTGCAATAAACTGTCCATATGAATTAAATCAAGATCGCTGGATCAAATCCATATACAATCCTTATGCATCAACATACCCAAGCTTCTCAAGCTCCTAATCCTTAATCATTATCAAATAATGATCATGGATCGATTGCACTTAAGTTTGCCATTAGATGGCTTGGTAATATAGGATAATCCCAGTCCATTATAGTACTCAGCTATCTTAATCAATTTTCAAGTTGAGCCGGTCCTTATAGATTTGATTAATCGATTGGTCTAAGAATTAAGAGGGTTGGAAGCTGACTTTAATTCGTAAGGAGTAAAGATTCTAGTTAAATATTTATATTTAAATTAAATTTATTCTAAAAACTTTAAGAAATAAATTAGGCTCTTATTATTTTTATAAATATCTCAAACTCCTCGATGAAGAGACGAAAATTCCTATGCGACTAGGGTTTTTAGTAGGTACTATGATCCCACTGATTTCATGCACCTCATCTAATAGTTATTAGTAACATGTAAACCAATGAGTAGACAACTCTTGTCTAATACTTCTTAAGCATGTTACAGTAACTCGGTCTCTAAGTCATGTAGGCTCACCTAATAGTCATTACTCATACTTCTTAGTTAAGTCAAATCCACTATTTAAGATAAAATGAAGCCATCATTGGATTTCCCACCTGATAGTTATTGGGTCCAACCCCATCTTCACCCTGCAATATCTCATATTAATGGAGTGGTTGTGCCCCCTGATGCAACTGAATCACTGTATCCAGCCGAGAACAATCAACATCTAAAAAATGCCCGCATCTCTACAATGATGAAAGACCTAAGATTTAATATTTATAAGGAAGTTTAGGTTCATGTCACTTCTTAATCAATCAACATATCTTATATCTGACCCGAATCAGGTCAGTATAACTTATGTCTGACTAACCTAGTTTAAGTTAGCATATCTCATATTTGACTAAGTCGATTCAAGTCAACATATCTCATATCTGACTAACCCGGTTTAGATTAGCATATCTCATATTTGACTAACCTGGTTGGGTCAGTACATCTCATGTCTGACTAATCTAGTTCATGTCAGCATATCTCATGTTTGACAACCTAGGTGGTATGAGTGAACTCGAATAAATAAACAACCTTTTCGAAACTTAGTCGACCAAGTTAACTAGGTAAATAAGATCGATGAAAGGGTTCTATTTTTTTTCTCTTTTTTTTATATACCAATAAAGTTGGCCAGGTAAGAGTTAGCCTCAATTAAAAACTATGATCGAGACTTGTCTTAGATAGCAATTGGTCAATAGGAATCAAATAAGTCAGTTTAGTGACTCGAGCTTTCCATTGAGCCAAATTAGATCTTAAATTGATCAATTCATTCAAGTATGAATCGATGTGACCAAACTATATCTAATCTTGATTTTGAGTCCCCTTGACCTAATCCTAATCTACCACAGATTAGGTTTGATCAACTGCTCAAAATCGAATTAGGATGCTAGCCTGATCTAGTCAAGGTCCTAAGGTATAGTCTAATTAGTAGACCTAATTGTTCTACCTACACCCTCATGTATGAACTAAAAAATTCAGAACCTAAAACATCTTTTAGATTAAATTTTAGTGCATAATTATTAATTATTTATGATCTTGAAAAACTTTCAGATCTAACCTAGGTCATTTATCTCATATATGTCATTTTAGATCAAAACCAATTAACATACATCATATATATATATATATATATATATATATATATATATATATATATATATTTCAAATCTAAAATTTAAACTTGATATATCTCATATATCAAATCCTTTACATAATTCTTCTTCATGAGTCAAATCACTGCAACACTCCTACACATCATAAGAGAACTCATCGAATGGAAAGAGAGGAACTTTAAACCCTGCTTCCTCTTATGACCGGATGGCCAGGTGATGTACTCAATCCAAGTACTAGCTAAAGGGTCATATCAAATATGAAATAAATTAAAATTTTAGATCTGAATCTTGAATTTAATCTAACATGTTAGATTAACCTAGCTCTAATACCATTATTGGAATCAAGGTGTGAACATGCTGAAATTTAGGATTTCTAAAATCCTAGTGAAAGTAGGGAGGAGGTATGAAACACTTTCATATAAAAGCATGCAAATTAATTAAAAACACATCTAGAGATTAATCTAACATGCTGATTAGAATACATATCAGATCTAAAAATATAAAATTAGAAGAACTTATCTTCAAGCGCTTTCCATCTTCAACCTCATCGAGTTGGATCTGATAGATGATTAAGGTTCCTGTTGAAGCCGTGTACATGCCTGGTCTCTGCTGGTATCTATACAGGGCCTGTTTCTGATTAAGTCTCAAAAGCTACTAGAGTGCCAACTCCTTCATAAGCCTCTGATCTGAATTGGATTTGGATCTGGACACTTTTTGACAACTCAAAAGGAAGGGCTGCAACTTTTGCATCCTTTGCATGAACACTTCGTGCAAGGTATTGGGACTTTTTCATGGACTCCTCTAATCTATTTCTCTTAAAACCCTCTCTCAGAGGTTTCTAAGCATGGAATAGATGGAAGGAAGTAGATGGGGTGGTAGATGAAAAGTGGTGTTCGGTAAGATGGATGAGAATCAATCAATCATGCATGCATACTTTTCTCTTCTTTTATGATTGTCGCACAATCAAAACTGATGTGGCGAGATCGCTGACGTGGGTAGCTGACAGGCGCCACATTGAGGGAGGCCGCCACGGTGGTCACCAAGGCGACGCCCCAGCCCGGATCACTTTCCCGAGCTGAGTTGAGCTCCTACAAGGCCACGAGCCGAGCTCCGTCCTCTGCCAAGTCATGCCCGCAAGCTCGGGGCGCCTAGGCCAGAGCCGTCCTCCACCCTCCAGAGCGAGACCCTCGGAGTCTAGTGCCCTGCGGTCGAGGTCGAGCTCAGCGCTCACTTGCCAATGTGGAGCCTCTCCGAGCGCGTGCCCTCTGGACCGTGTCCGTCCTTCGCCCTCCAGAGCAAGACCCTTGGAGGCTAGTGCCCTGCGGTCGAGACCGAGCTCAGCGCTCACTCGCCGATGTGGAGCCTCTCCGAGCGCGCGCCCTCTGGACCGGGTCCATCCTCCACCCTCCAGAGCGAGACCCTTGGAGGCTAGTGTCCTACGGTCGAGGCCGAGCTCAGTGCTCACTCGCTGATATGGAGCCTCTCCGAGCGCGCGCCCTCTGGACCGGGTCCGTGCTCTACCCTCCAGAGCGAGACCCTCGGAGGCTTGTGCCCTGCGGCCGAGGTCGAGCTCAGCGCTCACTCACCGATGTGGAGCCTCTCCAAGCGCATGCCCTCTGGACCGAGTCCATCCTCCGCCCTCTAGAGCGAGACCCTCAGAGGTTAGTGCCCTGCGATCGAGGTCGAGCTCAACGCTCACCCACCGACGTTGAGCCTCTCCGAGCGCGCGCCCTCAGGACCGGGCCTGTACTCTTCCCTTCTCCACCAAGGTGATCGCACGAGCTCAGAGCGCCCAGACCAGAGCATACCCTGCCATCCCAGGACGCCGGCGAGCCACCCGAGGACCACGGAACAGCGTCCCCCATGCCGCCATAACTACTTGTCCGGCCGTACTTCCAGGGGATGGGACAGCCAGAGAGCACGCACCCCTAGGGCGGCGGCCCTCGGATCGAGGCCCTGCCAGGCTTCCTGGAATGGAGCGACCAAAGAGGATGTCAGAAGGAATGGAAGCTTCCCCTACCACCTGTCAGGAAATGTGTCCCGTCCATGGCACAGGATCCTGCCGCACGCGCCTGCCAACCCAGCGAGTATCCCGAGGCAGGCTCCAAACGACCAATTTTCAACTACAAAGAATGATCGGCACCCCCGAGAGGGGGAGGTAACAACAGAAAAAAACACACCAGTAGCAACAAACAACAATCCACCACCAACACAAGCGCAAGCTCGACCATAGGGGCAAAGCGCCACCACCAACACCACAGTTGAGGGAAAACCACCGGGAAACAAGGAGAAGCGGAGGAACAGGGAACCCCTCTATCCTCGTTATCACTCTCCCCCTGCTGCGTTTCTCCTTCACTGACACATCTTCCACTCCTCCTAGTGTGGAGTCCATCAAGAGGGGCCCGACCAGGAGGATCTGTTTCCTTGGATCGTCACTGACTTGATCGTCGGAGTGCCCTCGCCGGAAACCCCAGCCCAGGTCACTAACCCCTATTTCGCAGGTCCAGGAGCAGAGGGCCGGCAGGCAGTGAAAGGAGCGCACTCCGGCATCGGCAGCAGCTATGGGCCATGACGGTCCTGGCGACAACAGATTGGCACGCCAGGAAGGGGGTGACTAAACCCTCCATCTCTTCACAAACAAGCCGGGCGGGAGGATGGTGACGACAAGGGCAAGGGAGGCTTCCACCAGCCGTGCTGAGGACTCCCCCTCTCGGAGAAACCCACACCGCCAAGAAGCAGAGCCACCCGTTTCGGTCTAGCCACCTCCACCAGAAGCTCAGCTGGCTGCACTTGCCTAGCAGATGCAGGTCCTTGCCACGGTGGTGCGCCAGCTTCAACACCAGCACCGGTCCATAGCTACCCACCAACAGCCAGGGACCCCGGCGGCCCATGTCGCAGCTCCCCGTGATAGCCTGCGCTCCTTCCAAGGAAGGCCGTCATAGCTGCGGGCCACCACTGACAACCGGAGTAGCCACCAAGCTCCGGTGAAAAGACAATGAGCTGGCTCTGCTGACAAAGAGAACCGCTCGCCAAACCTCGAGCAGGAGGTGCCTATACCCCATCGAGGCAAGAAAAGCAAGACCCCCCGCCATGGGTGCCATGCACCCATGTCACCTTCTTCGTCTCCTTCGACGGAGGGGTCTACTGATGAAGCCATCCGGCACACGGCGGAAAGGTGCCTGGAGGAACATGAACGCAAGCTGGTGGAGTTTGCCCGCCAGTTTGCCAACATGCCAGGCTCCGCTAGCAAGCCACCGGGCTACGATGCCCGTCCCCCGTTCTCCCAAGAAATCCAAGCAGAGCCAATCCCGTATCAGTTCCGGATGCCGCAGGTGGATCCTTACGATGGGACCACCGACCCCCTAGACCACCTAGAGAGCTACCGGACTCTCATGAGGGTCCAGGGGGCCACCGACGCTCTCCTTTGCATCACTTTTCCTGCTACTCTTCGGAAGGTAGCCCGAGTATGGTTCACCCATCTGGAGTCGGAGAGCATCACTTCCTTTGCCCAGCTAGGGTAGAAGTTCGTGGCTCACTTCGATGCTTATAGGAAGTTGCCACGAGAGGCAGACAACCTCTTCTCCATCCGGCAGCAGGACCGCGAGCCCCTACGGGACTACGTGGCCCGCTTCAAGGCCATCGCATTGGAGATCTACAATCTTGAAGAGCCAGTCACCATGCTGGCACTGAAGCGAGGGCTCAGGACCTCTCGCCTGACCTACTCGCTGGATAAGAAGCCCCCCAAGACCTACTCCAAGTTCCTTCTCTGGGTCCAAAAGTACATCTGTGCCAAGGAGGCGGATCGTACGAGGCGGGAGCTCGACGGAGGACCCCTGAAGAAGTCAGCCCCTGCTGAAATGTCCGGGACCCAGAAGCTAGCACCCCAGGCTCAGAGCTCCCGGAGGGACCGGCCAAGACTGAGAGGGACCCCTGTCCCTGAGGGGAGCTACACCCCTCTCCTCGCCCCGAGGATAAAATCCTTATGGAGATCGAGGGCGAGGATTATCTAAGGCACCCGCCTCCATTGAAGCCTTTCTTTGGCCGTGACAAGATGAAGTACTGCCGCTTCCACCATGACCATGGCCACGACACTGAGGAATGCCGCAACCACAAGTGGGAGATTGAGGAACTCATCAAGAGATGCTACCTCAAAAGGTTCGTGGGGGGCAGACCTCAAGCGGAGTCCCAGGCGCTCGTCGCTCTCCCGCCAGCGCCAGCCATCGACAACCGCCCCACCAAGAAGCTGGTGGGCATGATCTCCTGGGGAGTGGCGCACGCGTCCAAGAAGGCCCGGGGTGCAGGGGACTCTGAGAATGTACTTTCCTTTATGAGGGAGGAGGAAGACGGGGGGAAAAATATAAATAATGATGCCATGGTCATCGAAATGACGATCGTGAAGCACCCTGTAAAGCGCATCATGGTTGATAGTGGAAGCTCCACATAAGTGCTTTTTTATGATGCCTTCTCTAGAATGAATCTTTCCCCTAATCGGCTTAGGCCCGTGCACACATCCCTTGTCGGTTTCACGGGTGATTCCGTGAGAGTAGAAGGAGAAATCACTCTCCCGGTCACTGTCGGAACCCCACCTCGGCAAAGCACCATCATGATGACTTTCACGGTTGTAAGGCTCCCTTTCGCCTACAACATGATATTGGGTCGACCCGGGCTCAACTTGCTTGACGCCGTCGTCTCCACCAAGAGGCTACTTGTACAATTCCCAACTCCTTATGGTGTCGGGGAGATAAGAGGAGCGTCCCAGCCAGTGCAGCATTGCTTCCAAACTCTCCCTAGGGCCAAGGTCCCTCAGGATGACCTCGACCAAAGGGCCCAAGACCCCAGAGGAGGCCCAGTCGAGCATCTACTTTCCTATCCGCTTGGAGACGATCCTGCAAAGATGGTGCAGATTAGAGCCCAGCTACCTGAGGAGGAGAGGGCCCAATTGCTGGGGTTCCTACGGGCGAACGTGGATGTGTTCGCATGGATGGCGGCAGACATGCCAGGTATTCCCCTTGACATCATTACTCATAAATTGAGTGTCGACCCAAAGCACAAGCCAGTTCAGCAGAAGAAAATGAGTTTTGCCCCGGAGAGATAGGCAGCCATCAAGGAAGAGGTAGATAAACTCCTGGCTACCGGTTTCGTTCGAGAGGTCCAGTATTCGAGCTGGCTGGCGAATGTGGTGATGGTCAAGAAGAATAATGGAAAATGGAGGATCTGTGTGGACTACACTGACCTCAATAAAGCTTGCCCAAAGGACAGCTTTCCTCTCCCGAAGATTGACTAGCTGGTGGATGCCACCTCGGGCCACCGGCTGCTCTCCTTCATGGATGCGTTCTCCAGGTACAATCAAATATGCATGCATCCGGAGGACGAGGAGCACACTGCCTTCGTCACCAACCAAGGGACATACTACTATAGGATGATGCCCTTTGGTCTGAAGAATGCGGGGGCCACTTATCAGCGCCTGGTCAGCAAGATCTTTAAGGACCAAATTGGCCGCAACATGCAAGTGTATGTGGATGACATGCACATCATGAGCAGGCTGGGCTCGAGCCACGTAGCTGACCTCGCTGAGTCCTTCCATAACCTGCAGCAGCATCAAATGAAGCTGAACCCGGTGAAGTGTGCCTTCGGGGTGGCAGCAGGAAAATTCCTTGGCTTCATGGTCACCCAAAGGGGCATCAAAGCGAACCCAGAGAAGGTGCAGGCCATCATCGATATGGAACACCTGACCTCCAAGAAGCAGGTCCAACGCTTGACGGGATGCGTCGCCGCCCTCAGTAGATTCATCTCGATGTCGGCCGATCGTTGCCTGCCATTTTTCAAGGCATTGCATAAGAGCACGACTTCACCTGGACCGAGGAGTGCAAGACAACCTTCGAGGAGCTGAAGAACTTCCTCGCCTCCCCTCCGTTGCTCTCCAGGCCGGAAGAAGGAGAGGAACTCTTACTGTACCTAGCAGTGACACCGGGAGCTGTCAGCTCAGTTCTCGTCCGCACAGACGAGGACAAGTCTCAGAAGCCGATGTACTACACCAGTAAAATTCTTCGCAACGTGGAGATCAGGTATACTCACTCCAAAAACTCATTTTTGCGCTAATAATGTCTGCTAAGCGCCTTAGGCCCTATTTCCAAGCACACCCAATAGTGGTGGTGACGGACCAGCCATTGAGGGCTATCCTCACCCGACCCGAGACATCTGGGAGGTTGGCTAAGTGGTCCCTGCTGCTCAGCGAATTTGACATAGCGTACCGATCGAGGTCGTCACAAAAGGCCTAGGTCCTGGCCGACTTCGTGGTCGAGTGCACTGGGTTTGCCGAGGAGCCAGAGCAGACAGCAACGGAGCCCGGGCCAGGAGAAGAGCCCTGGATCCTCCACATAGACGGGGCATCCAATTCCGGTGGAAGCGGAGCAGGCCTCATCCTGACCAATTGTGATGGGGTTGTGGCGGAATGCGCCCTCCGCTTCAAGTTCGCCATAACCAATAACCAGGCGGAGTACGAGGCACTCCTCGCGGGCCTAAGAGTCTCCCGCGAGCTGGGTATGCAGGACTTGAAAGTCTTCACTAGATCATCACTGACTTGATCGTCGGAGTGCCCCCGCCGGAAACCCTGGCCCGGGTCACTAACCCCTGTTTTGCAGGTCTAGGAGCAGAGGGTCGGCAAGCAGCAAAAGGAGTGCACTCCGGCGCCGGCAGCAGCTATGGACCACGATGATCTTGGCGGCAACAAAAACCATTCCTCCTCTTCATACCACATCTAGATGAAAACACTTCTTATCTAATCTGAATCAAATTCAAATTGGGCTATCAAAGGAGTTGGGAGTTTGAGGAAGAAACAACGATTCAGAAACAAAATCTACGATAAGATAATAAGAGCATCGGTCTTTCCTTCCTTAATTTATTTTGTCACACAAAAATTTATTCCACACCCTAATATGGTTCTCACCTTTTTCAGATAAGATCTAATCTTATCTTAAACCAATTTAAATTAGGAAGGATGCGAGGGAAAAAATTTACATTGAGAAAGCTTGTGGGATGAGAAGAAGTGGTGCACTAGTTTCTCTTCCCTCTAGATTTGCCGCACAAAACAAGATTCAACACCCCATAAATTTTATAAATCCAATCTAACAATCCTTATTCATAATGGAATCAAATTATGATTAGGCTTATCAAGTAGAGGTGAAAGAATTCCAGAGAATAGGGGTGCCAACACTTGGTGCACCCATCCTGAATTTTTGCACATGATGAGAAAGAACACCAAAAATCAATGCCTCTTATCTCCAAATTAACATGAAATTAAGATAAAGTCAATCCAATCCAATTAGGTTTTGGTATCCTATTTTATTGAAATTTAATTTGGTTCAAATTGAATCAAATTCAAGCTTGATTCGAATCGAATTCAAAATAGGCTATCAATCCTATTCAAAATAGGATTGTAATCCATGTCCAACTTGGATAAATAAATCCAATTAGACTTAAATTAAATCAAACCTAATTAAATTAAATATGATTTAAGTTAATTAGAACTTGATCTACAACTTAACTAAATTCAATTATATTGCAACTCTTGCAATTAAGTTCCTGGTGACAAAATTAATAGCTACTACATTTGTAACCTGCTAAATTTGTAACCTACTAAATTTGTAATCCTTAAAAAATTAATAGTTACTAAATATGATCCAATCTCTTGTTCAGGTCAAACCCCTATTATATATGACTTCTTAGGTTCTATCATGTCTGGTAGTGAGACATACTATAATTTCTATCATAGTATCATTGAAACTCTTTCGATGGACCAGAACAATTCCAGCTTAATCCTAATAATGATCGTTGATCTGAAAATGATCCAAGTGAGTTTTTACAATCTACCAGTGATTCTTAACAATATGTAGTAGCAACCCGACAAAACAGAACGATAAATCCCTAAGTATAGTTATCATGTGATCAAGTTTCTTTATTGAGAGTCTTAATAGAATGCAAGTCATGGAATCTCATAAAATCCTAAATATTTGCCATATGCATAACTTAAGCTCTTAGATTGCAAAGGACTACTCCTCTACTGAGGTTATTAGATCTCTTATAGGTATACTCTGAACTCCTATATCGAACTCACTATAGCCAATATATACCACAAGATCTCATATAGTTAGGGACTATGTTTATATGCTTGTCAAACTATAGCAACCCCACTATAAATGACTAAGGTACCATAGGTCAAGGAACTACTCACATTAGGGATGGCAATGGGCCAGGTTCGGGCCGGGTACATAACTATCAAAATCCAAACCCAAATACTCAATAAACTTTCCAAACCCAGCCCAAACACTATCGGAACTGGATTTTTTTATCCAAACCCATTTTAATCGGGTATCGGATAATTCGGGTTTACTTGACCCGAATCCAATTGAGTCATATTAAATATTTTTTTTTATTTTTATCAACTTTAAAATCATCTACCATTTTATAAATCATACATACATTAAATAAATAAAATTTAACTACATTTTTAGTTCAACACTGATCCAAGAGGAGGAAGAGTTGCCGAAGAGGAAGAGAGGAGCTGGAGATTAATCGAGGTTTACCGATTACAAATTACAATTTACAATTCCCTTATTATAGAAAATAATGATTAGGATAAAGGATTTAAGTATTTTAAAATTTAATAACTAATAATTAATAATTAATATAATATATATTAATTATATATATTTAAATATTAAAATAATTTGGGTTGGGTTCGGGTCGGGTGTATATCTATCCAGTTCCAATCCAAATCCAAAGTTAAGCATTCGAGTTTTATCCAAACTTGGCCCAAACCCAGTCAAAGCGTTGATGACCCGGCCCAATCGGGTCGGGTCGGGTTGGGTCCCATGGGTTTGGGTTTTGTTGCCATCCCTAACTCACATAACTACAACATTGAAAAGTCACTAACAAGTAAGTAAATATTCACGTGACTTCTTATTCTTGGTCATGCTCAGCATCGTTGTTCTCGAACAATCACCTGTACTCTCACTTTAGTATTCCCATACTATAGACTCAAGATTCTTTTATCCTAAAAGGAAGCGATCTGTGTACCAATCTTGATAGATCATCACCATCCCCATGATGATCCAATAATCAGAAGCATTTAGGAGTTAACCTATAATGACACATGTATCAAATTCTTAACTCATGAAAATGTCATTGTCCATTAATTCCTTAGATAATACATGAACACAACATGTATAATTTAAAATTATCTAATTAAGAATATTAAATATAAAATCATATCTTAAAATAAAAGTATGTATCAGCCAAATTAACTTTCAGGGCATACATCTAATAATTACTGCATTTGGTATATTTTTTGATGGCAATCCATATTGTTACCGATCTCACCACGGTGGCCTGTAGCTCTTGAGCTGGCACCGGTCTTGAACTCTCTCACCTCGAGATCTCCAAGCTCCTGGACCTGCAAAACAAAGTCAGAGACCCGGGTCGGGGGTTCCGACGGGGGCACTCCGACGGTCAAGTTAGAGAGCGGCAAGATGGAACAGATCTCCTAAGGCGAGTTCCCGAAGGATTCCCATGTTTAGAGGAGATGTAAACAAAAGAAGTGTGGGGAATAGGGGAGTTGAAGCTCGACTTCCTGCGCTGGGTTCACCGAGCTCAAGCCTGAGGACTTCTTGAGGCCTCCCATGATCGTTCTCTTGGTGTTTTCTCCCTCTTTCGACTTACCTTTCCGCCCGTTTTTACCGTCCTTTTTATATCATCGAACTACCCTCATCCCGCGTTCCTTTCAGGGGGCTCCCTAAGACCTCTGGACCCTCTCCTCCCCCTTCTTCTTCGGGTCCGAGAGCTAAGCGACCGGACCGCCTCGTTCGCAGTGCATCACAAAAGGGGGAATATTGGTGAGGCTTTGGGCCGAGCGCGGGAGCTCTTCTTTCGAGGCATTGATGGTGGGCTTCCAGCCATTTCTGGTTCCTGCCCGCAAGCATTCCATTCCTCGATTGCAGGGCCCCGTCTGACTGGTGTAAACGAGGTTTCGCATGTCACTGCAGGCCAAACTGGTGCCCCCTACGGGGCACGGTGCGCGCCGGCTCTAGTGGCGACCTTGCAACCCGTGTCTCTACTTCTCCGAGGCTTTGCAGAGTAGGGCTGACCTCGGCCAAGATGGACCCGTCAGGGGGCGCCACCTGGCGGTGGAGTAGGGGCTGCCAGCTTCGGTCGAGGTGGACCCCTCCTGGGTGGACACCTGGTGGAGCGGCAGAGAGGTGCTCGACTTCGACCGAGGTGGACCCATCTTCGGGTGCCACCTGGCGAAGGAGCAGGGGCTGCCAGCTTTGGCCGAGGTGGACCCCTCCTGGGTGGACACCTGGCGGAGCGACAAAGAGAGGCTCGACTTCGGCCGAGGTGGACCCATCTTCGGGTGCCAGCTGGCGAAGGAGCAGGAGGGCCAGGCTCGACCTCGACAAAGGTGGACCCGCCTTGGGGTGCCACCTGGCGAGGGAGCGATGGGCTGCCAGCTTCAACCGAGGTGGACTCCTCTTGGGTGGACACCTGGCGGAGCGGCAGAGAGGTGCTCGACTTCGACCGAGGTGGACCCGTCTTCGGGTGCCACCTGGCGAAGGAGCAGAAGGGCCCGGCTCGACCTCGGTCGAGGTGGACCCATCTTGGGGTGCCAATTGGCGATGGAGTGAGGGGCCGCCGGCTTCGGTCGAGGTGGACCCCTCTTGGGTGGACACCTAGCGGAGCGGCAGAGAGGTGCTCAACTTCAGCCGAGGTGGACCCGTCTTCGGGTGCCACCTGACGAAGGAGCAGGAGGGCCCGGCTCAACCTCGGCAAAGGTGGACCCATCTTGGGGTGCCACCTGGCGAGGGAGTGAGGGGTCGCCAGCTTCGACCGAGGTGGACCCCTCCTGGTGGACACCTGGCAGAGTGGCAGGGAGGTGCTTGACTTCGGTCGAGGTGGACCCATCTTCGAGTGCCACCTGGCGAAGGAGCAGAAGGGCTCGGCTCGACCTCGGCCAAGGTGGACCCGTCTTGGGATGCCACCTGGCGAGGGAGTGAGGGGCCACTGGCTTCGACCGAGGTGGACCCCTCCTAGGTGGACACCTTGCGGAGCGGCAGAGAGGTGCTCACCAAGGTGGACCCGTCTTAGGGTGCCACTTAGCGAAGGAGCAGGAGGGCCCGGCTCGACCTCGGCAGAGGAGGACCCATCTTGGGGTGCCACCTGGCGAGGGAGTGAGGGGCCGCCTGCTTCGGCCGAGGTGGACCCCTCCTGGGTGGACACTTGGCGAGGAGGCAGAGAGGTGCTCGACTTCGGTCGAGGTGGACCCGTCTTCGGGTGCCACCTTGCGAAGGAGCAGGAGGGCCCGGCTCGACCTCGGTGGAGGTGGACCCATCTTGGGATGCCACTTGGTGAGGGAGGGAGGGACCGCCAGCTTCGACCGAGGTGGACCCCTCCTGGGTGGACACCTGGCGGAGTGGCAGGGAGGTGCTTGACTTCGACCAAGGTGGACCCGTCTCAGGTGCCACCTGGCGAAGGAGCAGTAGCACTTCTTCCCGAACGGGGGATCTTTTGAAAGAAAAAATCCACGTGGTACTGACCATGTCCAGCTGGACCTGACACACGCCCCACGTCAGCGATGTAGCCATATCAGTTGCCCCCCATCCCCAGGTTCCGTCGAGTCGTCGTAGCTCGAGACGTGGGGATTTAATGCGAAGATGACGTGGAGAAGGCGAAAATCTCGTGCCATAATTGCCATGATCCTTGCCGGTGCTTCTGTTTCGCCCGAGATCCTATGAGAGGCTACCACGTGCGCGCGTCCGATGGGCCATTAATGTGCCATTTTGAAAACAAGGCAGTTTCCATCGGACCGAAGCATCGATGTCGGGCGTGCCTCCACGCGGCAGCTATCTGGTGGCTCGGAACGGAAAGAGGCGTATGGCTGTTATCGATTGAGTTTGAAAAGGACGGGGGCTTTCCGGAAATGAAGTCTCTCCACTTTCTCGCACTCCACCAGTGGTTGCAGTGGTTTTCCTTCACCTTCCCAGGATTGCCATTCCTCTGGTACAAAATATTTCGGTGAGTATCTGTGACCTCCTCTTCCTCTTCCTCCATCTCCTAGCCCTTATACCATTTTTTTTTGCTTCTTCTTCCTTCATGGAGCGTCGCCACTATGTCTCCTCCAACCCAGACGAGGTCGGTCCTTCCAGGCTGACGACTCCATCACCTTCTTCCTCGGAGGGGGAAGAGATCCCGAACGAGGTCCGTAGGTGGCTCCAGCCTGGGGCTGTGACCATAGGTGTCCCTAAGGGTCCTAGGTCTCCCCCCGTAGTTTCCGCTTGTCCCATTTCTTCTCTTCCTCCTCCGGTGACCTCTCCCTCTGGCCCCTCTGGTCATGCCTCAACGATGACCGAGGATGACCTTTCTCTGCTCTGGGATGTCTATGGAATCCCGAATTCAACTCATCTTTTCCTCCCGCGGCCTGAAGATCGAGTGGCCCCGGGAGAATCGCCTTCTACGAGGACTTCCTCCTTGGGGGTCTTCAATTTCCCCTTCATCCCTTTTTCCTCTCTTTTCTTAGCCATTATCGTCTGGTCCTGGCCCAGTTGGCTCCTAATGCCATCCGGGTCATCTTTGCCTTCATCGTCTTCTGCCACTTCCACGGGTTCGTTGCCTTTTTCTCCCTCTTCAAGGCTCTCTTCACCCTGAAGCATTACTTCACCGATGATGGCTGGTGGTACATCTCACCCCGGCCTAGGTGCCTCAGGTTCGACCTCCCTTCATCGATCAAGGGCTGGAAGAACCGCTTCTTTTTTGCCTCGGTCAAAGATGTTGACTGGGCAAGGAGCGAGCCAGACCGGTCTCCGAACCGGAACTCTCAGGTTGAGCCAGCGGACCAAGAGGTCTTTTCACAACTGTTGAGTGACGCGGTCCCAGCTCTCGATGTTCTGCTCTCAAAGCAGAACTTATTCAAGGCAGGGATCAATCCCATCCGAGAGCTGGGCGAGGCTCGAATCTCCCTCCTTTGATTTCATTTTCTGCTCCGCATTTCCCTTCTTTTAAACTAGCTTGACTGACCTCTTTTTCCTCAGGTATGAAGTTCTCCATGGAGAACCTGATGGAGGGCATCGCGCAGAGGGATGCTGCCGAAGGTACTGAACTCCCGGCAAAGAGGGCTCGCACTGAGGCGAGCTGGGTGCCTGCGCCCACCTCCATTACTAGCCCTGGGGTGGCGGCTCCTGCCTCCAGGCCACTTCGGGCCCGGGCGCCCGATGTCCCTGTCGTCGACCTCGACAGGGCCGGGGAAGAGAGGGGGCCGAAACCTCCTCGGGCGGTGCCTGCTCCAGCCGCTGCACCGGCCGCTTCCATGGTGGCCACCAGGGTGGTGGCAGCTCCACTGACGGCCGCACCGCTTGGCGAAGGGACGGCCGCCTTGCCTGCTACCGACGTGCCCATTCTACCCCCAAGTCTCACCAACCGATGCTCCGTGATCCGTAACCAGGGCCTCGCGGAGAAAGTCATGGAGTTCGCCAGCACCTCCCGGGACCATCGTCTGAGGGGCGGCCGGGACTACAATGAGGCACTGCTCGGGATCCTCCCACAGCTTTTTATGATAAGTTCCGAGCTCCGACTTCTTAAAGTTCCAGTTGGATTGTTCTAACTTCATGTCTCTTTCGATGCAGATCGGGATGGACATGCTGTTGTTGAGGAACTTCCTCGCCGGCTACGCCAAGAAGGATGCCGAGAAAGAGGAGAAGCTCGGCAAACTTGCAGCTGATGTCAAGGACCTCATGGAGAAAGGGGTCGAGCTGCGAGGGAATAACCAGGCTCTCCGAGCTGACCTGGTCCGTGCCGAGGGGCACGTCAAGGAGTTCGAGACCTCTCTATCGGAAGAGAGGATCTCGAACCAGCGCCGCAATGAGGAGGACGCGGCGAAGAAGACCCGTCTCAGGTCTCAGTCCCGGTCACTAGAGCGCCAGGTAGACGAAATCCTCAAGGAGCTGAGCATAGACAAGGAGAAGAACTCTTACATCAACGGCCTGCTGGAGGCATCCAAGAGGGAGGCGCAGGAGGCCGTGCCGAAGTTCCGAGCCTCCGAGGAGTACGTCGCCGAGGTGCGAGAGGCTGTCGTGGACTCCTTCTTGAAGGGATTCGAGGTATGCCGGGAGAAGGTTAGCTCCTTCTACCCCGAGCCCGACCTTAGCAGGGTCGTACTGGGCGGCAGGAGGCAGCAGCCCATCGGAGAAGCGTCGGCGGTGGCCGGTGACGAGGTGGCAGCTCCCGAGTAGCCTCCAGTCGATGGCATCGATGGAGAGGGTGCTCCCCAGCCCGAGGAGGATGCGGCTGCACCGAAGTAGCTCCACGGCGTTCTGTTTTACTTTTGTGTTTTTTTTTCTTTGGGGTCTCCTGACCTGTCGGGGCCCCTCTTGTGTAAGGAACTCTTATTGCAATGAAATTATCTTTTTGTTAAATCGTTCCTTCTGTCTCTCTCTCTTTTTTTTTTTGTGCATCTTCTGGACTGAACCCCGGTGTTAGCTACTGGGACTAAGTTCTGTAGTGCATTCCGAGCTGAACTCCGGGTTTGCGTGGATGAACTTGGTTCTGCCCCACCTTCCAATAGAAGTCCGGGATTTCCGGACTGAACCCCGGGGCCGCAGGCTGGATCTGAGCCTTGCGCGGCTTGCCAAGCTATTCTCCAGGATTGCGTGGATGAATTTGGTTCTGCCTCACCTTCCAGACCGAAGTTCGGGACTTTCAGACTGAACCTCGGGGCCGCAGGTTGGATCTGAGCCTTACGCTGCTTGCCGAGCTATTCTCCGAGATTGTGTGGGCGAATTTGGTTCTACCCCGCCTTCCAGACCGAAGTCCGGGACTTCCGGACTGAACCCCGGGGCCGCAGGCTGGATCTGAGCCTTGCATGGCTTGCCGAGCTGTTCTCTGGGATTTTGTGAGTGGGACATCGCGCCTTCGCAGGTCTTCTGCCATGTCCATGCTCGCTGAACTTAGAGCTGGGTGGCCCTCGCCCTACGAGACAAGAGCAAGCATTTGATGAAACAGACTTCATTGCCAAAGTTTAAGGAGCCTTACACTATTGGTAATACATCCTCAAGTTTGAGGCATTCCAGGTCCGAGGGAACCGGGATCTGCCTAGCTCCTCCAGGTAGTATGCCCCGTGAGGAAGTGCCTCCGCCACCCTATAAGGGCCTTCCCAGCTTGGGGAGAGCTTTCTATACTCCCGTGGTTGGGAAGCCTCAGCGCAGTGGAGCACCAAATCTCCCTAGTGGAAGGACTTCGGTCGCACTTTGGAGTTGTAGTATCTGGCCACTCGCTGCCGATAGGCAGCCATCCGAACTCGAGCCCTTTCTCTCGTTTCTTCAAGGAGGTCCAGGTTTAGCAGCATCCTGGCAGGGTTCTCCATCTCGTCGTACTGCTCCACGCGCAGGGTCGGTAGGCTGAGCTCAACTAGGATAACCGCTTATGCTCCGAAGACAAGGTTGATCGGGGTCTCATCCATAGCCGTCCTTGGGGTAGTGTGATACGCCCAAAGGACGCTCGGCAGCTCTTCTGCCCACCTACCCTTGGCCTAGTCCAGTCTTGTCTGGAGGCCTTGCAAGATGGTCCTTTGGTTACCTCGGCTTCTCCGTTTGTCTGTGGATGCGCCACCGAAGTGAAACGATGGTGGATACCGAGATCGCTGCAAAACTCCTCGAACTCCCGATAATCGAATTGACGTCCGTTGTCGGTGATAATAGTGTGTGGTAGGCCAAAGTGGTAAATAATTGACTTCTAGAGGAACTTGGTGATGTTTGCCTCTGTGATCCGGGCCAAGGATTTGGCCTCGATCCACTTCGTGAAGTAGTCGATGGCCACGATCAAGAATTTCTATTGCCCGGACGCCAGGGGAAAAGGTCCTAGGAGATCAATGCCCTATTGAGCGAACGACCATGGGGCGGAGAGCTGGGAGAGTGGAGCAGCGGGCTGACGTTGCACCACGGCGTGCCGCTGACACCGGTCGCACCTCTTCACGAAGTCAGCTGCGTCTTCTTTCATTGTCTCCCAGAAGTAACCTTGATGGAGGGCCTTGTACGCCAGTGTCCTACCCCCTACGTGGTTCCTACGGACGCCCTCGTGGATCTCTTGGAGTACGAGTGTGGCCTCTGTGGGTCTCAGACACTTGAGGAGCGGGTAGGAGTAGGACCTCCGATACAGTAACCCATCCATTAAGATGAACCGTGCGGCCTTCCTCTTAATGAGGCCAGCCGCCACGCGGTCCTCCGGCAGGATGCCATCGGTGATGTACTCGATGTACTTTTCCATCCAGCTGGGCTCTTAGTTGACTTGCTGGACCTCCATGGGTGTCTCGTAGCTCGGGGCCTTGAGGTGCTCGATGTAAGCGCGGCCCAACAATGAGTCCGCCAGGGCTGCAAGGCGAGAGAGTGCGTCCGCACGAGCATTTTCCCCGCAAGGTATATGGGAGATGTTGAAATGCCAAAATCCTGTCGTGCTCGTTCTTACGAGCTCCAGGTACTTCGCCATTTGGGGTCCCAAGCCCCGTACTCCCCTGAGATCTTCCCGGCTACCAGCTACGAGTCGGGAAGACCTTGAGGTTGGCTACGCCCAGCTCACGGGACACTCTCAGCCCTGCGAGGAGCGCTTCATACTCCGCTTGATTGTTAGTGGTAGCGAGCTGGAAACGGAGAGCACATTCGGTGATAACTCCTTCACCGTTGGCGAGGATGAGTCCAGCTCCACTCCCACTGGAGTTCGGGGCTCCATCTACATGAAAGATCCAGACGTCTTCCTCTGGTCCTGGCTCCGGCCACCGGTCTTGGGGGCTCTCTTCTGCCCCCTCGCCCAGGCCTGCACACTCAACCAAAAATCAGCGAGTACATGTGCCTTCATGGCCGATCTCGGCCTATAGGTGATGTCGAACTCGTTGAGCTTGAGCACCCACTTCGCCAGGCGCCCAAATGTGTCAGGTCGACTGGGCACCGCTTTCAACGGCTGATCCGTCAGGACAGCAATGGGATGCGCTTGAAAATAAGGTCTGAGATAGTGAGCAGACACGATTAGTGCAAAAATCAGTTTCTCGAACCAGGAATACCTGAGCTCCGCATCGCAGAGGAGTTTGCTTGTATAATACACCGGCCTTTGCATTCCCTTGTCGTCAGTCCAAACCATGACCGAACTGATGGCCTCCGGTGACCGCCAGGTACAGGAGGAGCTCCTCTCCTTCTTCGGGCCTGGAAAGTAGTGGCGGGGATGCCAGTGTCCTCTTCAGCTCATCAAACGCCTCCTGGCACTCCTCCATCCAGGTAAAGTCATTCATCTTCTTCAGCGCCTTAAAAAGGACTGGCAGCGGTCAGCGGACCTCGAGATAAATCTACTTAGGACGGCTATCGGCCGGTGAGTTGCTGCACTTGCTTCTTGGATGTGGGTTGCTCCATGTCCAGGATAGCCTGGACCTTCTCCGGGTTGGCTTCTATCCCCCTTTGGGTTACCATGAACCCTAGAAACTTTCCGGTGGACACGCCGAAAGTGCACTTCGCCGGGTTCAATTTCATCTGGTGAAACCGGAGGTTACTGAAGGTCTTTGCCAGGTCGCTGACGTGGTCCGAAAGGGGCTTGCTCATTACCAGCATATCGTCCATGTACACCTACATGTTGCGGCCAATCTGGTTTTTGAAGACTTTGTTGACCAGCCGTTGGTACGTGGCCCTGGTGTTCTTGAGGCCGAATGGCATCATCTTGTAATAGTAGGTTCCGCGATCGGTTACGAAAACAGTGTGCTCGTCGTCCTCCAGGTGCATTCGGATCTGGTTGTACCCAGAGAAGGCATCCATGAAAGAGAGGAGGCGATGCCTTGAAGTGGTGTCCACGAGCTGGTCGATCTTTGTAAGAGGGAAACTGTCCTTTGGGCAAGCTCGGTTGAGGTTGGTGTAGTCCACGCAGATCCTCCACTTGCCGTTGCTCTTCTTCACCATGACCACGTTCACCAGCCAACTGGGATATTGTATCTCCCGTACAAAGCCAGTGGTGAGAAGCTTCTCCACTTCTTCATTGATGGCCTTCTGCCTCTCCGCAGCAAAACTCCTCTTCTTCTGGCGGACAGGGCGGCACCTTGGATCAATATTCAACTGATGGGTGATGACTTCCGAGGGGATACCTGGCATGTCAGCAGTGGACCAGGCAAACACATCAGCATTCGCCCGGAGGAAGTCTAGCAAACGGACCCACTCTTCTTCCGGGAGCTGGGCTCCTATCTGCACTGTCTTCTGAGGGTCCGAACCGAGAGGGTACGTTAATAGGTGCTCCACGGGCCCTCCCCTGGGGTCTTGCTCTCTTAGGTCGAGGTCATCGACATCGGAGCCGAGCTCAGCGCTCCGGGCCCCCGGGACCGTCTGCAGGCAATGCTGGACGGGCTGGGCCGTCCCTCTCATTACTCCCATCCAAGAGGCAGTAGGAAACTGCACCAGCAACCTCTTAGTGGAAATGACAGCGTCCAGCTGGTTGAGCCCTGGACGGACAAGGATGGCATTATAAGGTGATGGGAGCTTGACAACGGTAAACGTCATCATGACCGTACTCTGCCGAGGTGGGGATCCGGCAGTGACAGGGAGAGTGATCTCTCCTTCGACCCCCACCAAATCTCCGGTGAAACTCATGAGAGGGGTGTGCACCGGCTTTAATTGGTCATGAGACAGATTCATTCGGAAGAAAGCATCGTAAAAAAGCACGTCAGTAGAGCTCCCATTATCCACCATAATGCAATGTACAGAATGTTTCGCGATGGTCATCTCGACCACCACGGCATCATTGTTTACATTTTCATTTTTATTCCCCTTTTTGAAGGGGAGTACATCTCTAGGTCTCCCACCTCCTGGGCTCTCTTCGTTGCATGCCGAATCCCCAAGGAGATCATGCCCACCGGCTTCTCCGTTGGGCGGTTGTCAATTGCAGGGATGGGGGAAGGGCTGCGAGTGGCTGACCCTCCACCGGGGCTTCATTCCTCACGAATTTCCTGAGGTAGCCCCTCTTGATTAGCTCCTCAATCTCCCGCTTCAAATTGCGGCACTCCTCCATGTCATGGCCGTGCTCACGATGAAATTGACAATATTTTGTCTTGTCACAGATGCTCCTTGGGTTCTGAGGAAGAGGTCGGCGAAGGTAGTGCTCACCCTCAATCTCCATGAGGATCTTCGTTCTAGGAGCAAGGAGAGGGGTGAACGTTCTCTCCGGGGCAGTGCCGTTCTTCGACTTCAGGCCTGGACGAAAATCTGTAGGTGGTCCAGGCCTACGGGTCCCGAGGACATCCCTTGGGGTAGGCTTCTTTGAAGGCTTCCCATCCAGCTCTCGCCTGGTGCGATCGGCCACCTCCGCTTGGATGTACTTGTGGATATGGAGGAGGAGCTCAGAGTATGTCTTGGGGGGCTTTTTATCCAGGGAGTACGTCAGACGAGAGGTCTTGAGCCCGCGCTTCAACGCCAGTATGGAGACAGGCTCGTCTAGACTATAGATTTCCAAGGCGGCGATCTTGAAGCGGGTAATGTAGTCCTGCTGCAGCTCCTGGTCCTGCTGGCGGATAGAGAAGAGGCTATCCACCTCTCTTGGCACCTTTCGGCAAGCGTCAAAGTGTGCCACAAACTTTCCTTCCAATTGACAGAAGGAGCTGATAGATTCTGGCTCGAGGCGGGTGAACCAAACTCGAGAAGCCTTCCGGAGGGTGGCTGGGAAGGCAATGCATAGAAGAGCGTTCTCGCTCCCTAGACCCTCATGAGAGCCTTATAGCTCTCTAAATGGTCCAAGGGATCGGTGGTCCCATCATAGGATCCACCTGGGGCATGCGGAACCGACCCGGGATCGGTTCCTCTTGGATTTCCCGGGAGAAGGATGGTTGGGCATTGTAGCCCGCTGGATCTATTTGGGAGCTCTGCATGTCAGCAAAGCGGCGGGCGAACTCCGCCAACTTGCGCTCGTGCTCCTCCAGGCACCTCTCGGCCTAGCGCCTGATGGCCTCGTCGGTGGAATCTTCCACCGAGACCGCTGGAGAAGGGGGTGCCGATCGATCTAAGCGAGGGGCCTTGCCCCGATGGCGCCTGCTGTGCCATGCTGCTTCGGCATCGTTGGCCGGGGATCGACTCTCGTAATCCACCGAACCGAAGTAGTTCCTCTTTGCGGGAGTCTGGTGGCTCTCGCTTGGAAACTACCTGCGGATGAGAGGGCCTGCCTTGGATGGAGTGCAGGCTTCCACGGGGGCCCGTGGCTCGAGCTGCGGGGGTCCCTGGCTGGGGCTGAATGGCCAGGGAGCGCTGCTGGTGGTGCAGTTGCTGCACAGCAGTGGTCAAAGTTTGCAGCTGCTGGATGACAACTGTGAAAGGACCGTCCACCGGGGATGGCTGAGGAGGAGGAGGTGGACCAGGAAGTTCCCTCTCCGGGCTACGCAGCCCATGAGGAGAAGGAACTTCTCTCGCTCAGCTGGCGGATGCTTCGCGTCTATGCATCACCACCATGGTCGGAGCATGCTTTCGCCCATGGAGAGCTTGCTCGCATAGTGGTTACTGTTCTGCCCCCCTTCCTGGTGCGCCAATTTGTTGCCGATCTCACCGCGGTGGCCTATAGCTCTTGAGCTGGCACCGGTCTCGGACTCTCTCATCTCGAGATCTCCAAGCTCCCATACTTGCAAAACAAAGTCAGAGACCCGGGCCGGGGGTTCCGGCGGGGGCACTCCGATGGTTAAGTTAGAGAAAGGCAAGATGGAACAGATCCCCTAAGGCAAGTTCCCGAAGGATTCCCGTGCTTAGAGGAGGTGTAAATGAAAGAAGTGTGGGGAATAGGGGAGTTGAAGCCTGGCTTCCTGCGCTAGGTTCACCGAGCTCACGCCTGAGGACTTCTTGAGGCCTTCCAGGATCGTTCTCTTGGTGTTTTCTCCCTCTTTCGACTTACTTTTCTGTCCGTTTTTACCATCCCTTTTATATCATCGAACTGCCCTCAGCCCGCGTTCCTTTCAGGGGGCTCCCTGAGACCTCTGGACCCTCTCCTCCCCCTTCTTCTTCGGGTCCGAGAGCTAAGTGACCGGACCGCCTCGTCCGCAGTGCATCACGAAAGGGGGAAGACTGGTGAGGCTTTGGGCCAAGCGCGGGAGCTCTCCTTTCGAGGCGTTGATGGTGGGCTTCCAGCCGTTTCAGGTTCCTGCCCGCAAGAATTCTGTTCCTCGATTGCGGGGCCCCGTCTGACTGGTGTAAACGAGGTTTCGCGTGTCACTACAGGCCATACTGGTGCCCCCTACGGGGCGCAGCGCGTGCCGGCTCTAGTGGCGACCTTGCAACCCGTGTCTCTGCTTCCCCGAGGCTTTGCAGAGTAGGGCTGACCTCGGCCAAGGTGGACCCATCAGGGGGCGCCACCTGGCGGTGGAGCAGGGGCTACCAGGTTCGGTCGAGGTGGACCCCTCCTGGGTGGACACCTGGCGGAGCGGCAGAGAGATGCTCGACTTCGATCGAGGTGGACCCATCTTCGGGTGCCACCTGGCGAAGGAGCAGGGGCTGCCAACTTCGACCGAGGTGGACCCCTCCTGGGTGGACCCCTGGCAGGGCAGTAGAGAGAGGCTCAACTTCGACCGAGGTGGACCCGTCTTCGGGTGCCAGCTGGCGAAGGAGTAGGAGGGCCCGGCTCAACCTCGGCAGAGGTGGACTCACCTTGGGGTGCCACCTGGCAAGGGAGCGTGGGGCCACCAGCTTCGGCCGAAGTGGACCCCTCCTGGGTGGATACCTGGAGGAGCGGTAGAGAGGTGCTCGACTTCGGCCGAGGTGGACCTGTCTTCGGGTGCCACCTGGCGAAGGAGCAGAAAGGCCTAGCTCGACCTCGACCGAGGTGGACCCGTCTTGGGGTGCCACCTGGCGAGGGAGCGAGGGGCCATCGGCTACGACTGAGGTGGACCCCTCCTGGGTGGACACCTGGCAGAGTGGCAGAGAGGTGCTCGACTTCGACCGAGGTGGACCCATCATCGGGTGCCACCTGACGAAGGAGCAGGAGGGCCCGGCTCAACCTCGGCAGAGGTGGACCCATCTTGGGGTGCCACCTGGCAAGGGAGCGAGAGGCCGCCAGCTTCGACCGAGGTGGACTCCTCCTGTGTGGACACTTGGTGGAGTGGCATGGAGGTGCTCGACTTCGGCCGAGGTGGACCCGTCTTCGAGTGCCACCTAGCGAAGGAGCAGAAGGGCCCGGCTCGATCTCGGTCGAGGTGTACCCGTCTTAGGGTGCCACCTGGCGATGGAGTGAGGGGCCGCCGGCTTTGATCGAGGTGGACCCCTCCTGGGTGGACACCTGGCGGAGCGGCAGAGAGGTGCTCGACTTCGCCGAGGTGGACCCGTCTTCGGGTGCCACCTGGCAAAGGAGCAGGAGGGCCCGGCTTGACCTTGGCAGAGGTGGACCCATCTTGGGGTGCCACCTGGCGAGGGAGCGAGGGGCCACCTGCTTCGACCGAGGTGGACCCCTCTTGGGTGGACACCTAGCGGGGCGGCAGAGAGGTGCTCGACTTCGGCCGAGGTGGATCCGTCTTCGGGTGCCACCTGGTGACGGTGCAGGAGGGCCCGGCTCGACCTCGGCGGAGGTGGACCCGTCTTAAGGTGCCACCTAGCGAGGGAGCGAGGGGCCGCCTGCTTCGGCCGAGATGGACCCCTCTTGGGTGGACACCTGGCGGCGCGGCAAAGAGGTGCTCGACTTCGGTCGAGGTGGACCCGTCTTCGGGTGCCACCTGGAGAAGGAGCAGGAGGGCCCGGCTCGACCTCAGCGGAGGTGGACCTGTCTTGGGGTGCCACCTGGAGAGGGAGCGAGGGGCCGCCAGCTTCGGCCGAGGTGGATCCCTCCTGGGTGGACACCTGGCGGAGAGGCAGAGAGGGACTCGATTTCAGTCGAGGCGGACCCGTCTTTGGGTGCCACCTGGCGAAGGAGCAGGAGGGCCCAGCTTGACCTCGGTAGAGGTGGACCCGTCTTGGGGTGCCACCTGGCGAGGGAGCGAGGGGCTGCCAGCTTTGGCCGAGGTGGCCCCCTCCTGGGTAGACACCTGGCGGAGTGGCACGGAGGTGCTCGACTTCGTCCGAGGTGGACCCGTCTCGGGGTTCCACCTGGCGAAGGAGCAGGTGCACTTCTTCCCGAACGGGGGATCTTTTGAAAGAAAAAGTTCATGTGGTACTGACTATGTCCAGCTGGACCTGACACGCGCCCCACGTCAGCGATGTAACCATATCACATATTATCTAGTAAATTGGATTGCCTTTGGAAGGAGTAGTAATCCAGATTACTGCATCCCAAGAAATCCAAATTACCAAATTACCTTTTTCTTTGTCTTCCCTTCTGTGCTAACCTCCCCCCCCCCCCCGACCCCTTTATCGCCCGTCGATTGGTGGGGGGAGTTGGGGCGATGCCGATGGGGACGGGGTAGGGGGTGGGCTGTGCTACGAAGAAGGAGAAGGGGAGGGGTGGGCAGTGCCAGCAGGGGCGGGGAGAGAATGGCAGCATTGTGAAGAAAAAAAAAGGGGATGGGGATGGGGGTGGGAGGGGTGGGCAGCGTTGGCAAGGGAGGGGAGGGAGTGGGTGGTACATGAAGAAGAAGAAGAAGAAGAAGAGGGGGATAGGGGTGGAGGGGGTGGGTGGCGCCGACAGGGGCGGGGGAGGGGGTGGGCGGTGCCCGTAGGGGTAGGGATGGGCTGAACCGAGGAAGAAGATGAGAAGGGAAAATATATATATATATATATAATAAATAGATAAAAAACAAAAATTATATTTTATGAATATAATATAAATTTAATTAAAAGGTAGTTTATTAATTTAATTTTATAATATGTAATATTAACCGCATGTATCAAATATAGTAATCCACATTATCTATAATTTACATGTCCAAATTTTTAATAATCCAAATTATCTCTTAAGATTGCTTGGCAACGCGCCAAACGCAACCTAAAAACTATCATTCCCTTATCTCACTAGTCCATTCCTTTGACTAATAATATGCCATATTAACTTGAAAAAGGTTCCATGTGCGTGCCTTTGAACACACCCCTTTCCATTAGTATCAAAATAACGCGACAATATGCACATCTTCATCCCACATATATGGTAATAAACTTGAGAGTACTCTAACCTAATAAAGGTGCTCTCCACTTAATTTCTTGGACAAAGTTGTTTTGAGCTGTACAACGATCCAATTAAGCTTTTGTATCTTGAAGGGAACGAGCCAGAGGGAGGGTTGACTCATTGCCTGCACTGATTTGTGGGTTTTGCAAGGAAATGTGCCACATGAGATCTACATGGCAAGATTGGATAATACCATCTCTTTATATTTGTTGCCAACTATCTGTGTCAGTAACGCAATGCTAACTGGGATTACCGCAGAATGAGATGTGTTATTAAACAAAAACTCCAAATAGAGACGACACGTTCTTGTATAGAAGTTTTAACTCGAGTTGTGATTCAAGGAGTTAGGCCACTGAAAAGAACTTGCCTTACCACTGATGCAATAATACACGATTGTTTACATCTCAATATCACTAGCCATTTATAAGCACTAGCAAATACAGGGCCTACTTTGATGCCTCGATTCATGTCCTTGAGATGGCTGAGATGTGAGCATGGAGAACTGGGTTGATTTGGAGACAACGAAGTAAAAATAAAAATCCAGGATTAATAATAATGCAGAGCACCAAAGATGTTGTCTATATTAATGAATTATTGCATCCACAAAATTTGAGGATTGTCTGGCTACTACCTTCCCACCTCATAATTGACTTCTCACTTTCCATTATGTTGTTACGTTTGATACAGGGCTCTTTTGGTCGGTACATGCTCCGCAATATATATTAAATTGGATCGATATGGTATGATATACTTGGATTTTTTAAAAAAATAATATTATTTAAATAAATAATTATGAAAGTAGACTTTTAGGATTACATGTACCAAAATATGTGACAAGTGGCAGGGAGGGACGCGTGACAGTGGCTTGGATGCGTAGACCTTATAAATCATCTCTGCCAGAGATGATTTCATCGTGAAATCGTTTCTCAGCCAAGCCTCTATTTAACAATCCGGGTTTTTTTTTTTTTTTTTTAAGTGTCTTCTTTCCTTCTTCCCGGCTCCATTTTCAAGGTTTTTTTTTTTTTTTTTTTGTTTGCATCTTAGTTTCTTCTTCCCGGTCCTAATTTCTTTTTTTTAAAAAAAAAAAAATTTTGGTTTCTTCTTTCCGGTGCTTGAATTTGAAATCGTTTTTGTCAAAGACGATTTCAAGCTTTGGCTACCATGTTTGATCTGAAATACCTAGTTTGATGAACATATTACCAAACACTTAATTTGATAAATATTTATTAAATTTATATTATTTTTAAAAAATATCCCGGTATACTTCGTATCAATGGTTCCATTCAATTCGTTACGGAATGACATACCATGTTTTCGTTAACTTCAACCCTCCCCCAACCTTCTCTTTCTCTCTGGGAGTCGTATGTTCAAATCTGAATGTAGCCACAAATCAGTATTTTAAAAATGAAAAAGTAACGTTCATTGTATAGGGTAGCAGAGCGGTAAAACATCTCAGCTACGAGATACTGAACGCTCACTTGTGCCAGACCATCTTATGCACCGTGCCAGGCCAATTTATTTCTTAGAGACCCAACACCAGAGCTGGACTCTTATAGTGTCCTCAAGAACGTAGGCTGCCTCAACAGATCAGTATTTGCATATAGTTTCCAGATTATATAATATGATTTCAGCATGACAAAATATTACCAGGTAAAAAATGCTGTCTAACAAAATGACAAGAGTAAACCTGCAAAATTAACAACACATAGCGATCTACTTGATTGTTGTTATGTTTCTGCGCAGCCTAACTTTCAGATTGCTTGCACCTAGAACTAAACCAGCCTGATCAAACTTACCATCCAGATATAAAAAGTGGTACTTCTAAACCACTGATATAGAAAATTAAACATGAATCTGGGAACAAAAGTCTCAGATACAGTAGTAGAATAGCTCCCTTCAAGGAGTTTTCATAGAATAGGTTTGTAGACAACATTGTCTTGCTAGAAACAACAGAACAGTTACCAATTACAGACCATTACAGTCAACATATGGAGTGCAAGTGTCTGTCATACAACACATTATGCCCCAAGGTCACTAGCAGAGGTAAATCAATTCTCTGTCCTCACGCAAGCCATCCTGGCATGTAATTACTCACACTTGGCCCAGGCGCTGCAGCAATCGTTATTTGTTCTGGAGGATACCTACAGGAAAAATAACAAATAGAGTGGCTGATAGATGTTTCTGACACCATGACTGGTCATCTAGGAAAGATTTCATTTTCATGAAATAGTTTGCCAGAATGTTTAGAAGAGATAATCTGAACACTTGGGTTTGCATTTCATGGACTGGAGCATGAAAGGATGAAAAAATTTCGAGCTTTTAACTTTGCAGTAAGTAAAACCATGGCATTTTTACATTGAAGCATTCATGGGGATTATTATGTCTAAAAAGCATGCTGTTGTACTGTCATTTCATAATTTTTATAATTGGAGACTAGAGACCACAGCCATATATCCTGTACAATGTCTAAAACTTTAATCCCAGTAGACAAAAGTCGCATTGTCTATGTCACAGCTCATAATACATTTCTTGGATCAAAAATTTTTGAATTCTTGCAGTAGCCTGAATATGGTATGGATTATGAGGTGAAGCTCTATTAAGTTAGAACCATTACCCAACCTACAATGCAACATTATTTTTTTACAACATGAAGTTATTCCTGATATTAAGGGTTTGAAGTTAAAAGAGGTTTCCATTAATTTCCATGTATACGGTGATTATTATTCTAAAGTAATGAGTCTAATTCCTTTGTGTAATGGCCTTCCAAGGTATATTAAAGTATAGGCTACTGGCAGAGGGTCCATCTGGCATGCTTGCACACCAGGACTTGCCAAGCTAAGGCAAAACAGCTGAATCGGGTCCCACATCTTGAGTTGATAAAGATGGTGGGAGAGGCATGATAAGGGGAGCGGTTCAGCCATCCATTAGATTGAATACAGCCATGCAATGCTTTGAATACCCACGAAGGAGTTCCAAAACAGACAACAGTCGCTGAGAAATAGAAGATCCAGCTGGGGCTGATATCATCAACCTTCAGCTGTGAGTAGGCTCTCATTTTTGGATCTCTTTTGTGGGGCATTTCCCATGCATTGGTAGCTGAACCAAATGCAACCTACCACTAGATCCCACCATATCGGCAAGTAAAGGAGGTAGACAAAAGACCTTAAAAGCCATTGCTTTTCTTGACTAAGGTGGCTGACATTCTTCCAAATTCTTAACATGACTCCTTAACAGGTTAATTATGGTGATCTTTACTCCAAAAAACAGAGGATTTTCTCACGTATGGAGAGCAAAACTAAATGAAGAACCGGCACTGGAAGAATATACCCGATATGGAGAGTTGGTTCGCACTCTATCTGTTGGAAGAATCCATCTCCCTGTGGTTGTGGTGGCTGCCGGCCATAGCCCACTGCATGAACATTGGGATCCCAAACTTGCTGCTGGGTAGCCTGGTTGCTTTCCTCCAGCTGCACATCCATAAGAAAAATCTATGACAGACTTGTAAGTTTTTGCTGGGAAAACAATCCATGTACCTAGAATATTCATATTTAGAGCTATCATTACTACAGGCTCCTTACCCTTCGCTTTAGACTTTTATTGGCCTCACAAAGCATTTGCTCCTGCAAGAAAGAAAAATGGCAGTAAGAAGGAAATGGTGGAATGAGAAAAGGTGCTCTTTTAAAGTTGTTTGATTGTATTAACCATACCCTTCGTTGAAGGTCTGCAAGCTGATCGAGCATGTATTGGGTCTGTAAGGGGATAATTGGTCAGTATGAGTCAATTAAGTAGCCTGACAAGTTAAATCATATTTTATTTTAAATAAATTAACCAGGAAGTAGCGAACTTCAATTATGAAAATTTTTCCATATATGAAGCATTCACCAGCTTTACAAATGTGGTTGTTAAAATAAATGAACGTTCTGGTCTTAGAACACAGCTGTATCTACTTTAATTTTCATCATGGGAGTGGGAGTTCATCATGGGAGTGGGAGTTATGGGAGGGGGGGGGACTTCAATGCAGCAACTTCTCAAGCAGGAAAACGTTAATGTGACAGAAAATTATGAACCTCTGACATTGTATGTTAAAACATTCTCTGTGGGAAAAGAAATGTATACGGTACCCTTGTTGATCTGATTTGCTTCAATGAAGCATCTAGTTGCCGCTCAAGCTGCTCAAGCTCCTTGTTGCTGAGTGGCCCCAAGTCCTCACCAAGGAGATTTCTGGAGTTGCAGGGGTTTAAAAACAAAAATAATATGACATTATTAGTATTCAAGGATTCAGGCTAAATATAGATTTGTACTTAAGGCTGCAGATTGTTAAGCATAGAAGAGACTGAAATCATCAATGTGGAAGAAATTCACCTCTGTGATCTCTGTAATGCTTCAACACGTGCTTTAAGTTTTAAGTACTCCTGTTGACTAGTCTGTGCCAGCAAAAATGTAAATTAGTCTTCTCCAGTGCACAAGGTTCACATTATGTGAAAAGGTGATGATCTGTTTGTATCCCTTATTTCCATTACATGGTCATAACTTTTTAAGTATTCAAATCTTCATGTCATGGCATATAGTTCACAACCGATTTTAGCCAAGCTCTTCACCCGTCTTAGTTCTCAATAGAGTACTAATACCTAAATGTTACACACGAATTGTTATCTACACTTGGCAGATTGCTAGAGTACCTTCACGGGTTGCTAAAATGGACATGGTCACTGGATGTTTTAAGAAAGCTAGGAGAAGCGACTCCATCTTTGTACCCGTCCGCCAGTGCACAGAAGTTGCACATTTCAATGTCTACAATCCTCTGATACCTAGATGACTTGAAGGGTGACAACCTGCCTGACATATTAAAACAGCTTGCTTTCAATTTTCATAGGCAGTATATTCCCAAGTCTCACTTTATAGGTATATTTCTGGACTGTACTAGGTTTCATAGTGCTTACTTTGATGTAGTGGCCAAAAATGAGGTGATCAACCAGGGTTAGGAAATTTGCTATGAGCTTTTGCAGGTGAAATTCCATTTCAACGGGACTGAATCCTAGCACTAGCTGAATTGGGTTTTTTTTTAACAGGTCAAGGTTGATTTACGCAGACAGGAAAGGCATTAACTAACACAACCATGATGGGAGCTCCCATGGCCAACTTAGTTATGATATAAAGTATGTCTTTGAAAAGAGGAATTAGTCGAGCTACGAGAAAAATGTTAGATATAATATATAGAATATATATATATTTATATATACTTTTAAAATATTTAAAAAATATTTTTTTGTAATGTATGTGGCAGAATAAATTTGATATGATAAAATAATTTTAAATATAATAGAATAAGGTTAGAAAGTCTGGCCTGGGAGACGAATAGAACCACTATTCTAAAGGAGATTTAATCCCCCTCTCATTATGTGAAAAATGATTGGATAATACGCTCTCCTTCAAGGTACAACCCGGAAGCCAACACTCCAATGTTCATCAGTGGCATGATCTTGAACGGATGTCGATCAGCTTGTCTTCAGTCCAATATTTTTAAAGTGAAAAAAAGGTAGGAGAGAGAAAGAATTTTAAAAAATTTTGAAACAGAGGAATTTAGGAGAGGGAGTGCTGGAATTTTTTGGATGCCTTGTAGGGCTAGGGTAGATGCCTATTTATAGGCTCAAAACTCTAGAAGAAATTCCAAAAATGCTCTCAAACTAGTCGTTATTTCATTAAATAAGAAATAAATAAAATGACTATTTAAAAAATTATTAAAATAATTTAAAAGGAATGGTAAAAGGAAGAAAAGGAAAATGCATGAATCGCGGGCCTGTAGTGTGCCTAAGGGGGGCATTTTTTTTATTTTGTTTTTTGTAAGGGATTGTTGACGTTACCAAAAAAACAAAACAAAAAAGAATTGCCCCCCCCTCAACCACGCAACGGGAGTATGTGGATTGCGCGCCCGTGCATTTTCCTTTCCTTCCTTTTACCGTTCCCTTTTAATTATTTTAATTAATTTAAAAATTATTTTTTAAACGACCATTTTATTTATTTCTTATTTAATGAAATAACGACTAGTTCGAGAGCATTTTTGAAATTTTTTCTGAGATTTTGAACCTATAAATAAGTCTCTACCCCAACCCTACAAGGCATCCAAAAAATTTCAAGCACTCCTAAATTCCTTTGTTTTAAGATTTTTTAAATTTTTTTCTCTCCTACCTTTTATCATTTTAAAAATTTTAGGTTGAAGACAAGCTGATCGACGTCAGTTCAAGATCATGCTATCGACGGGCATTAAAATGTTGATTTCCGGATTGTACCTTGAAGGAGAGCATATGGTCCAATCATTCTTCATACAAGAAGGGGACCAAATCTCCTTTATCCGCCTCCCAGACCAAACTTCCTAATATTATTCTATTGTATTTGAAATTATTTTATCATACCAAATTTGTTCTACCACACACCACAAAATAATATTTTTAAATATTTCAAAATTATATATAAATACATATATATATTTTCCATACATTATAACTAATAGAAAGTGGTGCGATCATACAAGCATTAATACACTAGATTCTATCAGAACTTCATAATTAAGCATGCTTGGGCAAGAGTAGTACTAAGATGGGTTACCCTCGGTAACGTCAACAATTCCTCACAAAAATAAAATAAAATAAAAATTAAAAGTTTAATATTATTAAACTTAGTAAATAATTTAAAATTTTTGGATGTTTACTGTGCTTAGTACAAGTACTTTCTATGTTTGAACTTGCATTTAGTATAAAATATACACATTATGAAGGTGAACTAATCATAATGCAAGGTAGCACTATCTAGGCCATGCACTTTTCTTGATTTTCATGAGAGTTACTAGAGATTTGTCCTGATCCTATAGTCATGACCTTACAACTACTCTCACTAAGGTAAATTCTCCAAGAATATGTGCAATATAATCATACCTCATTGAACTCAAAATCTTGGATCTATTAAGAGCTATGCTCAACCTAACCGTCACGATAGAGCACTACACCATAGAGATGGGATGGAGACAGACTTCAAAACGATGCTTCCAAACATCATCTTAGAGGTCGTTTTTCTTTGAACCATAACCATGGGATTGCCATGATGGTAGGGGTCCACTCTGGTGACTAATATGTGGGCTTAAGCCCCATCTCCCTTGATGTCTCAAATACTGCAGCCTTTAAAAAATATTTGGTTAAAAGATCTGCTAGATTATTTTTTGATCTTATAAAATGTAGTGATATCACTTTTTTATTTTATTTCTTATAGCTTTATACTTGATCAGAATATAATTATTTATCCTTTTATTAGTTATCTATTGATTTAACAGATCAATTAGAGCTCTACAATCATAATTTAAAGATATTTTTTAAAAATTTTAGTGAAAGAATTGCTATATTACTAGCTTCTGATTTTATTACTAAGAATCTATAGACATTGCTATTTTGGACATAGTTTATGAATACAATATTTATAGTCTTAGGTCCTAGTTTTTTCTTTTTGGGTTCAAGGATGTTAACCTTGGCCAGGCACCCGAACACTTTAAGGAATCTAGATTATGAGTCATTCCTTTCCAAAGTTCATAAGGAGTCTTCTGACTTTCAACTACATGAGCTTGAGATCCGGAGAAAGTAGAAGGTTTGCAAAGAGGCTCCTTCTAATAAAAACAGTCTCATACAAGATGGTTTGTCCTCCTGCATACAAAATAAAACCTTTTGCTTGGACCTTGGGCAGGCTTATTGAATCTAGTATTATTGGTTTTAAAGGTTTTACCTTTAGGTTTAAAGTTGTTTGGGTTAGGTCGGTTATGTTAGTTTGACTGATATTGATTATTTGGTTGAAATCTAGGCTTTGATTTTGGTATAGTGTTGTTATTGGTCTGGTATTATTGGGTGAAGTTAGTTTGGACACTTGGAATACTAATTTTGCTGGTTTTTAGACCTATGTTGGTCTTTTATCCTGATTAAATTTAGAAGTTGGACTAAGGTTAGCTTTCCTTGTTTTTAGAGTTGACTTTTGATAAAGCCATTTTAAGAGGGAGGCATTTTATCTAGAAAGCTATAAATCTTAAATCCTTCAGAGAATTTATCTCTATTGACTTGAAATTTTTTAAGATACTCTTGGAATTAGTAAAGTTGATCATTGATGAGTTTGTCTTCTACCATATTAAAACTAAGGAATAATGCAGTGTTGAATCGTTCAATTCCAGTATCATCAAGTCCATACTCAGACTCTAGAGTATCTCACAATTCTTTTGCACTCTTAGCTAACAGGTAAATATCGTAGAGTGAGTCGAACAGGGCACTAAGGATTCTACCTTTACATAGGTATCCTTTTCTGGGGTAATTAGTATAGTTGAACTAGAAAAATAGGCAAACTGGTCAATCACCAACCAAAGTTCTAAGGTAGTTGGCCAAAACTTCATTTGACTTTGCCACCTCCTAAAATGGGATCTATTAAATTTTTTGGATTTAAGGCTAATGATGTCATCCCTAATAATTGCCATTGGGACTAAATCAGGTTTGAAATCCTAGAAAAAAAATTAAAAATGCTCTCAAACTAGCCATTATTTCATTAAATAAGAAATAAATAAAATAATCATTTAAAAATTAATTTTGACATTAATTAATATAAGTAAAAATGAATGGTAAAAGGAAGAAAAGGAAAATATACGGGCACGTGATCCATGCATGCTCGTTGCATGCCTGGGGGGCATTTTTTTGTTTTGTTTTTTCCTATAACATCAACAAAAAATTCCTACTGCTATCATAGTAGCGGTATGTATAAGGGCCTCCTGCTAATTTCCATAAATGACTTGTTTTTTTATACTAGATGAATATTACCATGTGTATATTTAGATGCATAATGGATTTGGATATTCTAGTGCATTTCTCTCTTTGATTCAGAATAAATATATTTTTGTACCTTCTCTTTAAAATGGAAAGTAGACGTTCCGGTATAGCAGCAATATTTTGATTTATCCTGTTCTTCCAAGGGTTTCTTAATTTGATGTTGAATGCATTTCATATGATGAGAATTACTGGAATATTAGGTGCTGCTCTGCAATGTGCTATTCATGATGCTACCTTAGAAAATACTAACATAGTTATGAGGTGGTGCTTGGTTCCCTTAATTCCATATAGAATAAACCTTTATTCTCACTTATTCTACTAAATAACTATGAAAATCGATGTGGGCCACCTAGAATAAGCTATTCCGGTCAACCCTTGGTATTCTAGAATCGCTATTTAATGCTAGACATGGAATAGCTTATTCCAAGTTTTTTCTTTCTATGTGGTGAGCTCTATAGCATTAATTACACTAAAATAAAATTGTTATTCTAGATTTTCAACCAAACAGAAATCTGGAATAACAAAAATGAATAGCTATTCTCTGAGAATTGGTATTTCTATTTCAGTAATAAATTTTTTTATCCAAATAAAATTGACAATAATATGTTATCTCCATCGCCATCCTAGTTATAATAACTTTAAGTAGTGAGCATATCTCAAATTGACAATAATATATTATCTACGATGAGTTCAGAATATGTTATTGCATCTTATGTATGCATGATTTTTGTTATCTTGAATTGTTTCCATCCAAGCTAAGGGAAGCCAAACCTGAATCAACTCCAAGCAACATATTACCTATAAAATATAGTCTAAAAATATTTTTTTCAACAAAGATTTAGTCCAACTCATAAAGGTTAAAGCCAACAAGCCCACAATGCTTTAGCTATCTCTAAACCATTGCCAATGATATTGAGAATGGCTAGAAATATGATGTCGATATAGACTACATTCAAAAGAAATTAAATGAACCTATCAAAAAGATATAGGTTTTCCTTGAACCGAATGTTATATGGCCTCATTAAGTATCAAGCATCGTGGAGTCCAAAAAAAAATTGACATAAAAATTTAAAAAACTAGACATAAAAATACACACCAGTAGCAAGTAGATGTACATGTAAATATGTATGCTTGTACATATTTAATGACCATTTAGTTGGATCTATTGAAGTGTTTTTAATAACATAGATTGAAACATAATTTAATGCCATGTTAGAGCTCATAATTTTACATAGAAGTGTAAAAACTTGGCATGCAATAGTTTGAATGCCACTGCTTATTGATTCGAATAGTAAAGGATGTAGTTTGCTAGTTTTTAGCACATCAAAAATCTAATAGAGTCTATATAGCGCTACTCCTAAGCAATAATTTAATAAATTTGCTAATTTCTTTCAATTAAAAAGATCTAGATGATGTTTAAAAAGGTGTATAAAGAAAAGGTTATGAAACTTTGGGCTTGTTAGGTTACTAGGGGTGTAACTTTATCACAACTCAACCAAACCCACCCTTCCAACCTTTTTAGTTGTACCTTCATTTGCATAAAATAATTTTTTTAATTAATTTCTACCACAAAATTCTCTTCAAAAATAGTCCAAAAAACAATATTACTTTATCTAATAAAAGTGAAAAGAAAAGGTAATATCATTATTTTTCTCATTAGTATTATCCATTATTTTCTATTATAAAACCATCATAATAGTCATTACCAATGATTATTTCAATATTAAAAATTTGAGTTGTTTTCTAAGATAAATAAAAATCATTATAATGGTCAATTATGGTTTCAATAATTATTTTGATTGGTCCATTGTAATGGGATGAAACATTTATCTAAAACCTTAGACCATAGAAAGCATCCATATCTCCCATCTTTAAAAAGTCTAATATATCTGTATATTATTATGACAATGGAAGCATAACAAAAAGGTATTCAAAATAAATAAATAAAAAATTGCACAAAATAAAAAAATAAAATACAAAAGCACCTGAAAGACTAAAGATAAATAGAAATAAATTGCCTAAAAGAGATCTCATCATACAAATATAAAGGCTTATTGCATCATTATTTTGAATAATTATGTCCTAATTCAATAATAGACTTGCATGAGAAAATCTACCTCTATATATAATAGAGAGTTATGACCTTTGTATGAAATATAACTTATGATCTTGTTTAAAATCTTACACACCTAACAATTATTTTTTTCTCTTTCATATTACATACTCAATAAAGTGCACAAGAAAGATTACATATCTTTTCTAAAGCATACACAACCCATTTAGAAGCTCTTCAAATTCTATTTCTTCTTCACAATATACTCTAAATCCAAATTTCTTTTATATTTGAACATTATTTTAATATCATTGGATAATCCAAAATCAAAGCTATGAAGAGAAAATAGCATTTTCTTGTCATTCTAGCCTCGTTAAGGAATATATATACACAATCAAAATGACATAAATAATTTACCTTTTCTTAAAAGTTCATCCACCATTCTACCAAGATTTTTTAAATAAACTAATCTTCCAATACATCTTTCTTTTTCTCATATGCTTGCCCGAAACTAAATCTTTTCACCTTCTATGATTTTCTGTCTAATATTTATAGATGCTTAGAAGCTTATTATCTTAAATTTTCTTAATTATGTATTTTAGAGTATATAGGTATTTTCAACTTTCATAAGATTTCTTAAGAAGATTCTTGAAAGATATTGTAACAAAATAAAAGTTTTCCATGTTCCACAACAACTAGTTTTGCACATAATTTTTATTTCTTATAAGAAAATAACTATTCTTTTAATTTTCTTTCTAGAACATTCATTTCAAGTCTACCATGTTTATTGTAACTTGGCACTTCCATACAATTCTATTTTTTGGATCTGAAATAATGGTATCAAAAGATTAGGCTCAAGTCTCCCCTTACGATTCATTTATCAAACACTTCTTTAATGTTTTATCTTAAGCCTTCAAAAAAACTCAGACAAAGAAAGATGAAAATAGGTATTAAAGATAAGTAAGAGCTATAGAAAACTATAATCATCAAGCTCTACTCCACAATTACTTGACATCAGCTTTACGAATAGTTACTTGAGAATTTTCATTCAAGATTGCCTTAATAGCTTTTCGAATTCTCAACTCCTTTGCAACTTTCATTCATAATATATTAGGTTTATCTTGCTCTTCCTATGTGCATCCTTCAATAAAAATTAAAGTATACCTTTTTGTTGATGTTTCTTAGCATTTTCTTTCAATATATCCACACCATCTAAAAATCCAATCTCCATATATTTGTCTATATCTTTTTGAGAAAACCCTTAACTTCATCCTTACACAATGTAACTCTTACAACTATTCTAATGTATTCTTCTTCCTAGTTTTATCACACTTCATCTCAATATTTTTATTTCTCCCATATTCAACTTATTCTTTTTCATACCATTTACATCCAATATATTTAACCATACAATGTTATAAGATATATGGTCATTCTTTAAATATTTTATTAAATTATTGAAGTATGAGTCAAGCATATATGATTCAAAATTTATCTATATACTTTATCCACCTAGCTCCAATTTTATTATGCATGGCTTCATCTATGATCTCATCCATCACGCTTGAATGGAGTATTATCTTTATTTATTTTTATTAAAATTACTTTTTATATATTTTATCTGTAAAGTGGGTATTTTAACTCTTATCCTTTATATTTTTACTATACAAGCATTTGATATATTTGTTTTTCAAACAATAAATACTATATCATCTAGAAACATCATAGAATGTGCTATGACTTTCTTAATATTAATGATAACTTCAAGTGTAAATTGCAAAGTTGAACAGTAAAATATAGCAAACCTAAGCAACTAAATGTAGATAACCTAAGAAAACATGATGGTTGATATAAAAAAAAGACAAGAATGAAAGGCAGACCTAAAAGAGTAGTATTATGAAAACTAAAATTAAGATGATGATTGCCTCATTGAAAATATAATTTCCTAATCATCTATGAAGATCATGGAGGAAAATGTACATAAAAAATGGATGAAATTAGTTAGAGACTGCAAGAAGAGTAATATGTTGACCTCAAAACTTCAATCTTTCCTTGAGTAATTTCTTAGTATTGCCATAACTTTTAGACCTTGTCCCAACATGTGGGACTAGTAATGTACAATTTCACCATGAATGATATATATATATCATTCATGGTGAAATTGTACATTACTAGTCCCACGTGTTAGAGAAAACCTAACTTATTAAGAGATATATTGATGATAGTAAAATGTACAAATATCTAACATACAATAATTGTATTATAGACATTCTAAAGTTTTGTCTATAGCTTAGGAGATGAAGAAGAATATCAATACAATATTAGATAAGTCAGTGGTGAGCACTTGGATTGGGAATGGAATTTTCAGTAGAAGAATTATGTGAGCTGCATCAATTCAAGAACTATGGATGCAAGCCAGGCTTCGGACAAAGTCAGTGTGAATATATATATATATATAAATCATTCATGGTGAAATTGTACATTACTAGTCCCACGTGTTAGAGAAAACCTAACTTATTAAGAGATATATTGATGATAGTAAAATGTACAAATATCTAACATACAATAATAGTATTATAGACATTCTGAAGTTTTGTCTATAGCTTAGGAGATGAAGAAGAATATCAATACAATATTAGATAAGTCAGTGGTGAGCACTTGGATTGGGAATGGAATTTTCAGTAGAAGAATTATGTGAGCTGCATCAATTCAAGAACTATGGATGCAAGCCAGGCTTCGGACAAAGTCAGTGTGAATCATTGGCAATCTCTTTGAAGTTTCTAATTAATGTATCATAGATTAATAATGGATTCATCATTTGTTTCGTAGATATAGTTAGTCCAAGAGAAGAAAAAGTCTTATGATATGTTTGACCACTAGGTCATTGAGATATGCATGAAAGTCAAAACATCGTTTGTTTCATTCTTCCGAAGGCACCAAAGTTCCATTGCTATCAGTATATCCAAGCCATTGGTGATGTGAATCATTGAGTTTCTACTCTCCAAGAAGTCCACATAAAAGGTAATGAATAAGGTAATTCTCGTAGATGGAGGTCTTGTAGCAACAGAAGTCAAACTCTTCTTGAAAAAAAAATATTGGATTAGTAAATGATCCGAAGTTTCCTGGGACGCATCATATAAGGTGCAGTTATCTCTATCTTGCTAACCTCTTTTAACCAAGTTATTTTTGATAAGTATTTTTCCAAGAAAACAAAGGTATAGGAAGACTTTAACTTTCTCTAGTATTTTGATATTCCAAGCTGTAGAACAAACTGCATGTCTTAGTTATACCTCCATCTTAAAGAAATTGATAAAACTACTTTATTGGAAATTTCTTTGAGATAAACCACTTCCAAGATATAGAGTCTGACAGTGCTGTTAGGGTCAATGATGCTATGCTTCGTCCGAGTTTAAAGTTTTTTGAGTAAATATTTAGTAGCTCTGATAACAGCCAGTGTTCAAAACTCCTGTAGAGTTTAAGAGCTTCTACAATAGTGACGTCTTGGTTGGCTGACAGGGTATATAGGCATGGAAACAAATCTTGAATTGGAACTTCATGTACCATGTATTATTCCATAAAGAGGTGGCTTGACCATTTCCAACATTAAATTTTATCAGTGCTTGTTATGTTTTTCTGACTGAGTGAGCTTGCTTCCAGAATGAAGAGTGATGTTGCAGGTTTAATATCTTAAGGGTTACTAGGTGATTACAGTAATATTTTTTTATTATCAACTTGCTTCATGGCTTAGGATTTTCAAACAAAAGCTTCCACCACCACTTATAAAAGATTGTTTGGTTGAGGATTCGAAGATTGGTTATATCCATGCCCCCACATTCTCTAGGATGACATACAATTGTCCAGTTTAACAAGGATTTTCCTCTCGTACTTCGATCCCCATTGCTCCGTAGAAATGCTTAACAGAGTCTATCAATCTTTTGGATGATTATAAATAGAAGGATAAAATATAACATCCAATAATTTATATAAACCATGAATGATTTATATTTAAGGCTATGAACTTAAATGAAGTTCAATAAAAAGAGTAAATAACGAAAGACCTAATCTTTTTCTAATAAAGAACTCTATATACATTATTAAAATTATCATGCATATATTCCATCATTCAACTTAATTATTTGTTTTATTTAAGTTACCCAACCATGCGTTGACCTTAAGCTTCAACTTTTCATTGAATAATTTCTTAACACAGCTATAACTTTAAATCTTAGGAGACTAGTAGTCTACGATTTCATCATGAATGATTCATATTAAGGACTATGATCTTGAAATTAAAAAAAAAAATCCTAAAATTTTGTGAGCTAATTTTTTTATAATCAATAACTATCCTTACATCACAATCTTCTAAAATAATGGTAGATTTATCTTTTCAATAATCTAAAAATTAAAAGTCCAAAATTAAATATATTTTAGCAAGTTGCCTTCTTTTTAACTTGAATGTCCATGGATACAAACTAATAAAAAGCCAATTTTTATATGAAAATAAAAATTCACTATTGTACCCAGAAAATCTAGTCTAAGATATTTCAAGTTTTCTCCAAAGGAATTTACCTTCCATTTAGAATTCTCAATAATTTGGCAACCACGTAGAACTCTCTATATCACAAGAAATTTAATTTTTAAATTCAAGCATAATACTTTAGCTCTGGAATATAACTTCATAAATTGATTTTTTTATATTGCATAAAAATATAATTGTATTTGATAATGATAAAAAGAAACATAAAGAACTAAAGCTAATAATAGAATCTACCAACCTATGATAAAACTTTGACTAGTTTCAATTGTTATCATTTTAAATTTAATTTTTTAATCTATTAGTTTATGTACTTATTTATCAAGTTTTGAACCATGTTGTCTAAGAAAGGAAAAAAAAAAAAAGCAAAATATATTTATATGTACCAATAGATGTTACTATATTCAAAATTAATATTAAAGATACTAATAGACCATACTTACCAAAAAAATGAGTTTGCTAAAACAGCCTTAAGGGAAAATACCAAAGTATATCAATACTCTTAATATATCAACTTTTAATTTCATAATTTGCCCATTCCTCTCATATCTACAATATCTTGTTATCCATTTCATGTTGTTGGATTCTATGAATTTTATTTTCATAGTTTTGTTCAAATGATAATAATTTGGATGTATGAAAATTTTATCAAATAAATAAATCATGTAAACTATATTTAAATGTTGTTACATATGAAGGGGGAGGAAATAGAGTACATTCTCAAATCATTAAGTGCTAGTTTATTATTTTCATCATTTGAGTGATCCATTTTAAGAGATCAACTCCTCCAAGTGATTTTCTTTCTTTCTTTCTTATTTAAGTTAAAGGTTGATAAGGGTTATTCAAATGAATTCAATGTTTTAGATGTTAGTTAGAAGATAAAAAACTATGACATTGCCCAAGACCTAAGTGATAGAAGGGTGCCTAAGTTAGCACCTAGAATTCAAGCATTCAGCATATGACAACTATACAATAGCATTAAGAGCAAGTTCATTCATCCTTATTGGTAGCATTTGTATCAACAAAAAAAAATTACTATTGTTAGTAGTAGTTGCTGGCTTGCTGTTGCTTTTACTATCGACAATTTTATTGGTAACTATTGATAGTCCTAATATAATAATATTCACTATAGTTCATACCATGCTACCACTAAACACTAAGTGGCTCATAGCCTTCCATCCATTGTAAAGAGAGTAGAAGAAATGAAAAAAAAAAAAAAGGAAACAACTCACCTCATGTCGACCAACAGCACACTTTAATTACAAACCTATAGTTTGATTGTCATTTACTATAAAGACTACTATAACCATTTAGCTTTCTTTTAAATATCTAGGATCAACTCTATGGATCCTTGTTAGCTAGCCAAGTATTCTTAGAATCCACCACTCCTAGACTCTAGAGTTTAAAGTTTGGGGCTTGATCTTGAACCTTATCATTTAGGATGTAAAGGAATATACTTAAACGACATCAATCAATAATAGGATAATGGATAATCCAACAATATGCTATAGCCCCGACCTACCAAGTTGCCTATTTGGCCTACTAGGCCTAAGCAGGGTGATCTACCTAAAGCTGCTGCTTAAGCAAGCACTTAGCCCACTTTTATAATTCTTGAATGAGTTAATAAATTATAGATTTTTCATTAGGGAAGAATAGAAAAATGGATGATAATGTAACTTAAATATTGGTAGATATATAAAAGCTAGTCCACGTATAATAGACTTCAAGATATTTTCATAGAAAGTTGTCTCAAATTACACTCTCTTACATTATTTCTATATCAAGCCTAATTAGTAGTTACTAAACCTATTGGCAATATTCATATTATAAATTTGTCTATATGATAGAGCATTTAACTCTTTATATTCTACATTGCTAATATATATTTTATTCATAACCTTAAATTTTCATATTTAGATTGTCTTTGCTTATGGTGGCTTGCTTAGATTTTGTTATCAACTTGGAGATTACACGTGTTTGCTAATATTAATCCTCTTATATTTTTAATTTATCCATAGTTCTATAACCACTATACTAGAATCTCTGGTTTAAAAATTAAAAACTTTGTATTCAACATACTTAATATTTTATACTTATCATATTTTAATTCAAATGAAATCTTTCATATGTGTTATATTTTAGTTCAAATAAACATATCTAACAAGTTTTAGTTTTCATCAAACCCTGTATTCAAAAGCTTCCCCTTGAAAGTAGACAATAAATGATTAAAGAAAATCCTCAAACTAGTAAGATTTTCCTGTACTAATATTAGCAATATTAAAAAAGAGAAAATATGATTAAATTTCACCACAAATAGAAATTTAAACTAAAATAATTTCAATTTATATTGAGCTAAAAAAGAACGATAGTTTTACCCATTTACCTGAGTTTCCCTTGACACAATATTAGTCTCTGGTGCACCATAGTTGCATTTTTGGTACCTTTCAAGTGTCTTCAACATACTACATTCAAAGATAAGCATATATCAGAATACTAGATATTTAATAAAAAATTAGATGGACATAAGTAAAATTTGTATAAGAATGTATAAAGAAAAACTCTTGGATAATATAATTACAAAGCATCAAACATCTCTTTAGTTAAATACATTCTCTTCTATGCTTCTAATTGTATGGATATGCATCAAGTTAAAAAGATTAGTTTATTCTAAAGCATTGCACAATATTATCTCATAATAATAATTACCAAAAATAATTATATCAAGTGAGGTATCATAGTAAACCAGTTAATAAATAAATTGGATATATGTCATTTAAGTGACAATGTATATGTGCCACTTTGGGACCATGTTCGCTATATTCTAAATAACCAAAATAATAGAAAATAAGGGAGATAATACTTTCTGAAAATGTTACTTTCTTTAAACAGTGGTACTTGTTTTCTATATCAACATGAACACAAATTCAATCTAAATGAACAAAACTTTAACATTTCTTTTAAATATAATAACAACAAATATTTGCATTAAATACAATAATGAGACAATTTAGTGACTTCATTAATTAAGCCAACAATCCTTCATCACCTAACTTTCCATTGCATAAATGTTATGGTTTCTCGACATAATAAAAAATTATTATCCCAAAAAATATAATATATTATACATAAAACAAGGTTTGATAATATCAATATAATCTTGTCATTATGACCTATAATAGCTAATTTATAAGTCAACATCATCATTATAAGAATTTTAAAGTAATTTGTTACCACAAAATTTATTTGTCCTAAGTTTATAGATATTGCTTCAATAAATATAATAGTTAAATAAAATATTTTATCTACTTCACATGATCAACAAACCATACTTTCATTGATTTTTGTAGAGCTTTTCTTGTTACGTATGATGGTCTGTCTCAACAAATAGAAGATGATGGAGGAGGAGATAAGAAGTGCAAGTTTCAAAATATCCAATTTAATTATAGCTTCTCTTTGCAATATTGTTAAATTTGTTTCATGAGCATATACCGACTTGGAGACTTTCTATATTATTCTCCTTTTAAAAGGTAAAGGTATGGCATATTTTCTATTGCAATCAAGAGCTCATGGTTATATGGGGGTCAGTCCCCTTTTAGTCCATATGAGGTATTGTCCACTTTGGTCTCAAGCTGCTATAGCATGGGGCCTCATGGTTTTGCCCTTTAAAAAGCATCTTAAATTAGAAAGATGATCATCATCATAAGCCAGAATTTTTCTTGACTCACAATCGATATGAGACTAATGATGCCCTTGTCCTGCATACAACATAGCCCCCCAATTAAGGAGAAGCCTAGGAAAGGTAATAGAGGTATACCATAAGTCCTACAGTAGATACTAATATTGCAGTCAAGGGCTCATAATTATATGGAAGATGGTCCCCTTTTGGTCTCTGTGAAGTATTATCCACTCGATCTCAGGCCGCTATGGCACAGGGCCTCATGATTTTATCCTTCAAAAGGTACCTCACAAGGGAAGGAGGGGCCTTTATTATAAACGAGATTTTTTGTTCTCATAATCAATGTGAGACTAATGATGCCCTCGTCCTACACCATAACACTTTTCATATTTAGCTTTCTAGTTTTCTCACCGTTTAATCATCATGCCATACAAGGAGAATTCTCAAATTTTCAACAAGTCATGCTTGTTGAAAAGAAGATTGACAATATCCATAGATAATTTATTTTGTTCATGAATTAAGGTGAAGATGAGGCTTTAAACTTATACTCTTATATCAACACAAGAGGCTTTACAGATTCAGTCAGTTGGCTTCCTTAAAAAATATCACAGTTGACTTTGAAAAGATGGTCAAGCACTTTTTCACAACAATAAAACCATGAATTCTTTCAATACAACAAATTTCAGCGAAGCATAATGAAATATCTTTTCTTTTTTGTATAGGATCTTTCTTTAAGTGAAATTATTCATTCTCTTAGCAAATTGCAGCATCGGCCCTTAAATAGCTTAGACTTTGCATATTTTTCAGTTTGTCAGACAAAAGATGCTTTAATGTTCACCCAACCTACATTATATTTTTTTTTAAAAAAAATCTCTACTAAACAGCACAATATTGGATTTTCCAATGTTCAATTGGTTGCTTTCAAGCATACCAATTGTTTGCCTCAATTATTTTCCAATGTTCATAAAACTTGTGCTTTCTCTTAAAAATCCACTCAAGCATATACTCCAACTGTAGACAACGGAGGCCGAGATTAGTGGAAGAAAGCACAAAAGTTCTTACGTCGTTATCATTGTTATGTTCTTTCAAAAAAAAATATATCATAGTTATGTCTCCTTACATTGTTAAATACATACATACATACGTGTGTGTATATATATATATAGTGACTTACGAACTTTTCTAACCCATCCTAGTCTTGGTAAGTGAAACCATAACAACGTTTCCAGGAGGTCACACATGACTCTATAGTTTCTTCTCCTTGCTTTGTAAAGACTCCATATAGCTGCAATATACGACGAATACAACTCTGCATTTGGCAAAATATTGGACTTACCATTCAAGTTTGGACTCCATTGAATGACCAACACCAGTCCTATCTACGTGGGATTGAGTCTCAGAGTTTATTTTTGTTTGGACTCTTAGTTTATTTGTTTGGTTTAAACAATGAGTCTTGAGTTAGTCTAGTTTTAGTTAAAGTCTTGGTGTTTCCATCATATATGCCAGTAGAGGACTTTGATATAAAAAATAAAAAAAAAAAAAATCCATCAACGTTGTGTGGTTGCAGCAACGTTTTTGTTCTTCTCGTCCTCCAAAATTCGTGTGCGTGGGTTTTGGGTTCTACAATCTTGGTATCAGAGCCGGTGGTGCCCGTGGTCCACCGTGCGTCCGTCTCCAAACCTTGCTGTTGTTTGGAGAGCCTTGGAGAACGTGAGAGGAAGACCGTGTGCAGTGGAGAAGATCAAAGAAATTCCATAACCAGCGATCATGGCTGATCTTCATGTTGTTGGTGGTATCAAGAAGCTCAACAATCAGAACTACAACTCCTGGTCAACCTGCATGATTTCGTATATGCAAGGTCAGGATTTGTGGGAGGTTGTAAATGGCAATGAAACACGGCAACCTGATGAAGATACGAACGGGACGCTGTGGAAGTGGAAGATCAAGGCGGGTAAGGCGATGTTTGTCCTGAAGACGACGGTCGAAGAAGACGTGCTGGACCATATCCGTGAGTTGAAGACCCCCAACGAAGCTTGGAATACTCTTGCTGCATTGTTCTCCAAGAAGAATGATACCAGGCTTCAACTTCTGGAGAGCGAACTACTGTCGGTGGCGCAGCGAGATCAGACGATCGCCCAGTATTTCCACAAGGTGAAATCCTTGTGTCGAGAGATTTCCGAGTTGGATCCAGAAGCTCCAATTGGCGATACCAGGATGAAGCGAATCATCATCCACGGTTTGAAGCCTGAATTTAGGAGCTTTGTTGCTGCTATACAGGGATGGCAAAATCAGCCATCGCTTGTGGAGTTTGAAAATCTGTTAGCCGGCCAAGAAGCCTTAGCTAAGCAGATGGGAGGAGTCTCGTTAAAAGGTGAACAAGAGGCACTCTATGCCAATAGAGGCAGGAAGAACTCTAAGCAACATGTTGTTAAAGGATCTAAGAAGAAGGATGATGAGGTGGAGAATCATCAGGGCGAAGGGAACTCTTGTGCAGGGGGCAGATCAAGAAACTCTGGCAATGGTAAAATGTTTGAAGGAAAATGCTACAATTGCAAGAAGAAAGGTCATATGGCAAAGGATTGCTGGTTCAAGAAGAAGGAGGTAGAAAGCAATGTTGCAACCTCAAAAATCGAAGATGAATGGGATACTGAGGCACTTTTCACTACAGCCGAGGTTGAGCAAGCCTTCACGGTAACAACTGTCACCGAAGTTGATTATGAAAATGACTGGATTGTTGATTCAGGATGTTCAAATTACATGACCGGTGACAAGGAGAAGCTACAGAATCTGTCTGAATATAAGGGAAGCCGGGTGGTGGTGACAGCAAATAATTCAAAGCTACCGATTGCTCCACTGGCAATACAGCAGTTGCTCTTCCTTGCAATAATAGTGAGGTGCCGCTCCATAATGTCTACCATGTTCCAGGAATGAAAAAGAATCTTCTCTCTGTGGCACAGTTGACATCTTCTGGCCATGTTGTATTTGGCCCACAAGATGTCAAGGTGTATCGGGATCTTCAGATTGTCCAAGAACCAGTGATGAAGGGGCGGAAATTGGATTCAGTTTATGTGATGTCTGCCCAAACTGCCTATGTAGACAAAACCCGGAAAAATGAAACAGCTGATCTTTGGCATATGTGACTGGGACATGTCAGCTACTCCAAGCTCAATGTGATGATGAAGAAGACGATGCTGAGGGGCCTTCCACAGCTTGAAGTAAGGACTGATACGGTTTGTGCTGGATGCCAATATGGAAAAGCACATCAGCTGCCTTATGAGGTATCCAATTTTCAAGCAAAGGAGCCCCTACTACTGATTCATTCGGATGTGTTTGGACCAGTCAAGCAGGCTTCCATCAGTGGAATGAAATACTTGGTGACCTTTATTGATGACTTCTCGAGGTATGTTTGGATTTATTGCATGAAGGAGAAGTCTGAAACCTTCTCAAAATTTCGAGAGTTCAAGGAAACTGCAGAAGCGGAAACTGGAAGAACTGTCCACTGTTTACGGACAGATAACGGGGGAGAGTATACCTCAAAGGAGTTCCTGGATTTTCTTCAGAAGTGCAGAATTCGCCATCAGTTCACTTGCACCAATACTCCACAACAAAACGGTGTATCAGAAAGGAAGAACAGGCATCTAGCTGAAATCTGTCGGAGCTTGCTTCATGTAAAGAATGTACCGAGTCGATTTTGGGCTGAAGCAATGAAGACAGTAGTCTTTGTGATTTACCGGTTGCCTCAAAAAAGGTTATCCTTTCTTTCACCCTTTGAAAAATTATGGAATTCAAAACCTGCAGTAGGACATTTTTGCATTTTTGGATATGTGTGCTATGTGTTTGTACCTGACCATCTACGCAGCAAAATGGAGAAGAAGGCTATCAGATGTATTTTTGTAGGTTATGATAGTCAAAGAAAAGGGTGGCGGTGCTGTGATCTAGTTACAGGAAGATGCTACACATCGCGAAACGTGGTATTTGATGAGGCATCTTCATGGTGGTCTGCGGACAAGAAGGAACTGCCAAGTTCGGATGTCTACAAAGAAGATCTGGAACCCTCACATGTTCAGCTTAGTTCACAGCAATTTGAAGTTGCAGAAAGCAGCGGTAATGGCGAGGAAAGAGCTGTTCAACATCCATGGCAGACAGGTGTTTATCAGAGAGTAGAAGAGGAGGACGAGCCATTACAGCAAGATATGCCGACTACACTTAGAAGATCAACCAGGATTAGAAAAACAAATCCAAAATATGCTAATGCTGCATTAGTGGAGGATATGGATACAAGGAAACCAGAGACATTTGAAGAGGCTTCACAGCACTCGGAATGGTTCAACGCAATGAAGGAAGAGATTGCTGCACTTGACCGAAATCAGACCTGGGAGCTGATGGCCAAGCCAAAGGATGTGATGCCCATCTCATGCAAGTGGGTGTACAAAATCAAGCACCGTGCTGATGGATCGATTGAGAGATACAAAGCTCGTCTTGTAGTTCGAGGGTTCTCCCAACAGTACGGGTTAGATTATGATGAGACCTTTAGTCCTGTTGCAAAGCTCACAACAGTAAGAGTTCTCCTGGCTTTGGCAGCAAGCAGAGGGTGGAATTTATGGCAAATGGATGTAAGAAATGCTTTCTTACATGGAGAGCTAGACCGAAAAATTTACATGGAACAACCGCTGGAATTTCAGAGTTCTGAGCACCCTGAATATGTGTGCAAACTTCGGAAGGCACTCTATGGTTTAAAGCAGGCGCCGAGGGCCTGGTACGGAAAGATTGCTGAATTTCTTATTCACTCTGGATACCAGGTAACTTCTGCAGACTCAAGTCTGTTTGTTAAAGCTAGTGAAGGGAAAATAGCTGCCATATTAGTGTATGTGGATGATCTAATTATCACCGAGATTTTGAGGAGGAAATTTTCGAACCAAGGAAAACCTGTCGATCCGTTTTCAGATGAAAGAACTAGGACGACTGAAGCGTTTCTTGGGTTTAGAAGTTGATCACTCTGATGAAGGGCTATTTCTACATCAAAGAAAGTACTCCGAGGATTTGTTGAAGAAATTTGGGATGCTCAGTTGCAAACCGAGCACAACACCAATGGAACCTAATGCAAAAATCTACTTTCAGGAAGGCAAAAGTCTGACAGATATCACTATGTATCGGCAACTGATGGGCAGTCTTATTTACCTCAGTGTTACTAGGCCGGATATTTTGTTTGCTGTTGGGGTGATGAGCCGATTCATGCACAATCCAACGAACCTTCATCTGGAAGCAGCTCGGCGAATCTTGAGGTACGTGAAAGGAACGCTCGGTCATGGCATCATGTACACAAAGAACAGCAGTTGCAAATTGGAAGGTTATTGTGATGCTGACTATGCAGGTGATCTTGATACTCGGCGGTCAACTACTGGGTATGTGTTTAAGCTTGGATCTGGAGCAGTTTCATGGTGCAGTAAGAGACAGCCCACTGTCTCTTTGTCAACCACAGAAGCTGAATACCGAGCTGCTGCAATGGCATCTCAAGAAATTGCCTGGCTAAGGCAATTGCTGAAAGATCTGTTTCAGTTGAAGAAGGTGGAGTTCTCTTACATTGTGACAATCTGTCTACAATAAAGCTGGCAGAAAATCCAGTTTTTCATGCTAGGACAAAGCATGTGGAGGTTCATTATCACTTCATAAGAGAAAAGGTGCTGCAGGGGGAGGTTGAGTTGAAATATGTTCGAACGGAAGACCAAGCTGCAGACTTGTTTACCAAGAGCTTGTGTGACAACAAAGTTGAAGATCATTGTTGTCAACTCGGTATAGTAAAAAGATGAAGTGCTGGCGTTGAGGGGGAGTATTGAATGACCAACACCAATCCTATCTACGTGGGATTGAGTCTCAGAGTTTATTTTTGTTTGGTTTAAACAATGAGTCTTGAGTTAGTCTAGTTTTAGTTAAAGTCTTGGTGTTTCCATCATATATACCAGTAGAGGACTTTGATATAAAAAATAATAAAAAAAAAATCCATTAACGTTGTGTGGTTGCAGCAACGTTTTTTGTTCTTCTCGTCCTCCAAAATTCGTGTGCGTGGGTTTTGGGTTCTACATCCATTACCTTGCCAGGCAAAATTTTCAATAATATACATGGTTTTAAGAAATTGGAATGATGTCTATGTTAAGGTTTTATTTCATTCCAAAAGTATAATATATTGCATAAAAGACCTAGAAAGTCATCATTATGAGGTTAGAGGGAAAAGGAATGGGAAAAATGAACACTTCATACATCTGATCAGACAAAAATTGTTGAGTGTTTGCATTCAAACATTGAATAGAAAATTCGGATTCCTGACTAACCATTTCAAATAATCTGAGAAGAATTTGTCAAACTAATGTGAGCATAGTTGGGAATTTTACAGATGAGTGAAGTTCAATAGCAAGTCCGGGTTCGTTTTGACTCCATTTGGCAAAATATTGGACTTACCATTCAAAGTTTGACTCCATCACCTTGCCAGGCAAAATTTTCAATAATATACATGGTTTTAAGAAATTGGAATGATGTCTATGTTAAGGTTTTATTTCATTCCAAAAGTATAATATATTGCATAAAAGACCTAGAAAGTCATCATTATGAGGTTAGAGGGAAAAGGAATGGGAAAAATGAACACTTCATACATCTGATCAGACAAATTGTTGAGTGTTTGCATTCAAACATTGAATAGAAAATTCGGATTCCTGACTAACCATTTCAAATAATCTGAGAAGAATTTGTCAAACTAATGTGAGCATAGTTGGGAATTTTACAAATGAGTGAAGTTCAATAGCAAGTCCGGGTTCGTTAGCAACTATTCCTTCAATTGTTTTTCCTCCACTTTCAACGCCTTCAATTTTCCATTTCTCCCAATGTTCTTCCTCATTTGTTCCAATTAAGTAAATGCTTACCCAAGTAATTAGTTGCTGGTTTTGTTTGATGAATCTTCATACCTCTTGAATTTATGATCGCACATGATTTCATGATTTTGAGTAGCTATGTACTCTTTCGGGGTTGCTAACCTACCAACTAAGAACAACATTTTTTTTTGTTAATTGTCACTACATTAATCCTCCAACCCAAAAGATAAAACAGTAGAAAAATTTGAGTAAAGGGGCAGCTATCCATCAACCATGAAATGAACAGAGTGTCGTCCAAAACATAAGGCTTTATAGACGTTATGAAAGTGGAACCCAAGCTGGCTTCTAACTCATGGCAATCACCATCACATACTAAAGTTTCTATTTGTGCCTAGCAGCAGGGTTCTGCATCTGACTGGCCACAAGTCTTTGATAGTGGCGTATGTTACATCTTAGCTCTCACAGAATACTCGTTCCATGCTAACTAATCTATCTATTTATTGGCCGACCATGAAGAACATCGGAGCTCTAAGATCTATATGAATAACATCACGCATACAAAACTAATACAGTTGCAGCATCAGCCTCAATGAGACTAGAATGATGGAAACAAGGCAAAAAGGGTGAAAAGAAGAAACAAGCTGCGTGTGTAATGATTGCAATTCGAATTAAAAGACTTCTGTGCACTGATGTAAAATAGAAATTTCTAGAGATATTGCAAAAATAAGCTGTAATTGTCATGATTCCAATTCAAATTAAAATAATTTTATGCGCAGATGTAAAATAGAAATTTCTAGAAGAAATTAAAAAAGAGAGTCGAAGGCATTGTTTCACTAGACTTGCCAAGATAGTCTGGAAGGCCTATCACATGAAAGAAACACCTCCATAACATGCACATTGTAAACATCTAGTGCAAAGAATTTCTCAGTGATCTCTTTGTTTGTGCATCTAAATGTGTAACTTAAACTATAAGATAAAGAAGCTCATGGAGTTCAGGATATAGACAATAGGTGGGGGGAATCGAGGCATGACAGAATAACTAACTGAGAGAGATATCATTTAGTGTTGTTTTTATTTTAATTTAGGAGGTGTGGGGTGCTACTGAGATATATTTCATCAAAATTAAGTGGCATGCAAATTGTTATCTGTGGATGTTTCTTGAAGGGCTTAAAGCACAAATCCTAATGCATAAAAAAAAAAAAAAAATGCATAAAAATTAGACATTAGAAGGAGATATCCATCAACCATCTTCTAGTATAAGCTACCACATAAAAATTCCTTGAAGTTTACAATCTATCCAAGTAAAATTACGACATCAAACTATAATATTATCAAAGCTACTAACTTGAGAAGTTACACACACACTTTTTAAAAAAAAAGGAAAGAAAAAGAACTTCTTTTACCAATACTTCTCTCCTTTATGAATTTTTGTGAACAATCTCCTTTAAGTTCACTTCCCATTCTTTAAAAACCATCAATATGCTGTACCTTAATTTCTTGCTAATCATGAAGAACCATTGGCAAAGGAGTGGGAAGAAAAAAAGATGAGTAGAACAACCAACAACGGTATTGCATAAAAAGAAGTTGATGAGAAGTATAGTCATGAGATCTAAAATGAAAAGTGACTTGGTGGTCAGAATAATTTTTTAAGAAGAGAGCGGGAGAAGAATAAGAATTGCAGAATCTAGCTTCCCAGGAAAAAAATGGAAAGGCAAACAGAAGAAATAATCTGAAAATCATCTTTTGAGCATGACTTTTCCTTCTTTTTTCTAATTGGGGAATTGTTACATGTGAAATCTTAAATTCAAATGATTTCACCGGATGATAATTCTTAATTCCAACATTGCTAATGTGAAAAATCTTATATGCTAATTGCTGGTGGCTTCGAAAATCTCAGCCTCTGAAGACTTATTAAAGCAAAATCAGAGTTACATCGTAAAGCTTCTGTGTAATTTATTGCTGAACAAGCAACAGAAATGACCAGAAAAACTAGAGAATTACTAAGAATTACATAATAAAGTAATGGTCAAATCAAAAAGTCTCGAGTTAGGAAACGACCTGGAGAAGTTATAGAGCACAAGCTTCAAACGTTTGGCTATTACCATGTACATGTGTGATCCACATACAAAACCTACACAACCTTGAGACCAGAAAATAATAGGAGAATACTTGGACGACCTGAAAGCCAACCAAACTTTTTCCACAGAAAGACACGACTGATAAGGTATCTTGACCTAGGTTTCATGTCGTCATTACTAGAAAAGACCTTTTTTTTATTATTTTTATTTTTTTCTTTACCTGAAAGAAAGCTCAAACCGTTTTGCACTACATAAATTTCACAGGAGAAATATGACACATCAAGCAAAACCCTAGAAGTTTCCAAAAGATTCAAGAGGAAGATCTGAGTAGGGAAAACCTAGAATTTATGAGCAGACGTCAAGAGCTAGCGTGTTATTCGTCAGAACTGCCAAAAGACTACAAAAATACTAGTTTTATGAAGGAAAAATTATCAAAACCCATCTAAGAGAGAAAGAAAGAGATTTGAAGGAAATTAAACGAAGAACACAACGGATCTGAGAAGAAACTAGAAACCCCAACCATTGAAGCCAGTGCTGGTGCAACCAAAACACCATGTTTCCACAGATCCGATCCTTCTCTAACTCATTAAAAACCTTAGATGACTCCGATCATCGGTTGAAGAAGAAAAATATAATTAAAAACCAGAAAGTTCCGATTTTTATAGATCACCGGTTTCTTTTCTCAGTAGATCTGACTTCCTTTTTATTGTTTCACCAAAATGGAAACCTAGCACAAGAACCGCAACGAGAACATCCCGTCTCCCTGAGATCTAAAACCGGAAAGTGGATCAAAACCAAGAAAGAGAACAAAAACATCCAAACAAAAAAGCATGAGAAAGAAGCCTTTTCCTCGTTGCTTTTTCACCGAGTTCTCGTCCTCTGCCCCCTACCTGGAGCTGCTGCAGAACTCATAGAGCTTCCCGCGGTTGGAGAAGATGATGAGGGCGACCTCGGCGTCGCACAGCACGGAAAGCTCGTAGGCTTTCTTGAGGAGCCCGTTCCGCCGCTTCGCGAAGGTCACCTGGCGATTGATCTTGTTCTCGATCCTCTTCAGCTCCACCCTCCCCCTCCCCATCTTCTCTTCTCTCTCTTCTGCCCTCTTTTCTCTCTCTCTAAGGGCGAAGGAAGAAGCTAGGAGATCTTGGGGGAAAGCTTCTGGTTGGGTGAAAAGAAGAAAAGAGACCTCCTTTGCTATTTATAGAACGAGGGAGATGAAAAGAGAGCTCGGCGTGGTGTTATTTTGTTTTATATCATCATTATTTTAACGCGGGATCCTTTTTTTATCTTTCGGTCCCTCGTGGGCAAGCGGTAATTGTGGGGTTACCGGATGAAAACCTAAACTACCCAAAGATTTACCAAAACCAAATATCTTTCAACGTGGCTCCCTTTCGGCTGAGAGATTCTTTGAACTCAAGTTATCAAGTAGTCCCACGTCGGATGTGTACGGCATTGGGACGTTGGTTGGGGACTGTATGAGCGCTTGGAGGGAAGAAAGGGCAAAAATCTTAGCGGCGAGGGGTTACCTGGCGGGGGTAGCGGGGAGGAGATGAAGGACGAATAAAAGTTGACACGTGTCGACATATGGATTGGGTACTGCACTGCACATGGTTCGGACAGGCATGCGACGTAACCTCCCGGTCGCAAGTTTCACGCATACTCTCTCCATCAACTATAAATACATCAACTTGAATATCACTAAAATATTAAAATAATATATTTTTTTTATCTTGATTACATGTTTCAAAAATTTCTGATTTAACGAATCATCCATGGAATCATGCTTCAAATCCGTGATCGATAAAAGAGAACTAAATTTCTATCAACCGGACTATCGTCTTAGCGATGGGAGAAGCTTCTTGGGGGACCTGGTTAGATTAAGACCTGGTTTTGTTTAAATAGTTGTAAAAATTGTGCAATGTAAATGAAATTAAAGGATACTGAAGTAACATAATATATATATATATATATATATAGGGGTCCGTTTATTTATAAAATTTGTCTTTAATTTCGTATAATTTGTAAAAGAGAAAATTAAGTAATAGCAAGGTTACATCTTATTTATGTAACAATTTTTTTATGCAAGATTCACGCATTACACTAGCATTATCGTGACGTGCCTAGGCTTGCTTCGCATGTTACCTAGGGGTCAAGGTATATGAAAGCCAACAACTTTGAGTTAGCATGACCAAAAGATTAGAGAAATATTAACAAGGATCAACGTGCTATGGCATGTGTCAGTTGACCTAGGCTAAGATGGGATTGATATTTTACAAATATATAGTTTGACTATGCTTTCGAGTGCTAGATTACACATAAAATATGCAAAGTATGTAAAATTACGAAGAAGTTCTTTGATTATGAGGAAGCGACTCAACTATTTGCTATCTGACAAGATACATGCTATCATAAATTTAACATATATTGAGGCATGTTTGGACGACAAAAGTAGGTATTATCAAGAGAATAGTTGAATTACGTGCTTTATGTAACCTTATGGCTGCTTTAGGCTAAAAATGGAGGTTCATTGTCGTTTTCAAATATGCATATGGCTTTGATAGAATTGGCTAAGCTGCCCATATAAAAATTGTTTGCATAGACCCAAGTCCTAGTCAGGCAAAAATTATGCACATAAAGATGAAGTCAGAATTTTATGGATGATTATTATTAGTAACAGCATAATAAAACCCAATGTGATTATTTAACTAGAATGATGCCAAGGGACAATACGAACTTTAGAATGGTCAAGTAAAAGAAATTTTATCATGGAATTAATCCTATATAATTTACCTCTGTCACTACCCTTACTCATGTGATCTACTACTAACGGCATAAAAGAACAATATTCCTCATGAATGTATAAGTGGATGATGCCATGCTAAACCTATGCACTCATATATATATATATATATATATATATATATAAGGATGCTGCATTTTTTTAGGGTGGCACTTGCACGTTATAGGATACTATTTTGTCATACAAATTGTATATCACAATATATGCAAATGTTGGCCTCGAAGGGCAATGCAAGTGGCTGGTCTTAGCATAAAAATTTCAATTGGCATGAGATTGAGATGCCATTGCTTAAGAATGTGTACAACTACTGGATGGAATCAATAGAGGCCTTGGACACATGTAGGGGCTTGCTTATCTATGTGGTTCAAGTAGCTAACATATCAATGATGGCAGCCTTTTCTAAGACATCCTTAGGTTTCCATAAAACAATGCCTCTAGGATTCCCCCAATGCTGATTGTAGGGATTTGCATGGTGCTCCCATGCTTTGGAGAGACTTGGAAGATCATGGCAGGGATGCTGGAGGCGATCCCTGGGGCTTGGTGGCGTGTCCCAAGCGGGTCCTGGATGTATTCCAAGGGTTTCCTGGAGGTGTTCCAGTGATACTCTGTGTTTGAGGTTGAGAGAACTAGTGAGACATGGGTGTACATGGACTCGGGTTTAGATTTTCTCGAGTGACTCAGAGGGGGGAGTTTTTTAGGGCTAGGTCAGTTGTGACCTAGGTTATATCTTTATGTGTATATAAAGAACGACGGAATGTCGGAAAATAAGAAGAGTAGATGCGATCCCTTTTCTCCTCCGAAGAAAATCCTAGCCTCTCTTCTTCTTGGTTCTCTCTTGTGCGAGCAGCCCCATGGGGGCTTGCCTCCGCGACGGAAGCGGATGGCGCGCTCCAATTCTTCCCTGGTAATTGTTCCTTTTGCACCATGACGGCATCAAGGAGGATCCCGGGCATTTCATGGAGCGGGTTTGCTCCAACAATTGGTATCAGAGCCAACCTTGATGCGGTGGCGTGAAGGATGCAGGGAAGAGGATGTCACGGTACTAGTATAGATCTCGAGGTGCCGAGATCTGGAGGTGAGGACCTGTTGCCCTCCCTGGAAACGGATACGGAGAAGAACCGGATCTGGAGGAGCAAATCCAGATATGGGCGATGCACAAAGTTGTGCATGGATGTGGCACAAGGTGTCGGCCGTAGCGGAGCGGCGCGAGGCGTCATGGGACGGCGTAGGGCGGCTCGGGCGAGACGACGTAGGGGCGCGCTGTGCAGCACGCAGGCGCGGGTGGCACGGCCGCGGGTGCGGACGTGGTGCAGAGCAGCGCGGAGGCGTCGTAGCGAGATCGCCAGCACGGGCGAGGCGCTGGGCTCGAGCGAGATGGCGCGAGGGCGTCGGTTGCAGCAGGGCGCGGCGGAGAAGTCGGCCCCGGTGCAGGGCACGGGCGCGGCGCAGCCGCGAGCACAGTGCAGGGAGCGGACTCGCCGGTCGCACGGCGGCGCGGGCGAGGCACGGTGCGTCGCAACAGGGCATCGTGGGAGCGGCGCGACACCCGATCGCGGGCACTGGCTCGATCGCAGCATCGCAGGAGCAGCGCGGGGCCGGCGTGGACGTGCGGGAAGCATCGTGGGAGGTCACCGAAGGTGGCGCAGTGGTCGGGAGGCGACGGTGGTGGCTGGGAAAGGCTGTGGTCCACAGGTTCTGCCGTGGACCAGCAGCAATAGCAGCCAAAGACCGTGATTTTTGGCGTGAGGCATTGGGCCGGCTCACAGGTGGACCGACAGGTTTAAGTCATTGCTCTGAAATTCGTGCTGACTCATTTTTCAACGATTTTGGGCTCAATCGAACTTTGATTTGAGCCCTGTCTGCGCCGTTGGACTCCATTTTCCAAGCTCTTCGTGTTGAGCTAGGTTGGATCTGATGATGGAGTCAGATAACAGGATATATGGAGATCGTGGTGCAGCGGTCGTGTGTGCGGGCAGGACGTGCAGGATGGTTCCATCTTCAGTATTCCCAGGCGGATAGAGATTCGTGGTGTTGGGAGCAGTGTGGAGGTCTGCTGGTTGTGTGGATCTCACCGAGGATGATGGATCCTATGGTGCAGGAGTTCGCGATGGTGGTACAGAGATGCAGGTTCTGTGCTGAGGAGCTTTGATAGGTCGGGTGATCTGTGGTTCAGCACAGGTGGAGCGATACATACCGGGATCTTTTAGAGCATGAGTGATAGCTCCAACAGTAGTGGACCAGGTTCTTGGTCACTGTGGAGGAGAGCGATCGATAGTACTCCAACTATCTTGATCGTGATGGAGCTGGACGTGGGTGGCATCCCGTGTAGTTGGAGGTCGGTCTCGGAGATGGATATCTCATAGAGATCGGATACATCAGCAGAGGTGGTACCAGGTGCAGCTCAGGAAGATAAGGGACAGTCTGATAGAGCGTCGGAGGTATCGGGCCGTCGGGAGTGTTCTGGTATGGCGGCTTTTTCCTAGGGACAGAGACTAGAGCTGATGGGACTGACAGCTCAGGGAGACCGGGGATAGGTCTTAGGGAGCGCCAGGGACATCATGTAGTTGGAAGATAGGCTGGGACATGATGGAGCAGCCGTTGGAGATGGTTGCTGGTTCAGTCGCTGGGTTAGAGGAGTTGGGATGAGCTCCTGGATTTTGGAGGTTACTGCGGGGTTGCAGAGTATCCGAAACGGTCTCGGAGGGATCCGCAGTGATGCGGAGGATCCGAGGAGCCAGTGACTAGATACGAGGTTTAGGTGCAGGCTCAGCAGGGCAGCGTTGAGTTGCTGGCCTCGGAATTTTTTTTTGTGGCATCAGGGGGACTTCAGTCTCAGGTGGAGCACCGATGACAGGTGGCTTCACGGGTGGAGCAGGTTTTGACACGAGTTTAGAGCGGGAGGTGCATGGAGGATCATATCCTTGCACGGGCATCAGGGGTGCACTTAGCCAGGTGGAGTGGAGAGTGCAGAGTATGGCATGGCTCTGTGGAGATTGTGTCAGGTAGAGCTCTAGTTACAGCGAGTGCCGGTTTAGGTTCGCTGGGTTCTCTCTAAGAAAGTCTAAGAACAGACTGATGCAGCTGCCATGCAGAAGGAAGGCTACAATCGATGGTGCCAGGATACAAGCGAGGGTTTTCAGCTGTGGAGGCGGTCATCTCAAAGGCCTCCAGGTGAATTCAGTAGCTGAAGAGTGTTGGCAGAGGCGAGGATATCCGCACGGTGCTGTCAAGACATGCAATTACAGCAAGGTTGTGCAAGAGGACATTGCCAGGTTCACCAAAGCTTAGAGGCACCAAGGTGGAGATTATAGGGATTTGCGTGGTGCTCCCAAGCTTTGGAGAGACTTGGGAGACCATGGCAGGGATGCTGGAGGCGAGCCATGGGGCTTGGGGGCGTGTCCCAAGTGGGTCCTGGATGTATTCCAGGGATTTCCTGGATGTGTTCTAGGGATACTCTAAGTTTGAGGTTGAGAGAACTAGTGAGACATAGGTGTACATGGACTCGGGTTTGGATTTTCTCGAGTGACTCAGAGGGGAAAGTTTTTAGGGCTAGGTCAGTTGTGACCTAGGTTATATCTTTATGTGTATATAAAGAACGACGGAACGTCAAAAAATAAGAAGAGTAGATACGATCCCTTTTCTCCTCCGAAAAAAACCCTAGCCTCTCTTCTTCTTGGTTCTCACTCATGTGAGCAGCCCCATGGGGGCTCGCCTCCGCGACGGATGCGGATGGCGCGCTCCAATTCTTCCCTAGTAATTTTTCCTTTTGCACCATGATGGCATCAAGGAGGATCCCGGGTATTTCATGGAGCGGGTTTGCTCCAACAGCTGATCACATTACAATCTTCAAGGAGGGGTAGTACGAGGAAGAAAAGGGTATAACAAGGACACATATCCAAATAAGAGAAAGGTAACTAAAATTAGAATTTTTGAAGTGCATTATACCTAGGAAGCTTTATTTTTGATTAGTTAATTTTAGGAACCTTGTACTTATGATAAAGATGCATACCAACCTCCACCAATGGTCAAAAGTAATAGCATTTTTATCTTTGACAAAAATGCACCTTCATTTGACATTATGTAGTTGGTGCATAGGGCCTTTTATCTAAATATGGTATTTTAGCTATTTTAAATGAAATTAATATAAAGAAATTGAGATTGCCTTCTAGATTGATTGCCATTTTATGTTTAGTGCCAATTATCTGATATATATATTTTTTCTAATAGAATGTTGGTTGATATTTTTATCCTGATCCTTGTTTCAACTTTCAAAGGCTATTTTATATGAGCATATAACATGTCTAGTTGTGCATAAAAATAAAACTAAACATAAATGGTAATTAGCAAAGTGCTCTTCATCAAGTGGCTATCAAACAAGGGATTAGTTTAATCTTAGGATGAGTCTACTTAAGATTTAGGCTACCAACTAGAGAGTTACATACCCATTATATTTTTAATCAATAATATTATAATTAGGCAAATTGAACAAAATTTAAATGAATTTTCACCCTAATAACACCATGAAAACAACAAGGACACTAAAACCTACAAGACAAATAAAGGCTATGAAAGCTCAAGAAACTTTATATTTTTCTCTTTTTTCTTTTTATAAAAAAAGGGGAGCTCTCAAGGAGTCCTTGTATGATGGCTTTAACATTCATTTGGATAATATAAATTCTTCATCTAGAAATGATATATAGTAACAATATTAAATATTGGTGGTTGTGGAATCTCTTGATAAGATTAAATAAATACTTGGTGGACCAAAATAAAATTACACCATTGTCTCTTTATTTAGAAAGTCAAACTATGTGTGATCACATATTTTTAAAATATTTATCATTATATTGTTTGGTCTATTCTTAATGATCAGTATCCTCCATTTTTGTGAGGCATATTAAATGCATATAAAGCCATTACAACAACACATAATTAATTGGGTTCTTCCTTGCTTCTAATTTTAATTTTTGGGTTGCGAAGATTCAGTACAATATTGTTGAAATAAATTCTTTGTATGGTGTTCCTCTTGCATTGAATATAGTTATTTTGTGAATGCTTCGCAGTGCTTGTTAGTGCACATAAAAAGCTCCATGGGTCTATATATTGAGGGCTTGGCACATTAGCACTTCAACGACCCATATTTATCACACCAATTCCTATGAACTATACTAATCACACTTTAAGATATAGCTTAAATAATTTTGTATGCATGAAAATGGGTGCCAATAGCCTTGCTTGAAATATGGCCTCTTTCACCCAGGCAGTATAGTTTCCTTGCATTTTTTAGCTAGGATTTGATTGTAGGCATGTTATAATAGAGCTTCCCTTGATGGACAATATTTGAGCAAAAAGGAAAAAAAAAAAAAAGGTGCTATGTATTGACAAACCTTAGTTCCAATTTTTTTTTAAGAAAAATCAAAATATATCAATCTAGTCAATACTATATATCCATAGGTTTTAGGTCAGAGTATGAAATGAGTGGTGAAGTCAAATATTATTGTTATTAGTAGATATGTTGTATGATGTTTCTACATTTGCTAACTTATAACTTAACTCTTATTATTAGGGAGTCATCTAGGATCAATTATTCACTTTGAGCAAATCTTAAGGTCATCTACATTTTTTAGAATTTTTGCTATCAGGTAAATCAAGGTTGTCTTGCAAAATAAAGTAGGATCTTTGTGTAGAGGATTATCTCTTCTAGTCAATATTTTGGCCAGGTTTTGTTGAACCATGTTGAGCATCATTAATTATTTTACTATTGAATGATAGTCTGGGTGTCCTTTTTCAAGTACAATAATTTATGGATGTTAATAGTCAATATGTTTGACAAAATTTTTGTATTCAATACTAAGGGTGCAGTTAAACATCTTCATTTTTTTGCAAGAATGTCAAACTAAAACTAGTTTGTGCAAATTATGTACATGTAGAGTATGATAGCCTCCCAATTAATTAGCTCTACTCAATAATGATGATATTTTTCTTTTTGAAAATAATTACATTCTTTTCTTTACTAAGCATTAGAAGCATATAACATTAAAATATATAATGATCTTGAAATTCTTCTATGGAAAACAAGGATCCTCCACCTTTGCTATTCCTTCTCGGAACCACCATCATGTAAACAAGTTATGGTGATTGAAGCAATGAAACAATAGATAATGGATCACTTAAGAGTTCATATTCCGGCTATCTTATATATAATGGTCATCTTTTCAAATTTTATCTTGTAAAAATTACTCATCTTGCACAGCATAATTATCTTGCATGCTCTATTATATAAATTGGTGAGGGAGGGGTAGAGAGAGAGTGTGTGTGAGAGGCTTCTTTCTTTTTTGTGAAATGTAATGAAACTAATTTATATCAAGTATCTTTTTTTTCCAATATATACATAGATAGTTACATATAAATGTGTATAAAGAAGTTACACATAAATGTGTATAAATGTATATAGATAGCTAATTTATATCAAGTATCTTTTTTCTTTCTAATATATACATGATTGTTGTGTTTAAATTTGTATGAAGAAGCAAGGTTCTTGCAAGAAGATGCTAGGTGGTGAGGAGCAAAGTTAGAAACTATAACAAATTTATTTATTAGGTGTCCTTTGACTAGAAGCATTTAGTTCACACTGAAGTTATGCTTAAAGTTACAATGATGATCACCTAACCTACAAGCTCTATGGACTACAAGAGATGCAAAAGATATATGTATTGTTTATAACTTGGACTCCACTCATTATTGCACTTTGCAAGTAAATTTAGCTTGAGAAAAATACAAGCATTTTTCTAAGGAAAAAAATATTCAACTAGAAGTGTCCTATACAAGACTCTTCAGACATTCAAACTCGAGGATAACTTTTGCCAAAACAAAGATGTTGATTGCCATTAAAAAATATGGATCTTCTTATCTCTTCTTCAGTATACTTTTGCTTGATGAGCAATTTCTCATCCTTATACCCAACATTCACCTTTGTTCCTCTATTTCAATTATTGAATCTTTTTATACATTTTATGAATAAAATGGGGAAGCCTTTTGCTTCCTTTGTTATTCTTCAAAAAGAAACTATATAAATTGAATTGTACTAACTTATCAATAGGAAAAAAAATGCCTAACATACTTATCTAGGCTCATGCTAGGTTTGGGGATCTATTCTCCACTATTTTACATTGTAGACACCTCCAGCAAAACAAGAAAACAAAATGAAAAGGTGGATGGCCCAATGTAGAGCAAAAGATGTTTTTTAGCTAGATAAATAATAAAAAAGAGATCAACTAAATTTCATGTTTTCTTCGACACCACTTTCAAAAATTTACCAATTGAAGTCATAACAAGTTTAGCTTATTTCCTCACCAGATGACTAGCTTATTTCCTCGCCATATGACAAGCTTAAATCTTCCCAATTCTTAATTATTTTGATACTTATCAAGATAAGAACTTTTATAAACTAGGCTATGTTTATGCATGGGATGTCTCCTCCTTTGTTTTTTCCTTTACAATTACTCAAATCTCTTCCCTAAAGAGTCCTCTCTCATTATTTTTATTTTTTAAAATATATCTTAGGTACTTAAGCTCTTCTTGCATGGCTACTATACCCTCTAATACCATATTGGTCTAGCCCAAAGGTTAGTACTAAGCTTGATCAAACCACAAAATGCATCAACTATACACAAGCTTAATCAAGCCATTAATTGCATCCATAACTATGTCACTAACTATATTGTACTATACTCATCATATTGAATGTTGTACCAGTTTCTCTTACTTTCTAAGCTAACAATATTATGTCTTATTCTAGTTTTCAAAGTTAAATAACTGTGAGTTTGCCTTCTTCAATAAAAAATAAAACAAATAGAATAAATATAATAATCATTGAAAAAAATTGTAAGCCGGTCTTCATATCAAAATAATTAGGATGTAGTACTACTATCATAGAGAAAATGAAATGATAACACCAACATCAACTTTACTTGTAGCCCTACTTTGGCACTGGTTACAGGCGTAATTGAGTTTTCATGTCACATTACATGGAAGCAAGCAAGGGAATATAATTTTGTGGTGCACTTGGTAAGCCATCTGATCAGTTTATTGTAGTTCACTCAAAATATATTTACTCACCAAAAAGTTGAGGCTTGAGTAATTAATAAGCTACTAAGTAATTCCTATAGAAGTTAATTCATAAGATATCGTCCAAAGTTCCCCTTCCTTGTAAACTTTATGAAATCATATTGCTTTGTTATGTTCTTAGATGAACTACCCAAAAATTTTATTAGATTTTGGAGAATTAAAGGATAGTCTCTTCTTCAATTGTTCCATGCATGGTTTACGATTACCTCATTTCATTATTATGTTCATATTTACCTATCTATAATACAATATGGAAGAACACTTGTTATTGATAATCTTTCCATGTTCATGTTCATTCATGTCTTGTACAAGAGATCCTCATGTTATCAGAATTTTGTGAAACATAATGTTTTGTAGGGGTGTAGATGGTCATTTCAACTTTGTTTTCACATTCAAACATATCTGGATATGGATACAAATTTACAATTTGAACAATATTCATATCCTTATATATACTTATCAAAGAAAAAGCAAATATGGATATCAATGGATAATTATCCAATTTGTATCCCCCATATCTCATTCTATTTGCAATCTAGTTTAGTATTATATAGCTCTAATGTACTTTAAATTAAAACAAGTGGCAAAATAAAATATCTTTAACTTAATTCACCTTTTATACAATAACATCATTGATTTGGTGGTTCGTAAATTTTAACCATCCAATTTATATATGCATTAATATTTTTATTGTCAATACCTTCTTTGTATTGGTATGAAGGTTTTGTTTGTATCCTTTTTACTAAAAATAAGGTTCATACTCTTGCAAAATAGTGTCTTATCCTTACTCCATCTCTTTTTTTACTTTAATCAATTGACTAGACTATACTGGCATATAATTTATTATACTTTAAGGGCTAGATTTTTTACTCCCTTATCAAATTAAATAATCATTTGTAATGGTATTTTTAAAATTCAAGAAAGAAATGAGTTCAATGATAATGGTAATTTAAATAAAATAATAAAACAAAAAAAGAAGTAAAGGAGTAAATATGGCTAAATTACTTTTTTACCCTCATATGAAACACGTGACTATCAATAGGAGAGAGTGTGGGGTAAAGTATTTTATGGATAGGAGAAAATTTTTTAACATAATATATCCAAGTAATATATATCTATATCTATATTTATATCCATATTTGTCAACTAAAAATGGATATAGATATAGATATACTAATATATTATCTATTTTAGCCTTATTCAAGAGGCATCTCATGCATGCAAATTACCTATTAATATCACCTAGATGATAAAACATATTTTATTTCTACTTTTTGTTCTTTCTTATTTTGTAATAATGTGGTAGAAAATGGTTCCAATACATGGAATCAATCTTCTTTCAGTGCTATTGCCTTCTAATGTTGCAAAACCAATTATTTTTTGGAAAGGCATTGATAGTAATGTTGCATGATTTAGTTATCCCATCTTTGACTTGTTGCACTTTTTTGAGCTCATGTGTTGATCCATAATTGACAAGTATATAAAAGAAGAGAATTTTAAGCCAAACAAGTTGAGTCATATTTAGTCAAGGGCTAAGGCATGTATGCTCCACTTGTTATTGCATGAAGCACCACCTTAGCAATCACTTGGGAATCGAATGGGATAACCCAAGAACTTATTTTCTATCTAAGACGAGGGAGCTAAAATGCAACCTATGTAACATATGTTGCCATACAAGGTCGCATAATTAGTATAAGGATCAACAACATATTATTACATTTTCTTACCAAAAATTCATTTTTATCGGCAAAATATGATATCAAGGGATGACTATAAAATCAAGGAGGAAAATAAAATATATATTTTAAAAAAAATTATTGTTTGAAGATTAGAGCATGTCTGTAGCAAAAACAAATGTCTCCACTGGTATATTTCAAGGGACTTTGGTCATGATTAAATGTAAAAAGGGCTCTTATAATAACTCGTATTATCTAGCATTATTTTTATAATAATTCAACTATAAATAACCATATATTTTTTAAGAAGGCACAAAGAAAACAAATTCTTACTCTATAAATGCTGACTTTTTTAAAATAACAACATCATTATGCCTTTGTTACATGTTATTTTAATTGTAAAAGTAGCATTAGTTAGTATTCTTATGTTAACTGGACAAATAATGATCATATCTTCTATTATAATGGCCAATACCAATAATCTTGTTTGATGGGTTAGTTGAACTCACCAAAAGAGGTTACAACAATGGAACAACGATGTTACTAGGACCATGGATCCTGCAATGTAGAGTTTTGTATTAAAACCTACACTTTAAAATGTTTACAATATTCGCATCAACCAATTAGAAGATACAATCACATGATTAACTAATATAGGGAAGCAACAAAACAAACCCCAGTCCATGCCATTAGAACTGTGGCTAAAGGTAAATTTGGTAGTTTTTCTAGAATAAATGTCTTAAAGAGAGAGAATAAATTAAATATATAGTAAGTAGGGGTAAAATGGATCAGGTTGAACCGGGTCATGAGTGATCTCGACCCGACTTGATTCTTTAATCAGGTTCTAATATTAGACCCAGACCTAATCTAATAAAAAAATGGATCAGGTCCACGGTCAAAGTTTTCGATCCAACGGGTTATTTGGATTTGGATCGGGTCCATGAATAATATGGTTCTAATCTAAAAAAATTGACTCTAAATTGCATGTAAATCAAATATAAACAACTATATTTTAATTATTACATAGCTAATTTAATTAACTACAAAATAGACAATAAACAATATTGCTCTCAAAATAAATTAAGATATAAAAAAAATTATAAATCTATCTTTATGTTAAAAATAAGTTTCATAAAAGTCTTAAATTATAACTTAGAGATATATATATGTTTGGATCATAACAGTATTAGTAAGTTCAGGTCGAGTCAGGTTGGATCGGGTCTGAATTCAGTAAACCTAGACCCAACCTGAAAAATGGAATGGGTTCAATTTTAGAATCCAACCCAGATACATGGATCCTTAAAAATTGGTTAGATCATGTCTAAATGGATTCAGTTGAGTTGGATCACGGGTCAACCCAACCCATTACTAATACATTCTTTTACTACTAAATTAACTAAAACTATATCAATCTAGGACCACTCGAAAAGATTAGATATAAAAAATTATTCAAGCTCTTTGATCCTGTACAAGTATTCAAGATCTATGTAATACATGACTAACATGAACCTAAGTACACATTTGGTCAAATCCTTATATGCTTCCTTCATATAAGCCATAGTATACTCGCTATACTAAAAACTCAATTTCCTTTAAATCCACTCACAAACATCAAGATCAATTCATAGTCAACCTAAAATGGACTCAGTATTGCAATGCTCTCCGGTTTGCATGAGCTATGAACTAAATTTACCCTAATATATTCGTAACTAATTAACCATGATCTGATCGACAAAGATTGATAAATATATATATTATTTGAATTTTTTGAGTTCACACGAGCTATGTTCTAAATTTATGCAACTAATTAACCATGATTTGATTCACAAAGATTAATAAAAATATAATCTCTATTATTTTTTTAATCTTATATATGTACATAGGATTTATTTATTTATTTTTCTCGGTATAACCATAGGGACTACCCATTGGCCAATCTAAATAAGCATCCAAATGGATTCTCAGCGAAACAGTACCAAGAATGATAAAAAGAAAGAGGGAGAAGTGGGGGGGGGGGTGGCGCGCTCAGCGGTCCAAAGGTGGCGTCCCATTTAGCTTCCGTCCTGGGGTACGCAGCGGTCGAGGTCACCCGCCGAGCTACGTCGACCTGCATTATTCTTTTTAGTACTTGTTTTTAAGGATGTCACATCCCCCCCCCCCCCCCCCCCTCACGCAATTGGGTACAAAAAAAATAATAAAAAAGCTCTCTATCTCTCCCTCTCCCTCTCCCTCTCTCTCCTTCCATCCATCAACATCTGTCCTCAAAATCAAAAGTTTGGATGCGAAGATGGTCCTCTCTTTGTTTGGAGGCTTAGTAATGTCCAGTGGTCCATCCAAACCCACCAAGTACCATGTGGGAATTAATTGCCTTGGAAACGCAACGTGGGCCACCTTGCATCGCTGTGCACAAGGGGAGAGGGATTCTTCCTTTTGGTTACGTGATTCATTGAAACTGAGTGATATTTTGGTGCATCTCAATTATTAAAAAATAAAATTAAAGATATTTTTTTAATAAATTTTGATGTAATGTGGAATATGAGTGGATGAGAGTTTCCTTTTTTTTTTTTTTTTTTTTTTGGGCATCATAATTACTATAAGATTTTTCATGTATTAACTTCATTATTCTTATACCAATAAGATTATTATTTTATTATATTTTGTAACGGAATATCCACTCTTGCATTATTATTTATTTATGATATAAAAAAATTATTACTTCTTTTCTTTAATCTATTATTTTTGCAATTGACTATGTTAACTTGAGAAGACTCTGTGAGCTGATCGAAAGATCCCTCATTATTAATCTCACGATGCATCATGCATCATATAAGTCATCCTTATCTACTTACAAATAAAACTTGAGTTTTCTAGTCAAAAAAAAAAAAAAAAAAAAACATATTTTTTGATGGAGCTTTGAACTCAACCTCTTGTTTAGAACTGGTGTACGTTAAGCAATACAATGATCAAGTTGGTCATGAACTTTACCAATACAATGAGGACTTGAACCTTCTATCATATTTTTTTTAAATTTTTTTTGTTATATTTTTATTCCAATTATTATGCTGCACGCCAACACTCTGCATGGATTTAGCTTTTATTTTGTTTGTGATAATTCCAAATTCCACCTAATTTCCTCACTAATTAACATTTTGGGAAGACCACTGTCAATAATTCTCATGAGGACTGCTGCTTGGATGAATGTCACATAAGCATACCATTTGATCTCAACTATTTGCCTTCATTTATGTTACTTTGACGTGGTGCTACATTCTTATGAGACATGCCTACCATTGGGATCAAAATATTCCTTACCAAATCTTTAGGGGGGAGTCCACAATGGATTTTTGTCCAACTAGTGGTGTGACCCATTTCTATGGCATTGTACTCTCCACCTATTTGATTGGCTGCAGTCCAAGCAACTTGCTTCTATATTTATTTTTTTGTGGCAAGAGGCTAATAAATTCTATGGCAGTCTTGCGACTTTACAGTTTGGCATCCTTTTTCTAGAAATATAACTGGTGCCCACTTGATGTCAACCATTCATCTTTTCAATTAAAGCTTGAAGCCATAACATTAAATCATGGATTCTATAAATATCTTCCTTTGTTGTTTTTTCTATTGAGTCCTTCAAACAAAATTTCAACTTATCAAGGTGCTGAGATTTTGACTTTCCATGCATAATTGACTCTTGGATTGTACACTAAATGATTCAAAAAAAAACCAACAACTATGATCTATTTTGGAGATCCATCTCAACTGTTTTAATCTTTATATGGTGCATGCCTCATCCTAAAGTAATCCTATCCCCTTTGTGGATGGTGGTGCCTCATTTGCTAGATCCAGGGTTTGCAATTCAAACCGGTTTTGAGTTGATTTATTCACAATCAAAGGTGACTCACATAGCTAGTGATGAAACCGAATTTTGATTAGGTTTCAGGTCCTCTCTAGTACCGGAGAGTTCGGTTTGGTACGTGATGATGCAAATCAAGATTCTCGTTAGAATTAGATTGTGTTAGTTTATGAATCTTTGGTGTCTATCATCTTTTGAGGTCCTATAAGGTTTCTATTATTAATTTTAGCTTGTGTTTTCCGTTAAAAGAGTTATAATATATGTGTGTGGTTTTTGAGTTTAATTGAGAGTCCTGAGTGGTATAGTATTGGTTGGGAAGCATTTTATAAATGTCCTAATTCATTTATAAGTTGGTTTGATGGCCTTATAAATATAAGAAGCCATACCAAAAATAAATAAATAAATTATAAGCCATAATTTTTTTTTTTTTTTTTTTTTGCTATATCAATAAGATTTCATTACATGGCGGCTTCCATAAAATCCTAATTAAGCATGTTCCCTTGACTCTCTACATTTGTAATCTACATTAAATCATTTTATCATATTTCTTGCATCAACATTAGATGACATGAGAATGATGACGGAACAAGGGCAAGTAAGATTATGGGAACCACACTTTCTCTGCATATCCTGCCTCATTAAATCATTTACCATGGCCTCATGAACTCTTTTAATTATATCAGAGCACCTCCCTACTTAAGTTCAAAGTGTCATTATGCCACCCCCTATGACACTTAAAATTTCAATATAAAGAGAATGAGTGATCTTGTCATCCCACACCATGCTTTGGCCAGGCTATACTAACCTCATAACTAATAAAAAGCACTCATCCAAGAGTAAAAAAGTCTTTTTATTTGTACCAAACCCAGCATGCAAGAAGATGAAAAGATAACTAAGGATGTATTGTGATTGAATGTACTTAATCATGGAAAATTGTAAACAAATAGAATATTTTGTATGAGTAAGTTTGAACTGAATAAAGAAATTTAGAAGAGATAAACTAAATCATATAGGGATGGTAATTAGACCCAGTCAAATTAGATATACATCTGGTAGGATATAGCCTATGTGAAAAATCTATCAATCTAAAGCTTATATATTTATTAAATATATCAAATATCGAAACTTGAATTGATCATTTTATTAAATAGGTAATCCAGGCCCGTCATTGAATCTTGTTAAATTAGCTAAGCGGGTTAAGTATTGTCATCTAAAACTATATACAATTTAGATTTTGATTTGTTTGGATCTACTACAAGAAAATAGGATATTAGCAATGGCTAATTGTCATCACTAAAGGCTACTTGTCATCGCTAATAGTCTATCTTAAAAAATGTCATTGTTGATAACAGTTATTAATGATAGTAAAAAATGCCATCGTTAATAATGGTTATTAGCGATAACTATTATTGATGGGAGCTGCCATCACTAATATATTTTTTCTCAAAAAATTTAATAAAATAAATTAAAAATTATTAGCGACAGGAGTGTGCCATCGCTAATAATCAGAAGCCATCGATAATAATGCTTTAGTAACAGCAAGTGTCACCTCTATAGCAGTCAGTAATATTTTTTTATTTTTTAAAAATATAATTATATATTTAAAAAGATGTTTTAATTATAATAAAATATTAATTAAAGTTCTTAAATCTTATTATAAATAAATTAATAATTAAATACCATAATTATAAATAAAAACTAATTATGTTATATTAAAATTATAAATTGTATAATTTTATAAATTAACACTACTTTATAAGTAAAAAAAATTAAATACATAGCATCAACATTAAAAAAATCATGTGAGATCCTCTTCATCGTCCTCCCCCTCCTCTTGCTCCTATACATTCTCTTTAGTAACCAGTGAATGAGAGCTATGTTTATAATAAATAAATAATAAAATAAATTAGTTAAAACATATATATGATCAATTTAATATGAAATTAAATAGTATAAAATTTTTACCAATCTATGTACCACCACATATATACAATGGAACCATTGGTGTCCTTGATCGGATCCCATTGGGCGATCCAGTTCTACCATGCCCTCTGCCACTTATCGAAGTACTCCTCAATGCTTCACTAGTCACAAAGGGCTTCCCATACGTCCACTCATATTCGGTGATCTCTGAAAGACTTCTAGTTCGATGATGACTCGAAACTAGAGTACTTTATAGTGAACTGCTTTAGACTGCATAGCCCATCCTGGAGCCTACATGTAGCTACCTTCTTAAAGGTCGGACGGCTAGCCTCCTTATCTTAAGAAATCTCGAATCAATAGTACTCTCCTACAAGTATAAGCATGTATTAATAAATGTAATAGAAACGTACTATGAATTTAAAAATTAGATATTTGACTTACCAGGAATATTTTCCAAGCTGCATCATGAGCCCCTAACGGCCATTTGAAGAAATCATTCATCGATCCTGATGTCAATCGGTGCATGATCCTGGTACCCACACGAGACATTCCAAGCTCTTTAAATGTGTTACAAAATTAAAATTTAATAATAAATATTAACTATAAAATGACTAAATTTTAAACATATTAATTGAAGATGTAGTACTTATGAGTGTCTTTGAATGTGAATGAGCTTTCTATCCTTTGGTCGACTCGAAGATGCTACGAACTGAACGCATCCTTGATCATAGTGCCGAGTATGAGTACCGATCACTATTACTTTTGATTGTAAGGTCAATGGTGACCCCATATCCTCCGAGCCTGATTGTAAAATATCTAATATAAAGAATGTTATATTAGATAATAAAGTTTAAAATAGTATAAAATAATTTAAAAAATATCTAAAGTTTTAGAGTTTACTATATAGTATGAGTGGCATAGAACCATGTGAGCTGGTAGCACGATCGCTCTCTATTCAAAAGTCTTATCCTCTAGAGCTCTCTTCTCGGCTGGCATGGCTCCAGCCTGTAAAAAATATGATGTATAATCTCTAAAAATAAAAATAAATAGATTCATCGAATCAATTATAAAATCATAGATGTCAATGCAAGATTTAAAATGATACAAGACAAGTATTTAAAATGATTCAAGGATTATATACTTGGCACTACTTGTCGGCCTCTTCAGATATTTGATATCCTTTGGATTCTTCTTATGATTCTCCTCTTCTACCATTTCTTGATCTTTTTTCTCTTCTTCCAGTTTTTCATCTTCTTCCTCCTCTTCCATTTCTTCATCTTCTTCCTCTTCTTTTCCTTGCTGATAGAATTGCTCTTTATAACAAACTTGGTATGATCTACCTCCTCATGTTGGTTGTCATGAAAGAGAATTCCTAGAGCATCCAACCTGTATATATGAAAAACTAATGAACTCCTAATGGTTCATTCTTTTAAAAGCATTCTAGTAACTAGGACTCTTCTTTTTCTTTGAGCATGTAATCAAGGCTTGAGATTTAATTTTGCATACAGTCCACCAATTATTTCTTCTTCTCTCCTTTGATGGAAAAAGAGTATAATATACTTGACCAGCTTGTTAAGTTAGAATAAATGGCTTATTGATATTTGCTTTTGATCTAAATTTGATTTTATTAAGCCCATGCTATGGATCAATCTTCATACTATTATCATTATCAAATCATTGATACTTAAATAGAATGATACTATTATATCTAATATATGTCAACTTGATCACTTCTTTGAGAATTCCATAGTAGTCACTCTCCGTCTCTTTTCACTAGCTATCCTTTATACACACCACTGTTCATTGTGCTCTTATAATATGCATATCACTAGATGTGAAATTTTAAACCATTAATGTTATAACCATTATAATATATTATATATTTTGTTAGCCCATAACTTAATGGTCTTAACTCTTTATAAATAGAGTTACTCTCTTGTATGACTTGCATATTATAAAAAGAATAAATTGGAAGAAATTAAAACATATGAAATAATAATTGATGTTTACCAATTGATGGAACCAATCTATAAAATTTTGTGAGCATCACATGGAAATTTCTTACTCACTTATCCTCGGGTTGTCTCGCTCAGCATTACATCATAATGCCTAAATATGCATAAAATAAGTATCCTATAATAAGTAATTGAAGAGCTGGGATTGTAATGGACGCTTACTCAATATACAAATTATTTCCTCATAGTTTAATAAAATATATATCTCTACCTGTCGAAATTCAGTATCGTTAAGACACAATGAACCCAATGCCCAAATTCATGAGTGGGATAGGCAAATATTGAGATCTCTTACTCTGATTTCTCACTACCACCATCATCATTTTAACCAACTTGAGTCAGTTTTGTTTGCACACTGAGATTAAAATAGTGTTGACTAAAATTTAAATTTTCTTCCATTATATAAGCATCCTAATAGAATCTTGGACTTTGGCCTTATTTTTCACTTTCTTCTTCAGACTATGCATATATCTTTCAAATGGATACATTCACCTATACTGCACTGGTCCCCCATCCTAGCTTCATATGCTAGATGAATCACAAGGTGCTTCATGGAGTCGAAGAAACTAAGAAGGAATATCTTCTCTAACTTACAAATGGTTTCTACACTGCTAGCCTCAAGACTGGAAATATGATTAGTTGTGCAAATATCTCTGAAGAAAAAACTAAGCTCGATCAAAGAACTTCATATGGAGTTGAGAAAGAGATCACGTCAAGCCAATGGTAGTAATATTTTCATGAAGGCATGGTAGTCATGATTTTTTAGCCCATAGAACCTGTAATTTTTTATATAAATGCACCAAATTAAATTACTTGCATAACTATTTAGGAATTTAAGACTTTTACACCATTCACATGCATCCTTCAACTACTCCATCATTAAGGTATATAATACTTTCGACTTCAAAAATTTTTTAGGTGACACCACAACCAGCTCTAATAAAGGATGCTTGCATACGTTCTTTATATCTGCTCAAGCCTTGGAGTTGTCCTTCGTCATATCCTTGACATCCATAACAATGTAGAAAATATTATTGAATATATTATTCTTAATGTGCATGACGTCAAGATTATGATAGATCAAATTGGTGGACCAGTATGGTAATACCCAAAAGATGCTATGCTTCACCTAGTTATGAGTTCTACCAAATTCTCAAGATTTTTATTTGTCAAATAGTATGCCAAACTGAACTTCATCAAGTTAGGATACCCTCTAAAATACTTCCATACCACTGAGGGTGGGGGTCCACGATCCTTCTCTATTTTATTCCTCCTGAAATAGCTGCTTTTGAAAGGGATGATGCTTGAAAAAAATTCATGATGACAATTGAACCAATAGGGCTTACGACCATGCTTAAGCTGAAATGATTTTCTATTCTCCATGCAATATGGATATGCTAGCTTTCTATGAGTGCTCTATCTTGATAGCATCCCACAAGTCAAAAAATCACTAATAGTCTATATTGGAATAGCATTCATTGCAAAATTTTACTTTTTTGATGTATCAAAATTACATGTATTATAAGAATTTCATCTCATCAACAAGAAATCTTAGATATACATTAATATTTCTACCAATATGTTATGGTCCAAGAATGACTAATGTAAAAAAGATATTATATTTTTTCATGTACATCCTAGATGGCAGATTATATGGAGTAATAAAAACTAGCCAACATGAATAAGGGGTGACTGCATGATTGAATGGTGTAAATCCATCCATAGATAGACCCAGTTGGATATTACTAGCAATAAAGGATGGCAAGCATCAAAGTTCTTCCATGCTTCATTGTCCGATGGATGACTATCTCATCATATCATTGTGCTTGCAAATTTTTTCTTTGTACCATCTCATCTATTTGACAGTATTCTTGAACAAGTAGAGCCTTTGAAGTCTAGGAGTGAAGGAAAGGTATCGAAGAACCTTATATGGTATGCCCTTCTATTTTTATCATCTTGCCTTAGCTTTAATCGGCTTTCACTGCATATATCATATAAGCTCTTCAATTAATCATTCTTGTTGAAAAGCATGCAATCATTACGGCATATATTTATCTTCTTGTATTCCATGCCTAACCCTTTTATCATTTTTTTTTAAGCATAGAAGCTCTCAACAAGCTTCTTATCCCTCGATAACATTTTTTTTATTATTGCTACCATCCTATTATTATAATTGATCATCATATTAAACTTGGTCTTCAAGTTTAATAACTCTAACGTAGCTGATAATATTGTGTATGTTTCACATTCTGGCCATAATGGTTCATCAGCATCTTTTAACATACGATAGAAATCACCTCTATCAGCTTTAGATCATCATTCATATTCTAGTCAAATTCAGGACCAGCCGCATCCATAACAATGTCTATTGATAAATATAACAAATATCCCAATAGAAACATTAAAACATATACTAATTGGTCTTTATTTTTTTAAAATTAATTTTTTTGTATTTTATAAAAAATATACTTGCCAATATAAAAAGCTTGATCTACAAACTTAAAGGATACAAATTAGAGCCAAAATGATGAACAAATGGAGCCCAAAATGCAACCCAAACAATCCAAAACCTAGCTGGTCCATGGTGGACCAATTAGCAGGTCCATAGGTAAGGCACGGACTAGGTTATTGCGGTCCATACAAAACACCACTAGGTCTAGGGAAAATGGCATGACTCACTAGAAAGTTTCATATGGTCCAAAGAATTCCATGCAGTCCACACAAAGTCGATTGGTCCATAGCTCCTTATTGCAGTTCACAAACAATTTCAAGCAGTCTACATGCGATGTAGGGGGTTTTGCATGATCATGTGGCTGGTGTGCTTCTCTTGTGAGATCTAATGAATTGGAAGGAAGTCAGTTTGATTGAGGACTCCCAATCACGATTCAAGCCTTCTTGTGTGCTATCAGGTGGTCCAAAAGCAATTGGAACCATGATCCAATGGCCAACAACCCTCCCAATGATGATAAGGCGGTGATTAGTAGGATTTCATGCTTTGTGATGAAGATCGAATGGTGAGGAGGATCTGATGCGATTTAGGGCCAATCCTACTCGAACTTCTCTTCAATTTTGATTGGAAATTAACCTTTACCAAGACCTATTTAAAGGGAGGCACATGGAGCAACTAGAGAGAGGTAATCAGCAATGGTTCTCTATTTTTTTATTCTAATATTTGTTTAGGCTTTGGGGGAAAGAAGGGAGAATATGGAGGAAGTGATGCTGATTTCTATGTGTGGCTAGACGACTCCAACTCGGGAAGACAATGAAGCATGTAAATGGATTCTTATTTTTTTGTATTTAATTTTTATTCATTAAAATTATATTTTTTTCATATCTTTTTCTTTATTTTTCTGAGGTATTGATCTAGCCTGCATGGCCTATACTTTTTATAGATGTACCATGATTTCTAGATATAGCATGTATCTAGAAGAGATAGGTCGTAGTATGTTATATTAAATCCTAAATCTTATAATTAGATTTAGATAGTTTATACTCCAAATGGAAGAGTTGTGATCTATGGATATGATCCATACCTATCAGAGATAAGCTCTACTAATGCTCTAATTGCAACTATTATCATCATTGCAATATAAAAAAGAAGAAAATAAAAATCTATTTTACACGATGGATTCAAGTTTCCCAGGTTATCTCTCTGACTTACTTTCATTAACAAATTAATTTAAACTTGCTATTCAATTCTTGTTGTTTTATTTGTTTTAATTTTTTTTATAATCAATTCTCTTTTATTCCTTCTTTGTGAAATAATTATCCTAATTTTTTTAGAATATGATTCCAATTCACCCTATCTATATAGTTTGAGTTAGGTTTAGTTTTGACCATCTATAACAGTGATTATCTAGCATTCTATCTATGCCCCTATCCTACTAACTTCTAACTCTTGCAACTGTCTCCCATGTCTTTCCATGTAGGACCAATGCTTGAAATATGGCATAAATCCAATTCTACATAAATGGATGGTGATTGTGTCCCTATCAAATATTTTCCTATTTTCACATCTCTTACAAGGGCAACAAGCTCGTCCTTGATGTAAGAGTATTGCATTCCTGAAAGAATAATTATAGAAGTACTCTACGCCCTCCCTATATTCAGCAAAAATCATCTCGTCGATTACTTGGCAGTCCATCCCACTACAGTCTATGGTACAATATTTATGAATTCTGCATATACAAATACAAGATAATTACTAACTAATTATTTTATCATTTAAAATGACTTACATAATAAATATATTTTATCACCAACTAATAGAAAAAGTTAGATCATATCCCGTTCAGGGCTTTATTAATCTATAGATTGGTGGGGACACCGGAGGCACCAGAATAAGATAGAGGCTTTTCAATCCTCTGTGAATTGATCAATAATTTATGAGTCCATCTGTAATAAGGGCTTAGCTCATCTGAGTCTATTTTAGTTGTTATTTGAGTATTTTGAGTTGTTATTTCAGTTCTGTACTTGTCAGCTCATGTTGAGCTAGTTCAGTCCAATGCTAGTCAGCTCATGTTGAGCTAATTTTTTTTTTTTTGAGTCCTGTCCAAGCATACTGAAGACTCAAGACTATATCATACAAGTGAAGACCAAGTCCAACTAGATTGAAGACATGGAAGTATAGCCCAAGTCCAACCTAGCTTGAAGATTTGAAGACCCCAGGAGGAAAACTCAGAAAACCCTGATTTCTTGCAGATGCCCTCCAGATGCCCAGATTCCCTTCCAGATGCCAAAGTATACTCATAGATAAGGGCATCCATGATTCCAAAGGTCCATCTGCATCCTAGCCCAAAGAAATCAAGCCCAAGTGCCAAGCCCAAGCCCCTAAGAAGCAAGATACCAGGGAATATTCCTGCTACCTGGCTACCAGGCCACCCCAGCTTCCAGAGGCCCAAACCCATGCACCCGAGCCCCTTTGGGCCGGCCTTTTGCTGCTCCTAGAAGTCCAACACGCCCCCCTAGGTGTCCTTGGAGTCTTGACCAAGTCAAGAAAATTTTTAGGATTTTTCTACCTAATATTTCCTTATTTTCTAGCTAGGGTTTGAGAGGGAAAAGGATTCTTATGTAAAGACTTATGTACCCTTACTTGGAGCCCAAGATTAAGGGTCTATTTAAGGGACCCTAGCCTCTTGTATGAGGGGAATTTTTGATGAATGAAAACCTTGAGTTCTTCTATTGAGTGGTGTGATACCCTGCTGTGTGCATAAAGGGGTTTGTGAGAGTTCTTCTTCCCGGTGTTTGCAATAATCTTCCTGCTGCCAACAAACCCTCCAGATCCCTGGACGCCCACTCCAAAAGAAGCCTTCCCTTGCTATTTTTACTTTGTTTTCTTGTTCCTTTGTGAGCTTTCTAACCCTGACAGGTCGTTTGCAGGTCCCTGAGTTCCTACGAATCCAACGACTCCAGCCAAGCCTCAATCGGATCACCGAGCAGAAAGTCGGGTATCCGCGGGTCTTTGGCTCGATTTTTCAGGCCGCATACGTCGAGGAACGAGAGACCCCTTCGCTGCGATCTTCACAGACATTGTCAGGTACACCCCTCTACCTCCAGTAGTTTTATTGTAGGAGAACTTGCCCTAACCGAGGCTTCTCAGCCCCGGCGGTCCTTCTTTGCTACTTTTCTAGGTCCTAATCTGCATGCTGATCTTCAAAAATTCATACAAAATTCCTACAAATAATTTTGATCTGAAATTTGGGAATTAATCACCTAACTCAACATGTAAAACATAAAAAAAAATTGCATGCATATTAGTTCCCCATCATTTGGTATCAGAGCTTAGATTAGGGCTTGTTTTCTGCAATTTCTCAGTCCATATATACTCTGTTATTTTAATTATTTCTCCCTGATAAAAACTCCAAAAATTCTGAAATTTATTTTTCTGGATTCATAATAATTCACAGTAATTTTAAAAGTTTTTTTAAATTTTATTATATCCTGTGAATTTTCTTCAAGCCGAAATACATCCTACAAATTTTCAGCTCTGTTTTTTTCAGCAAGACAAGTTTGGAAGTTTTAGGTTTTTGTTTAGCAATTTTTGCATATTTTTTAATTTTAGTATATTTCCTGCATATTAGGCCATGATTTGCAAGTTTTCTTCTATTTAAAAAAATACCAAAAAAAAAATACATATTCTCCAAAAATACCAAAAAAAAAATATCTAAACCCTAATTTGCATCCTCATCTGCCTGCCATCATTGCATAATTTACTTTTAAGGGCACTCTTGCTATATCAGATGGGGGGAGGATTTGATCACCTCTCCTTAGCCCAAAACCACATCCCTTGCATTCGGTCCCAAGCCTTAACCTAAAATTAATTAGATTTAATTTGCCCTAGTGGGCTAGGGACACCAACTGGTCGGGTCCGAGCTAGTGTTAGATCACTGTGTCAAGTTAACCTGTGTGTGCCTTGTGCTCAGTGTCTAGAACGGTGGTTTAGGGATTCAATCCCGAAGGGCTTGTGTGCTGGTCCGCCTACCTGGCCAATCTCTGATTGGTGTCTAGGATTGGCAATCAGGGACCTAACACTCCCCTTACACCTGCCTGGCTGAGTACAGGGTTACTATAGGCTAGTTTGCCACCCTGATTGAGCATCTAGTTTGGACTCCAGGTCTAGTCAGCTATAGTCGGTCTGATCAGTCTTGCATGAGCACTAGATCAGGAGTTTCATATCACCCACCTCCTTCACAAATGTCTGAATCCATGAAAAATTTACAATCTCAAATAAAAGCCCTAGCTGATCAAATGGCCCAAATGGCTACCCACATAACTACCCAGATAACTACCCAGATGACCCAGTTAACTCAGTCTCGTATTCAAACCAATGATAGAATTGACCATCTTGCCAATAGGTTTGATCAGTTAAAAGTCCGGGTAGGGACCCCAGAAAAAAACCATGGGTCACAGTCTGAGCCAGATCCTGAATCCCCTCAACCTAGGAGGACCCCAAACCCTGATCCATACCTTGAGGCTGAACCTAGGAGAGCCCATCATCCTAACCCAATCTCTAAGGTTAGTCCTAGAAGACCCAATCAAGATTTTGTAGACCAGGAAGATAGATCCTATTTACCCACATCCTCTAAGCCTAGTATACCCACAACCTATAGACCTTATGACTCCAAATCCTATGAACCTAGAACCTATGAATCCAGAACCTATGAACCTAGATCCTATGACTCTAGATCCCATGATCATAAATCCTATGCACCCACACCCTATAAGCCTAGTAGACCCAACACCCAATATTCTGATCCATATAGGGAGTCCAACCCTAGGAGAACCCAATATTCTGACCCATATAGGGAGTCCAACCCTAGGAGAACCCAGTATTCTGACCCATATAGGGAGTCCAACCCTAGGAGGACCCAATATCCTGACCCATATAGGGAGCCCAACCTCAGGAGGACCCCATACCATGATCCATCCTTAGAACCTGATCATAGAGCTGACCCAAAATGCTATGACCCCAGATCCTATAATCCCATGACCCATAGATCTGCACCCTTGTCCTATGAGCCTAGAGAACCCATAACCCCTAAGTATCAACCTAGTACTAGTCATGCTTCCCCTAGTCAACTTGAACCCCATAGGATTAGTATCCCTAAATACGAACCCAGTAGTGAGCCACTACCCCTTATACAACCTGAACCTACTAGTAGTACCCATAATCAGAGACCAGAACCTAACCAATTTCCTGCTAGCCGACCTTCTCCAACCATTCCTGAGATTCACAAGGCTTACATTAACGCGGAAGTGTATGAAGCTGATGTGAGCCTAGTGGATGAGTATGAGGGAGAAGAGGAGACACCTTTAGTAGATCTAGAATTAGCTGACCCAGTAGATGCCCAGGTAGAAACCAACCCAGAGCTAGTTGACCTTGACCATATCCAACCTAAAGCTATAATGGAAGAACAAATAGAGGAAGAGAACCTAGGTACTGCTACTAGAGCCTTACCTGAGGAAACCATAGAGGAGAGCCAAATTATAGAGTCTAGTCCTAAAATACAAGAACCAGAAGAATTTATTAAGGACCTGATCTCTTTGAATCAGTACTCTCAGGATGAGTCTCCTCCTATAGTTCCCATTAAGGACCTCTTTCCTGAGATTAATAACCCATCCTTCCATTATACAAACCCCGTAGATATATCGCAACCCCATAAGGTTAACCTCATTAGTCTAGGATTAGTCCCTGACATGCCTTCTTTGATTCTACTTTATCCAACTAACCCAGAACCTTTTTCTCCACCCTACCAGAGTAATTCTGAACCCACTTCCTATTTTCTACCCTTTCCTGAGTTTTCTCATGTGTCTAGAACTATTAGGTTACATTTTGTTGGGGTTACTAGGTTGCAAGGATCCATAGAGCCCATCCCATTTGCTACCTACTTTTGGCAGACCCTCTGGCACTTATTAGGAGTTACTAGTAAATTTTCTTCTGCATGTCATCCATCAACCACGACTCATGCCCCCATGCCCAAGTGGTAGTTAAGACCTAATAAACCTCTTCAGTCTAGTCTGTTAGGTGTAGGTTTGAGTCCTTTGCATCATCTTGTTAGGAGTCTGCATGTGCCTAGCATGTTCACCACCCGCACTAATGTTAAAACAACTGGCTAATTCCCGAAGATGGATCAAAAAATTTGATGTAGTGGATTTTATCTTGGTTAGGCTTAGGCCTAAAAGAAGCTTCATGCTCGCAGAGCCGGACCTTTTAAAGTGATAGAGAAGGTTGGATCAAATGCCTAGGTGTTAGACTTGCCTTCGGATTTGGGCATTAGTTCTACCTTCAATATTACAGACCTGGTTGAGTATAGGGAACCGGCAGCGCTACCTAGTGAGGCCTTTGGACCTATTCCTTTTCATTGTGAGTGACCCTAACCTAGAGTGTCCACAAACAAATTTGGCCTGAGAGAGGAGAACGGATCGAGCGTATCCTGGATGATCAAGCCATCATGACCTAGGGCCATGACTATCAACGCTTCCTGGTCCGATGGCAAGGCCAGCCAGAGTCGGACGATTCGTGGATTTCTCGAGAGGACTTGCAATGCCTCAACCCAGACCTTCTCGAGAGATATGTGAGCCAGTCTGACCTTCACTCGACAGGGTCGAGTTCTTCCCATCCCGGGAGAATTGGTGGGGACACCGGAGGCACCAGAATAAGATAGAGGCTTTTCAATCCTCTGTGAATTGATCAATAATTTATGAGTCCATCTGTAATAAGGGCTTAGCTCATCTGAGTCTATTTTAGTTATTATTTGAGTATTTTGAGTTGTTATTTCAGTTCTGTACTTGTCAGCTCATGTTGAGCTAGTTCAGTCCAATGCTAGTCAGCTCATGTTGAGCTAATTTTATTTTTTTTGAGTCCTGTCCAAGCATACTGAAGACTCAAGACTATATCATACAAGTGAAGACCAAGTCCAACTAGATTGAAGACATGGAAGTATAGCCCAAGTCCAACCTAGCTTGAAGATTTGAAGACCCCAGGAGGAAAATTCAGAAAACCCTGATTTCTTGCAGATGCCCTCCAGATGCCCAGATTCCCTTCCAGATGCCAAAGTATACTCATAGATAAGGGCATCCATGATTCCAAAGGTCCATCTGCATCCTAGCCCAAAGAAATCAAGCCCAGGTGCCAAGCCCAAGCCCCTAAGAAGCAAGATACCAGGGAATATTCCTGCTACCTGGCTACCAGGCCACCCCAGCTTCCAGAGGCCCAAACCCATGCACCCGAGTCCCTTTGGGCCGGCCTTTTGCTGCTCCTAGAAGCCCAACACGCCCCCCTAGGCGTCCTTGGAGTCTGGACCAAGTCAAGAAAATTTTTAGGGATTTTTCTACCTAATATTTCTTATTTTCTAGCTAGGGTTTGAGAGGGAAAAGGATTCTTATGTAAAGACTTATGTACCCTTACTTGGAGCCCAAGGTTAAGGGTCTATTTAAGGGACCCTAGCCTCTTGTATGAGGGGAATTTTTGATGAATGAAAACCTTGAGTTCTTCTATTGAGTGGTGTGATACCCTACTGTGTGCATAAAGGGGTTTGTGAGAGTTCTTCTTCCCGGTGTTTGCAATCATCTTCCTGCTGCCAACAAACCCTCCAGATCCCTGGACGCCCACTCTAAAAGAAGCCTTCCCTTGCTATTTTTACTTTGTTTTCTTGTTCCTTTGTGAGCTTTCTAACCCCTGACAGGTCATTTGCAGGTTCCTGAGTTCCTACGAATCCAACGACTCCTGCCAAGCCTCAATCGGATCACCGAGCAGAAAGCCGGGTATCCGCGGGTCTTTGGCTCGATTTTCCAGGCCGCATCCGTCGAGGAACGAGAGACCCCTTCGCTGCGATCTTCACAGACGTTGTCAGGTACACCCCTCTACCTCCAGTAGTTTTATTGTAGGAGAACTTGCCCTAACCGAGGCTTCTCAGCCCCGGCGGTCCTTCTTTGCTACTTTTCTAGGTCCTAATCTGCATGCTGATCTTCAAAAATTCATACAAAATTTCCTACAAATAATTTTGATTTGAAATTTGGGAATTAATTACCTAACTCAACATGTAAAACATAAAAAAAAAATTGCATGCATATTAGTTCCCCATCATAGATCAATTACAGTAATCAAATGATATAATAGTGATCGAAAAAAAATTTGACAGTAATTTTCTTAGTTCTCTCCATACGGCTAAAGATATATGAGGAGAGCTAAAAAAAATATTGTCTGAAATTTCTCTCGAACCCTCAACATATTGTTTGATTACTATAATTATCTATAGAATTAATTACAATTCTCAAACTATCTAAATTGGATAATCAATTAATCAATATATATAATTCTCCTCCCATATAAAAATATATAAATGCATGGATACTATAGAATGTATACATTAATCAAAAATAGGTCTATGCTTCTATGCAATACAAATTTTATAAAAATAAATATCTAATTTATTAATTAAATTAATACATAATTATAAAACATGAATACATCAATAATAATAGTTTATATATATTAAAATATGATAATTTAAATTAATAAAAAGTATGAGATTACTTACACTTGGTGATGTAAGATCGATCAATCCATAAAATAAATGATGTAATTAAAGATGACGAAAGAGTTAAAATCTTCACAGAAATGAAGTCAATAGCGAGCTAGTTGCCACTAGATCCTTGCACGAGGGCTAGTTTTCCTGGACATTGATTATGACCCTAAGCTTGAGCACACACGGCATGCCCTAGTCCTAGTGTTTGCAATTATTCCTGGCACCTTCCCTTGGCCTAAGCGCGTGGGGCATGAGAGGGCTGCTGCCCTGGACACTGATTGGGACCCGAGGCCCGAGCGCATTAGCACATCCCAATCCCTATGTTTGTGTAATACCCGGTCCCAAAAGAAAGAAAAAAAGAAACAAATAGAGAGGGAGTCTCCTTCTCCCTCTTGACTTCATCAAGGGGGGAAGCCAAATTCTAGTAGGAATTGCCCTCCCTCCACCTATTCAACAACCTCTACTCCACTTTCAAGTCCCACCACTGTCTTCCCCCCCGATCTCATCATGGAGCGGATGGGACTGCCACCGATCCTGCCATTCTACAGCTTGATTGAGATGGTTATAGCAATGATGCGAGGCGTAAACTTTGGTTCGACTCTAGTGATAACCATCTCTGGCATCCTCACTGGCTGGTGGCACGGTTATGATCGCTTCCCCTTCCAGAGCCTCAGCCAGCAGGTCTACTAGGTGTTTGAGACTCTCCAGGTCCCCCAGCTCAAGCTCGGTGCCTCTGACACCCGTCGCACCGCCTCCTCTGCTCTCTTCCTCCTCGCTTTCGGCAAAGACAATTACGCTGCCCTCTCCTCTGGCTTCGAATCCGAGCCACCATGGATTGCCACTAGCCCTATTCGGTCAAGCAGAGGAAGAGGAGATAAGGAGGGAAGAAGAGGAAGAGGAGGAGAAGAAGAGAAGAGGAAAGGAAGAGAAGAAAAGAGAAGAAAGAAAAAAGAAAAAGAAAAGGGAGAGACCCCCTATTCAGCGGAGAAGAAGAAAAAGAGAGGGGGAAGAAAAAGAAAAGAAGAGGAGAGAAGAAAAGAAAAGAAAAGAAAAAAAGGAAGAAAATAGAAAAAGAAAAAAAAAAGAGAGTGGGAAAAGAGAAGAGGAAGAAGAGGAGAGAGAAGAAGAGAAAGAAGAGAGAAAGAAGAGAGAGAATAAGAGGAGAGAGAAAGATAAGAGAGAAGAGGAGGGAGAAAGAGGAGAGAGAGGAGAAAGAAGAGGAAAGAGAGAAAAGAAGCAAGTCAAATAAATAAATATTGAAAAAGAGAGATCTAAGAGTTTCTCTCCTGAAAAAGTCATAAAATTAGAATATCAGCGGATAGAGTCCGTATATGAAGTTTTGAATTTATAGTTATTGCACTATAAAGTTATTCATATTAAAAATAAAATTATTATTATAAAAGGATAATTTTCTGGACAAGAGGGTATTGAACGAGTTTCCGTAGCACCTAGATCAAGAATTCGGGTGTAGATTGATATCAGGTATATTAAATCTATCTTCCATAAATGTAAGAATTTATGGACATGATCACCAATTTATATATTATATTTTTTTTATATTGTATGATTCAATCCTTGGATATGATCATTGACATGAATGATTATTTATGTATGGTATAATTTTGGTTTCTTGTGGTGTATATTCATTTTACAAATTATCAGCATGATTATTTATAATTTTGTATCATATGATTGTATTAAACATGATTATTTTTGAATGATTTGAATTGTGATACTGGTTAATGTAAATCTTGAAAAGAACATGATTTGATAATATGTTATGATTTGATAAAGTAATAATCAAGAAGAAGAGATGTTTGGATTAGCTACGTTAAATAGAGATTCACCGAGCCACACATGCATAATACATGGAATAGCCAAGCCATGGATGGATAGTACATGGAATAGCCGATCATGGATAGATAGTATTGGGACAGCCGAACTACGGGCTTAGTACATAAAATAGCTGAGCCACGTATGGATAGTACATGAAATAATCGGTCACAAGCGGATAGTACATGGGACAGCCGAGCCACGGGCTTAGTACGTAGAATAGCCGAGCTACGAACGGATAGTACGTAGGTTAGTCTGGCCACAGATAGATAGTACATGGTCGATCTTGAGATTTTCAATCACGGGCTGGAGCGTAATCATGATTAGCCCAAAATCCTAAAAAGATAATCATGGTTGATCCAAATCATGATAATGAGATATGAATAATAAGAGGTGAAACTATAATTAAATAAAAAAAGAAATTTTACTTAATGACATATATGGTATTGTATTTTTTAGTGAGAGATATATTTGGCATTAATTGATGCATGCCTTTACATTTTTCGATATTGAGTTATCTTGATTGCTTAACATGAGATTTTAATATTGGTGTTCTATTTGATACTATTTATTATTATTTTGAATTATATTATATTATATTGGTGTGAGTGTGTAGGGATCCTTACTGGGTTGCAAAGCTCACATCCTTTTTTTCTTTCCTTTCCCAATGTTATGTGGAATATTTGAGCTTGGAGATGGATTAGTTTTCTGGTGAAGTGATGAATCGATTGAAAATCATTAATTCTGATTAAACAATTGAAGAGTAACCAAATTGTTAACTACATGACTTGTATTATTAAGTATTTTCTTATAAAATATGAATTATAATGTCATTGAAAATCAAAGTGGTAGTAGATTTTTAAAGGCCTTGCATGATTTCTAAGATGATACCTAGGATTTGTGTAGTCGATTGCATAGCCAATCCCGATGCTGGGTTCGGGACATGATAGAGTGGTATCAAAGCTTAGGTTATGGTCACTTGGAATTATTATATAAGTGATTAGAAATTAACATGGTGGTTACTAGGATATGATAGAATATATCAAAACTTAGATTATGATTACTTGAAACTATGACATAAGTGATTAAGACATGACATGAATGATATTAAAGCTTAACTTATGATTACTTGGGACTGTGATATAAGTAGTTTGGATATGACGTGAATAATATCGAAGCTTAACGAATGATCACTTAGGACTGTGACATAAGTAATTAAGATATAATTTGAATAATATCAAAATTTAGATTATGATCACTATGGGCTATGACTTAAGAGGTATTTAAACTTAGTATTATGATCAGTCAGGATATGATAAAAGTTGCAAGAATGGATTCAAAGTTTGGATTTCTAATCTATAGGTATTGTGCATAAGATCCGGTATATAATTAGTGTAAAAGAGAAACATGATTTTTGTCTTCAATATAAATAGTAAGATTGATCTAGGATGAGTAGAAAAAGTTGAATGATTTATATTATTTGATCATGATAAATAAGCATATGATGGATTTTGAAGACCTGGATAAGATATATTTTTGCATTTGATAAGTGGATTTGACTCGAGCATCATAAGCACTAGTCTAGAAGTATAGTATGTTATGATGATGGATTAGGTTATGTTAAATATGTATATTCAATTATTAATTGAATGATTTTGGAATTCTAAACTTGATATGGATTACAAATCCTGATAATATGCTAGTTTTGTTATTAATTATTGAATTATAAATTTTGGGATTGTTGTAAGAAGATGTTTAGGATATAGGTTACGAAAGAGTTTAATGATGTTAGAAAGGATAATTTTTTCGAAGAACTTGTATGTAGATTATGATTGAAATTATATAAGAAAAAAGTGTTTGGGATAAAGATTTATAACTTTCTATTGGTGGATTAGATTATATTATGTAGACATGGCATATATATTTTGATAGAATCTTTGTTAGTTTAGGTTAGTAGTTTTGGAATTAAATTACTTGATCTTCCCTATATTGGTTGGAGATTATTAGATATACTAAACTCTAAGCAATTAATATCTATAAGAAGATCTAGATTATCATGCTATTGATATTGTATTGAACAAAAAAACATGGACATCTCTAAATTTAGAAAAAAACATGCATGTCGAGCTTGGATCTAGAGTACTCTGACATGAAGCTCTTTTTAATTTTGATATTATAATCTTATTATTTGAAGAGGCTTAAGGTTTTTCTGAAATAAAAGCCTAATTATAAAATTATAGAAAAAGTTAAGAGAATGAAGGCTCTAAATTCTAGAGAGTGCTTAATACTCAAAGTTTCTTTTGTTAGTGTTAATAGCATAGAATAGGGCCAATTATGACATGAAGTTAATCAAGAGAAATAAATTTCATGGACGAAGAATTATGTATTTTAATTCGAGGTCAATGTGCTAGTGTTCATTTAAGAAAATTGAAGGAATTCACTATGTAGATAAATGGTGATGATCAAAATGATAATGCTATATCATATTGTTATGTAAAAGTCATATAAAAAAGCATTCGAAAAGGGGATTATCTGAAAGCTCAAGGATGATAATTAGATTGGATATTTCTAAAGTTTGGACCATTGTGATATTCTTGTAAAGTTAATTAGGGATAAATAAATTACATCAAAAGGTTAGTATCCTTTTGGAGGTGCTCAAGAAAATTCGACATGCATTGGGAATGGAGAGAATCAAGTTTTGAGTATTACATAATTTTGTTATGTTAAGACTTGAGAAACAAGTATCCTAAGAGGCAGACTAATTGAAAGTTTGAGAATGACATAAGGGTTAGTTACTTTCAAGGTTCAAAATCTTAATCAAGCTAATTTTGATGATAAAATTATTTAAGAGGAGGAGAATATAATACTCAATCTCAAAAAAAAGAAAAAAAAAAAAAAAAGTGGGTGTCTCCTTCTCTCTCTGGACTTCGTCAGAGGGGAAGCCAAATTCTAATAGGAATCGGCCTCCCTCCACCCTATTCAACAACCCCTCCTCCACTTCCAAGTCCCACCACCATCTTCCCCCTTGATCTCATCATGGAGCGGATGAGGCTGCAGTCAGTCCCGCCATTCTATGGCTTGGTTGGGATGGTTGCAGCAATGATGCAAGGCATAAACTTCGGTTCGACTTCGGTGACAACCATCTTCAGCATCCTCACCGGCTGGTGGCACGGCTACAACCGTTTTCCCTTCCAGAGCCTCAGCTAGTAGGTCTGCCAAGTGTTTGAGACCCTCCAGGTCCTCCAGCTTGAGCTCGACGACTCCATCGCCCATCGCGCTGCCTCCTCCACCCTTTTCCTCCTCTCCTTCAGCAAAGATGATTACGCCACCCTCTCCTCCCGCGACTCTGAATCCGAGCCATTGTGGATCGCTACCGGCCTTGTTCGACCAATCTAAGGAAGAGGAGATGGGGAGGGAGGAGAGGAAGGAGGAAGATAAGAAAAAGATAAGAGGAAGGGAGAGAAGAAAAGAGAAGAAAAAAAGGGAGAGACCTCTTGTTCGACAGAGAAGAAGAAGAGAGGGGGAAGAAAAAGAGTAGAAGAAGAGGAGACAAGAAAAGAAAAGAAAAAGGAAAAAAAGAAAAGGAAAGAGAAAAAGAAAAAAATAGAAGAAAAGAAAAGAAAATGAAAGGAAAAAAAAGGAGAAAAGAGGAAAAAAAAAAAGAAAAAAAGAGAGAGGGAAGAGAGAAGATGAGAAAGAAGAGAGAGAAGAGGAGAGAGAAGAGAGAAAGAAGAGAGAGAAAGATGAAAGAGAAGAAGATGAGAGAGAAAGAAGAGAGAGATAGAGGAGAGAGAAGAAGATGAGAGAAAAAGAGGAGAGAGAAAGAGGAAAGAGAAGAGGAGGGAGAAAGAGGAGGAAAGAGAGAGAACATGAGCAAGTCAAATAAATAAATGTTAAAAAAGGGATATCTAATAATTTCTCTCTTGAAAAAGTTATGAAGTTAGAATATCAGCGGATGGAGTCCAGATATGAAATTTTGGATTTATAGTTGTTGCACTATAAAGTTATTCATATTAAAAATAAAATTATTATTGCATGAGGATAATTTTCTGAATAAGAGGGTATTGAACGAGTTTTCGTAGCATCTAAATCGAGGATTCGAGTACAGATTGATATCGGGCATATTAAATCTATCTTCCATAAAGATAAGGGTTTCTGGACATGATTATCAGTTTATATATTATATTTTTTACATTGCATGATTCAATCCTTGGATACGATCATTGACATGAATGATTATTTATATACGATATGATTTTGGTTTCTCGTGGTGATATTCATTTTACAAATTATCGATATAATTATTCATAGTTTCATGTAATATGATTGTATTAAATATGATTATTTTTGAATGATTTGGATTGTGATACTAGTTAATGTAAATCTTGAAGATAACATGATTTGATAATATATTGTGATTTGATAAAGTAACAATCAAGAAGAAGGGATATTTGGACTAGCCATGTTAAATATAGAATCGTTGAGCCATGGGTGCAAAATATGAGGAATAGCTGAGCCACGGGCAGATAGTACGTGCGACAGCCTTAGTACGTAGAATAGCCAAGCCATGGATATATAGTATATGGAATAACCAATAACGAGTAGATATTATGTACGATGGCCGAGCCACGGGCTTAGTATATGGAATAGCTGAACCACGGGCTTAGCTTGGCCACGGATGGATGGTATATGGTCGATCTTGAGATTACCAGTCATGAGCTAGAGTATGACTGTGATTAGTCCAAAATCCTAAAAGAATAACCGTGGTTGATCTGAATCATGATAATGAGGTGTGATAATAAGAGGTGAAACTATAATTAAGTAAAAAGAAAAATTTTACTTAATGACATATGATATTGCATTTTTGAATGAGATGGATATTTGGAATTAATTGATGCATGCCTTTGTATTTTTTGATATTGAGTTATCTTTATTACTTGATATAAGATTTTAAGATTGGTGTTCTATTTGATATTGTTTACTGTTATTTTGAATTATATTTATTATACTGGTATGAGTGTGTAGGGATCCTTACTGGGCTATAAAGCTCACATCCCCTACTTTTTTCCATTCTCAAAGTTATGTGGAATATTCGAGCTTGGTGATAAATTGGTTTCATGATGAAGTAATGAATCGATAGAGAATCATTAATTTTAATTAAACAATTGAAGAGCAACCAAATTGGTAACTACATGAGTTGTATTAATAGGTATTCTCTTATGAAATATGAATTATAATGTCATTGGAAATCGAAGTGGTAGTGGATTTTTAAAGGCTTTGCATAATCTCTAGATGATACCTAGGATTTGTATGATCGATCGCGTAGCCGATCCCGGTGCTGGGTTTAGGGTATGATAGTTTACAATGCTACCCGGTTCCTTCCCTTGATCTGAGCATGTAGGGCTCGCGACCTATGCCCCCACTTGTGTTATGCATGCTAAGACTCGAATCCTATGCATGCAGGACACGCACCCATGCACACATAAGTAATTAATTAAATAAATATCTAATTAACTAATTAAACTAACATCTAATTAATTACTTAAATAAATAACTAATTAACTCCAATTAACATATTTTAAATAAAAAATGACTTTCAGTGATGGCTTTATTATCGTCTTCACCGTCATCACTAATATTCACAAAAGCAACAGTAGGCGGGCTCCATGGATGGCAGATCTAATGTGCACAGTTTAAGATGCGAGAGTGGTTAGTGGTGCAGGTGATGCGGGGATAGGATGCCAGCTTGAGAACAGTGATGTGGGGATGGGGGCATGATGACTAGGCCAGAGGGATGGCGGTGCAGGATTGGGGCTGCGTGAATGGTGGCATAGGGTCGAGGCTATGAGGATGGTGGCACAAGGTTGGGGCCATGAGGATGGCAGTGCGGGAGCACGGGGAGGCTATTTTGGTGGCCGATGGGGGGATAAAATGGCAAGGGGGTATGCATGGAGGGTGAATTAGCATAAGGAGGCCGGATCCGACAAGGGGAAGCATTGGGTGCCAGGAGGGAGTGAACCGGCTAAGGAGCATTGCAAGGGGAAGCACAGTGCATGATGGGAATGCCGAAAGGGGGGAAACAAACGAGGGGGAGGAAATTTGGGAGGAGGGAAGTGAGGGAAAGAAAATATTTTGGTTCTCGAGTGCCTGGGGCTAATTTACAGAGTACTATTAGACGGCAAGTTTGGCATCACTAATAGTGGTCAACAAAACATTTTTTTCTATATCAACTATTAGCGATGGCAAGTGGCCATTACTAATAGCCGACATCATCGCTAATATAGATTTCAGAATAAAAAAAGTTTAAAATTTAAAATAGTATTAGCGACAGCTTCCACCGTCACTAATATTGATAAGCCCATCACAAATACTTTTTTAGATTTTTTAAAAAATTATAAAGAATATTAGTGATCGCATTTGTCATCACTAATACTTTTTAATTATCATCACTAATAGTCTTCCAATTTTTTTTAAAAAATTAAATAGTAATAGCAAGAGTATTTGCAATGAGTATTTGCCATTGCAAATACTTAATTTGCTATCACTAATACTATTAGTGGTGGCAAGGCACTTGGTCAATTTTGTTGGTCATTAAAAATACTTATACGCGATGGCTGTTTAGCCATCGCTAATAAGCATTTTTTTTATAGTGATATAGCTATCTTTATCTTATGTAGGGAAAGATCAATGGAAACAAAATATTTTCTACTACCATCTTTTAGTTAGGGATGGTAAAATATGATTCAACCCATCAACCTGACTTGTGATTAACTATAAATAAATTTGGATTTGAGATAAAATAGTTTGGGTCATAAATGGGTCGAATCGTTTAATATACAGGTTAGGTTCAGGTTTCTTTATATTTGATATGTTTAATCCATTTCATTTTTGGATCGGATAAAGTCAAGTCGAGTTATGTAATCCATTTAACTTAGTTCATTTATTTATTAAATAGGTTGGTTGGGTTGGATTGGATAAACATGTTATTTATTTATTAAACAGATTAAACAGGCCAGGTCAAGTTGGATTAATGGGTTACCCGTTTAATAAATAGGATAAATGGGTCGAGTCAGATTACTTGTTTAGTAAACGTGACAGGTTTTGATTTCAAATTATAACTCATTTAATAAACATGTTGAATTTGGATTAAAACTTTTTTGTTACAATCCATATCAAACCTGATCCATATATATATATATAGCCAACCCATATATAACCGAACATACTTGATTATTGCCTATACTTTTAGATGGTGTTTGGTTATTGTTGCCATTTAGATCGTCATGGCCTGTAGCTCTGACGTATCGTGGATGTGTCGGGCTCCCTCTAGATGCCAGTCTTTTTTTGATCGACTTCACAGTCTGTTTGTCCTGCAAAAAAGAGGAGATCCGGGCCAGAGATTCCAGCAGAGACACTCCGACGATCAAGTTAGTTGGGACGATCAAGGAAAACGGATCCTCTATGATGGAGGCTGGGATACCTCCATGTAGAGGAGAAAGTAAGGAGGTATGGAAATAAATGGAATGAGTGGGAAGTCATAGTACAGGGAGGTTCTCTCTCTCGATTCCTTGCCCTTTTACCCTCCTTTTCATACCAATTGCTCTCCCCCTCCTCTCGGAGGTCCCTTCTCCCATTTTGTGTGGAATAAATGGCCTAAACCCAGTATGGGACTTCATTGGGATGTCGCTTTCCCGGTACCCTCTTTTGGTGAGGTTTTCTTCTATCAGTGTCCTCCCTTCCATTGGATCGATCTTCGGAAGGAGATCTTTCTATTGGAGGTATTCATCGGCATGCTACAGGTCTTGTCCCTCTAGTGGAGCAGTTTTCTATGGGAGGTGTTGCCGCCTAGATTACCATGGCCGGTAGCTCTTACGTGGCCTGGGTGCGTGGGCTCCGTGCCAGCATCACCGGGCTCGTTGGTCGGAGACAATCAAAGGGAACATAGTCGTAGTTGGGATGAAAAGGGCTTGGTACTGTCGTGGCCCTCCTGTGGGCCTCTCCGGTGAGGAGTAATCTTCCTCCTTATTGTCCCTCCGCCGACCGATACATGCAAAACAGGGAAGACCTGCGCCGGGGATTCCGGCAAAGGCACTCCGACGATCAAGTCAGCGGGATGATCGAAGGAAATAAGAGACCTCTGAGATGGAGAGCTTGGGGACTCTCCGCTACCAGAGGGTGATAGATAATGCAAGAGTGAAGGGAGTGTGTTGTCCCTTACTTACCTCCTCTCTTCCCCTTACCTTTCCATGCCGGTCTTTATATAGACGAGTGGCTCCTGTTACTTTTGGGGAGGTGTGCTAGTCTTGATGTAGACTTGTCAGCTTGTGAGGCCATGATGGGCTGGTGAACCTTCTTATTCTGGGTGGTTCAGGAGGTTGGAGCAAGGGTGCAGTGCCTTGGATGTGGCACTATTCACTAGTTAGTGTAAACGGTAGCTTAGGAAACTTAAATGCAAACCTTTCTTCGCAGGCGGCGTGTCAGGCGACGTGTCCAGGACCCACGTGGAGGGGGATCCATGGAAAGAGCGCCGGGCCCACGTGGATGGACCCCTCAGGAAATGCACCGGGCCCACGTGAGTGAGACCGAACCGCGTGGTGCTCCCAGTGACCAAGCTGGGCTGTGACACCGGAGTGCCTAGTCAGCTGGAGCACTACTCCAGACCGCTATACGGACCGCGAGAAGGCCCCAGAACCTCCCCATGCACGTGGACCGACATGTGCATGGCGCAGGGGCTCCGTGCGCGAACCCATGGATGAGTGCACAGTGACTGAACTGGGCACCAGTGATGAACATGAAACCGCAGCCGGAGCAGGCATATCTGCGGCACGGGAGCACCGAGCTGAGACAGGCGTCCCACCGGACCGGAGTCGGGCGCGGGCGGAGCCTCGTGGGGTGGAGCCAGACTGGCACAGTGGATTGGGAGCCGCCGGAGTCGAACTGGGCACGAGCCATGCTGCAGGCATGCCAGACTTGGTTGGTGCAGAACCGTGCCGCCGGAGTCCAACGTGCCGAGCCGGAGGGACCAGACCGGAGCATCGACTGCCGAACTGGATGGGGCAGGGCCGGCACGCTACTCCGTGCCGCGAGGAGGAGCGTCGAACTGGACAGGGCAGGACCGGAGCTGGAGCCAGGGTGCGACCTCCTGCGGGCGGACCGGAGCAGGGCGCTGAGAGCCAGATCAGCACGGGGCTGCCGCGGGCTTGCCCAACTGGACAGGAGCCGGAGCCGGGGCGGGACCTCCCGCGGGCGGACCGGAGCAGGGCGCGGAGGGCCAGATCGGCACGGGGCTGCCGCGGGCTTGCCCAACTGGACCGAAGCCGGAGCCGGGGTGCGACCTCCCGCGGGCGGACTGAAGCAGGGCGCGGAGGGCCAGATCAGCATGAGGCTCCGCGGGCTTGCCCAACTGGACCGGAGCTAGAGCAGAGGCGCGACCTCCCGCGGGCAGACCGGAGCAGGGCGCGGAGGGCCAGATCAGCACGAGGCTCCGCGGGCTTGCCCAACTGGACCGGAGCCGGAGCCGGGGCGCGACCCCCCGCGGGCGGACCGGAGTAGGGCGCGGAGGTGCATGCCCCCGTGCGCGACCGAGCACCGTAGCGGGCTGAGCCGCATGCGCCGAACTGGACGGGGCGGGCACGCCAGACCGGCCTGAGCTGGAGTCGAGGCGGGCGGACGAGAGCCCGGCGCGGAGGACACGGATGTGCCACAGGCGTGAGCCTGGCGCTAGAGCTGCTCTGGGCGTCCACGGGCGGAAGAGGTGGACCGAGGGCGAAAGAGGTTGACTGCGGGCATGCCATGAGTGGAAGAGGTTGGTGCCGAGCTGGACCGGCACGGGCAGAGGCGCCGAGCTGAACTAAATTGCCGAAGTTGGACTTCTCATGGTCGAAATGAGGTCGAGGTGGAGAGGCACCTGGCCGAGGTGGCGGAGTATGTGGCCAAGCTGGGGCCGAGGTGAAGGAGTACCTGGCCGAGGTGGCGGAGTATGTGGCCGAGCTGGGGCCGAGGTGAAGAAGTACCTGGCCGAGGTGGCGGAATATGTGGCTGAGCTGGGGCCGAAGTGAAGAAGTACGTTGCCGCGCCATCCTCCAAGGGGGATGCACGTCAGGGCTGAATGGATCTTTTTTACTACTGTAACAGGAGGTACGAGCACCGTGCCATTGAGCCCCGAGCCATGGTAGAGCATTTCTATTTCCAGAAAGACTGTCGATGTATTATAGGGTCTAGGGCCTTAATAGGATACTCCTCTTGGAGAAGATACAGGTGGCGTGTCACGGGAACTGGAGCCTCGGTTGCATGGCAAGGGTGCAGGAGGCATGATGCAGGGCTTGGAACCGGGTGGAGCATGCATCGCTCAGAGAGTGTTGGTGGCATATTGCAGAGCCTGGGGCCTCTAGCATGACACACGCTACCCTCTAGGGGCCGTAGATAGCCTGGAGCTTCTTGCCATGGTTTGAATTTCTTTTGGTCTTCTCTCCCTTGCTTTTGGCTGACCCTCTGGTGGTTGACGATGCCCCTTCTTCTTAGGCGGGAACACCATCTTGGGAGCTCGATCCCGAAAGTGGGAGCAAGACTTTGACTGGGAGCTCGAGCTCGGATGGGAGCTGACCTCGATCGATGGCTCGACCTCGAAAGGAGGGAGCCTTTTCTGAGAGCTCGACCTCGAATGGTGGGAGCATGACCTCGATCGGGAGCTTGACCTCGGATGGGAGCTAACCTCAACCGATGGCTCGACTTAAGAAGGAGGGAGCTCTATCTTGGGAGCTCGACCTCGGATGGCAGGAGAATGACCTTGGCCGGGAGCTCGCCCTCGATCGGGAGCTCAACCTCGGATGGGAGCTGACCTCGGCTGGTGGCTCGACCTCCGAAGGAGGGAGCTCTATCTCGGGAGCTCGACCTCGGATGGTAGGAGCACGACCTCGACCGGGAGCTCGACCTCAATCGAAAGCTTATCTCAATCGGGAGCTGACCTTGGCTGGTGGCTCGACCTTAGAAGGAGGGAGCTCTATCTTAGGAGCTCGACTTCGGATGGCCGGGCACGACCTCGATCAGGAGCTCGATCTCGGATGGGAGCTAACCTCGATCGGTGGCTCGACCTCGAAAGGAGGAAGCTTGACCTCGGATGGTGGGAGAACGACCTCAGCCAAGAGCTCGACCTCAGATGGGAGCTGATCTCGGTCGATGGCTCGACCTCGAAAAGAGGGAGCTTTATCTCGGGAGCTTGACCTCGGATGATGAGAACATGACCTTGACTGGGAGCTCGACCTCGGATGGTTCTAATCTCAGTTGGTGGCTTGATCTCGAAAGGAGGGAGCTCTATCTCAAGAGTTCGACCTCGGAACTTCATCTAGCCACTGCATCCAAGTGGCACTTTCTGCCAGTGTGGCTGCCAGTTGGGTCCGACACGGGTTCCACATCAACGATCGTGCTACATCAAGTGCCTCCCACTCTCAAGCCCAGAGTATATCGCAACACTCGAGGTAAAGGAGTTATGATGACGTTAACATGGAGGGATGCTTATCCTGTGCAATTAATGCCTCGACCGTCGGCATCCCGAAGATTATACTTTTGCACCAATGGGGGGACACCACATTAGCCCTACCAGAAGAGACATGATTGTTGGCCGAGCCTGAAGCAATTCCCTTCGAATCAAAGTGTTGCCTCCAATGGATCTCGATGTGTGGCAGGAATTCATTGGCTAGAGAGAAGAAAGGATGTACATTTTCGACCAGTACGATGCGATGGGGAGTTGGCATGCTTTTTTGAAAGGAGCCTACCTTTTTAGGCTACCCCTTAAGAACTTTCGAGCAAGGCGGGTGAAGATTTTTAGAGTTCTCCTTCCTCCCCAATCTAGAGTCCTTCACAGGTTAGTTCCTCCCCTTTTCTTCTTCTTTCTCCTCCTTCGGTCTATGCTGAGGGGGATCCCGTAGGGTCTTTAGGTCTTCTTTCTTTATCTTACGCTCTTCTCCCTCTTCATGAGTTCTTTCGGTGTGGGGCACCGCCACTTGGGCTATTCCGATGAGGCGGGGCCATCTCAGTCGAGGCCTCCTACCTTGGATAGCGAGGAGGAGGAAGTTTCTTTAGCAGTCCATAAGGGTCCCCAGCGGATGGGGATAGTCTTAGGAACCCCTGCAGCTCCTCCTCCTTCCCTTCTCATTTGGGAGTCAATCGGTCCTTTAAGTATTATCTCGACAATGACCCAGGATGACGTCCTCCATCTCCGGAGCACATACAGGATCCTGGATTCCATCTGGTTCTCGGCTTCGGGACTGGAGGAGCAGGTCACTTCCAGCGGCTCGGGCCCGATCGCTCTATACAAGGACTTCTTCCTTGGGGGCCTTCATCTCCCCTTCCATCCTTTTGTCTCCTCCTTTCTTAGTAATTTCTATCTGGTCTTAGCCCAGCTCACTCCCAATGCTGTTAGGACCATCATCTGTTTCATCATCCTTGCCATTTTCATCGGATCGTAGCCCATTTTTTCTTATTCAAGGTTCTTTTCACCCTGAAATGCTACCCGGTTGACAACGAGTGGTGGTTTGTGGCCCCTCGCTTGGGGGCTATCAAACTGGACCTGCCTTCTTCCATCAAAAGGTAGAAGAGCAGGTTTCTATTTGCTTCAGTTGAGGGAGTGGACTGGATCTAGAGTGACCCAGACGACTCCCCCAATTGGCAGTCTTCTATGGAACCGGCCGATAAGGAGGTGTACGACTAGCTCGTCACCTCCGAGGTCCCGGCGCTCCGGGATCTACTGATTGAGTGGAACCTCGTCGACACTGGGGTCAGCCCGGCCCGTTCCCAAGGTAAGGCTTGAAGTTTGGGCTTCTTCTTAGGATGAATTTTCCTTCAACTGATAACTAATCAGTCTCCTTTCTCTTGCAGTCTTGCAGAGATGAGGTTCTCAATAGAGCAGCTTTGGTAGATGTCGAAGAAGAGGGTCGCTTCCCCAGGGTCCAGGGAGGGCCCATAGAAGAAGGCCCAAGAAGAGCCGGAGCGGAGGCCCAGCTGGGGTCCCTCTATTGGACCGGCCCAGTTCTAGCCCTGTTGGGGCCAAGGCCTGGACCTGCTGGATGAGTGCGACGATCCGAGGGTCCACCGGGGGTGGTAGTGGTGGAGCAGAAAGCTCCCTCTCCTAGCTCTACTGGTCGCCACGGTGAGGAGGATCCCCTGCATGGCTGACGGAAGCTTCCCGTGTGCGCGTCATCACCATAGGACCGCAGATGTCCATGGGTGCTCTAGTAGTGGGGGACTTGCTATTGGACCTTCTACAGTTGATGGCCATCCGTCTGCCCCCTACCTGGTGCACCAATTTATTGCCGCCTAGATCATCATGGCATGTAGCTCTGACGTGTCACGAACACGTTGGGCTCCCTCTGGATGCCGGGTCCTTTTTTCGATCAACTTCTCGGTCGGTTTGTCTTGCAAAAAAAAGGAAACCCAGGCCAGAGATTTCGATGGGGATACTCCAACGATCAAGTTAGTTGGGATGATCAAGGGGAACAGATCCTGTGTGACGGAGGCTTGGGGTACCTCCACGTAGAGGAGAAGGTAAGGAGGTATGGAAAGAAATGGAATGAGTGGAAAGTCAGAGCACAGGAAGATTCTTTCTCTCTCAGTTCCTTGTCCTTTTACTCTCTTTTTCTTACCAGTTGCTCTCCCCCTCCTCCCGGAGGTCCCTTCTCCCATTTTATTTGGGATAAATGGCCTAGACCTAGTTTGGGGCTTCATCCGGATGTCGCTTTCCCGGTACCCTCTTTTAGTGGGATTTTCTTCTATCAGCGACCTCCCTCCCATTAGATCGGTCCTCGAAAGGAGATCTTTCTATTGGAGGTGTTCGTCGGTGTGCTATAGGTCTTATCCCTCTGGTAGAGCAATTTCTTATGGGAGGCACGGGCATTGTGTCGCTGAGCCCCGAGACATGGTGGAGCATTTCTATTCCTAGAGGGACCGTCGGTGTGTTGCAGGGCCTAGGGCCTTAATAGGATACTTCTTTTGGAGAAGATACAGGTGGCTTGTCATGGGAACTGGAGCCCTGGCTGCACAGCAAGGGTGCAGGCGACGTGTTGCAGGATTTGGAACCTGGTGGAGAATGCATCGTGCATAGAGTGTTGGTGACATGTTGCAGAGCTTGGAGCCTCTAGCAAGACACATGCCATCCTCTAAAGGCCGTAGGTAGCCTGGAGCTTTCACTATGGTTTGAGTTCCTTCTGGTCTTCTCTCCTTTGCTTTTGGCTGACCCTTTGGTGGTTGAGGATGCCCCTTGGTCCTGGGCAGGAACTCCATCTCAAAAGCTTGATCCCGGAAGGTGGGAGCATGACTTCGGCCGGGAGCTCGACCTCAGATGGGAGCTAACTTCGGTCGGTGGCTCAACCTCGGAAGGAGGGAGCCTTATCTCGGGAGCTCGACCTCGGATGGTGGGAGCACGACCTCGGTCGGGAGCTCGACCTTGGATAGGAGTTGACCTCGATCGGTGGCTCGACTTCAAAAGGAGGGAGCTCTATCTTGGGAGTTCGACCTCGGATGGCGAGAGCATGACCTCAGTCAGGAGCTCGACCTCGGATGGGAGCTAACCTCAATTGGTGAAGGAGGGAGCTTAACCTCGGATGGCGGGAGCACGGCCTCGACCGGGAGCTCGATCTCGATCGGGAGCTTACCTCGGCCAGGAGCTGACCTCGACTAGTGGCTCGACTTTGGAAGGAGGGAGCTCTATCTCGAGAGCTTGACTTCAAATGGTGGGAGCACGATCTCAGTCAGGAGCTCGACTTTGGATGGGAGCTAACCTCGATTATTGGCTCGATCTCGAAAAGAGGTAGCTCTATCTCGGGAGCTCGACCTTAGATGGCGGGAGCACGACCTTAGCCGGGAGCTCGATCTCGGATGGGAGCTAACCTCGACCGGTGGCTCGACCTCGGAAGGAGTGAGCTCTATCTCGGGAGCTCGACCTTTGAACTTTATCTGGCCACTGCATTCAGGTGGCACTTTCTGCTAGTGTAGCTGCTAGCTGGGTCCGACATGTGTTCCATGTCAGCGATCGTGCCACATCAGTTATCTTAATTCCACTCAGAATAAATCCTTATCCTGGCTTATTTTCCTAAATAACTATGGAAATTGAGATGGGCTATACAAAATAAGCTATTTCATTAAACTTTTGGTATTCTAGATAACTATTTCACGATAGACATGAAATAATTTATTTTAGATCATTTGATTTCTACGTGATAGGTTTCACTGTAATAATTATATTGGAATAAAGTTGTTATTCATATTTTCAACTAAACAAAAATCTAGAATAATAAGAATAAATAATTATTTTTTAAAAATTAATATTTTTATTAAAAAATAATTTTTTTATCCAAACATTATCTTAATCCTATTTTTTATTTTTTTTATTTTTTAAAAAAATATTTTAAATCGTGCCTTTGAGTGTCTGGTCTTGGACTGTGTAAAATAGTGTACTGCATGAACCTTTGTGCCCGAGTGCAGGACTCCTAGGGTTGTGCCGAAAAGCTGCGGCTTCGCCCACTTTTCTCGTAAACCATCCTTCTTAGTGTCACATCAGCCGACGAAAAGGCTTGGATCTGGTTCAGAAGCACTCGCCGAAGGTTTCTCTTTCCGAGGAAAAGGTTTTGCCAAGGTTTTAAAACCGGATGTCTCGGCCATCTTGATGGATGGCAACTGCCACCAAGGTTTCCATTTACCTCAACTATAATTTTACCATATTTACATAATTGTGGATGATCTGTTCATGGTATAGTTAGGTGGTTAATCTATGCATGTTTATTAGAATGTGTTTGGATATTTTATCTCAATTTAACCTTAGAAGTCAGGTGAATTGATAAAATAAATATTAATCTTGATAAGATCCAACCCACCCCCAGCTACAACCCAAAAAAAAAAAAAAAATCAAGTGTTCAGTTTTTTTTCTGATTCAAATATAAATAAGATATAGTTTATTTCTGATCTAACATGATATAGTTAAAAAGTAAAAAAAAATGAGTGCATGTTAGATTGGAAGAAGTCGGCCTCTGCAATGAGAATGGGAACGAGAATGAGTGACTTTTGTTTCAACTATTTAATTTATAGGAGTCTCATTTCTATTTCGGTACAAAAAGGAATGAAAATATCATAATCTTTCAATTTTAATCTGAACTCTTGCATAGTATTTAAATCTCATTCTAATTTCTATCATTAACCAAATGCATAAGATAATATAGCTATTTTAAGTCTCATTCCAATCCATTCCAATTTCATTTCCAATTTTAGTTGTGAACACAATGTACCCTTAAAATATGGTGTGTCAATATATCCACGTTAATTAAAAATTATTACACCATTGTAAGGTTATAAACTATTAAATGTCTAAATGTATCCGGTATAAATATTACATCGAGTCTTTATATTCCATGTGCACCTTAATTATCAAGTGTCAGACTGCTGTATGATTTTTCTACTCTTGGACAAAATTATGTAATTTCAGGATGGTTAGCTAGGATTATTGAGCTCACATTTTGCTCTAGTTGAATTTTGTGTTAAGAAACCTAAATGTACCTTTTTATGCTAGAGAGAAAATCCATCTTCTATAATATGAAATGTATTTTATGAAGCCAATGTCGGCATCATCTACATCAATTCGCACGCATATAGATCTAGCTCAAGAATTCTGATTTAAGTTATTCAAATCAAATCTATACATACTTGTTTAGTTAAAAGGATGGATGATTGTGTATTTATCTCACTCTAGGAATTTAGATGGGAAGCAAATCATCTCGAAAGTCTCATATAAAAACTTTCCTTGATGCTTGAAGTGTATATCAATCACGATATATTAAAACTTTTAATTCTATTGGAAGATTTCTAAACTTTGCCTATCTTTTTCTAGTTCTAGGCTAGAAATTGTATCAATTTCTAGCTTGGTCATTTCAAGGTTTGAATTTGGATCTCTTGATAAACCAAGTTAGTAAACAAAACACAAACTTTTTATCCATCTATTTATTTATTAAACAAAACTATGAGATTACCTTAAACGTTTTCAAAGAAATGATAAGAAATTGTTTAGGTTAAGCACTTGGAAACATCTCTCAAGCTTTAAACTTGGAAATTCCTCCAAATAGCTAAGGTTTGCAACCATTAGGCCATTGTCCAGTTTACCGGGTAGTCCGGAAACTCTATTGGTACTCAATCTTGATTCATTTGATGTCTTGTTCATCTATTGACTTGGTGGTCAAAAGATGCTCAATTGAGGATGAGAACACATGATTATGAGATGCACAAGAGTTTTGATTTGCTACAATTGAAATTTTGCTCTTAGAAGTCTTGTTTTAAGACACCATCAACAAACAACTTGTCATATCAAATCTTTGCCATGAAGTTTATCATAGTCTCTAAGAGGAAGACTATCCACTACTTATTAAATCAACATTTTCTCTCTTTATTGCCCAGTTAGCCAACCCAAGAGGGGGGGTAAATTAGGTTTGAAAGAATTTTAGCAAGTATATGCTTTTTGAAATATTGTGTGGTGAGTGAATTGATAGAGTATTACAAGCGAAAGTAAATAAGAATGCAAAAGCAAGAGCAAACACAAACATAACAAAATTTAGAGTAGTTCGGAGCAACCCAACTACTACGTCCACTATCCAAGGTGCACTCTTGGGATTTTCACTATATTCACCCCGAAAATAGTCGGATTATTTTCCTACAGGCTCACAATCCAAAATCTAAATACAAAGTTTTTCCGGGCTCACTAACAATCTAACTTGGTTTTCAAGGCTAACCAATAATTCACAAACTACAGCCACCTGTTGTACTTGTAATAGCTCAAAAACGGAGTTAACAAAAGAAGCAACACTAAAACAAATCCAATATTGTTGAATAGTTATAGTTGAAGATCTTAATGAGGTCTTCTTGAATGCTTCTTCAATACTCTTCAAAGCTCTCTTAACTCTTCAAAGATTAACTCAATAATGTAGTTGAAAGTTATTGGAGAACTTGAGTTTTTACTTGAAAGCTCTTAGAATATTCAAAACTCTCGTTAAAATTCTATAAAAGTTCTTTTCTCTTGCCTTAAATCCTTCATTTATAGCTTCTTGAAGTGTTCCCAGATGAATATAGTTGTTAAAACTTCTTGGAAGCCGAAAACTAGTCGTTGGGAGGTTTTGAATCACAAAATTTGAATTCTGGAACTAGCCGTTACTATTGAAAATCTGGAATTCGAGTTGGCTCGCAGAGCTTGAGTCAGCTCGATTGTCAGTGAAGAAATTTTGCAGTTTGTGAGAGTCGGTTCTGATTTCCTTAGAGTCGGCTCAAATGTTGTGTTTCAAAAAAATGCTGTGACATGCCAAGAAATGTATCAGCTCTATCCATTAGAGTCGGCTCGAGTGAAATTTCTCCAAATGCTTCCAAATGGCTTCAAACTTCTTCCAAACTTTTTTTAAACTATTTCTAAACTTATTCTAAAGTATTTATACTTAAAATTATATAAATTTAATTTTTTTTCATGAACATACAATTGAATTTACTTAGGGCTCTCAAATACATGAAGTTTTTCTTGAATACATTGAACATTGCAATGATCTTGAGAAATATAGGGTTGATGATTGTTCATTAAAAATGCCCTACAAAACTTCTTAAATATTTGAAAAATATCAATATCAAATATATGCTCAAATATTTTGTAATCATCAAAATCATTCCAGGGATCAACAATCTTTTCCTTTTTGATGATGACAAAATACTGGACATGGAAAGAATAAGTACCTTTTCATTTTCAATCGTATCAGAGTAAATAATAAATGTTTCATAGTAAATGAGTTTAGAATGTCCCATACAGTATACCAAGTAATTCAAGTTTTGATATAGTGTAGGAATTCATTTTACAAATTGACTGAAGTATCAGAGTTTTGCATAAAAGTTCATTTTACAAGTTAACTGAAATATCAGAGCTTTGCAAGTCAACTGAAGTATCAAAGTTGTTGAGCATTTTAGCTGATTTTTTTAATTCTGTGAGTCTTTGATGAAATATTCTCTCCCTTGCTCAAACATTTTGCATACACATTGCATATATAACACATAATTTCACATGTAATTTTTCATTGTAATTTCACATTTTTCTCATATTTTTCATGCATTACATAATATTATCATCATTTTCCATGCATCACATTATATCATCATTTTCCATGCTTCACATATTTCTCTCCCTTTTTGTCATCAACAAAAAGTATAAATGCTCCCCCTGATTATAAAATAATATATCATTACACATTTAGAGAGTAAAAAAGGTAACTATGATTGTCATAAATAGTGAAATTTCATTTCAATACATGTAACACAATGACATACATGAAGTACAACAAAAACAAGATATTTGTGAGGCTAGTCCTCATCAGATGGAAGATCCAATACAACAGTAGCCATAACCCTATGTGCAGAAGGTCAGGAGTCTGATGAGTCATGTTCCTAGTCCTAAAAGAAGGGCCAGGTTTAGGTGCTCTAGATCTATGATATTGTTTAGGTGTATCTCTAACATGTGCTGGTGGAGGAGTAGGCTCTGGCTTAGAAACTGAAATCAATGGAGTCCTCTGATTGGTAAAAGCATCGGATAACGCAAGAGTGCTGGTCCCAGGGAGAATCTGAGTGGCAGGTGTATCTGCGATGCTTTGCTCATGCTGCTCTATCTTGGTTGCCGGTGTGTCCATGACATGTGGATCTGAATGCATATCAGCCTACCGATCAGTAGTATGTCCATCATCCTGTCCATCATCTGGTGGTGAAGGAGGTGATCCGAAAGGTCCAACTGAGGTAGTCTGATGTAGAGCTGCTAGAATCTGACTGACACCATCTTTCATCTTAGTCTGCAGCAGATCTTCCTTGAGTATACCTCTGCTCAAATTGTTTGTAAATCAGATCCAAGAGCAAAAATGTCATCTCGAAGTATCCTCGTATGCTCTGAATCCTGCTGCCCACCAGTGCTGGGCTCAGAAGGAACTGATGGAGGAGGTGTGGCAGGTGCTGGCTCTGAGGGTCCAGCCTCATCATCGTGCTCATCCTCATCATTAGTCTACTCAGTAGTATCTGCATCATTTGTAATATCATCCTCATCATTATCATCAGAGTGAGCTGCTCTCTATCCAAATACTTTCTTCATCCATACTCCTTCAACTTTGTGGTACCCCATTCTGTATAGTGACTTCTCTGAATATCTATTAGTGTGCAGAAGGGGTCTACTGTCCTCCCCTAACAGGTCAATGCCACAATCCTGAAACAGAAAGGTGAAATCTTTCCCATAGGGTAGACATGCTCTGGCCTTATGAGCTGCATCTCTGATTTGAGACATCATGATGAATGGTAGATTGAGAGCCTTCCCCTCAATCACGTATCTCATGAACATAAGGTCACGCTTGCTCACCCAGTCAAATCGCCATGTCCTGGACAAGAACACCCTGCTAATAATGTTGTGGAGTAGTCTCATCTCAAGTGATAATTTATTTACTTGCACATTTGAGATTCCTTCCACATTTCTTCACTCCAGAACATTTCTCAAAGTGTTTTGCCTATCCTTGATATTCAAACAACATTTTCTAGTCTTGGACATTTGTAGAACTCTGCTTAACCTAACTTCATCAACTGAAATAGTGATTCCTTTCACTATAGAGAGGATCTGATGTGCTCCAAAAGATAGATGCTCAAAAAAGGTTCTAACCAAAGTGGGATATGTGGGGACATCCAAAGAATAGAAAAATCCTAACCTTGTGCTCTAATCCAATCACCAATGCGAAAACTTTGATGTTCTAAAAATATAAAATCCACTCTTCTACCTGAGGTTACTGGTCTGTTGCCCATCTGAATGATTTGTCGTTGTGGAGGAGGTGAAACTTGAGGATTTTATGGAGTCAGCTCATCTTGTCTTCTTTTGGATCTTCTTTCCACTTGACAGTGCTTGGAGTTGTCCATTTAAATCTCTTTGCCACTACTTTCTTGGATGCTATTGATCAAGAATCTAGAGGATTTGGAAGGATTTGAGTGGTTTCTACGGCTAAAGTGGAAAGTACTCCCTTAAGATCGGGTTCAACAAGAAATAGTAAGGTGAAAAGAAATTTTAGAGGCTTGCGGTTTTTAAGTAGGTCCGTTATCCAAGTCGACTTGTCCAGTGAACTTTTCTTCCTCGAGTCGGCTCAAGTAAAACTAAGGAAAATGGTTCCAAATCTCAAGGAAATGGTTTTTAATCCTAGAAAAATACTAGAAAAGGTGTGTATCTTACTTAAATAGGTGATGGAGGTTCTCTAGATAATTTTTTCTTAATTTTTGAAGAAATTAGGTTAAAATTCTAAAAAGGATCACAAAGATCTAATTCTTCTTTGATTATTTGAAATCTACCCTCACTAAGGGGTTTAGTAAAGATGTCAGCCAATAATTTTTTTGTACAAATAAATTCAAGTTCAATATCATCATTTTGAACATGATTCCTAATGAAATGATGTCTAATTTCAATATGCTTAGTTCTTGAGTGCTAAATATGATTCTTTGTTAAGTTGATAGTACTTGTGTTATCACATTTGATTAGAATTATAAATTAAATAATATCATAATCTTCTAGTTGTTGCTTAATTCACAATACTTGAGCATAACAACTCCCTGCAGCCACATACTCTGCCTCAGTAGTAGATAGTGCCATGGAGTTTTATTTCTTGCTGTGACATGAGATTAAGTTCAACCCTAGAAATTGATATGTGCCACTAATACTCTTTCTATCAATTTTATAACCACCATAATCAGTATCTGAATAACCTATTAAATTTAAAGATAAAGGCTTAGAGCACCATAATCCTAAGTTTGATGTACCTTTAAGATATCTTATGATTCTTTTAACAGCAAGTATATATGATTCTTTAGGATTAGCTTGAAATCTTGCACATATACAAACACTAAACAGTATATCAGGTCTACTTGCAGTCAAATAAAATAGAGATCCAATCATACATCGATATAATTTTTGATCAACTTTGTTACCTTCCTCATCTTTGTCAAGTTTGCAGGTTAGGCTCATGGGTGTACCAATTTCTTTTATAGATTCAATTCCAAACTTCTTTAAGAGTTCTTTAATGTACTTTGTTTGGTTGATGAATATCCCTTTCTTTGTTTATTTGATTTTCAGTCCAAAAAAGAAAGTGAGTTCACCCATCATGCTCATTTCAAATTCTCCATAAATTAGCTTGGCAAATTCTTGACATAAAGTTTCATTAGTTGCACCAAAGATTATATCATCAACATATATTTGCACAACTAATAATTCATCATCTTTTCTTTTGATAAATAGTGTTGTATCTGAAGGTAAAAAACACCTACACCAAGCGTACAATATACTGAAAAAGTAAAGAGAAAAATATATTTTAAAATAATTTTAAAGCATGCACAGCGAAAGGCTCGGTAGATAGATCTAAACGATCTACCGATCTACCCGCAATAGGATCTAGCATAATAATCTAGCATGCAACATAACACAAAGCAAGACAAAATCATAAATATAAAAGTACCATACCTTTATACCTCTGAGAGTATTGGAGAGATGCTGTGAGGAGGAGGAGGGTGCTCGAGCCACACACGTGTCTGGCCTCTATAGGTGATCCACATCGAGGCTTGACTTTAACCAACTCCCTCTAAGTGCTAGCTCTTTGGGATCCTTAGACCGATTTTTTTCTTCCAGGAAGACTAAGAGGAGAGGTGGAACCCTTCCCAAGACTCTTTCCAAAGACCTAGCTTGAATCCTAGGTTACGTTCAGCGAAATATCATATATTTCACTTGCATGTCACACCAGTGTCTCCACACTCCTTGGTTAGGAGGACAACTAAGAAATATGACATACAACAACCTATACTTGATACATTGTCATCCTATAATAATGTATCCTTTTGTTGTGAACCAATTTAAGAACTACCTGATATATCCTCTCTATATCAAACAATGTAGTTCTAAGGACTCCATCACACAAGAGTTCTTTACAGAAAATATAAATATGATGGACAATAAAAAATAAATAACTTTTATTTAATAAAAAGAATTAATATACAAATACAAAGATAGCACAACCGTCTACAACCTAAATAATTGGCTTTGGGACATAATTCCCAACAACTCCCACTTGGACTAAAGCTAATCAGTACAGAATCTCATTCCATTTTTCATTTACAACAGTCGAACTCTTGAACTCTGACGGCTTTAGTAAAGGGGTCGGCCAGGATTTCCTTTCCATCGATCTTCAGAAGGTCAATGTCACCTTGTTCCACGATCTCTCGTACAAGGTGATAGCACTACGAAATATGCTTTGTATGATGATGAGACTCGGCTCTTTGGCTTGAGCAATGGCTTCAGTGTTGTCATAGTACACCAGAATAAGACCATCTAGGAAAGGTGCCACTCCTAGCTCGCCAAGAAACTTCCGCAACCACACACCTTTCTTCGCTGCATCTGATGCTACAATGTACTCTACTTCGCATACTGAGTCCACCACAATAGGCTGCTTGGAACTTTTTCAGCAGACAGCTCCTCCGTTCAAGATAAAGATAAATCCTGACACACTCTTGCTATCATCCTTATAAAACTGAAAACTGGAGTCAGTATACCCCACAAGTTTCAAGTCAGATTCTCATAAATTAGCCATTGGTCCTTAGTATTTTATAAATACTTAAGGATGGTCTTTATCACTTTCCAATGAGCTTCATTTGGGTTAGACTGGTATCTGCTCACTACGCCTAGTGAGTATGCCACGTCTGGTGTAGTACATGTCATGGCATACATGATAGAATCCATTGCTGAAGCATATGGGATTCTACTCATATGCTCTCTCTTTTCAGGAGTTGTCATACAATTTCTTTTGGAAAGATCAATTCCAATGCCTATCGGGAGATAGCCCTTCTTGGGATTTTTCATGTTGAACCGTTTCAGTATGGTATCGATGTACATAGACTGGGACAGTCCCAGAAGCCTCTTAGATCTATCTTTATAGATTTTCATACCCAGTATGTAAGAGGCTTCACCCAAGTCCTTCATAGAGAACTGAGATGATAACCATACCTTTATTCCTTGCAGTGCTGCGATGTCATTCCTGATTAAGAGAATGTCATCCACATACAGCACAAGGAATACAATCATAAAACCATTAGCCCATTTATAAATGCAAGGTTCTTCTTCGTTCCTAACGAATCCATACGACTTGATACACTTATCAAATCGCATGTTCCAACTTCTTGATGCTTGCTTCAGTCCATAGATGGACTTTTGAAGCCTGCACACCTTTGACTCATTTGTGGATGTGAACCCTTCAGGTTGTATCATATACACCTCCTTTTCCAACTCACCATTCAAGAAAGCTATTCGGACATCCATTTGCCAGATTTCATAGTCAAAGTGTGCTGCTAAAGCAAGCATAATCCAAATGGATTTGAGCATTGCCACAGGAGAGAATGTCTTGTCATAGTCAATACCATAACGTTGATGATACCCCATAGCAACCAAACGGGCTTTATAGACCTCCACCTGCCCATCTGCGCTCATTTTCCTTTTGAAAATCTATTTGCACCCAATGGGTTTTATCCCTTCAGGTGCATCAACCAATGTCCATACATTGTTGATCTCCATGACTCCATTTTAGATTTCATAGCTCCAAGCCATTTCTCAAAGTCGGACCTCTGCAATGCATCCATATAGGTGATCGGATCCTCATTGTTTTCATCGAGTTCAATAGGATCACCATCCCGGACCAAGAAATTGTAATATCTGTCCGGTCGGCTCGGTACTCTACCGGATCTCCTTAATGGTTCCTGAGTGGGCTCTGCGTGTGATCTAATCATAGCCAATTCTATGTTGTCCCTTAGACTCCTTTGGATACCCAACAAATAGGCACCGATCAAACCTAGGTCCAAGTTTGTCCGTTTCTAAATGTTTTACATAAGCCGGGCACTCCCAAACCCGAAGGTGTGATAGTATCAGCTTATGTCCAGTCCATATCTCATATGGTATTTTACTAACGGACTTACTTGGAGCCTTATTCAGAAGGTAACAGGCTGATTTTAGAGCATATCCCCAAAAGGATACTGGCAGAGAGGCAAAGCTCATCATGGACCGAACCATGTCTAACAGGGTTCGATTCCTCCTCTCAGACACTCTATTTAACTGAGGTGTTTCTGGAGGTGTCCTCTGAGAGAGAATCCCATTCTCCTCAAGATATGTCAGAAACTCACCGGAAAGGTATTCACCACCTCAATCAGATTGAAGGTTTTAATACACTTTCCAGTTTGTTTTTCTACTTCACTACGATATCATTTGAACATTTCAAATGACTCAGATTTATGTCTCATCAAGAAGACAACCGTACCTCGAAAGGTCATCTGTAAAAGTAATGAAATATCCATACCCATCCCTGGTACTAACATTCATGGGTCCGTATACATCTGTATATATCAGACTTAGAATCTCTTTGGCTCGTTCACCTTTTTTAGTAAAAGGTGACTTAGTCATTTTTCCAAGAAGACAGGACTCACAGGTTGGAAGTGAACTATCTTCACTAAAATTGAGGAGACCCTCGCTTTTCAACCTGTTTATCCTGTTCCTATTAATATGACCTAGCCCACAATGCCATAGGTACGCTTCGCTGATATTATCTATCCTGGGGTATTTGCTAGACGTGTACATTATACTAACAGGTCACGATAGTACATATATGCCATCATGCATTTGTCCAATCAAAATTACAGAATCATTCCAAATGATTTTGCAAACATTATTCTTTATTGATAGTTCATAACCATACATGGCCAATTGGCCTACAGAAATGATATTCAAAATAAAAGACGGACAAAAATGACATTCATTCAAAATGACAGTACATACTCGAAAACAAGTTCAAGGACTTCTAACGCTAGAACTGGAACTCGGCTTCCATTTCCCATGTTCAAGAACCTCTCACCATCCTCGAATCTTTTACTAACTTGAAATCCCTGCAAAGAATTACAAATGTAAATTGGACTTCCTGTATCCAATATCCAGTTTGTAGTATCGCAAACAGAGAAACTACAAAATGTTATCATATAAATACCTTGTCCATGACCATCCTATAGCTTTCCCTTCTTGGACTTGTTCGGGTCAAGGGATGCAATATAAAGAGGACAGTTCCTCTTCCAGTGACCCTGCTTCTTGTAGAAGAAGCACTCTGTACGACTCTATTAGCCTTCACTTTCTTGGCCTGACTGGGCCCAGAAGCACTTGGCACCTTTTTTCCTTTATTTTTCTTCTTCCCTTTCTTCAAGAGATGACCCCCTCTCGAAGATCCTCCCACTAGATTACCACCCCTTTATTCAACTGGTGATCTTTCTCATAAGTCTGCAGCAACCCTAATAGACCATGGTAGTTAACTGCAGGCTTATTCATTCTATAATATATAGAAAATCTGGATAGAAGGGGAGAGAATTCAAAATCGTATCTTTTCCAAGCTGTTCATGCAAGGGACAGCCGAGCTTGTACAGTCGCTCAATCATCTCGATCATGTACAATACATGATCAGTGACCGAAACCCCATCACACATCTGCATGTTGTAAATGGCACAGGAGACCCTGTACCTCTCAACATCGTCTGGTATTCCAAAAGACTCTTTCAACCTTTAAAGGATTTCTTTCGGCTGGGCTTCCTCGATTGTGACTGAACTCATCGTTCATCGCAACCAACATGATGCATCAAACAGTGGTCCTATTAGAGAGCCACTTCTGATAAGTATTTCTGACCGAATCTCGAGCATTGGCAGCAAGGATCTCAGGTACCGGATCCGATATCACATACAAGATCCGTTCATGCTCCAGGACAATTCTGAGCCTTCGATACCAGCTATCAAAGTTAGGTCCACAAAGCTTCTCGTTGTCGAGAAGAGACCGGAGTGACAGGTTGGAAGACATCTGAAAGGAAAACCAAAATTAATTAGTGTATATGAATTATTAACCTAAATACATGGACTTTAGTCTAAAGGTCCCTCCCACTATTTTGCTTAGATTGGTAGCCTCTACCTCCAATTCGAGGAATTACTTTAATTCCCTAGTGGGTACCAGAGTCCAATAGACAACACATGAGCCTGACTTTGGCCGGCCCACCCATGCGTGTCTAAAGGTAGGTTCTTTAACCGATTACTTTTTCAATTAACCTCTAGTATTTGGGTTTTGCCCCAAGAAGCACTTCAATCGGCCTTTGGGCCTCCTATTGAAGGTCCCGGTTAGGTCCAACCATTAATATGACAAAATTCAATACATCTAACTAACGAATAGTCAAGCCCGACTTTGGCCGGCCCACCTGACCACTGTTAAGAGAGTCGTACCGAGCCATCATATTAGGAACAGCAATTCAATAGCTTGATGAACACCCGATCTTTGGATCTGCTGATGAACACCTAACTATTGGACACATTACTATCCCACTTAATGGGAGGCTAGGACTTGGTTATCCCTATAACTTTGTCCTTTTAAGGACCTAATAATTTAGAGAATTTTTAAATAATATAATAGATGAAGAGATGAGAAGACATGGATCAACCTCCCACTGACCAAATCAGTAATCTATGAGGGTTACACATAACAAATGATCCATGGGCACCTAAAATTAGTCAAGACTGATTAACCTTGGGTGACATGTGTTAACACGAGTCAATGAGCATCTAATCAATCTTTATTGACCACATTGGCCAGGTAAGTGAGATCGTGGATTGGGTTTCGCCATTAACCGTCTTGTCTTAGACACCAATAGGGTTGGCCAGGTAAGAGGTAGCTCCAAAGAACCATGATCACAATGCCAAACTTACCTAGATATCAATCGGTTCATCAGACTCGATTAGACTAGCCTAAAGACTTGGGCTTTTCACTAAGCCATAAATTAGATCCATTTAGATTATGGACTAATCAATCCAACTATTAGATAGATCTAGAGAAGAAATCTTAACTCAACATTTGATTAGATTAGTTCTCTAACTTGTCCAATGTATCTAAACTTAGGTCTAACCCAATTAAGGACCTAATAAAAGCTAATCCATGATCCTTAAGGCTTATTGAAATGACTTAAGATCTTTGAATCACATTCCTAGAGTTCTTAGTCAATCTTAATTCAAAATCAAGTTCAATGGCCTTAAAATAAATTAAAATAATTTTAATATACATGTGTAAAATAATTTTACAAAAAATTTCAAAATTTGAATTCACTGTTTTTTGCATTCTGCTACCAAGTGTCGATACTTCTAGGTCAAGTGTCGACACTTAGCCTGAGATAGAAAAAAAATAGAATGCCAGAATCTGGCATAGACTCATGAGTCGATATTTACAAGGTCAAGTGTTGACTCACGAAATCCAAGTGTCGACACTTCCTGTTCAAGTGTCGACACTTTGCCTGAGACATAGAAAAAAAATAGTGACTTCAGATCCAATGTTTCTCTAAACATTCAACAAAATCGATCAAAACAATCATTTTAGATCTTATCTAAAGTTATTTTATGATCATGACATTAGATTAAAATATTTTTAACCTATATTTTCTTTTTTCTTATTTTTCTTTTCAAGAGTCAATCACAGCGGCACCCCTACATGCTATAGGAGACCCCATTGAATGGGAAAAGAGGATCTTGTAACCCTACTTCTCTCCTATGATCGGATGGCCATGGTGAAACACTCAATCCAAGTACTTAAAAAAGAAAGGTGATGTTATTAGCATGCTAGCATCATTATACTACAAAATGAACCTGTTGCTCTGATACCATTGAAGGTAAAAAATACCTACACCAAGCATACAATATATAGAAAAAGAGGGCAGAAAAATATATTTTAAAATAATTTTAAAGCATGCACAGCAAAAGGCTCGGTAGATAGATCTAAACGATCTACCGATCGGCCCGCAACAGGATCTAGCATAATAATCTAGCATGCAACATAACATCAAAGCAAGACAAAACCACAAATATAAAAGTACCATACCTTTATACCTCTGAGAGTGCTGGAGAGAAGCTGTGAGGAGGAGGAGGGTACTCGAGCCACACACATGTCTGGCCTCTATAGGTGATCCACACCGGGGCTCGACTCTGACCAACTCCTTTGAAGTGCTAGCTTTTCGGGATCCTTGGGATGATCTTCTTCTTCCAGGAAGACTAAGAGGAGAGGTGGAACCCTTCCCAAGACTCTCTTCCCAAGACCTAGCTTGAATGCTAGGTTACTCACATCCAATCCCTAGACCTCACAAACCCTTCTCCTTCTAGTAAACTCTTTTACTTTTCTCTCTAGTGGTGTTGTAGTTTGTGTAACATTTGCAGCCTATAGAATGACCCTCATTTATAGGTGCAGCCATGAGAAGGAGAAGAAGGAAGGAGGAGAGATGAGGGGAGAGAATGGGGGAGAGGATCAATGTCATACCAAATGGGTCCAACCCAAAGAGGTAAGTATGACTTTCATACCATATAACCTTGGAGCCAAAACTGGTTTGAATTCGAAATTCAAACCATGTCAAAACTTGCCCAAAATCCTTCCACGAAATCTTCCTAGAATTTTACTAGTCACAGGAAGTGTCGACACACGAAAATTGCCAAGTATTTCCGCAAAATCCCAAGTGTTGACACTTGGAACAAAGTCAAGCATATTGATATCCGGTGATGGCAAACGATTCTCAATCTCAATAAGCCTTAAGATCAGATAGAAATCCTCTATGGTGTGTGACCCTATAGGTTCGAACACTAAACTGGTAGTACTGGAACATTTCTAGTACCAGTCAAAGTCCTCATCTAGCAATGATACCCGATGTCCGGATAAGTCGAAGATGGAGAGCACCTCACAAGAATATCTGGCATATGGTTGCCGTATAATTCATCCCTTTGACCTTATAATGCTTAAGATGACCTAGGGTTCAAGAACCAACCCTAAATTAGTTTATCCAGATCATGTCTCAACATCACAAGTTCTGTAACTCCTCATAAGAATTATCCTGGTCAAAGTTTTGCTGAATTGAGATATAGTGAGTCATTCACTCCAAACTATTTAGAGATGTCAATTCTATCTTGATCCACCACCGCTCCACAAGTACTTGACTGCACCCAGAAACCTTCCATCACTGGATTAGAAATTCAAGTAGTCCGGTACCAAAGTACAGTGAGTTGCTTGCAAGCTGCCATGGTGACCTAAGGTCTGAGGGGCACATATACCCATATCCCTTCACGAGCAACCCTTTAGCAGAAGGGAGCTCTGCAGATGGTCACGTTCAATGAAATGTCATATATTTTACTTGCATGTCACACCTGTGTCTCTACACTCCTTGGTTAAGAGGACAACCAACAAATACGACATACAACAACCTATACTTGATACACCATCGTCCTATAACAATGTATCCTTTGGTTGTGAACCAGTTTAAGAACTACCTGATATATCCTCTTTATATCAAACAATGTAGTTCTAAGGACTCCATCACATAAGAGTTCTTTACAGAAAAATATAAATATGATGGATAGCCAAAATAAATAACTTTTATTTATTAAAAATAATTAATATACAAATGCAAAGATAGCACAACCGCCTACAGCCTAGATGATTGACTTTGGGACACAATTCCCAATAGTATCTACTTTACTCCTTTTAAAATTATTTTCTAAAAGAAACTTGCTCAACCTCTCATACATACTCTAGGTGCTTGTTTTAAACCATATAAAACTTTGTTTAGTTTGAAAATATGATTTAGAAAAGAGTGATTTTCAAAACCTGAAGATTGTTTTACAAAAACTTCTTCTTCAATGTAGTCATTTAAAAAATCACTTTTTACATCTATTTGAAAAAGTTTAAATTCCATGTGACATGCAAATGTAAGTAAGAGTCTTATGGCTTCTAATCTTACTACAGGTATCTAAGTTTCATCAAAATCTATTCCTTTCTCTTGGTTATGTCCTTTAGCAACTAATCTGGCTTTGTTTCTAACTACATTGCCTTTGTCATCTAATTTATTTTTAAAAACATATTTAGAACCTATGACAGGATGATCCTTAGGTCTAGCTACTAAGGTCTATACATTATTTCTTTCAAATTGATTAAGTTCCTTCTGCATAGCCATCATCCAATACAAATCATTTTCAGCTTCTTCTATGCAATTAGGTTCAACTTGAGAAACAAATTCTAAATAGTCAAAGGTGTCTCTAAAAGATGACCTTGTTCTTACTCCTTGTGAGGGATCACCAATAATTAATTCTTTGGGATAAGAATGTGCATACCTCCAATCCTTTAGTAGTTCAATATGTTCTGTACTTATCTTCTCCTTTTCTTGCTCAACTTGCTTTTCTTTCAAGCTCAAGTCTTTTACTCCATCATTCAGGGAACCTGCATTATTGTTAATACACTCTTCTTTTCTTGAAGGTGTGAGGTTGACTCATCAAAAACAACATGAATTGAATCTTCAATAGTTGAAGTTCTTTTGTTAAAAACTCTATATATTTTTCTTATAGTTGAATATCCAAGAAATATGCCAATGCATCAAACTTTCCTAAATTATCTTTTCATTATTCAAAATATAACATTTACATCCAAAAGTATGAAAGTAATGAATATTTGGTTTTCTATCATTCCAAAGCTCATAGAAGATTTTTTCAAAATTGGTCTAATCAAAACATGGTTTAATATAAAATATGCAGTGTTCACAGCTTCTGTCCAAAAGTACTTTGAAAGATTGCTTTCACACAACATGGTCCAGGCCATCTTTTTCAATGATCTATTTTTTCTTTACACAATTCTATTTTGTTGTGATGTTCTAGGGGCTGAAAAGTTATGATCAATATCATGTTCTGTGCAAAATTCTTCAAAGTATTGATTTTCGAATTCGGTTCTATGATCACTTCTAATTAAAATAATTGAAAGATTTTTCTGATTTGAAACTTTTTTATGAAATTTTCAAAAACTTTGAAGGTTTCGTCTTTGTGTACTAAAAAAAATCCAAGTAAATCATGAAAAATCATCTACTATCACAAGTCCATATTTCATACCTCCTAGGCTTGTGGTCCTAGTTGGTCCAAATAAGTCCATGTATAGTAGTTCTAAGGGTTTTGATATTGAAACAATGTTTTTAGATTTAAAATGATGCGGAACTAAATTGCATGCATAATTATTTTTGTAATTTTTATAGATTAAGTGATGTATTTAATTCCCGAAGAACATACTACGAACCTAAGTAGAGGGTTCTATGCAAACAAGAAGCAATCGCATGCAGAATAGGACCTAAAAAGTAATAGAAAAGAGGATTGCCGAGGTTAAGAAGTCTTGGTTGGGCTAGTTCCCCTTCAATAATGCTACTAGAAAGTAGAGGGGGTGTACTTGACAATGGTTGATGTGCCCGATAAAGATCGTAGATGAAAGGATCACTCTCGCTCTCGGATGCGGCCTGGATGATCAAGTCGGAGACCCATGGATTCTCGACTTTCAACCCGGTGATCCGATCGCTGCCCGGCTTGAGTCGTTGGATTCGTAGAAGTCGAGGGACCTACAAACAACCTATCAAGGGTTAGAAATCACTGAAAGGATGAAGGAATAAACTGAAAATCAGCAAGGAAAATAATGGTATAAGGTTAGGCGGCCAGGGCTTGGAGAGGTGGATGGCGGCTGGAGGCTGGGCGTAGGACACAAGGAAGAATGAGGGGCTCACACAGAATCCCCTTAGCATACAGCAGTTGAAAAACTCAAGTATATTCATTCAAAAAAGTGGCTTCATATAAAAGAATAGAGTCTCTTAAATAGACTCACAAATTTGGCCCCCAAGTAAGGATACAATAGACTTTTCCTAGGAATTTGAATCCCACCCAAACCCTAGCTAAAAATACATGGTAGGTCTAGGATTTGATTTCCCTCAAATTGCTCCCTCTCTCTTTTGCCTTTGTCGGCCAAGGGAGGTGACTCTTGTGGCCGACCAAGGGGGGTAAGCATAAGAAATGGCGCCCCTTGGTTCCGCTCATGGGCCTTGGCTAGCCCAAATTATTTTTGGCTACGGTCTAGGGCTTCAAGCTGCTCTTCAGGGTCTAGAACTTAGAGCTTTTTCTGCTGGGCCTTTCATGGTCTTCATAGCTTCTAGTTGGGTTGGTCTTCACTTGTACCGGCTTGGTCTTGAGTCTTCATTGGACTTGGACTACATTTACAGGACTCAAAAAGAAAACTAGATCAACATGAGCTGACTGGTACAGTACTCAAATGATAACTCAATTAGGCTAAGCCCTTATTATAAGTGGACTCAAATACTACTAAGTTATCCACAGAGGGTTGGGAAGCCTCTGTCTTATTCTGGTGCCTCTGATGTCCGCACAAAAAATTCTTCCTAATTTGTTTACCATATTGACATGCATCACAAACATGATCAAAATCAACTTTAAACTTAGGTAAACCTCTAACTAAATCTTTGAAAATTAATTTTGCTAATGTATACATGCTTGCATGATCCAATCTTCTATACCAAAGTAAACTAAATTCCTTGATTTTAGCATTCATATATGATGTGGCAAGACCGCTGACATGGACAGCAGACAGGCGCCACGTTAAGGAGATTGCCACGCTAGACACCAAGGCAACAGCTCAGCCCGGAGCACCTTGCCGAGCTGGGCCGAGCTCCTCCAATGCCGCAAGTTGAGCTCAGTCCTCTGCCAGGTCGAGCTCGTGAGCTCGGCGATTAGGTGGAGCTGATATCCGCCCTCCAAAGGAGACTCTCGGAGGTTAGTGCCCCGCGGTCGAGGTCGAGCCAAGAGCTCACCTGCCGAGGTCGAGCCTCTTCGAGCGCGCGCCCTCTGGACCGGGTCCGCCGACATCTGCCCTCCAGAGGAGATCCTCGGAGGTTAGTGCCCCGCAGTCGAGGTCGAGCCAAGAGCTCACCCGCCGAGGTCGAGCCTCTCCGAGCATGCACCCTCTGGACCAGGTCCGCCGACATCTGCCCTCCAGAGGAGACCCTCGGAGGTTAGTGCCTCGCGATCGAGGTCGAGCCAAGAGCTCACCCACCGAGGTCGAGCCTCTCCAAGCGCGCACCCTCTGGACCGGGTCCGCTGACATCCGCCCTGTAGAGGAGACCCTCGAAGGTTAGTGCCCTGCGGTCGAAGTCAAGCCAAGAGCTCACCCGCCGAGGTCGAGCCTCTCCGAGTGCGCGCCCTCTGGACCGGGCCTGTACCTCGCCCTCCTCCACCTAGCCGTCCCCGCAAGAACGGAGTGCCCAGATAGGAGCCGACCCTGCCATCCTGAGATGCCGGTGAGCCACCCGAGGACCACGGAATGGCACCCCCCATGCCGCCATAACTACCTGTCCGGCCATACTTCCAGGAAATGGGCCGGCCATAGAGCACGCATCCCTAGGGCGGTAGCTCTCGGATCGAGGTGTTACCAAACTTTCCAAAATGGAGCAACCAGAGAGAATGTCAGAAGGAATGGGAGCTTCCCCTACCACCTGTCAGGAAAGGCGTCCCATTCACGACACGGAATCCAGCCCCATGCGCCTGCCAATTGATGCAGAACGAAAGCTCTGATACCAAAATTGATGCAGAACGAAAATGTGGAATGTGGAAGCAAATTAAAATTAATGTATTTTTTTATTTATTTATTTTCAGAAGTCGGCTTTGACTCAAAGGAAAGCTAAACTAAATTGAAAGAAACTAGGTAATAATTGAAAGCACAATTTAAAAAAAAACTGGGTTATCAGAGTAGTTCAGAAGTAACGGATCGCTGGGGGTTGAGAAACTTCCAGACCTAGGGTTTCGCTCTGAACTTTCAACAGGACAGAAATAAAGAGAAGAGATGGGTTACCGACCAAACAGTGATCTTCACAGAGTTTGGTGGAAGAACTCTCTCGAGCAGATTGTTGGATCCTCGGATTCGGATATCTTCGCAATGGATCCTCCAATACTGGTCCTGTGGCTGAGTCGGCTTCTCCTGGACTCAAGATCTGAGAAAGAAGAAGAACAAGTGATGGAATCGGATACTCAAGGAAGGATTTACCAGATTGAAGAACTTGAAAGCTGATGTTGCTGAAATCCGGATTCTCCTGGAGGTTGATCTGGCTCCCTCTGAAATTTGCTCTGAAGCTGAAGTATCCGGACTGGACCCGGATGCTGGTGGTCGGCCTTGACTTGGAGAGAGAGGCCGTGGGAGGTGGGATAGGCTAGGGTTTGGTGGATTGAAGTGGATGATGGGTGGCTAGGGTTTTGGAGTTGAAGTGGCTAACCTAGGGTTTAGGGGTTTGGAGATCTCACACCTCCTCAAGGTTCCTGGGGAACCGGATTTACTCCCTCACGGAGCTCAACACCTGGATGCAAGTGCGGAAAAGAGAAAACACAAAGTTTGCTTACACAAAAACTTGAATTCATTCATCAGATTTTTTCAAGAGTTACATAGAGTTGAATATATAGACATAACAAAGAAATAAAATTTCATACACTTCCCATGTGGAACTAATAGGACTAACCCACACTTTAGGCATCAAATTCTCTTCCCAAGACTCCTTCCATGAGTGGGCAGCCCAAAAACTCCAAGAAAACTTGAAAATCAGCTCCAAATAGCAGGTTATGGGGGTGTCTCCTAGTATCTCTCCATGAATCAAGGATTTTCACTTCATGGTTTGGCTCTTTTGGACACCTCCTAGTCTTGCTCCACAAGTTTAGGCTTCTTCATTTCATGGCTTTGGCACTTTAGGAAACTTTTGGGTGCCTCCTTGATTTTCTCCCCAAGACATGCTCTCTTCCCTTTTATAACTTGAGTTTTTATAGAACATTGTGGGGCACCTCCTTGATCCTCTCTTCAAGAAAAATTCTTGCCATCCTAGCTTGGATTTATCTGGAAAGAAGTTGGCTCCTCTTTGGATTGAGGTATCTTGATGGATTTCTCCCTCAAGTGGCGCATGAAAGAAGGGATCTGCTTTCTTGTGGTGTGGGGACCAAGGCACACTGGATGGAGATGTGGCGCCTCCTGGACTCTGGCGTGTGGCTGGGAGTGTGGCGCCCACTTGCTTGGTCCTGGGAGAAAATGTGGCACCTTGGAGAAGACCTAGACCACTACTAGGACTTGTATTGAGTCAACATGACTCAACAAAATTTAAATTGCAGGGAAATACAGACTCAAACTAAATTGAGTTGACCAAGTCAACCCTTATTACAAAACCAGAAAATCCTAATTCTTCGGGCAATGTCAATCAGAGATCCAGATGGAGCCCTGAAGTCTTCTTCTGAGTCTGGTGCCCGCACCACCAACCCAGCAGAGATCTCAAGGCGAGCCCCCAACGGCCAATCTTCGACTACAAAGAACGATCGGCACCCCCAAGGGGAGGGGTAACAACAACAACAACAAAAAAACAAGACAACCAAAAAAAGAAAAAAAAAAAGACCACCAGCATCAGGAAGAAGGAAAGCTGTTGGGGGATAAGGAGAAACCGAGGAATAGGGAACCCCTCTGTCCCCTCGATCACTCTCCCCCTGCTACTTTTCTCTTCCTCCAAAAAAAATGAAACATACTCCACATCCCTCCTAGTGCGGAGTCCATCAAGAGGGGCCCGACCAGGAGGATCTGTTCCCCTGGATCGTCACTGACTTGATCGTCGGAGTGCCCCCGCCGGAAACCCCGGCCCGGGTCTCTGACCCCTATTTTGCAGGTCCAGGAGTGGAGGACCGGCAGGTGGCGAGAGGAGCGCGCTCCGACGCAGCAACTACAAGCCACGACGGTCTTGGCGACAACAGTTTGGCATGCCAAGAAGGGGGGGCAGAACGATCAAGTAAGCCCTTCATTTCACCACAAGCAAGGCAGGTGGAAGCATGGTGACAACAAGAGCAAGGGAGGCTTCCACCAGTCGTGCAGGGGACTCCCCTCTCGGAAAAACCCGCACCGCCAAGAAGTGGATTCACCCGCTCCGGTCCACCCACCTCCACCAGAAGCCCAGTTGGCTGCACTTGTCCAACAGATACAAGTCCTTGCTACGGCGGTGCACCAGCTTCAGCACCAGCACCGGTCCATGGCAACCCACCAACAGCTAGGGACCCTGGCGGCCAACACCGCAGCTCCCCGGACAGCCTGCGCTCCTTCCAAGGAAGGCCGTTGCAGTCGCAGGCCACCACAGACAACCGGGGCAGCCATCAAGCTCCGGTGAAAAGACAACGAGCCGGCTCAACCAACAGAGTGAGCTGTTCGCCAGACCTTGAGCGGGAGATGCTCAGCCCCCACCGAGACAAGAAAAGTAAGACCCTCTGCCATGGGTGCCATGCATCCATGTCACCTTCTCCGTCTCCTTCGGTGGAGGGGTCCACTGACGAAGCCGCCAGGCGCGCGATGGGCAGGCGCCTGGAGGAACATGAGCGCAAGCTGGCGGAGTTTGATCATCGGTTCGCTAGCATGCCGAGCTTCGCTAGCGAGCCAGTGGGCTACGATGCCCGTCCCCCATTCTCCCAAAAAATTCAGGCGGAGCCGATCCCACACCAGTTTTGGATGCTGCAGGTGGACCCCTACGACGGGACCACCGACCCCCTGGACCACCTGGAAAGCTACCGGACTCTCATGATGGTCCAGGGGGCTGCCGACGCTCTTCTCTGTGTCGCCTTCCCTGCTACTCTCCGGAAGGCAGCCTGGGTGTGGTTCACCCGTCTGGAGTCGGAGAGCATCACCTCCTTTGCCCAGCTAGGGCAGAAGTTCGTGGCTCACTTCGATGCTTATAGGAAGTTACCACGAGAGGCAGACAATCTCTTCTCCATTCGGCAACAAGACCGCAAGCCCCTACGGGACTACATGGCCCACTTCAAGACCGCCGCACTGGAGATTTACAATCTTGAAGAGCCTGTGGCCATGCTGGCACTCAAGCGAGGGCTCAGGACCTCCCGCCTGACCTACTCGCTGGACAAGAAGCCCCCCAAGACCTACGTCGAGCTCCTTCTCCGGGTCCAAAAGTACATCCATGTCGAGGAGGCGGACCGTGCAAGGTGGGAGCTCGATGGAGGACCTCAGAAGAAGCCGGCCCTTGCCGAAGTGTCCGGGGCCCGGAAGCCAGCACCTCAGGATCAGAGCTCCTAGAGGGATCGACCGAGACCGAGGGGGACCCCTGTCCCTAAGGAAACCTACACCCCTCTCCTTGCCCCAAGGACTAAAATTCTTATGGAGATCGAGGGCGAGGACTACTTGAGACACCCACCTCCATTGAAGCCCTTCGTTGGCCATGACAAGATGAAGTACTGCCGTTTCCACCGTGACCACGGCCACGACACTGAGGAATGTCGCAACCTCAAGTGGGAGATTGAGGAGCTCATCAAAAGAGGCTACCTCAAGAGGTTCATGGGTGGCAGATCTCAAGTGGAGTCCCAGGTACTCGTCGCTCTCCCGCCAGCTCCAGCCATCGATAACCACCCCACCGAGAAGCCAGTGGGCATGATTTCCCAGGGAGCAGCGCGTGTGTCCAAGAAGGCCCGGGGGGCAGAGGACTCTGAAAATGTACTTCCCTTTATGAGGAAGGGGGAAGACGGGAGGAAAAATGTAAATAATGATGCCATGGTCATCCAACTGACGATCGCGAAGCATCCTGTAAAGCGCATCATGGTTGATAGTGGAAGCTCGACAGACGTGCTTTTTATGATGCCTTCTCCAGAATGAATCTTTCCCCGATCGGCTTAAGCCCATGCACACGCCCCTTATCAGTTTTACGGGCGATTCTATGGGAGTGGAAGGAGAAATCACTCTCCCGGTCACTGCCGGAACCCCACCTCGGCAGAGCACCGTCATAATGACTTTCACTGTTGTGAGGCTTCCTTTTGCCTACAACGTGATATTGGGTCAACCTGGGCTCAACTTGCTTGATGCTGTTGTCTCCACCAAAGGCTGCTCGTGCAATTCCCAACCCAAACGGTGTTGGAGAGATGAGAGGAACGCCCCAACCAGTGCAGCACTGCTTCCAGACTCTCCCTGGGGCCAAGACCCATCGGGATGACCCCAGCATAGATGACCTCGACCAAAGGGCCCAATACCCCGAGGAGGCCCGATCGAATGCCTACTTTCCTATCTGATCGGAGACGATCCTGCAAAGATGGTACAGATCGGAGCTCAGCTGCCTGAGGAGGAGAGGATGCAATTGCTGGGATTCTTGCGGACGAATGCAGACGTGTTTGCCTGGATGGCGGTAGACATGCCAGGCATCCCTCCTGACATCATTACTCATAAATTGAGCATCGACCCGAAGCACATGCCAGTTCGTCAGAAGAAGAGAAGTTTTGCCCCGGAGAGGTAGGCAGCCATCAAGGAAGAGGTGGATAAACTCCTAGCTGCCAGCTTCGTTCGAGAGGTCCAGTACCCAAGCTGGCTGGCAAATGTGGTGATGGTCAAGAAAAATAATGGCAAATGGAGGATCTGTGTAGACTACACCGACCTCAATAAAGCTTACCCAAAGGACAGCTTTCCTCTCCCGAAGATCGATCAGCCGGTGGACGCCACCTCAAGCCACCAGCTGCTCTCCTTCATGGATGCTTTCACTGGATACAATCAAATCCGCATGCATCCGGAGGACGAGGAGCATACTGCCTTTATCACTGACCAGGGGACATATTGCTACAGGATGATGCCCTTTAGCTTGAAGAATACGAGGGCCACCTCTCAATGCCTGGTCAGCAAGGTCTTCAAGGACCAGATTGGCTGCAACATGCAAGTGTATGTGGACGACATGCTCATCATGAGCAGGCCGGGCTCAAGCCATGTAGTCGACCTCACCGAATCCTTCCACAGCTTGCGCCAGCATCAGATGAAGCTGAACCCGACGAAGTGCGCCTTTGGGGTGGCCGCAGAAAAGTTTCTCGACTTTATGGTCACCCAAAGGGGGATCGAGGCAAACCCGGCGAAGGTGCAAGCCATCACTGACATGGAGCATTCGACCTCCAAGAAGCAGGTCCAGCGACTAACGGGACGTGTCGCCGCCCTTAGTAGATTCATCTCGAGATCGGCTGACCGTTGCCAGTCGTTCTTCAAGGCACTGCACAAGATGCATGACTTCAACTGGACTGAGGAATGCAGGACGACCTTCGAGGAGCTGAAGAACTTCCTTGCCTCCCCTTCGCTGCTCTCCAGGCCGGAGGAGGGGGAGGAACTCCTACTGTATTTGGCGATGACACCGGGGGCTGTCTGCTTGATTCTCATCCACATAGATGAGGATAAATCTCAGAAGCCGATGTATTATACCAGCAAGATCCTCCGTGATGCAGAGATCAGGTATACTCGCTCTGAAAAACTCATTTTTGTACTAATAATATCTACTAAGCTCCTCAGGCCCTACTTCCAAGCACACCCAATAGTGGTGGTGACGGATTAGCCATTAAGGACTATCCTCACCCAACCCGAAACATCCGGGAGGTTGGCTAAGTGGTCCCTGCTGCTCAGTGAATTCGACATATCGTACCGCCTGAGGTCGTCACAGAAGGTCCAAGTCTTGGCCGACTTCGTGGTCGAGTGCACCGGGTTCGTCGAGGAGCCAGAGCAGACAGCAACGGAGCCCGAGCCGGGAGAAGAGCCCTAGATTCTTCACGTAGATGGAGCGTCCAATTCCGGTAGGAGCGGGGCTGGCCTTATCCTCACCAATGGAGATGGGGTTGTGGTGGAATGCGCCCTCCGCTTCAAGTTCGCCGTGACTAACAACCAGGCGGAGTACGAGGCACTCCTCGCGGGCTTGAGAGTCTCCGTGAGTTGGGCGTGCAGGGCTTGAAAGTCTTCACTAACTCCCAACTGGTATCCGGGCAAGTATCCGGGGAATACAAAGCAAGGGACGCCCAGATGGTGAAATATCTAGAACAAGTCCAAGCGAGCACGGCAGGCCTCCGGTGCTTCAACATTTTCCATATCCCTCGAGGATAGAATGCACGCGCGGATGCACTGTCCAGGCTCGCGACCCTGCGGACTCGTCGCTGGGACGTGCCTACATCGAGCACCTCGAAAGTCCCAGCTACGGGGACCGGATGGAGGTGCACCAAGTCGCCCCCGAGCCAAGCTGGATAGACAAGTACATCCAGTATATCACAGACGGGAGGAGACCGTGTGGAGGCTGCCCTCATCAGGAAGAAGGCCTCTCGGTTTGTCCTGATGGAGGGCGAGCTCCACCGTCGATCTTACTCCTACCCACTCTTGAGATGCCTCAGGCCGCCGAGGCAACCTTCGTGCTCCAGGAGATACATGAAGACCTCTGTGGGAATCACGTGGGAGGGAAGATACTGGCCTACAAAGCCCTCCGCCAGGGGTACTTCTGGGAGACCATGAGAGAAGATGCAGCCGACTTCATCACAATGTGCGATAAGTACCAGCACCATGCCAACATCCAGTGTCAGCCGGCGGCACTGATCTCCCAGCTCTCGACCCCTTGGCCCTTTGCACAGTGGGGAATAGACATCCTGGGACCGTTCCCCCCAGTGTCAGGGCAGCGAAAGTTCCTGCTGGTGGCGATCGACTACTTCACCAAGTGGGTCGAGGCGGAGCCGCTGGCTCAGATCGCGGAGGCCAACGTCCACCAGTTCTTCTGGAAGTCCGTCATCTGCTGATTCGGGCTCCCCCGTTGCATCATCACCGACAATGGGCGACAGTTCGATAACTGCGAGTTCGAAGGGCTCTGCACAGCCCATGGCATCCAACACCGGTTCGCCTCGGTGGCTCATCCCTAAACAAAAGGGGAGGCCGAGGTGACCAACCAGACCATCCTTCAAGGGCTTCGAACCAGGCTGGATCAAGCTAAAGGCCTATGGGCAGAAGAGCTACCTAGCATCCTGTGGGCCTACCACACAATGCCCAGGATGGCGATTGGTGAAACGCCCTTCAGCCTCATCTTCGATGCTGAAGCAGTTGTCCCTGTCAAGCTCAGTGTGCCTACACTGCAAGTGCGGCAGTACAATAAAGCACGGAACTCGGTGCACCTCCTACTCAACTTGGACCTCCTTGAGGAAGCAAGGGATAGAGCCCACCTACGGATGGAGGCCTACCGACAAAGAGTCGCCCGATACTACAATGCCCGCATCCGGACAAAAGCCTTCAAGGCCGGAGACCTGGTGCTGAGGCGGGCGGAAGCGTCCTAGCCTAGGGAGTTTGGCAAGCTCTCCCCAAACTGGGAGGGCCCCTACAAAGTGGCTGAAGCCCTCTCTCAAGAGGCCTATTATCTTGAAGACCTTGACGACATCAGGTTCCCCAAAACATGGAATGCCTATAATTTGCAGAAAAACTATCAATAATATAAGGTTTCCCAACAATAAATAATAATGGTCTTTTCCTGTGCAAGTATTTATCTGTCTTGCAGGAGAATGCCAAAGGCATCCCCGAGCCCAGCTCCAGGATGTCAGAGGAACTTAAAGCCACGTAGCTCTCCCACCTTCCCGGCGCCCCCGAGCCTAGTTCCAGGATGCCAGAGGGACTTTGAGCCACGTAGCTCTCCAACTCCAAGCATCCCCGAGCCCAGCTCCAGGATGTCGAAGAAATCTCTAGCCACGTAGCTCCCACTTCTCGGTGCCCCCGAGCCTAGCTCCAGGATGCCAGAGGGACTTTGAGCCATGTAGCTCTCCAACTCCAAGCGTCCCTGAGCCCAGCTCCAGGACGTCAAAGAAATCTCGAGCCACGTAGCTCCCACTTTCCGGCGCCCCCGAGCCTAGCTCCAGGATGCCAGAGGGACTTTGAGCCACGTAGCTCTCCAACTCCAAGCATCCCAGAGCCCAGCTCCAGGACGTCAAAGAAATCTCGAGCTACGTAGCTCCCACTTCCCGGCACCCCCGAGCCTAGCTCCAGGATGCCAGAGGAACTTTGATCCGCGTAGCTTTCCAACTTCAAGAGTCCCTAAGCCTAGCTCCAGGGTGCCTTCTCAAGACCGAAGCTCAGATATCTGGCCAAAAGAACTTCGAGCCAAGCAGCTCTCTATCTCAAACACCTCCGAGCCTAGCTTCGAGATGCCAAGGGATCACGGTGCCACGTAGCTCCCGTCAATGCCTCGAGCCTAGCTCCAAGGTGCCAAAGACCTGAGCCAAGATCTCAGGCAATCCCTGGGCCCGAGCCTAGCTCCACGTCCAGGAAGGCCTCGAGCCTAGCTCCAAGGCAGCCAAGACCAGTAACCCCCCTACCTTGATCTCCCACTCGAAAAGAAAACAGGAGGGGAAGGAAAGAAGGGGAACAAAGGAGGGAAGCCCGGCATCCCTCCTCTCTGATCTCCCTTCTCGACAAGAAGACGAGAGGGGAAGGAAAGAAAGAGAGCAAAATGGGGATCCAGCCAGCGTTCCCTCTTCTGATCTCCCCACTCGAAAAAAAAAAAATGAAATGATGATGATGATGAAAGAATAAAATGAAAAGAAAAATGAACAAAAGAATAGTGGGGAAGGAAAGAAAAAGGGAATGAGAAGAAAATATATTACCATCAAAACTACAGCTCTCAGCAATCTCAGTCCCGAGCCCAACTCCAGGACATCTTCTTAAGACCGGAGCTCAGATCTCCAGCCAAGAAAATTTCGAGGCAAGCCGCTCTCAGCAATCTCCATCCCCGAGCCCAGCTCCAGGACATCTTCTCAAGATCGGAGCTCAGATCTCCGGCCAAGGGAATTTCGAGCCAAGCCACTCTCAGCAATCTCCGTCCCTGAGCCCAGCTCCAGGACATCTTCTCAAGACCGGAGCTCAGATCTCCGGCTAAGGGAACTTCCAGCCAAGCAGCTCTCAGCAATCTCCATCCCGAGCCCAGCTCTAGGACATCTTCTCAAGACCGGAGCTCAGATCTCTGGCCAAGGGAATTTCGAGCCAAGCCTCTCTCAGCAATCTCCGTCCCCGAGCCCAGCTCCAGGATATCTTCTCAAGACCGGAGCTCAGATCTCCGACCAAGAAAACTTCGAGCCAAGCAGCTCTCAGCAATCTCCATCCCCGAGCCCAGCTCCGAGATATCTTCTTAAGACTGAAGCTCAGATCTCCGACCAAGGGAATTTCGAGCCAAGCCGCTCTCAGCAATCTCCATCCCCGAGCCCAGCTCCAGGACATCTTCTCAAGACCGGAGCTCAGATCTCCGGCCAAGGGAACTTCGAGCCAAGCAGCTCTCAGCGATCTCCATCCCCGAGCCTAGCCCCGGGATACCAGCTTGTGACACCAGCGCAAGACCGGAGCTCAGATCTCCTGCCTAGAGACCGCCAAGCTCGGTAGCCCTCGGGTACCCCCTACCTGATCTCCCCATACATTAAAAAGAAAAACAAAAATAGAAAGGGAGTGAAGGAGGGGAGGAGCTAGATGAGAAGAGCAGTTTCAAGAAAAATATGTATTTCATTGATCAAGTGTCAAGTGCAGGAATCCTATCACGGGCCCCCGACATGTCGGGCGGCCCTGTTGAATATAAAAAAAAGAGAAGAGAGAGAAGAAAAAGGGGGACTGCATGCAGAGGAAAAAGCTAAACCTACCCAGCCCAACCGACAAGTCGATCCTAGCATCAAGGAGATTTTGCTCTGATAACAGAACCTCCAAGGAAGGGATTTCGGCGATGCGAAGCTGCTCGTAGTCGTCCTGATCGGCAGCCTCGATCGCTGAGATCCAGTTTGGGGATTTGTCTGGTTCGCTCCAGGCCCAGTCGACTCCCTCGACGTCCGCGAAGAAGAACCTACTCTTCCATCCCTTGATAGAAGAGGGAAGTTTGAACCTAATGCCCTTCGGGCGGGAAGACAAAGACCACCACCCGTCTTCTATCGAGTTGTGTTTCAGGGTAAAGAATGCCCTGAACAGGGAGAACCGGGCAATGAACCCGTGGACGTGACAGAGTACAATGAAAGAAAAGATTACCCTGATGGCATTCGGCACCAACTGGGTGGGGACCAGACGATAGTTGCTCAGAATAGACAAGAAAAAAGGATGGAAAGGGAATCGGAGACCATTAGAGAAGGACCCCTTATAGAAAGCAAGATGCCTTGGGCCGCTGGAAGTGACCCGCTCCCCAGGGCGGGGAACCATGAGCCGGACAGAAGCCGGGATCCCGTAAGCATCGCGAATGGCCTCCAGTTCCGTGGCAGAGATCGTCGAAGCAACCTCGCTCGGAACTGTCGACCGAACTGGCTCAGGGGCTGGTTCAAGCAGAAGAGGAGTAACGACAGGAGGAGAAGGAGTGACCTCCAGCCCCCCACCGGATATGGCAGGGGTGGCAAGGGCTGGCCTCACACTAATCCTAAACCGCTCCCCCTCCAATTCCTCGTTGGAAGAGGAGAGCATCACCCTTCGAGCGTAGGACTTAGGACGAGACATACTGAATTGACAAAGAAGGACTTGGACGCAACAACGAGCACGAGGGATTCTGAGAGAAGCCTTTGCATGAGGAATTTTTCTTGTTGCTTCAAAAAGGCCCGCCAGGCCTGCGTGGTTATGACTCCCTCGCCAATGGATCTGCGCCATGTGCTGCCCAACGACGAATGAGGAATCTCGGTCGCTCAGAATTCTGCGCCAGCATTAATCATTCCTCGAGCGTGGCAATGCGGCGTTCTCATATTGGCCTGCGGGGCTGTCCCTCGAAGTGCCAGCAACTGCAGCCATCGTGGTGCCGGATTTTCGCCTCTCCATGCCAGCGTTACAGTTGCTCCCTTCGCCCCGAGCGCCATGCATTAACGAGCCTCGAGAGTGGGAGGCAAATGATGTGGCAAGACCGCTAACGTGGACAGCAGACAGGTGCCACGTTAAGGGAGACTGCCACACCGGACACCAAGGCAACAACTCAGCCCGGAGCACCTTGCCGAGCCGGGCCGAGCTCCTCCAACGCTGCAAGTTGAGTTCAGTCCTCCGCCAGGTCGAGCTCGTGAGCTCGGCGACTAGGTCGGAGCCGATATCCGCCCTCCAGAGGTGACCCTCGGAGGTTAGTGCCCCGCGGTTGAGGTCGAGCCAAGAGCTCACCCTTCGAGGTCGAGCCTCTCCGAGCGCGCACCCTCTGGACCGGGTCCGCTGACATCTTCCCTCCAGAGGAGACCCTCAAAGGTTAGTGCCCCACGGTCGAGGTCGAGCCAATAGCTCACCCGCCGAGGTCGAGTCTCTCTGAGCGTGTGCCCTCTAGACCGGGTCCGCCGACATCCGCCCTCCAGAGGAGACCCTCGAAGGTTAGTGCCCCGCGGTCGAGGTCGAGCCAAGAGCTCACCCGCCGAGGTCGAGCCTCTCCGATCGTGTGCCCTCTGGACCGGGTCCACCGACATCCGCCCTCCAGAGGAGACCCTCGGTGGTTAATGCCCCGCGATCGAGGTCGAGCCAAGAGCTCACCCACCGAGGTTTAGCCTCTCCGAGCGCGCGCCCTCTGGAACGGGCCCATACTTCTCCCTCCTCCACCTGGCCGTCCCCGCAAGCCCGGAGCACCCAGATCAGAGCCGACCCTGCCATCCCGAGATGCCGGCGAGCCACCCGAGGACCACGGAACGGTGCCCCCCATGCCATCATAACTACATGTCCGGCCGTACTTCCAGGAAATGGGCCAGCCAGAGAGGACGCACCCTAGGATGGCGGCTCCTGGATCGAGGCACTGCCAAACTTTCCAAAATGGAGCAACCAGAGAGAATGTCAGAAGGAATGGGAGCTTTCCCTACCACCTGTCAGGAAAGGCGTCATGTTCATGACATGGAATCCAGCCCCATGCGCCTGCCAACCCAGCAGAGATCTCGAGACGAGCCCTAACGGCCAATCTTCGACTACAAAGAACGATCGGCAACCCCCAAGGGGGGAGAGGTAACAACAACAACAACAACAACAACAACAAAACAAGACAGAACCAAAAAAAAGAAAAAAAAAGACCACCAGCATCAGGGAAGAAGGAAAGCCGTTTGGGGATAAGGAGAAACCCGAGGAACAGGGAACCCCTCTGTCCCCTCGATCACTCGCCCCCTACTACTTTTCTCTTCCTCCAAAAAAAAGAAACATACTCCACATCCCTCCTAGTGCGGAGTCCATCAAGAGAGGCCCAACAAGGAGGATCTGTTTTTCTGGATCGTCACTGACTTGACTGTCGGAGTGCCCCCACCGGAAACCCCGGCCCGGGTCTCTGACCCCTATTTTGCAGGTTCAGGAGCGAAGGACCGGTAGGTGGCAAGAGGAGCGTGCTCCGATGTAGCAGCTACGGGCCACGACGATCTTGGCGGCAACAATATCCATTAGACTTATACTACTTGACATTGTTAAATCATTCAAATCTACTATGTAAATATTCCTAAGTCTATGACTAATAAACCTAATGCTAGAATCAATAGAGCTAATTACTATGCACATTAAAGATTCAAATATAACTTTGAAGCCTTTATCACATAATTGACTAATGCTCAATAGATTATACTTCAATTTATCTACTAGCAGTTATTTTCAATATAAGTAAAAGGAATAATTTTAATCTTACTAATTTCAATGATTTTTCCTTGCCATTATCACCAAATATAACCATTCCACCTTCTTTCATTTGAAAGGTGATGAATTGATCTTTGTTATTCGTCATGTGTCTTGAACAACCGCTATTTAGATAATATCTCTTCTTTGAATTTTGGGCTGCAAGATATTCCTGTACAACAATCAAGTGGAGTTTTTAGGTACCCAAGATTTCTTGCATCCTTGATGGTTAGTAGCTATGGTTCCTTTAGGAATCCAAATCTTGTTCATTTTATTTTTATTTTTTCTTCTTAGATTATATTCATATGCTTTGTGTCCAACCCCATTACAATAAAAATAAATTACTTTTGGCTTTTGAAAAAAAAATGGATGCTAAAAATTTGATGCATAAGGTTTTGAACCTGAAAATCTATTTATATGTATTGTATTATACCCAATTCCAGCTTTATCATTAGATTTCCTTTGATTTTTTAAAATTAGCTCAAGTTTGTTTGAACTAAAAGTCAATTTATCAATAAGAGGTTGAGTCTATTCATTTCATTTTGCAAACATTTATTCTTTTCAAAACATTCATCTTTTTTAGTTTGTAACACTTTATATTTTTAGAAATATTACTCAATTTCTTTTGTAAAAGATTGTTCTTTTCAAAAATCTCGTTCTTTTCAAAAATCTCATTCTTTCTTTCAATAATATGTCATAGTTATGTTTGATGGATTTGATTTTCAAAGTAGCCTTTTATATTCAGTTAGAAGTTCTAGAAAAGTAGTGTGCAATTCATCATAAGTAAATTCATAAATGGGTTCACTAGATGTTACCTCATCTTCCAGATCCATTAAACATATATTTACTGATTTTGATGTTTCTTCCTCTTCATTGAAAGTAAATTCATCGCTGTTACTCCATGTAGCCATCATTGCTTTTTTTCCTTCTTCTTGTATCCCTTTTTCAGTGTAAGACATTTAGAATGATAGTGCCCCGGCTTCTTGCATTCATAACATATAGGTAGTTGCTCCTTTTTTTGTCTTTATCTTTATCTTTTTCTTTACTTTGTTCACCTTTGTCAAGGTACTTCCTCCGGTATCTTAACTTCTTTTTGCCCATAAATCTTCGAAATCTTCTCATAACTAGAGTTATATCATCTCCTAGTTCTTCATCCGAGGAAGGACTTTCTTCTTCTTTTTCTTTTCTTGCTTCTTTATCTCTGCTGCAGCCTTGAAAGCTATAGATTTTTTTTTCTTGTCATCTTCGCTACGACGCTACATTATTAGTTCATCTATAATGAAAGAACCAAGAAGTTCATCAAGTAGAAGTATGTTTAAGTCATTGGCTTCTTGTATTGCAGTGACCTTGGGATTCCATTTATCTGGTAAGGATCGAAGAATCTTTGAATAAGACATCATTAAAATATACCCTGCCAAGACTTTTCAAACCATTAATAATATATGTAAATCTAGCAAATATTTCATATATTGTCTCATTTGGTTTCATTTTAAACAGTTCATAATTGTGCACAAGTATATTAATTTTAGAGGTCTTTACTTGGATGGTGCCTTCATGTGTAACTTATAGTTTATCCTAAATTTTCTTTGTCAAAGTGCAAGTGGAAATCCAATTAAACTCATTTGCATCCAGAGCACAATAAAGAAGGTTCATGGCTTTGGAATTAAGTTCATCCATTTTCATGTCATATTCATCCCATTCCTCTTCCGATTTAGGGATGTCTATTCCATCTACTTTCTTAATGGATATGTGTGGTCCTTTCAAGATTATTTTTCATAATTGAAAGTCAACAACTTGAATATAAATTTTTATCTTAGCTTTTCAATAGGTGTAATTGATGCTGGTGAACAGTGGAGGTCTATTGCTTAATTAACCTTCGGCCAAAGATGTGCTCATTTGGGTTGCCATAGAACTTTTCTCTTAATCATTAAATTAATAGTACTAAGACGTGGCTCTAATATCACTTGTTGCCCAATTAGCCAACCCAAGAGGGGGGTGAATTGGGTTTGAAAAAGTTTTAGCATTTATGTGCCTTTTGAAACCTTGTGTGGTGAGTGAAGTGATAGAGTATTGCAAGTAAAACTAAATAAGAATACAAAAGTAAGAGCAAACATAAACACAACAAGATTTAGAGTGGTTCGGAGCAACCCAGCTCCTACATCCACTACCCAAGGTGCACTCTTAGGATTTTTACTATATTCACCTTGAATACAGTCAGATTATTTTTCTACGGGCTCACAATTCAAAACCCAAATATAAAGTTAGTTTTTTCGGGCTCACTAACAACCCAACTTAGTTTTCAAGGCTAACCAATAATCCAAAAATAATTCACAAGCTACAGCCACCTGCTGTACTTGTAACAACTCAAAAATAGAGTTAATAAAAGAAGCAACACTAAAACAAACCCAATATTATTGAATGGTTGTAGTTGAAGCTCTTAATGAAGCTTTATTGAATGCTTCTTCAATGCTTTTCAAGGCTCTCTTAACTCTTCAAAGATTAACTCAAGAATGTAGTTGAAAGTTGTTGGAGAACTTGAATTTTCTCTTTAAAGCTCTTAGAATATTTAAAACTCTCATTAAAGTTCCATAAAAGTTCTTTTCTCTTACCTTAAATCTTTCATTTATAGCTTCTTAAAGTATTTCTAGATGAATATGGCTGTTATATTTCCTTGGAAGTCAAAAATTAGTCGTTGGGAGGCTTTTGAATCAAAAAACTTGAATTCTGGAACTAGCCATTACTGTTGAAAATTTGGAATTCGAGTTAGCTCGTAGATCTTAAGTCGGCTTGGATTGTCAGTGAAAAAACTTTGCAATATGTGAGAGTCAGCTCTTGTCAAATTAGAGTCGACTCGGATTATTGAAATCTCAGAACCAATTTTCTGACACTTCGTGAGAGTCGGCTCTGATTTCCTTAGAGTCGACACGAATGTTGTGTATCAGAAAAGTACAGCACCGTGCCAAGAAATGTATCAGCTCTATCCATTAGAGTCAACTCGAGTGAACTTCTCCAAAAGCTTCCAAATGGCTTCAAACTTCTTCCAAACTATTTCTAAACTTATTCTAAAGTATTTATACTTAAAATTACATAAATTTGGATCCTTTTCATGAACATACAATTAAATTTACTTAGGGCTCTCAAATACATGAGATTTTTCTTGAATACATTGATACATTCCAATGGTCTTGAGAAACATAGGGTTGATGATTGTTCATTAGAAATACCCTACAAAACTTCTTAAACACTTGAAAAGTATCAGTATCAAATACATGCTCCAATATTTTGTAATCATCAAAATTATTTCAGGGGTCAACACTCTCTTTTGAGGAAAAAATTCTAGTTTCTTAAAGTTGAAGGGTTTTACCTCTTAAAAATAAATATAATTTCTATAATGAAGAAATTATGGTTATCTTGAAGGGCCCTACATATGTGCTTTAAGATCAAAAAATCTGAATATGGTGGGTTGATCAAATAAGTTACTCTTTTCATAAGTTCCATGGTTTGCTAGTAATAGATAAATAGTAGTGACATGATTAGGGGGTTTATAACTAAAATTCATACGGTCGTAATGGAAAATCTTGATCTTTCTACCTTAGGGATAACAAACGCATTATAGGACAAACTTTTAATGATTTTTGTATCTTTTAATCTTCTATCTCTCGTGCAGGATTATGACAAGGAAAAGCATGGCCAAAATCAATGAGGATGGGATTTGAACCAAGTTCATCAATATCCAACTCTAGTGACTCTACCGAATCATAGGCATGCACCCTACTTTCAATACTAATTATTAATATTTTTTTACTAGTGTTTTCGATCTTACCGTTGTGGCCTGTAGCTTATGTGCTGGCACCGGACCTTGGACTCCTTCACCTCGGGATCTCCAAGCCTACGGACCTGCAAAACAAGGTCAGAGACCCGGGCAGGGGGTTCCAGCGGGGGCACTCCGACGGTCAAGTTAGCGAGTGGCAAGATGGAACAGATCCACTAAAACGGGTCTCCGCTGGATTCCCGTGCTTAGAGGGAGGTTTTTATGAAAGAAGTGTGGGAACGAGAGGGGTTGACACCCAGTTTCCTGCATTGGACTCGCCGGGCTTGCGTCTGGGAACTTCCGGGAGCCCCATAATCGTTATCCCTTTATCTAGGTATTCTTTTCCCTCAGTGGCCTACCTTTTCGTCCGCTTTCACCATCCCTCTTATACCACCGGACCACCTTCAGCTTTAGTTTCCTCCCCTCTCGAAGGCTCCCAGAGGTCCCTGGCTCATCTTCCCCCCTTCTCCCCTCCTCTTCGAGTCTAGGAGTTAAGCGACGAGCTTGCCTCATCCGTCGTGCTGTCACGAAAGGAGGAACCTGGCGGGACCTCGAGCCAAGCACGGGAGCCCTCATCTTGGGGCGTTGACTATGGATTTTCTGGGTTCTAGGCCCCTATCTGCAAGGATTCAATACCTCAATCGCGAGACCCTCCTTAACTGGTGCAAACAAGGTTCTGTGCGCCGTTGTGGGCCATACCGAGTGCCCTGTATGCGTGGCACACCGACTCTAGCAGCGACCTCATGGCTCGCACCTCTGATCCCCGGAGGCTTTGTAAAGTAGGGTTGACTTCAACCGAGGTGAACCCATCAGGGGGTGCCACCTAGCGAAGTGGCAAGAGCGCCTGGCTCGACCTCGACGAGGTGGACCCGTCTTGGGATGCCAACTGGTGAGGGAGCAGAGGTAGCCAGCTTCGACCGAGGTGGACCCCTCCTGGGCGGACACCTGGGGAAGCGGAAGAAAAAGGCTCGACTTCGACCGAGGTAGACCCATCTTGGGGTGCCACCTGGCGAAGGAACAGGAGCGCCCGGCTCGACCTCGACGAGGTGGACCCGTCTTGGGACGCCACTTGGCGAGGGAGCGGAGGCCACTAGCTTCGACCGAGGTGGACCCCTCCTGGGTGGACACCTGACGAAGTGGCAGAGGAAGGCTCGACTTCAGTTGAGGTGGACCCATCTTGGGGTGCCACATGGCGGAGGAGTAGGAGCGCCTGGCTCGACCTCGGTGAGGTGGACCCGTCTTGAGGTGCCACCTGGCGGGGGAGCAGAGGCCACCAGCTTCGATCAAGGTGGACCACTTCTGGGTGGACACCTGGCGAAGTGGCAGAGGAAGGCTCGACTTCGGCCGAGGTGGACCCATCTTGGGGTGCCACCTGGTGAAGGAGCAGGAGCGCCTGGCTCGACCTCGGCGAGGTGGACCCATCTTGGGGTGCCACCTGGCGAGGGAGCAGAGAATGCCAGGTTCGGCCGAGGTGGACCCCTCCTGGGTGGACACCTGGCGAAGTGGCAAAGGAAGGCTCGACTTCGGTTGAGGTGGACCCATCTTGGGGTGCCACCTGGCGAAGGAGCAAGAGCGCCTGGCTCGACCTCGGTAAGGTGGACCCGTCTTGGGGCACCACCTGGCGAGGGAGCAGAGGTCGCCAGCTTTGGTCGAGGTGGACCCCTCCTGGGTGGACACCTGGCGAAGTGGGAGAGGAAGGCTCGACTTCGGTCGAGGTGGACCCATCTTGGGGTGCCACCTGGCGAAGGAGCAGGAGCGCCTGGCTTGACCTCGATGAGGTGGACCTGTCTTGGGGTGCCACCTGGCGAGGGAGCAGAGGCTGCCAGCTTCGGCCGAGGTGGACCCCTCCTGGGTGGACAGCTGGCGAAGTGGTAGAGGAAGGCTCGACTTCGACCGAGGTTGACCCATCTTGGGGTGCCACATGGCGAAGGAGCAGGAGCGTCTGGCTCGACCTCGACGTGGTGGACCTATCTTGGGGTGCCACTTAGTGAGGGAGTAGAGGCTGCCAGCTTCGACCGAGGTGGACCCCTCTTGGGTGGACACCTGGTGAAGTGGCAGAGGAAGGCTCGACTTCGACCGAGATGGACCCATCTTGGGGTGCCACATGGCGAAGGAGCTAGAGCACCTGACTCGACCTTGGCAAGGTGGACCCGTCTTGAGGTGCCACCTGGCGAGGGAGCAGAGGCCGCCAGCTTCGGCCGAGGTGGACCCCTCCTAGGTGGACACCTGGCGAAGTGGCAGAGGAAGGCTCGACTTCGACCGAGGTGGTCCCATCTTGGGATGCCACCTGGCGAAGAAGCAGGAGCATCTGGCCCGACCTCGGCGAGGTGGACCCATCTTGGGGCACAACCTAGCGAGGGAGAAGACGCCGCCGGCTTCGGCTAAGATGGACCCCTCCTGGGTGGACATCTGGCGAAGTGGCAGAAGAAGGCTCGACTTCGGTCGAGGTGGACCCATCTTGGGGTGCCACCTGGCGAAGGAGCAGGAGTGCCTGGCTCTACCTCGACGAGGTGGACCTGTCTTGGGGCGTCACATGGCGTGGGAGCAGAGGCCGCCAGCTCCGACTGAGGTGGACCCTTTCTGGATGGACACCTGCTGAAGTGGCAGAGGAAGGCTCGACTTCAGCCGAGGTGGACCCATCTTGGGGTGCCACCTGGCGAAGGAGCAAAAGTGCCTAGCTCGACCTCGGCGAGGTGGACCCATCTTCAATCACCACCTGGCGAGGGAGCAGAGGCCGTCAGCTTCGACCGAGGTGGACCCCTCCTGGGTGGATACCTGGCAAAGTGACAGAGGAAGGCTCAACTTCGGCGGAGGTGGACCCATCTCGGGGTGCCACCTGGCGAAGGAGCAGGAGCGCCCGGCTCGACCTCGACGAGGTGGACCCATCTTGGGATGCCACTTGGCGAGGGAGTGGAGGCCGCTCGACCTCGGCGAGGTGGACCCCTACTTGGTGGACACCTAGCGAAGTGGCAGAGGAAGGCTCGACTTTGGCTATAGTGGACCCATCTTGGGGTGCCACCTGGCAAAGGAGCAGGAGCGCTTGGCTCGAACTCAATGAGGTGGACCCATCTTGGAGCACCACCCGGCGAGGGAGTAGAGGCTGCCAACTTCGACCGAGGTGGACACCTCCTGGGTGGACACCTGGCGAAGTGGCAGAGGAAGGCTCGACTTCGGTCGAGGTGGGCCCATCTTGGGGTGCCACATGGCAAAGGAGCAAGAGAGCCTGGCTCAACCTCGATGAGGTGGACCCATCTTGGGGCGCCACCTAGCGAGGGAGCAGAGGCCGCCAGCTTCGATCAAGGTGGACCCCTCCTGGGTGGATACCTAGTGAAGTGGCAGAGGAAGGCTCGACTTCGATCGAGGTGGACCAATCTTGGGGTGCTACCTGGCGAAGGAGTAGGAGCGCCTGGCTCGACCTCGACGAGGTGGACCCACCTTGGGGCACCGCCTAGTGAGGGAGCAAAGGCCGCCATCTTTGGCAAAGGTGGACCTCTCCTGGGTGGACACCTGGCGAAGTGGCAGAAGAAGGCTCGACTTCGACTGAGGTGGACCCATCTTAGGGTGCCACATGGCGAAGGAGCTGGAGCGCTTGGCTCGACCTCGGTGAGGTGGACCCATCTTGGGGCACCACCTGGTGAGGGAGCAGAGGTCGCCAGCTTCGGCCGAGGTGGACCCCTCCTGGTTGGACACTTGGCGAAGTGGCAGAGGAAGGCTCGACTTCGGCCTAGGTGGACCCATCTTAGGGTGCCACATGGTGAAGGAGCAGGAGCGCCTGGCTCGAGCTCAGCGAGGTGGACCCGTCTTGGGGCACCACCTAGTGAGGGAGCAGAGGCCACTAGCTTCGATCGAGGTGGACCCCTCCTGGGTGGACACTTGGCAAAGTGGCAGAGAAAGGCTCGATTTCGACCAAGGTGGGCCCATCTTGGGGTGCCACCTGGCGAAATAGCAGGAGCGCCTCGTCCCGGGTGAGGACGATCATGAGTCGAGCCACCCGGGGAAAATTTCAAAAGAAAAAATCCACGTTGCACCACTGGCATCCAACTGGATCTGACATACACTCCATGTCACCGATGTTGCCATATCAGTTGCCCCACATCCCCAAGTTCCATCGGAGCATTGTGGTTTGGGGCGTGGGGAGTTAATGCAGAGATGACGTGGAATGAGGAAAATCCTATGCCATAATTACCATGATCACCGTCGCTACATCCATCACGCCCGAGGCCTAGTCAGTGGCTGCCATGTCCACGTGCCTGACGGGTCATTAATGCACCGTTCCTAACCCGAGGCAACTTCTATCGAACCGAAGCATCGATGTCGGGTGTGTCTCCATGTGGCGGTCATCTGATGGCTCTGGCCAGAAAGAGATGTACAGTCACTGTTGATTGAGTTTGAAAAGGAGAGGACTTTTCGAAAACAAGGCCTCTTGGCTTTCTCACACATCACCGGTGGTTGCAGCGATCTTTCTTCACCCCCAGGGTTGCCATTCCTCCGGTATAAAACATCCTGGTGAGTGCCTGAGATGCCTTCTCTTCCTCTTCTACCTTTCAATTCTGTGTCACCCCGAACCCGTCTCTTTCTCATTTCTTCTCCCTGATGGCCCATCACCATCATTCCTCTTCCAATCCGGACGAGGCCGGTCCTTCCGGTCGAGGACTCCATCGCCTTCCTCCTCAGAGGGGGAAGAGATTCCAGTCGAGGTCCTGAGGCAACTGCGGCCAGGGACTGTGACCATAGGCATCCCTAGGGGTCCTAGGTCTCCCCTTGTTGTTTCTGCACGTCCCATCTTTGCCCTTCCTCCTCCGGTGGTAGAGACCTCCTCTTCTAGTCCCTCTGGCTATATCTCGACGATGACTGGAGATGATCTCTCTTGGATTCGGGATACGTATAGGATCCTGGATTCAATCCAGCTTTCGCTCTCAAGTTCGAGGGATCGAGTAACCTCGAGCGGACCAGGGAGGATTGCTTTCTACGAGGACTTCCTTGTCAAGGGTCTTCGTTTTTCCCTTTATCCATTTTTTCTCTCCTTTCTCAGCCACTTCCATCTGGTCCCAGCCCAGTTGGCTCCCAATGCCATCCGGGTCATCTTCGCCTTCATCGTCTTCTATCACTTTCACGGGTTTGTTGCCTGCTTCTCGCTATTCAGGGCCCTCTTTATCCTGAAACGCTACTCCACGATGATGGCTGGTGGTACCTTTCTCCCCGACCTAGGTGCCTTCGGTTCGACCTCCCCACGTCGATCAAGGGGTGGAAGAACCGTTTCTTCTTTGCCTCGGTCCAGGATGTCGACTGGACCTGGAGCGAGCCAGACCGGTCCCCGAATCGGAACTCCCAAGTTGAGCCGGCATACCTGGAGGTTTATGCTCAAATGCCGGGTGACGTGGTCCCTGCCCTCGAGGTCCTGCTCTCAGAGTAGAATTTATTCGAGGCAAGAATCAATTCAATCTGGACGTTGGGTGAGACTCCGGGTCCTCTTCCTCCTCCTTTGCCCTTTTCTCTTTTTTCTCTTTCTTTCTTTTTTCTTAAAAAATGACCTAATCATTTTCCTTCTCCAGGGATGAAGTTCTCCATTGAGAGCCTGATGGAGGGTGCCCAGAAGAGGGGCGCTGTCGAAGGGGCCCAAGAGGCTCCACCGAAGAAGGCTCGCACCGAGGTGAGTCAGGGGCCCAGGCCTACCCAGCTCCGACTGGCCCCGGAACGACGGGCCCTGCCCCCGGACCGCCCCAGTCCTGTGCGCCTGACGCGCCCGTCATCGAGCTCGACGGGGCTGAGGGAGAGGGGAGGCCAGAAACTTCCCGAGCGGTGCTTGCTCCAACCACTGCAACGGTCGTCCCTGCGGTGGCCACCAGGGCAACAATAGCCCCACCGATGGCCGCATCGCCCAGCGGAGGGACACCCACTCAGCCCAGTGGAGGAACAGCTGCTCAGCCTGCCCCTAACATCCATCCTCCACCATCGGGGCTCAATGCTAGCTCCTCCATCATCTGCGATCAAGGGCTCGCGGAAAGGATGATGGAGTTCGCCTGCATGCCCCGGGACCGTCGCCTGAGGGACGGTCGGGACTACACTGATGCACTGCTCGGGATCCTCCCATTGCTCTTCACAATAAGTTCTGAGCTCTCTCTCATTTTGATGTTCCAGTTGGGTCTCCCTAATATCTCATTTTCTCTCTGACGCTGATCGGGACTGACGTACTGCTGCTGAGGAACTTCCTCTCTAGCTCGGCGAAGAAAGAAGCCGACAAGGAGAAGAGGCTTAGAAAGCTCGCGGTCGATGTGAAGGACCTGATGGAGAAAGGTTATGAGCTGCGGGGGAGCAACCAGGCCCTCCGGGAGGACCTGGGTCATGCCGAGGGGCGCATAAGGGAGCTCGAGACCTCTCTGTCCGAGGAGAGGATCTCGAGCCAATGCCATGCCGAGGGCGACGCGGCGGATATATCACACCTCAGGGCCCAGTCCCAGTCACTAGAGTGCCGGGTCGAGGAGGTCCTGAAATAACTGAGCGCAGTCAAGGAGAAGAACTCCTACGTCAACGGGCTGCTAGAGGCTTCTCGGAAGGAGACACAGGAGGCCGTGCCAAAATTCTGGGCATCCAAGGAGTTCAGGGGGGAGTTGCACGAGGCAGCAGTCGACTCCTTCCTGAAGGGCTTCCAGATGTGCCTAGAGAAAGTGGGCTCCTTCTTCCCCGAGCTCGATCTCAGCAGGGTCATCTTGGGCGGTCGAAGGGAGCAACTCGGTGAGGGAGATCCAGTGGCAGAGGTACCGACGTGGAGGCTTCCGTGTGGCCTTCTGACGATGCCCCCGGTGGCGAAGGTGCCCCCAACCAAAGGAAGACACGCCTGCGACGAAGTGACCTCGGGGTCTCCTTTTTTATGTTTGTAGTATAGGTTTTCCTTTTTGTTTCTTTGGGTCTCCCGGTCTGTCGGGGCCCCCCTTTTTATAAGAAAACCTTTTAATAGAAATGAAGATCCTTTTTTAATCATTCTAATTTGTCTCCCTCTCTCTCTCTCTTTTTTTTTTTTTTGCATCCTCCGGACTGAACCCCGGGGCCAACCACCGGAACTGAATCCCGTGGGGCGTTCCGAACTGAACTCCGAGATCTTGTGGGGGAACTGGATTCCGCTCCACCTTCCAGATCAGAGTCCGGGACTTTGCTCTGAAATTGGGTTCTGTGCAAACTTCCGGACTGAACCCCGGGGCCGCAGGCGGGAGTTGAGCCTTGCGCGACCTTCCGGGCTAAACTTCGGGATTAGTGGGATCGGGACTTAAGCCTCCAAAACTTCTTCCGGACTGAACTCTGGGGCCGCATGCTGGAATTTAATTCCGTGCAGCACTCTAGACTGAACTCCAGAATTTTTGCGAAAGAGCCGGCTTACGCGAGATCTTTCATGCCGAGGCCTGGGACTTTGCCTCTTTATAGGCTGTTCGTGGGCTTCCCGCCTTGTCCTCTTTTGCCAAACTTAAAATTGGATGGCGATGGTCCTACGAGAGGAGAGCGGGTGTTGCATATAAAAGAATCTCATTATTAAAGTTTAAAAGGTCTTACATTATTGGTAATACATCCTCAAGTTTGAGGCATTCCAAGTCCGCAGAAATCGGGATCTGCCGAGCTCCTCCAGGTAATAAGCTCCGTGGGGGAGTGCTTCGGCCACCCTATAAGGGCCCTCCCAATTTGGGGAGAGCTTGCCGCACTCCCGTGGCTGGGAGGTCTCAGCACGATACAGCACTAAATCTCCCGGGTGGAAGGATTTCGACCGCACCCTGGATTTGTAGTATCTGGCCACTCGTTGCCAATAAGCCGCCATCCGAACTCGGGCCCTATCCCTTATTTCTTCAAGGAGATCCAGGTTCAGTAGCAGCCATGCCAGGTTCTCAGCCTCGTCGTACTGCTCTATACGCAAGGTCGGCATGCTGAGCTCTACTGGAATAACTGCTTATGCACCGAAGATGAGGTTGAAGGGGGTTTCGTCTGTGGCCATCCTTGGGATGGTATGGTATGCCTATAGGATGCTTGGAAGCTCCTCCGTCCATCTTCCCTTGGCTTGGTCCAGTCTTGTTCGAAGGCCTTGCAAGATGGTTCTGTTTGTCACCTCGGCTTCTTCATTGGTCTGAGGATACGCCACCGAGGTGAAGCGATGGCGAATCCCGAGGTCATTGCAAAACTCATCGAACTCTCGACAGTCGAACTGGCATCCGTTGTCGATGATGATGGTATGGAACAAGCCGAAGCGGCAGATAATTGACTTCTAGAAGAACTTGATGACATTCGCCTCTGTGATCCGAGCTAACGGCTCGACCTCAACCTACTTCGTGAAGTAGTCGATAGCCACAATCAAGAACTTTCGTTGCCCGGACGCAGGGGGAAAGGGTCCAAGGAGATCCATTCCCCACTGAGCAAACAGCCATGGGGCGGAGAGCTGGAAGAGTGGCGTGGCAGGCTGGCGATGTATGATAGCGTGCCGCTGACATCAATCACACCTCTTGACAAAGTTAGCCGTATCTTCTCTCATTGTCTCCCAGAAGTAGCCTTGATGGAGGGTCTTGTACGTCAGTGTCCAGCCCCCCACATGGTTCCTACAGATGCCCTCATGGATCTCCTGGAGCACGAGTGCGGTCTCGGTGGGTCTCAGGCATATGAGGAGTGGGTAGGAGTAGGAACTCCGGTATAGTAGCCCGTCCATCAACACGAATCGTGTGGCCTTCCTCTTAATGAGGCCGGCCGCCACACGATCTCTGGCAAGGTGCCATTGGTGATGTATTCAATGTACTTGTCCATCCAGCTGGGCTCCGGGGTGACCTGCTGGACCTCCCTGGGTGTCTCATAGCTCGGGGCTTGAAGGTGCTCGATGTAGGCGCGGCCTAATGATGAGTCCGGCAGGGTTGCCAAGCGGGAGAGGGCGTCTGCATGAGTGTTTTCCCCGCGCGGGATGTGGGAGATGCTGAAGCGCCTAAAATCTGCCACGCTCGCTCGCACGAGCTCCAGGTACTTCGTCATTTGGGGGTCCCGTGCTTCGTACTCTTTTGAGACCTACCCGGTCACCAACTATGAGTCGGTGAAAACCCTGAGGCTGGCCATACCTAGCTCACGGGAGACTCTCAGCCCCACGAAGAGCGCTTCGTACTCCGCCTGGTTATTGGTGACGGTGAACTGGAAGCGGAGCGCACACTCAGCAACAACTCCCTCGCTGTTGGCAAGGATGAGTCCAGCTCCACTCCCATCGAAGTTTGAAGCTCCGTCCATATGAAGGATCCAGATGTCCTCCTCCAGTCCAGGCTCTGGCTATCAGTCCTGGGGGCTCTCTTTCGGCCCCTCACCCAGGCCTGCACACTCAACTAAAAAATCAACAAGTACCTGCACCTTCATGGCCGACCTCGGCCGGTAGGAGATGTCGAATTCACTGAGCTTTAGCGCCCACTTTGTCAGGCATCCGGACATGTCAGGATGGCTTAGCACCGCTTTCAGTGGTTGATCCGTCAAGACCGCGATGGAGTGCGCTTGGAAATAAGGCCTGAGGCACTAGGTAAATACGATTAGTGCAAAAATTAGTTTCTAAGATCAAGAATACCCGAGCTCCGTGTTGCGGAGAAGTTTGCTCGTATAATACACCAGCCTCCGGATCCCTTTGTCATCCATTTGGACCAGGACTGAGCTGACGGCCTCCAGAGTGACCGCTAAGTATAGAAGGAGCTCTTCTCCTTCCTCTAGCCAGGAGAGCAGTGGTGGCGATGCCAATGTCTTCTTCAGCTCTTCAAATGCCTCCTAGCACTCCTTCGTCCAAGCGAAGTCATGCATCTTCCTTAGCCCCTTGAAGAAGGGTTGGCAGCGGTCAGCAGACCTCTAGATAAACTAGCTCAGGGTAGCTATCCGGCCGGGAAGTCGCTGCACTTGCTTCTCAGAGGTGGGTTGCTCCATGTCTAGGATCACCTGAACCTTCTCTGGGTTGTCTTCTATCCCTCTTTGGGTCACCATGAAGCCGAGGAACTTCCTCGCCGATACGCCGAAAGCACACTTCGCCGGGTTTAACTTTATTTGGTGAAGGCGAAGGTTGTTGAATGTTTCTGTCAGGTCACCGACGTGGTCCGAGGTCAGCTTGCTCATCACTAGCATGTCGTCCACGTACACTTGCATGTTGCGGTCAATTTGGTCTTTGAAGACCTTGTTGACCAAACGTTGGTACGTGGCACCCGCATTCTTGAGGCCGAATGGCATCATCTTGTAGCAGTAGGTCCCACGATCGGTGATGAAGGCGGTGTGCTCTTCATCCTCCGGGTGCATTCGGATCTGATTGTACCCAAAGAAAGCATCCATGAAAGAGAGGAGGCGATGTCTCGAGGTGGTGTCCATGAGCTGGTCGATCTTAGGAAGTGGGAAGTTGTCCTTCGGGCATGCTCGGTTGAGGTCAATTTAATCTACACAGATCCTTCACTTGCCGTTGTTCTTCTTCACCATTATCACGTTTGCCAACCAACTAGGGTATTGCACTTCTCGTACAAAGCCGGCAGTGAGGAGCTTTTCCACTTCTTCATTGATTGCCTTCTGCCTCTCTGTGGTGAAACTTCTCTTCTTCTGGCGGATCGGGCGTCATCTTGGATCAATCTTCAGTTGGGGGTGATAACCTCCGAGGGAGTACCTGGCATATCTGCAGCAGACCAAGCGAACACATCCGTGTTTTCCAAGAGGAAATCCAGCAGGCGGGCTCGTTCGTCCTCCAGGAGTTGGGCTCCTATCTGTACTGTCTTATGAGGGTTCGAGCTAAGCGGGTACATCAATAAGTGCTCTACGGGGCCTCCCCTGGGATCTTGCGCTCTCTGGTCGAGGTCATCGATGTCGGAGCCGAGCTCGGCACTTCGGGCACCCGGGATAGCCTATAAGCAACGCAGGACAAGTTGGGCCATCCCCCTCAATTCTCCCACCCCAAAGGTGGTAGGGAACTGCACCAGCAACCTTTTGGTAGAGATGACCGCGTCCAGTTGGTTGAGCCCTGGACAGCCCAGGATAGCATTGTAAGGTGATGGAAGTCGGACGACAGTAAAGGTCACCATGACCGTGCTTTGCCGAGGTGGGGATCTGACGGTAACAGGGAGAGGATCTCCCCTTCGACTCCCACGGAATCTCTGGTGAAGCCCACGAGAAGGGTGTGCACTGGCCTTAGCCGATCATCAAATAAATTCATCCGAGAGAAAGCATCATAAAAAAGTACGTCAGTAGAGCTCCCACTATCTACCATAATACGATGTATAGGATGCTTGGCGATGGTCATCTCGACCACCACTGCATCATTGTTTACTTTCCACTTTCATTTCCCTTTTCAAAGGGGAGTACATTTTTCAGGTCTCCCACCTCCCGGACTCTCTTCGACGCACGCCCTATCCCCTGAGAGATCATGCCCATAGGTTTCTCCGTAAGGCGGTTATCAACTGCAGGGACGGGGGGAAGGGTCGCGAGTAGCTAGTCCTCTGCCGGGGCCTCGCTTCTCACGAACTTCCTGAGGTAGCCCCTCTTGATCAGCTCCTCGATCTCCTGCTTCAGATTACGGCACTCCTGTGTGTCGTGGCTATGGTCGCGATGAAACTGACAGTACTTCATCTTGTCATGATTGTTCCTTTGATTCTGAGGAGGAGGTCGACGGAGGTAGTGTTCGTCCTCGATCTCCATAAGGATCTTCGTTCTTGGAGCAAGGAGGGGGATGAAGGTTCACTCCGGAACGGGGCCGTTCTTCGGCTTTGGTCCCGGCCGGAAGTCTACAGGTGGTCCGGGCCTTCGGGTCCCAGGGATATCCTTTGGGGTAGGCTTCTTAGGAGGCTTCTCGTCTAGCTCTCGCCTGGTGCGGTCGGCCTCCTCAGCGCGGATGTACTTGTGGACACAGAGGAGGAGCTCAGAGTACATCTTGGGAGGCTTTTTGTCCAAGGAATATGTCAGGCGGGAGCTCTTGAGCCCTCGCTTCAATGCCAGCATGGCGACGGGCTCGTCCAAGCTATAGATTTCCAGGGCAACAGTCTTAAAGCGGGTGATGTAATCCCATAGTGGCTCCTGATCTTGTTGGCAGATAGAGAAGAGGCTATCCACCTCCCTTGGCACCTTCCGGTAAGCGTCGAAGTATGCCACGAACTTTCCTTCCAGCTGATGGAAGGAGCTGATAGACTCTGGCTCGAGACGGGTGAACCAAACTCGAGTAGCCTTTCGGAGGGTGGCCGGAAAGGCAATGCATAAGAGGGCGTCCGTCATCCCCTGGACCCTCATGAGATCCTTATAGCTCTCCAAGTGGTCCAAGGGGTCGGTGGTCCCATCGTAGGGATCCACCTGAGGCATGCGGAATCGATTCGGGATCGGTTCCCCTTGGATTTTTTGGGAGAAGGGCGGTTGGGCGTTATAGCCCACTAGCTCGCTAGGGGAGCCCTGCATGTTGGCGAAGTGATGGGAGAACTCTGCCAACTTGCGCTCATGCTCCTCAAGGCATCTCTCGGCCAGGCGCATGATGGCCTCGTCAGTGGAACCTTCCACCGAGGTCGCTGGAGAAGGAGGTGCCGACTGATCACGGTGAGGGGCCTTGCCCTGGTGGCGCTTGCTATGCTGAACTGCTTCAGGATCGTCGGCCGGGGATCGACTCTCGTGATCCATTGACTCAGTGTGTGGTTTCTTTTGCAGGAGTCTGATGGCTCCCATGGGGGTTGGTTGCGGTCCACGAATGGGATGGCCTGCCTTGAATAGAATGCAGGCTTTCGCGGGGACCTGCAGCTTGGGTCGCGGGGGTCCCTAGCTGAGGCTGGGTGGCCAGGGAGCGCTGCTGATGCTGTAGCTGCCATACAGCTGTAGTCAGCATTTGCAGCTGCTGGACGATGGCTGCAATAGGACCGTCCACCGAGGATAGCTGAGGGGGAGGAGGAGGAGGAGAGGGAACCTCCCTCGCCCGACTGGTGGAAGCTTCACGTCCACGTGTCACCACCATGCTCGCGGTCGAGTTGCTCTCTTGCTCATGCAAGGGTTACTGTTCTAGCTCCCCCCTTCCTGGTACGCCAGTCTATTGCCGATCTTACTGTTGTGGCCTGTAGCTTATGTGCTGGCACCGGACCTTGGACTCCTTCGCCTCGGGATCTCCAAGCCTCTGGATTTGCAAAACAAGGTCAAAGACCCCGACCGGGGGTTCTGGCGGGGGCACTCCGACGGTCAAGTTAGCGAGCGGCAAGATGGAACAGATCTACTAAGACAGGTCTCCGCTAGATTCTCGTGCATAGAGGGGGTTTTTTATGAAAGAAATGTGGGAACGAGAGGGGTTGACACCCAGTTTCCTGCACTGGACTCGTCGGGCTTGCATCTAGGAACTTCCGAGAGCCCTAGAATCGTTATCCCTTTCTCTAGGTGTTCTTTCCTCTCAGTGGCCTACCTTTTCATCCGCTTTCACCGTCCCTCTTATACCACCGGACCACCTTCAGCTTTTGTTTCCTCCCCTCTTGAAGGCTCACGGAGGTCCCTGGCTCCTTTTCCCCCTTCTCCCCTCCTCTTCGAGTCTGCGAGTTAAGCGACGAGCTTGCCTCGTCCACCGTGCTATCACGAAAGAAGGAACCTGGTGAGATCTCAAGCCAAGCATGGGAGCCCTCATCTCGGGGCATTGACTATGGATTTTCTGGTTCCTAGCCCCTGTCTGCAAGGATTCAATACCTCGATCGTAGGGCCCTCCTTAACTGGTGTAAACGAGGTTCCGTGCACCGTTGCAAGCCGTACCGGGTGCCCTGTATGCACCGCACGCCGACTCTAGCAGCGATCTCATGGCTTGCACCTCTAATTCCCAGAGGCTTTGCAAAGTAGGGCTGACTTCGGTTGAGGTGAACCCATCAGGGGGTGCCACCTAGTGGAGTGGTAGGAGCGCCTGGCTCGACCTTGATGAGGTGTACCCGTCTTGGGACGCCACCTGGCGATGGAGCAGAGGCAGCCAGCTTCGACCAAGGTAGACCCCTCCTGGGCGGACACCTGGCGAAGCGACATAAAAAGACTCGACTTCGACCGAGTGGACCCATCTTGGGGTGCCACCTGGCAAAGGAGAAGGAGCGCCCAGCTTGACCTCGGCAAGGTGGACCCGTCTTGGGGCGCCACCAGGTGAGGGAGCGGAGGCCGCCAGCTTTGACCAAGGTGGACCCCTCCTGGGTGGACACCTAGCGAAGTGGCAGAGGAAGGCTCGACTTCGGCTGAGGTGGACCCATCTTGGGGTGCCACATGGTGGAGAAGCAGAAGCGCCTGCTTGACCTCGATGAGGTGGACCCGTCTTGGGGTGCCACCTAGTGAGAGAGCAGAGGCCACCAGCTTCGACCGAGGTGGACTCCTCCTGGGTAGACACCTGGCGAAGTGGCAAAGGAAGGCTCGACTTCGACCGAGGTGGACCCATCTTGGGGTGCCACCTGGCGAAGGAGTAGGAGCGCCTGGCTCGACCTCGATGAGGTGGACCCATCTTGGGGCACCACCTGGTGAGAGAGTAGAGGCCGCCAGGTTTGGTCGAGGTGGACCCCTCCTGGGTGGACACCTGGCGAAGTGGCAAAGGAAGGCTCGACTTCGATCAAGGTGGACCCATCTTGGGGTGCCACCTGGCGAAGGAGCAGGAGCGCCTAGCTCGACCTCGGCCAGGTGGACCCATCTTGGGGCACCATCTGATGCGGGAGCAGAGGCCGCCAGTTCGACCGAGGTGGACCCCTCCTAGGTGGATACCTGGCGAAGTGGCAGAGGAAGGCTTGACTTTGACCGAGGTGGACCCATCTTGGGGTGCCACCTGGCGAAGGAGCAGGAGCGCCTGGCTCGACCTCGGCGAGGTGGACCCGTCTTGGGGTGCCACCTGGCGAGGGAGAAGAGGCCGCCAGCTTTGGCTGAGTTGGACCCCTCCTAGGTGGACACCTGGTGAAGTGGCATAGGAAGGCTCGACTTTGATCGAAGTGGACCCATCTTGGGGTGCCACATGATGAAGGAGCAGTAGCGCCTGGCTCGACCTCGACGAGGTGGACCCATCTTGGGGTGCCACTTGGTGAGGGAGCGGAGGCTAGCTTCGACCGAGGTGGACCCCTCCTGGGTGGACACCTGGCGAAGTGGCAGAGGAAGGCTCGACTTCGACCGAGGTGGACCCATCTTGGGGTGCCACATTGCGAAGGAGCAGGAGCACCTTGCCTCGACCTCGGCAAGGTGGACCCGTCTTGGGGCGCCACCTGGCGAAGGAGTAGAGGCTGCCAGCTTCGGCCAAGGTGGACCCCTCTTGGGTGAACACCTGGCGAAGTGGCAGAGGAATGCTCGACTTCGGCCGAGGTGGGCCCATCTTGGGGTGCTGATGCGGGACAAAAAATCGATGTGACCTAGTTATTTGAAAAACAGTGAAACAACTAAACAAACTAGGACCGTGGGAGGGCTAAGAAGCCTCCCGGGACTAGGGCATACTGATACTAAAATTCTAAGATAGTTGATCTCTTTTGTTTTCAATTTTCTGGATGGATGTGGCGAAGGAAGGATGAAGATGGGGGACCGGAAGTGGAACTCATGGCCCTGAAACTCACTCTAATGGGGAACGCACACAGAAAGTCAGGGGTCAAAGCCTAAAGCTACCCTCCGAGGGATCACAGCACCAGCTACCCTGAGTATAAAGCTACCCTCCCGAAGGGGTCACAGCACCAGCTACCCTGAGCTCCCATCGAACCCATAATGCACATAGCAGGGCTCTCAAATAGATGCGCTAGGATGACTCTCGAAGGACACGAGGAGATAAAGAAGACGAGATATGTGATAACTAGGGTGCTCATCGAACCCATAATGCACACACAGCAGGGAACGTCTCATACCCCTCATCGAACCCATAATGCACACAGCAGGGAACGAAGAAAAACGGGCCTCAGCCCAGAACCGGAACCAGAACCAACCCAAAAATCTATATCAACTCATCTCTCTACAGGGGGAGAGGGGGCCTTTATATAGAAAAACCAAAACCCTCAATTTCTTAGCCTCTAAGAAAACTAAAAAAGGAAAATAAATTACATCAAAATTCATGTTGCATCAAAAATAGTGCTAATATGCTATGAGAAGCGTGTCAGCTTGATAATTTGCTCTAGAAAGCATGCTGCTCTAAAATATGGGCTGCTCTGAAAGCTGTGCAAATACAAACGATCGTGGAAGGGAAGAACGGTCTCCGGCGGAACACCAGTGGGTGGCGGACGGGCCGGCGGACGGCTGGCGGCAGGCTGCGGGCGAGGCGACGCAAGAATGGCACGGCACGCCCCAGGGCGTGCCGTTTGGTCTCCCACGGTCGTGGGAGACCTCAGGGCACTGGCATGGCTGGTGGACGGCGGGGACGATCGAGGACGGCGGGATGGTGCCGGCGGACGTTCGGGCGGCGGGCGACAACGGCGGCGGCGCAGGGGCGCACGTGGGCGGACGGATGCCTCCCGCGTCCGTTCGTCTTCCCACAGGCATGGACGGTGGCGGATCCCACCGGCGTGGACGGTGGCGGATCCCACCGGCGGCCAGGCGAGGGCCGGTGGGCGGCAGGAATGGTGGCGGGCAGCGGGCCGGTAGTGGCGGCGGCAGCGACAGCGGTGGTGGCGGCCGTGGGCCATGGTGAGCGGACGCCTCCGCGTCCGTTCGTCTTCCCACGGGCGTGGGGCGGCGGCGGCGGCTTCTCCGGCGAGGGCGAGGGCCGGCAGCGTCGACAGCGGTTCGGCGGTGGTGGCCGGGGGTCAGGCGGCCCGGATCTGGGACCGACGGGGTGGAGGCTAGGGTTTTGAAATTCATTTTAAAACCACGGGAGAAAGACAGTGAAGATGGAATAAAATTGGGATAACTCGGGGATAAACCAAGAACAAAACCAGAATAGCGGGGATAGTCGGAATAGCGGGAATCGAAAAATAAAAAAATTCTGAGAAAATAAAAAAAAATTGAAAAATACCCGGACCTGCCTTGGATCCCCATCATTCTCCTCGATCGCGAAGAACTCGACTCGTCGAGTTCGAAAGATGGAGCACACCCTAATCCAAACTCGCTCTGATACCAAAATTGATGCGGGACGAAAAATCGATGTAACCTAGTTATATGAAAAAACAGTGAAACAACTAAACAAACTAGAACCGTGGGAGGGCTAAGAAGCCTCTCGGGACTAGGGCATACTGACACTAAAATCTAAGATAGTGATCTCTTTTGTTTTCAATTTTCTGGGTGGATGTGGCGAAGGAATGATGAAGATGGGGGACCGGGAAGTGGAACTCATGGCCCTGAGACTCACTCTAGCGGGGAACGCACACAGAAAGTCAGGGGTCAAAGCCTAAAGCTACCCTCCCAAGGGATCACAACACCAGCTACCCTGAGCATAAAGCTACCCTCCCGAAGGGGTCACAGCACCAGCTACCCTGAGCTCCCATCGAACCCATAATGCACACAGCAGAGCTCTCAAATAGATGCGCTAGGATGACTCTCGAAGGACACGAGGAGATAAAGAAGACGAGATATGTGATAATTAGGGTGCTCATCGAACCCATAATGCACATAGCAGGGAACGTCTCACACCCCTCATCGAACCCATAATGCACACAGCAGGGAATGAAGAAAAACGGGCCTCAGCCCAGAACCGGAACCGAAACCAACCCAAAAATCTATATCAACTCATCTCTCTACAGGGGGAGAGGGGGCCTTTATATAGAAAAACCAAAACCCTCAGTTTCTTAGCCTCTAAGAAAACTAAAAAGGAAAATAAATTACATCAAAATTCGTGTTGCATCAAAAATAATGCTGATATGCTTTGAGAAGCGTGTCAGCTTGATAATCTGCTCCAGAAAGCATGCTGCTCTGAAATATGGGCTGCTCTAAAATCCGTGCAAATACAAACTCACGGTCGTGGAAGGGAAGAACGGTCTCCGGCGGAACACCAGCGGGTGGCGGACGGGCCAGCTGATGGCTGGCGGTGGGCTGCAGGCGTGGCGGCTCAAGAATGGCACGGCACGTCCTAGGGCATGCCGTTTGGTCTCCCATGGCCGTGGGAGACCTCAGGGCACCGGCGTGGCCGGTGGACGTCAGGGGACGGCGGGATGGTGGCTGGTGACGTGCGGGCGGCAGTGGCGCAGGGGTGCACGTGGGTGGACGGACGCCTCCCGCGTCCGTTCGTCTTCCCACGGGCATGGACGGTGGCGGACCCCACCGACGGCTGGGCGAGGGCCGACGGGCGGCGGCGGCAGCGATGGTGGCGGCCGTGGGTCGTGGCGAGCGGACGCCTCCGCGTCCATTCATTTCCCACGGGCGTGGGCGGCGGCGGCGGCTTCTCCGACGAGGGCAAGGGTCGGCGAGCGCCGGCGGCGGTTCGGCGATGGTGGCCGGGGGTCGGGCGGCCTGGATCTGGGACCGGCGGGGAGGAGGCTAGGGTTTTGAAATTCGTTTTAAAACCACAGGAGAAAGACAGTGAAGATGGAATAAAACTGGGATAACTCGGGATAAACCAAGAACAAAACCAGAATAGCGAGGATAGTCGGAACAGCGGGAATAGAAAAATAAAAATTTTGAGAAAATAAAAAAATAGAAAAATACCCGGACCTGCCTTGGATCCCCATCAGGTGCCACCTAGCGAAGGAGCAGGAGCGCCTCGTCCCGGGTGAGGACGATCGTGTGTCAAGCCACCCGGGAGAAATTTCGAAAGAAAAAATCCATGTGGCACCGCTAGCATCCAGCTGGATCTGACATACACTCCACGTCACCGATGTTGCCATATCAATTAGATTTTCGTCAAATCTAGTTGAAAAAAAAAGAGTTTCTCTTATTCAAAATGATAGACAGCATCCCATCCTCGTTCTAAAAAGAAAGAAAAGAAAATTTATATCTAATTATGCATACTTTTTGGGGTTATTTTTAAGAATGTAATATGGAGAGTTCAAGAGAGAAGAGGGATCTTGGATGCATCATGGATTCCCCTTTTTCCCATCTTTTTTTATTGTAAGTTTCTTCTCTTTTCATTATTTGAGAAAAAAGCAAATTAGGCGGTGCCTAAGCCTTTTCCTCGTCCATTCCATCCTAGTCTCACCACAACAATAATAATAATAATATAAAAGTTCCACATTTATAGTTAGTAATCTTCTCCTCCTTGTAAGGATAGGATTGAATATACCTGTTTAAGGTGCTTTAAAATATTTGATTCTTGCTAGTGTGGCATTTTTTAAGAGATTTTTGTGATGAAATGCATATGATGCAAAGACTCATGGAACAAATTTTGATTGAGCATTGTGTTTAAGTAAGCCTTGTGTAAAATATATTCCAAAACTAGTATGTTATAGCTTCCTCTTTTATTTGGCATGATATGCTAGAGAAAGGAGCTTCCCTGATGTATTCGTAAATGTTGATGAATATTCCAATTTTCATCTTTGCTTTGATGGTATTGTGTATGCAACTTTAAGTATAATTAGGGTTCTCAAATTTATAGGCACTTGCTTTCTAGCTTTTGAAGAGATTTGAAATACTAACATGGGCATCAACAATAAAGATTTTGCCAAATATTTACCAATGCTTATGATGTTTAGTGATTCGATTTGAGAGAAGAAAGTAATTTTTTCAACCTATTTAATTTGAGTCTCCCAAAAAAAAATTAGAAAGAAAATAGAAAGATTAAAGAAAGTAGGATCTAGGTCTCCTTCTCTTTCATTAACCAATAAGAAACTGAGTTACATTTCTCTATTTGTACTCGTGAGACCTGCCCTTGTACAATTTAGACCGGATTCTTCTTCTTCTTCTTCTAATTCAAAAAAGAAACAATATTTTTAAAATAAATATAATCGGTAAAAATAATCATGAAAGAACTAAAATTTTATAAAATGTATATCTTAATTTCTACATTGACTTTGCCTTTAGCCACTCCACCTAATTATTTCCGAATTGGAAGATATAACCTATGAAATTTTTTTCAGAAAAAAATGATTTGACCAGCTTGTTTCGAGGCTTGAATGATAAAATTTATTCTTGATTGCCGGTGCGTTGCACCCTTTAAAGGTGTGCAATACCGTAGACTCAAATAATTATCCGATTTCAAAATAAAAGAATAAATTGTCATCAAGCATCATATGAGTAAATTATAATCGACCTCCTTCTGAACAGATTCTACCTAATACTTCTTATAATAGCCAAAGTTATCCATATCAAATCTAATAACAAAAGTTGTCTATATTAAATCTGATGATTCATCTAGATCATATACAAGATAAATAACACCAACATTATTGCTTCTCCTTTTTCTTAAAAAAATAATATAAAATCGAGAAAATTGACATGATGACTACGTGATGAAGGATGAGTTGGGATCCTCCTCTAGAAGGAATAACTTAGCTGATGGATTGTTAGGTCCGACGGGCTTTGCTTGGCAAACAAAACAAGCTACGATATCTTGACTGATGGGACTAAAGGCCATATTCCAAGTTTAACTTTCAAGATAGTAGTCCAGTTGCATCCATGCTTCTATGTCAAGACATTCCCTGCCATAACTTACCATAACCGAGTACTTGATATCACACACCTCATGCTAATATTAGCCTGCCTAATTTTCCCCATGGCATGGCTTAACTTTACAAAAAAAATTATTTCAAATGTACTTGCAAATTATCTTTCTATGCATTTAGTTGGGCTATTAAATGTGCTAATATAATGTACATAAGCTGGCCTATTTTTTAAATGAGTCATCTCTTAGGGTGCTCATTATTGCAAAACAAAGTTCTCTTAGGCCTTATAATACTGGCTTAGCAACTCGGCAGTATCAATATATTAAACTAATTTCGACAAGTGGTACTAATTCTCTCATCTAGGTGGCAGCAAGAACTCCTTTTGTAGCATGAACAAACTTTTCCATGGCACCATAATAACTTTGTAGAGGACCCATAGCATCTGAGAGCATCAAAGTATTTTAGTATCCTTAAATATATATTGGTCGCAGAATTATGGCATGGCAAGCCCTGGCAATTGGATAGGCATCCACATCATTACCTTTATTCTCTTTCGGATAACACAAACTGAACCATATCACTGAATTCGAACCTAGTTAAAGCCCAAGATTTGGGGGCTTAAGCAGAACTTTATATTAATAAGATACCTGGCCTTTACACATAAAAAGCTAGACCATCATTAAAGGAACTGCCCCCACTCCTCTCAGACACTAACAAACACCAATAAATCCATCACCACATCAACTTTTGTAAGAATAAAATGCTGCAAAATAGCTAGATTTTTTTCTTATGTCGATATATTTATCTCAAGATATAGTAACCTGATGATGACAAGTCAGAGAGCACAAACAAGTTGCAAGACATGATTCTACCTCACCCTGCTCATCCTGAGAAAAGAAGAAAACATGATGGAGGTAGGACTACTTCTATGAGAATACTCTTCAGGTTTATCCACTGACTTTAGTGCATCCGGGCTATTGGAGAACAAGAAAGTAGCCCCCTTCTTTATTCTACATGAAAAGGACATCAACCTCATCTCCTTTTCTCATACACTTTGAGACATTAATCATTATAGTAGGGCATGATGAACAGCATGCATGGATACAAAACTTAGGGTTCCGGAATTGTATCTTTTGTGCAAAAGAATGATCGGTCTTATCTCTTTCTTCCATCCACATCCACAACATAGATCGCAAAGCAAGCACATACTTTGAAATCCATGCAAAGTGCGATCCAATGGTTGATGTCATGAAAGAAGATCAATTATTTTTTTATGCACGTACAAATATGACTCGAACTCTATAACTTATTAGCAATAAAGGCCGATTAATGGCTGAAAAATAAGTAATAAAAAAAAAAAAATTCAGCTAGTAAAATATCTATATATGTTAGCTAATTTCTGCAACCCAACCAAACCATGTAAAGGCCTTGATAGAAGAGAATATATACGCATGTGAAAAAAGAAGCCATGCATATATATTCTCATATGAACCCTAGTTTTTTAATATAGAGAACATGGTCCCCGTATGAGCACACTTATCACAAACCTTTTTGCTGCACTATATAAGTAGCACTTCCATTATCCAAAGAAACCATGCAATTGAGTGACAAGCTTAGTGGGGAAATGGTGTTTGGCAACAGGCGTAGAGGTCTCAAAGGGAAGTTGGCATTGCCCTTCTATCGGGCACCGAAGCCTTCAGTGCCTGCTGCACCTCCTGCTACTCCACATGGATTCACCGTGGAAGACAAGTTTGTTCTCCCTTCATCCAAGCTGAAGGCATCCAATACGAAAAAGGAGGGAGGAGGAGGTGACCTGGGTGGTTATGTCGATGGCGCCAACAATGGAGACTCCATTAGCGAAGTGGACGTGAGGGCTGCAAGTTATATCTCCTATGTTCAGGAGCAATTTAAGCTCGAACGAGTTGATGATGACTGGAGGAAGTATTAACATGGTGCAAAGGAGGAGGAGCTAGGTTGAACTAGAATGTGGCTGCGTTACCCTGTGTGTCTGTAGCTTGCTTTGTAATAATAACCCTAGCCATGCAGTCCCTTGAGAGTGTAATATATAGTCTATCAATGATGAGTAAGAATTTAGTTATGTTTCCATTTGATGGATGTGTTTGTGTTAATTGATGCCTTGACTGAGAACATAAACTTGGGGCACCTTGGAGAGATGCAGCTTCTTTAAAGGATGACCATTAATTGAGTTTGGCTTGGCATGGTGCCCTACGTACACTGGTTTCTCAAACCCCAGCCAGTAATGCACGGCGCTGGAATCACTACAGGAAAAAGGGCAAACCGCGACCATTTTTTATGAGCATTTTGGTTAAGCATCGGAAGAATTTGAAATCCGTCGGTGCTTTTAAAAAATGTCGGCGATTGATACTTTAAAGCATCGTCAAGTATTCAATATTTATCGGTATTTTTAAACGTTGCCGAAATTTTTAAAAACATCGTTAAAATTCTCAAATTATCGACGCTTCTAAGCATTGCCGAAAGCATCGCCGGATTCCTGAAATTTCCTTTTCTCCCAACCCGAGCCCTAGATCCCTTTGCTCGATCCACCGACCTAGCTCCTCCTCCTCCTCCTCCGCTTGATCCGCCGACCTAGCTCCTTCTTCTCCTCCTCCTCCTTCGATCCGTGCCTTAGATCCCATGCTCGATCCGCCGGCACAACCTCCTCATCCACCGATCCCTCCCTCCTCTTACTCGATTGGCCGGTAGCTCGTCCGACAATCCCTCCCTCCTTCTCCGTCTCTTCCTTCAACTCCTCGCGCGCCGGCCACCTCGATCCCTCTCTTTCATCAAATCCATAGGTTTGCTCTATTTATTTATATATATATATTGCAATATATATAAGACCTAATTTTTTATATATATTGCAATCTATTCCAACATTGTGTTTCATAGATGATTATAGATCAATTTGTGTTTTCCTTATTGCTTTTTTTTTTTTTTTAATGTAATTTTGCCTTGGAGTATTTGTCTACAAATTATTCTCATGCATTGCATTGGCACTTTGTAGAGATGGGCCATCATCTTTTGTTATTGATCAACATATCAGGAGACAATAGTCATATATTTTTTGTACCCAAGGGATTATTGATTGGCAATGCTGAAGACGTTTGGCTTCAAATATTTATATATTTAGATAATTTGCAATTTCAAGTAACTTAATTAAAAGTTCATTATTTCATACATTTCAAGCAACTATTTGGAAGTATGTTATTTTGTATATGACTCTAACTTTTTCTTCTAAAACTTGAATTCAACTAATATGAACAGTTGTATTCGTTATAGGTAGTGATAATCAACTTCCTACTATTCAAAAAGCTTATTTGTATATTAACAAGTAAGAGAATTTGATGAAGATTGCACATTGCAATATTGTATGTGGCTAGAAAATAATAATGTTGACAATTTTTCACCAAATTTGGCAAGTGCAATAAAAAATGAAGGAAAATATCCTTTTAGTCATGACCTTTTGTATCATAGCTATCTACACTAAGTTTTTGCAAAGTTTATGTTACAATATTAAGTACAAGCGCACTCATAAGGTCGACAATGTTCGCACTTATGCTATCCATGGTATAACAAAAATTTTATTTTGTTATTGCTACCATTGTGGAATCTATATTTAAACAAAAGATCAAAGAAAATGATTAATAGTGGATATGTAGAAAAAAAATAAAATGACAAAGAATGAGAAAAGTTATGATTTTAGGTTAGAGACAAATCATGTTATGGCCCGGATTGGCCTAGTCCACTTGATTGGCTAGGCCCACCTATGCTCCACTGCATGTGCATGAAAGTATTTTTTATAAAGTAAAAATGATAATAGTAGTGGCCGGTGGTGGTCGTAATTAATAACCTTAGAATGGATGGCTATATTAGAAATTTATGTATAACCTACTAACCCTATATAGAACTAACTTGAAACGTAGTCTTGAATGAGATAAATAAATTCAATAAACTAATCTTTCATTTTGGATTCTAAGTTAACCTTACCTACGATTTATGATCTTGTTGTTGTTGATAGTTTTTATGTCATGTAGAACTACCTGTTTTGTTGTCATTTTCTTATCAGGTGTTTGCTTGGAGAGTAAAAAAGCTCTGTAACCAATTTTAAAATTGGTTTAAGGTTTCTTATATGTAGGATATGATGATTATGCGATGTATGTTTGGCTGATTCAACTATTTCTAATGGCAGCAATCTTGGATGGCCTTTTTTTGTAGGCAACCAATTGTAGTCGTTTTGATTTAGTTGCAGATTAAATAGTATATAACTGAGCCTCCTCCTTATTTTTTATTATTTATTGTTCTTTTTCTTAGTAGATGATTTCTGTTTCTTTATAAATTTCTTAGTATATACCTGTATCTTACTGAACATGTTATGCTTTAAGGTTAGTTTCATTATTGCAAATCTTTTATTTCAATACCATATATAGCTTTGTTATGATCAATTATGGCTTCATAAATATTTTTTAAAAAACTTGCATTGCATAGAAACATAGACCAGCCAATTGATTAAAGTACATATTCTACAGCATCCGTATAATTATTTTATTTTTACACGGATGGGAGAAATATGTATAGTGGTCAATTGATTGTCCAGTTTGGACAGTTTAAGAATTGCAAATAATTTTATAAGTGCTTACAGTAATCAAACGGTATGGATAGAGTTCCAGATATATTTCGGATAGCATTTTCTTTTAGTTCTCCTCGTACATATTTATTTGTATGGGGAGAACTAAGAAAAAATGCTGCCAAAATTTTTCTGGAACTTCTATTGCGTATCCTTTGGTTACTTTAAATGACCTATAAAATTAATGCACTTTTTAATGGGATGGGACCTCTTTACCTATTAGTTGGTGATAGGATATATTTAATAATACTGTAATTGATCTATTGAATAAACTTATTTTAAATTTATTCTGTTACTATAAACATTTGTTTATTTCAGTTAGTTTTATCTTACAATGGATAAGAGTTGGATAACTAAATCGAGGAATAGCAAAGAATATCTGGATGGAGTACAGAATTTTATTAAATTTGGTATGGAGAGTAGTATCAATGAGAAATTTTATGTCCATGCCAAAAATGTGTAAATTCCAGTTCTTTATATCCAAATACCGTTGAAAAACATTTGGTATGGAATAATTTTTTAAGAAGTTATACAGAGTGATTTTTTCATGGAGAGTCAAGATTACCATCTACATATAACCAAACCTCTAACATAGAACATATACCTAATTTTGGATCCAGTAACCAACAAAAAAATCTTGCAAGAGATGATGATATCAGGGGTTTGCTCAGAGATGCTTTTGAATATGGTGCTCAACACCCTGGAGATTATAGTGGAGGACAAGTAGCAGCTGGGCTACTGAGGATCCTATATTTACTGAATCTATACATAATGGAGAGCTGATACCCACAACTAATGTTGGAACAAATCGTTATCAGAAGTTGATAAGAGATGCAGATCAAGAATTATATCCTGGTTGCAAGAACTTTTCAAAAAAAATTTTCTTGTACATTTATTTCATATAAAATACTTGAATGGATGGTCTGGCAAGAGTTTTACTATGTTGCTCAAGTTGTTAAAGGATGCATTTCTTGAAGGTACTAGTTTACCAACATCTTGTTATGAAGCCAAAAAACTAGTAAAGGAATTGAATCTTGGATACGAAAAGATTCATAGCTGTCAAAATGATTGTATATTATATCGGGAAAAACATGCCGATCAAGAGTTATGCCATGTGTGTGGATGTTCATGATGGATGAAGCAAAAAGAAAATGAGAGTGAGGGATTAGATGAACAGGATGCAATACAAATTAAACAAAAGCCGGCGAAGGTATTACGCTATTTTTCTCTTGTACCTAGATTAAAAAGGATATATGCATCATTAAAAACAGCTTCGTCAATGAGATGGCATAATAAAAACCGTACAAAAGATGGAATGTTGAGACACCTAGCAGATAGTTTAGCATGGAAAGCATTTGATAACAGACATCCTGGTTTTGCATCTGATGCTCGTAATGTCAGGCTAGGTTTAGCCAGTGATGGGTTCAATCCATTTCAGACCTTAAGTTCTGTCTATAGCACCTGGCGAGTTGTTCTGATTCCTTATAATTTGCCACCATGGATATGCATGAAACAGTCTTCACTTATTTTATCAATGGTCATTTCAGGTGATAAGGGTCCAGGCAATGATATTGATATTTTCTTACAACCTTTAATAGATGAATTGAAATAATTGTGGGAGGGTATCAGTGTAATTAATATTTCGAATGGCCAAACATTCAATCTACGGGCAGCTCTATTATGGACTGTTAATAATTTTCCTGCATATGCTAATTTATCTGGCTGGAGCACTAAGGGACGAGTTGCATGTCCTTCTTGTGGTGAATCAACCCATTCAATTTGGTTAAAACATTAAGAAAAGTTTTGTTATATGAGACATCGTCGATGGTTGGAGACAAATCATCCATTTCGATTTCAGAAGGATTTATTTGATGGTACTATAGAGTTGGGATCTGCTCTAATTCTACCTTCTGGTTCTGATTGATGGGGGACAATTAGGAGATGATGCATTTCATATGAAATCAATAAGAATCAAATAAAAGATGAAGTAAATAAATGCAGCAATTCAAGTAATGAAGTAGGAATTTAAAGATAGGAATCTAAATATTAAACTTAACTAGAAATGAAACCGATCAAAGAAACTAAGAGGAGGACCTTCGTGGTTAAGAAACCACTCAGATTAGGGTTTAGTATTCTAATAATTGCAGATCTGAAAAAATATTTAAAGAGGGTTATCCGGCAATTAATAGTTATGACTTTAGCACTGGAAACACTCAAAGAAGAACATTCTGGGATGACAGGGAGATTCCCTAGGTTGCAAGGCTTCTTGTATCCAGTTCCTTGGCACAGGAGACCTTCTTCTTAAGAGTCTGGAAACCCGGGGATCCTGCAACAAAAGATGTAGAGAAAGATTAGAGAAAAGGGTTGAGATGGAGAAGTGAGGGGAAAGATGAATGAAAACTCGGAGTAGTCTTGTTGAAGATCTTCTTTGGCTTCATTTGGATGACAACTCCCGTCTAGAACTTGTGAAGAACTCCTTGGATTGTTGGCGCCACTAGAGATGGAGGAGATGTGGATTCTTGATGTGCTTCTTATGTTGGCCGATTGGACTAAGAGGAGTGGAGGTAGTTAGGTTTGATGAGGGGAAGTTGGAAAGGGGAAGAACTCTAGGCCTCGTGCCCACCTTCTCATAAGGGACCAAGCATTCAAGCAAGGAAAAATTCAAAGAAAAGTTTTCTTCATTGATTCAAATTTCATAAGTGATTACAATAGGTTTTGGAGCCTATTTTATAGACATCAAACCATTTGAAATTCAAATTTTGAAATTCAAATTTTGAAATTCAAAAATTACAAAATGAGGGGAGAGATTGGCGGTTGACTTCATGATGAGGGGCGCCATTTGTGGAGGAATTGTTGGTCAATTCAAATTCCTTCTTCCTTGGACGAGATTCCTTGATTTGTGTAGGATTTGTGGGCCATTTCAAATTCCTTCTTCCTTGGACAAGATTCCTTGATGATGTGGCAAGGTAGAATGATGAAGTGGCTTCCAAGTTGGTGATCCCATGGTCCATACACCCACTTGTCTTCTTGACTTGGTTGTGCTGAAACCAGGTTGATGTTGGCTGACTCTCCTTGACTCAATTACAATGAAGAACTTAATTGAAGCAAATACTGGACTCAATTACCAAATTGAAATGAATGCAGAACTAATAGACTCATATAAAACTTATTACAGGACTCGAGCTCTCAATCTTCCAACAATAGAGAATCTTTCCTAATTTGGATCGATTGGAGTCTTTTTCTGAGCCTGGTGCCCGCACCAATTCTTCCCGGGTGGGAGGAACTTGACCCTGTCGAGTAAGGATCGGTTTGACTGTGATATCTTTCTAGTAGGTCCAGGTCAATTTACTGCAGATCCTCTTGGGTGATCCAGGAGTCCTCGGAATCTGGTCGGCCTTCCAATGACCAGATAACGTTGATAGCCCTTATTTCTAGTGGTAATCACCTGGTCATCCAAGATACATTCAACTTTATCTCTGCGATCTGGTAGAATTGCTGGTGGGCACTCGGGATGGTTTCGCTCTCAAAGGTGGGAATAAGTCCAAAAGGCTCGCTAGGAATTAATGTCGGCTCTTTATATTCTATCAAATCAGCAATATTAAATATAGAACTAATGCCATAATCTGAAAATAACTCTAATACACATTTATTAGGTCTAATTCTCTTAGTTGCTTTGAAAGGTCCAGCTTCCCAGGCATGCAGTTTTTTTATAGTTCCTGGAGGAAACCTTTCAGGTCTAAGTTTAATCATTACAGAGTCCCTTCATTAAATTCTTTCATTCGTTTACATGAATTAGCCATATGCTTATAGACTTCATTGCTCATTTGAATCTTTTTACTAATTTCCTTATGCAAATTCTTTATATGCTGTGCACAAGACTTTGCGGACTTTGAGACTTACACAGACACCTACAAAATGCAGACTTAACTAGGCATTCTTATTGAGAGAAATTTTATTGGACTCTCTCCGGGCCTAAACCTAACAGACTACAGTTCTCTAGGTTTGACCCTGGTCTGGCATGCACATGAAAATTTACAGTGGATCCCTAACAAATGCCATAAGGTCTTCCAGAAGTAGGTCACAAACCTAACATACTCACAGCACTGGTGCAACTGAATGACCTCAACAAAGTGTAATTTGATAGTTTGGGAAATATTGGAAGCCTTAGGATACGATAGGATATAAAAATCGAAGTCTTGGGATAATCTATTGGAAACATAAAATAGACCTTGGTTATTCAAGATGACCTTAAGATTTGAATATTGATCTATGGGTGTCATAAGGTCAAATTATTGGATGGATAATTTGGTCATTATAAGTACAAATTTTTCATGAAAGGAAGACTTGGTCAGTTCCAGAAAAAGGTTATTGACTGGGGTTAGAAGAAAGAACTCTTTACAAGAGAGCTGAATGAGGTCTTGGGTTGAGGCTAAAGGAGTAGGCTTTTCCTGAGGGCATTGACTTACAGGAACCAAGTCCCCACTAATTTCCTGTGGTTCTGATGTTTCAGGACTAGGCTCAACAGTCTTATCTTCTACAAGGATTTCCTCAGGTAAGGTACTAGAGTTGTCCTTCTCGAAGTCTTCTTTTTCATATTCGTCTATCAAGCTCATGTCAGCCTCGTATACTTCTATCATGGGTTCTAATTCTTCCTCCTTTAATTGTTCTTTCAGTATGGCTTCATTCTGGTCAACTAATCCTGGGTCGGCCATACCTAATTCCTTTTCAATGTCATCCTTCTAGGTTGGAGGTGATATAGATGAGGGTTGATCAACAAAAGTCTGGTTCACACTAGGTGTCGGACCAATGGGGATATGATTCAAGCTGGTAGAGGTCGGATTTAGATCCAAAGTACTTGATCTAGCATGCCTCAAGAACCTCTCATAGTTTTGGGCTACTCGGTAGGCTTGCTCCAAACTATATATATTGTCTAAGCAATTCTCTCCGGATATCTTCCCTCAAACCCTCTTCAAATTGGATTAGGATATCATATGGATCCATTTTCACAATATAGCGCATGAGATGCTCGAATCTATCAATATAATCACGGACTAATCCATTCCTTGGGTCAACCTCTCTAAGTGGTCTAGGAGATTTTGTTGGTAGGACACAGGGATATACCTTTCACGAAGCTTGCTCTTCATTTCTTTCCAGGTCCTAATGGGTTCGTGTCTCTCATATGCCCTCCTTCCCTGAATATTATTCCAATAAGATCCGGGTGGACCCCACAGATGCACTCGGGCAAACCTAACATTTCCATCCTCAGACATTTCATTCCACTTAAAATAATCATCCATATCTTCCTCCCAATCTATATAAACCTTAGGATTAAGATTTCATCAAAAGTGGGTGCTTCCAACCTAATGTTCCTAAGGGTTCGGTCCTTATGGTCCATTTGATCCTGATTGGATCTCTTAGGATTTGGCTCATAAGCTGGGTCAAGGTGTGCTCTCCTAGGGTTCGGGTCATGGACTCGATCAAGGTTGGGTCTCCTAGGATTTGGCTCAAAGAAAGGGTCTTGATGAGGCCTCTTAGGGTTGAGTTCAGGGAAAAAGTCTTGGTGCGGAGCCCTTCTAGGGTTGATGGGTGTACCAAACTCTGGTTCAGGCTTAATTCAATCTGGACTTCATGGGTTCTTCTAGGGGTACAAGCCTCTAATCGGTCAAACCTAGCAGTGATGTGGGTCATCTTATCAGTCATGCTTTGGTTAGTCTAGGCCAACTGGTCAGTCAAGTCTTGGTTCAGTTGGGACATTTGATCATTCAAAGTTTTCATAAAGGTCTCAAAGATTTGGTCCATGGTTGTACTTGTTTGAGCTTGGGTTTGCTAGTAAGGTGCTCCTAATCTAGTTGCCATGCACACACGGACTCGAACTTGGGCTAAGGGTTTGCTAGACCTAGAGTCCAAACCAAATATTAGGTCAAGATGACAACCTTGGTTGTAGTAACTTAGCACCTGGTCAGGTAAGTGTAAGGTTGATGGAGGTCCCTCTTTGCTTGCCTTAGACACCAATTTGAAATTGGCCAGGTAAGCAAACCAACCCACCTTCCTTCAGACTCTTGTCCCTGAACCACTTGCCTAGACACCAAATACACAAGCACACACAAACAAGTTGTCAAAATTAGCTTGACACTTGGTTCGATCCGACCTCGTTGGTGTCCCTAGCTCACTAGAGCAAGTTAAATGTCAACTCCATTTTAATTAGGAGTTAGGTTCGCTATGCAAGTTAGTGATTTTTGGGCTAGGGACAGGTAATGAAATCCTGACCCTATGTCAAATTGATGCCCTTAAGATGATTTATCATGAAATGAATGCAAGCATGCAAATGAACCCTAATTTCAGGTGCAGTATGTTGCAGTTCAGATATGGAGCAGAAAAGTGATGTGTATCGATGTCTGAAAATTCAAAAAAAATCACAGAACATTCCTAACTCATAGATGATATACCAGATGAAAGGAAATTTTAAAATAAAATCTATGTTGGGTGTGATAGTTTCTGGAACATAAACAATGCTAAAAAAAAATAGAACAGCAGAAACTAAGAGATGCTGAAATTAAAAGAAAGTCTTGTGTTCCCCTTCAAAGGTCAATCACAATGGCACCCCTACACACCTTAGGAAATTCCCGTGGAATGGAAGGAGAGGGTCTTAAAACCCTACTTTTCTTCTAAGACTGGACGGCCTAGTGAAGCACCCAATCCAGGTATTGAAGATGATGCAAAATCCTAGCCAACCATGCTCTGATACCAAGATGATGGGGGACAATTAGGAGATGATGCATTTCATATGAAATTAGTAAGAATCAAATGAAAGATGAAGTAAATAAATGCAGCAATTCAAGTAATGAAGTAGAAATTTAAAGATAGGAATCTAAATATTAAACTTAACTAGAAACAAAACCGATCAAAGAAACTAAGAGGAGGACCTTCGTGGTTAAGAAACCACTCAAATTAGGGTTTAGTATTCTAATAATTGCAGATCTGAAAAAATATCTAAAGAGGGTTATCCGGTAATTAATAGTTATGACTTTAGCACTGGGGACACTCAAAGAAGAATATTCCGGGATGACAGGGAGATTCCCTAGGTTGCAAAGCTTCTTGTATCCGGTTCCTTGGCATGGGAGACCTTCTTCTTAGGAGTCTGGAAACCCGGGGATCCTGCAACAAAAGATGTAGAGGAAGATTAGAGAAAATGGTTGAGATGGAGAAGTGAGGGGAAAGATAAATGGAAACTCAGAGTAGTCTTGTTGAAGATCTTTTTTGGCTTCATTTGGATGACAACTCCCGTCTAGAACTTGTGAAGAACTCCTTGGATTGTTGGCGCCACTAGAGATGGAGGAGATGTGGGTTCTTGATGTGCTTCTTATGTTGGCTGATTGGACTAAGAGGAGTGGAGGAAGTTAGGTTTGATGAGGAGAAGTTGGAAAGGGGAAGAACTCTAGGCCTCACGCCCACCTTCTCACAAGGAACCAAGCATTCAAGCAAGGGAAAATTCAAAGAAAAGTTTTCTTCATTGATTCAAATTTCATAAGTGATTACAATAGGTTTTGAAGCCCATTTTATAGACACCAAACCATTTGAAATTCAAATTTTGAAATTCAAAAATTACAAAATGAGGGGAGAGATTGGCGGTTGACTTCATGATGAGGGGCGCCATTTGTGGAGGAATTGTTGGTCAATTCAAATTCCTTCTTCCTTGGGCGAGATTCCTTGATTTGTGGAGGATTTGTGGGCCATTTCAAATTCCTTTTTCCTTGGGCGAGATTCCTTGGTGATGTGTCCTGGTGATGTAGCAAGGAGGAATGATGAAGTGGCTTCCAAGTTGGTGATCCCATGGTCCATGAGCCCACTAGTCTTCTTGACTTGGTTATGCTGAAACCAGATTGGTCTTGGTTGACTCTCCTTGACTTAATTACAATGAAGAACTTAATTGAAGCAAATACTGGACCCAATTACCAAATTGAAATGAATACAGGACTAATAGACTCAAATAAAATTTATTACAGGACTCGAGCTCTCAATCTTCCAACCATAGAGAATCTTTCCTAATTTAGATCAGTTGGAGTCTTTTCCTGAGCCTGGTGCCCGCACCACTGATATTCGTAGACAAATGCTTGGTATCAGACACAGTTACAGTAAGATGACAAATTTCTCTAAAAAACGAGGAAGAGATGATGTTGAGACTTCAGTACAGGAAGAAGTATCGGAGGAAGTCAATACTTGTACCTTAGATACAGCGGTGTTCGAGGATCCAGATAATTTCTTTGAAGTTAATAATGATGATGATATAATGACAGCATCTACCCATCAGTATACTAAATGATTATGGAAGAAAAGAAGCATATTCTCTGACTTACCTTATTGGGAGCACAATATACTCCGGCATAATCTTGATGTTATGCATATAGAAAGGAATGTTTGTGATAATTTGATTGGAACAATATTAAATCTTGATGGAAAGACTAAAGATAATATGAAGGTGCGTCTTGATTTAAAAGAAATGGGCATCCGACATGAACTTCATCCACAAGTGCTTGCAAATGATAGAACTTATATCCCTCATGCATGTTATACAATGTCTAGTTGAGAAAAAGATCTCTTCATGATAGTTTTAAAAAATATCAAGATTCCTAATGGATATGCATCAAATATTTTATGATGTGAGAATATGAAAGAGCAAAAAATTTCAAATCTTAAAAGTCATGACGGACATATACTAATGCAAGATATTCTTCCATTGGCTTTAAGGTCGTCAATGCCGAAACAAGTTATTACTGTTGTTTTTCAGTTATCATCATTCTTCAAGGCATTATGTTCTAAGGTTCTTGATCCTCAGGAGCTTGATCAGTTGTAGTCTCAAGTCATACTTACGTTATGTCAGATGGAAAAGATTTTTCCTTCTAGATTTTTTACGATTATAGTTCATCTACTAATTCACCAAGCTTCAGAAGCTAAACTTGGTGGACCGGTATAGTACAGATGGATGTACCCTATCGAGAGGTAATGCTGTAAAACTAAAATTTCATAATTTAGATATCTTTTTTATTATTTAATGTGATATTAATATTAAAATTTTAATAAATATCATACTTTTTGAAGGTATCTTGTACGTTTGAAAGATTATGTACGAAACAACACCCATCCTAAGGGCTCAATAGCAGAGGGATATATTGCTGAAGAGAGTTTAACATATTATTCAAGATATCTCGAAGGTATAGAGACTATATTCAATCGACCTCAACGTTATAGTGATACTATGGAGAATACAGAACTATACAAATTTACATCTTCTGGAAGATTTATAGAAAAAGCTGAAAGTATTGTTCTTGACCATAAATCCTTGTCACAAGCACACCGTTATGTATTGCTACACAGTGACATAATATCTGATTATCGCAGGTTAGTCTTTCTATACATGGATAATACTAAATATTAGACATGTTGTTGTCAAACTTATATTTGATTATCATGCAGTGAATTTTTAGCTATACAATGGCAAGCCAATCATTCCACTCGTCCTAATCCAAGGATCGAACAAAGATGGTTGGTTGAGTTATTCCCTAATTGGCTTGCCAATCAAGTTAGTATATATAAGTCATATAATAATTTTACATACATTTAACATTGAATAAGTGATTGATATTTGATATTATATTTTCTAAGTACCGGTACTGATGAAAAAAAATTATTCAGCAGAACTAATAGTACTTGCCAGAGGTCCTAATTATATTATGAGCAAATATAACGATTTTATTATAAATGACTTTAAATTTCATACCAAAGAGCACGAGAAATTTAGAAAAACTCAGAACAGTGGTGTTATGGTAGAAGCAGATGGAAAATCTTATTATGGTATACTTAAAGATATTTTTGAGTTGGATTATTATGAAAATTTTAAAGTTGTATTATTTCAATGCGATTGGGTGGATATAAATACACCAAGAGGTTTAAAAAAGGACTCAAACAGATTTATAATTATCAATTTTTCAAATTGATACATATGGGTGTGTTATTAAAGGATGATCCATTTATCTTTTCATCTCAAGCCCGACAAGTTTTTTATATACAAGACTCGAAAGATAAAGAATGGGCTACTGTTATTAAGACAAAACCCAAAGACTTGTATGACATGGAAAAAAGGGTTGAAGAAGAAGATGATGATACTTACACTCAGTGTATGCCTTATAATATTATGCTAGATAATCATATAAATGATACAACCATTTTAGTTAGCTTGGATTCCGAAGAAGGTATAATTGGTTGATTATGATAAGTAAGTAGTTTATAAGATGGTTTACATTTTTGCATGAATGATTATGTTATCTTTTAAATTACAATTCATTTCCGTTGTAATTTGATTATAATGTTGACTAACTTGGTTTTAAATAATGCATGTTAGGTACACCATGCCTCGAAGGAAGCGCCTATCGGATGTACAGTTTCAATTTTTTCAGAATGAGGCTGGTACTTCGTCACAGCAGCCTGACGAGCATCAATCAGTTTCACATCGGTCTGATGCTAGTCCATCCATTTCTGTACATCCGGTGGAGGGCAGTAGCTCTCCACCTCAGGACGATGCCATTCCCTCCGAGCCAGCACATCACGATCCTCCTACGGATCATCCTGATGATGAACCTATCATCGATGACATATAGATACAGGGTAATTTAATAATTTCATCCCATTTCAATTCATACATATGCAATAGTTTTGATATATAATTTTCTATATTTTTTTGTAGATGGATCCGGGAGAGTTAGGTGGAGGCGAGGAGCCACACTAGTCTGTGATGTGTGGTAGTTACCTGAGAGCGAGAGGATAGTCATAGAGTGCAACAAGCTAAGCCAGCCTATTAAGAAAATTGCTAGCTTGTTGACTAGTTTTCTGGGGACAGTAGCACGCCGGGGTCAGCTATGTCCCCTAAATTATTCAAAGTGGAATGACATCTTCCTGCCTATAAAGTAGAGATGCTACGAGTTGTACAGGTAAAAAAATTATTATACTATTTTATATCTTAAGTTTTTAACAATTGAATTGTTTATTTCATTTAATACTTATTTTATTATTTATTTAAATTATAGAGCAAGTTCGTTCTCCTTTCAGATTCTTCTAATTTTGTGCTTAAGTCTCTCAATCGTAAGTGAAAAGAATATAGGGCAAAGTTGAAGGGAGACTACAAGCTAGAGGGTAGGACAAAGGAGCAGGTTGCAGCTACATATCCTCTTGATGTTCACCCTCATTAGTGGAAGGAGCTGGTACACTATTGGTTCTCCAAGAGGGCATAGGTTGTGTAGCATCATCAAACATAAAAATTTATTAATCTTCACTCATCCTAATTATATTTATACAATATATAACATAATTTTAATTTATTTTTGAAGACATATTCTGCTATTGGTAGAGCTGCACGAACAGCTCAGTCTATTCCTCATACAGCGGGGTCCAAGAGTTATACACAGCTCAGGCATGAGTTTGTATGTTTCTCATCCTATAATACTTTTACTACATTTTTAGTTATAACATCATGTATCATCATGTATCATGCATGTGCCATGTATCATGGTACGGGATATAAGATGTATCATTTATAATTTTTTTATAACATTTATTCTTTCTATAGGCTGATCAGTAGGGAAGGAGCCTGGTGAGGTGGAGTTCTATCGGATGACTCACGTTCACCAGGATGGCAGTTTTGTTCAGGAGGAATCCAGAGATATATATGTATTTTTTTTATTTATATTATATTATGATTTATAATTTAATTTTTATTAAGTATTGATATATGAGTTTTTTTATAAAACATAGGATAGGGCTACCTCTATGATCGTCGAGCAGGGTGGCGAGGCTACCTCATCTACTCAGAGCAGTCGCATCGAGGCCTAGGTATTCTCGGAGTTGATGGGACCAGAGCGTCTTGGACGAGTGAGGGGTTATGGGATTGGAGTTACCCCTACTTAGTTATCTGAGATGAGTAGATATACTCGAGATGCTGAGAGAGTCGTGATCATTCACATGTTCGTCGACTCGAGGATGAGATAGCAGAGCTTCGATAGACACGTGATGCAGATAGAGCAAAGATGCAGACTATTAGGTCTTAGCTTGAGCATGTTATATCTGTGCTGTATATGTTCATGTCATCTCAGGTAAGTAATTATTTATAACTACATATATATATATATTGTATGTATCTAATAATTAGAATATATATAATGTATGTATTATAACTATATGTATATCTTGTAGGTTCCTGATGCATCTGCTAGTCGCAGACTTGACGACGACCAGCCTCCCACGGATCGGTGATACCAGCTGATTTTTTTTATTATTTTTGTATGTCTTTTTATGTATTTGAACTTGGATCGATATTGAGCATTGTTGATACTTTATATATATATATAACACTCTTTATATTGACTTCAAGTGTATTTCATGTTTGGAGTATTAAAATTATGTTTGTGTGATACCAATTTCATTTCAATGATATTTGATTCCATTTTGTATGTCTTTGGACATGTATGATACAGGTTTGAATGTATGATACAGGTTTGAATGAATGATACAAGTTTGAATGAATGATGTATGTATTTGATTGAATGATGTATGTATTTGATATATACAAGTAACATACAGATATATTTTTTAAAAAAATAATTAATTAAATTTGTCGATGCTTTAAAACATCGCTAAATTATCAATTGTCGATGCTTTAAGGCATCGTTATCCTAGCAAATACCGATGCTTTAAAGCATCGCTATGTTTGAAACATAGCGACGCTTTAAAGCATTGGCAATTTTAGATTTAGCGACACCCCATGCTTACATAGCCGACGCTTTTGCGATGCTTTACGAAGTGTCGGGAGACTTCTTATCGATGCTTAAAAGCATTGAAAAAGGTCCCAAAAAGCGTCGACTCTATCCTATTTCACTATAGGGAATCCAAGTTTGGATAGCCATTTCAAAGTCTATAGAATTATTTTTTACTGTATATACACATGGCTGAAATCTATAAATAATATGATTTGTCCATTGATGTGTTGAAAAGCCGGGGTTAATTTGAGATTTTATTTTTATAGCCATCTTTCCTTTTAAGGAAAATAAAGGAAAAAAAATTCTCTTACACTATAGTAAAAAAAGGAAATATATGATCCTTTTTTGCCAATACTAGGAAAGAGTGTTGGTAGTTCATGCAAACTTCATGATGCTTTTAAAATGTATTGGAAAATAACAACATTTTTAAGCATCGACAAATTTTAACAAGTTCTTTGAATACTTTAGTGATTAGTATATATCATGATTTTTGTTGAATAAAATGATACTTTAAAGCATTGTTAAACTCACAATACTTATTAGCATTATCAGACCCCACAATCTATCCCCCCAACAAACCCCATCCATCCTAAATCCCTAACTTCATCTTCTTCTCCCCTGATCAGCTATACCACAAGACTGTAAGAATTTTTTTAATTATGGGCTACTATTAATTATTATTTTATTTTATTTTGATTTGTTAAAAATAGATTGATTTTATAATTAATCAATATTGATAGATATGTGTATAGCCTAATGTTGTATGTGATTCTTAATTTAGACTGAGTGCCTTATGTTGATTGATATGGTTGAGGCGGCATAGTGTAGGCCTTAGTCCAACTAGCCCATGATGGAAGGGTCTATTATGATTTACTTATAAATTGGCTAGGTCGCCTCTCCACTCCTTATAATATTATTATTTTATATAAGATTTGTTCTCATGGCTTGTCCTATCACTACAAAAAATAGAAAAATTTTTGATGCTAATATAGATCTTTCCTGATGCTTTAAAGTATCGTTAAAAATCCTCCCGATGCTTTAAAAAGCATCATAAAAGCATCGCGAATGCAGGAATGGAGATGATTTTTTTCGATGCTTTAAAGCATCTGCAATAAGGTTATTCTCGATGATATAAAGTATCGAGAATATTCTCGATGCTTTAAAGCATCGGGAATAACCCTATTCTCGATTCATTTAAAAAGAATTGGGAATAACCCTATTCTCGATGCTGGGTTATTCCCGATGCTCTTAAAAAGCACGGGAATAACACTATTCCCGATGCTTTTAAAAAGCATCAGGAATAACCCTAGAATAAGGTTATTCCCAATGCTTTAAAGCATCGATAATAATATTTTTTTAAAAAATAATTATTTGGGTATTTAAAATCTATATAATTTTTTTAACCTGTATAATGCAATAATAACAAATATTTGAATCTCATTTCATGCATTCTTCACACATCCAAATATAAATTTCAAAAATAAAATTCATTGATTTAATATAACAAAGTTTGTTACACATATGTCTATTTAACAAAATTAAAAATACATAAAAATACATGATATAAAATAACAAAAAGTCGAGGTTAATGATCTATAGGAGATAGGTCGTCACCCTGTCTGTGAGGATCTGATGCTTTAGAAGCCTATAAAAAATATTTAAAATATTTATTTGCAAAACTATGAATGACAATATATTATATAAATTATTGATTTAATATAAAAATATATATTTAATATCATATATATGTACCTGATATGGAACAAACATCTGTATGACAGATGTAAGCCGCTCAATGTGCTCTCTCATGCTCTCCATCGCTGCTCTATTGGCGGCACAGCTCTATCATATCTTCTCTAACTCAACGGTACGACTCTATCACATCTCCTCTAGCTCAGCGGTATGGCTCCATCGCATCTCCTCTATCTCCTCTTCAAGTCTACGAATACGTGCATCCTAAGTACCCTCTACAGCATCATGTGTATATCTACTGAGATAACTGAGTGGGGATGACTCCAACTCCATAGTCCCTCACTCGACCGTAGCGCTCCAGCCCCATCAATTCTGTAAACACCTCAACCTCGATGCGACTACTCTATGTAGATGCTGTAGAATCATTGACATGCTCGGCAATAAGTCTTGTAGCTCTTTCCTGTATTAATTTAGAAAATTTAGTTAGATCTTAAAGACAACAAAATCAAATTTAAATCATTGCATGAAATAAATTATAATAAATATTTACACATATATCTCTCGACTCATCTCTAACAAAAGTGCTGTCACGATGAGTATAAGTCATCCGGTAAAACTCCTCCTGACCGGGTTCTCTTCCATGCTCATCCATCTACAAGAAGAATTATGTATTTTAAGCAAATAATTCAAACAAATTTAAATTTTTTTTAAGTATCACGATACATCGTCTGTGATATATATATATATATGTATCACGATACATCATCCACGATACATCGTCCGTGATATATATATATATATATATCGCGATACATCATCCACGATACATATATATATCGCGATACATTTTCATGATATATAATATTAGTTTCATTAAAATGTATAAATACTTTAATATTGAAAATATAAGTTTATAGTTTAAGAAACTTACGAATTCTTGTCTGACTCGCGTGTAACTCTTGGATCTCGATGTATAAAAAATAGATAGAGCTGCTCATGTAGCTCTACTAATATCAGAATATGTCTGCAAAATCAAATAGATAACTTGTTATATCCTGAAAGTAATGTATATATATATATAATGTACAATATAAACTAAATATTTTAATAAACTTGCTTCAAAAAAACTAGAACATACCTGTCCCCTCTTGGAGAACCAATACTGAACCAACTTCACCCACTGATAAGGGGGTACATCAGGAGGACAAGTACCAACTACCTGCTCCTCTGTCACACCTAGCAACATGTACTTCATCTTTAACTGTGCTTTATATTCTTTTCATTTTTGGTTGAGAGACTTCAGTACAAAATCATGAGAGGATGGAGGGAGTATAAACTTGGATTGCAAAAAAAATTAATTAGTAAGAATATAAAATATAACATAATATATCAACTACGCAAGATAACAAATAATTTAGTACTAATTTTATACCTACACAACTCATAGAATCTCTACTTTATACATTGGAAGCATGTCATTCTACTTAGCATAACTCAGTGGACAAAACTGATGCCTCTGTGCAACTGTCCCTGAAAATGAACTCAATAAGCTGGCAGCTTTTTTAATTGGCTACCCCAGCTTATTGAACTCAATCACTATTTTCTCATCCTCGTGCATCAGCTAGACATCCCGAACTACTGTAGGCCCATGCCTACATGTAACCCTCCAAGATCCATTTGCATAAAAATAGATAAAAGTAAGCTATAGTAAAAAGTGTAATGAAATTTTATCTAACCAAGGATATTAGAATAAATTACCATGAATGTGTAGCTCAGCATCTGCTACATCGACGGGATGATCATGATGCCTCGAGAATGATGGACCTGCAATAGACTGATGTGCCGAAAGACTGGATGCAACATTCGATACTGATGAAGGACTAGCATGAACATCCCGTGATGAAAAAGTATTGGCCTCAGCCTGCTATACCGAAGCAGAAGTGTCGGCCTCAATCCATGAGTGCTGGAACTGCACACCAACAAATCATCGTGAGCGCGATATAATGTAACCTATCGTTTACATCAAAGTCAAAATTAGTGAAAATAATTATTAATTTAATATAATATTTACTACAAATTGCATATATTATAAAATTTAATATCAATAAAAATCAAACATTAGCATTTTCTTCAAATTTCGTCCTAATCAAGGATATTGTAGCATGTATGTCATCAACTGGTACAAAATTGAATGGCATGGAATGCGTATAAGTACCATCATCTTCATCATCTTCCAGTAATTTTCATATCATGTAAGTTCCTAGATTTTGTTTTAATAATAGTAGCACAATCTTTGTATTTTGCATCTTGGATAAAAAATACATGATGAGCTTAAGAAGAAAAAATAGATGGATCATCCTTCAAATAGAAACCAGTATATATCAACCTTGTAAAATTTATAAGTTTAAATCCATTTGCATCTTTTTTCAAATTCCTTGATGAGTTTATATCTACCCAATCATATCTAAATAATATGACTTTAAATATTCCATAGTAATCTAACTCATATATATCTTTGAGTGCACTATAATAAGTTTTTCCATCAGCTTCCACCATAACACTGCTATTCTGTGTTTTTCTAAATTTCTCATAATCTTTAGTATGAAATTTAAAACCATTGATTATAAAACCATTATATATGAAGACAACTTTCTTAGGTCCTCGAGCCAGTGCTATTAATTCATCTGAATAATTTCTCTCCATCATTGTTGATACATAAAAAATAATAAGAAATGTTAACAAGTTATTCGATAATAAATCTATCCATATATTCTTTAAATATATGTCAAACCTGTTTTGAAAGCCATGTAGGAAATAACTCGACTAACTATCACTGCTCAATCCTTAGATTAGGTTGAGTACTATAATTAACTTGTCGCTGAGACATTAAAAGTTTGCTGCATAAAATTTACATTTATTAATGTAGAATAATAAATAAGATATGATATTTAAACTTGAAATACGTTAAAGAAAATACTTCTTTTCTTTCATAAATGTTTGATGGGCTAATTTGTAGATGATATCTATACGTCTTCCTTAATTTTATTTTTAAAAAATTATCAGAATCTTCAAATACCTGTGCATCCATGGTACCAGTAGTCACTTCATCTGCCAATCTTTCTTGATCATCCCTTCCTCTTTTTTTAGAAGACTTTGAGAACTTATCATATATGTAACTGATGGAATTCATTTATCTATGAACATTAGTTCTAAAAGGTGGAATAAGTGCACATCTCATTTCTATGGTACCATCAAATAAATCTTGCTGAAAATGAAAAGGATAATTTGGTTCTAACCATTGTCGATGTCCCATATAACAAAATTTTTTTTCATGTTTTAACCAAATTGAATGTGTCAAATCTGCACAACAAGGGTATGCAACCCGTCCCTTTGTACTCTAGCCAAATAAATTAGTATCTGCTAGAAAATCATTAATAGTCCATAACAAAGCTACCCGTAGTTTAAATATTTCACCATTGGAAGCATCAATTGCATCAACACCTTTTTCACAACTGTTTCAATTCCTCTATTAAAGGTTGTAGAAAAATATAAAAATCATTTCCTGGATCATTATCACCTGGAATAATCATTGACAAGATAAGTGAGATTGTTTCATGCACAACCATGGTGGTAAATTGTATGGTATTAAAACAACTAGCCAAGTGCTATATGTTGAATTTACAGTCCAAAAAGGATTAATTGTTGCCCAGGTGGCTTCCCAAGAGGGGGATGAATTGGGATTAAAAACTTTTACAAGTATGTGCACTTTGAAATTCTTTTAGTGTAGAAGTGAAATGTGCAAAGCGGAAGTAAATGAATTAAAGCAATCAAGCAATGAAAGCACAATCACAAATACCAAGAGATAGAGTGGTTCGGAGCAACCGGCTCCTACATCCACTATCCAAGGACCACTTGGAATTTTCATTATATCTCCCAACCGGAATACAGTCGGATTGTTTTACTAGGCTCATAATCCAAACCTATATACTTTGGTTTTACCGGGATCACCAAAGAAACCCAAACTCCCTTTGGTTTTACACGGGATCACCAACGAAAATCCAAACACTTGGTTTTAAACCAGGAAAATCAACAACCCAAACTTAGGTTTTACAAGGTTCACCTAAAAACCTTTAACTCTCTCTTAAGATACAGTTCCTTGCTGTTTTAAGAGAGCACACAAAGATATAGAATGTATAACAAACAACTACAACAAACCAAGTTTGTTTTGGTGTTTTCGATGAAGATCAAAATGGAATCAAGCTTTGAGTGTTCTTCAATGCTCTTCAATGCTGCTTCTTCCCTTCTTCAATGAGTGGAATCAATGATTGAGTGGAGTTGGTGAAGCTTTAAATCCAACTTGAATGCTCTTTGAGGTAGGTAGAGGAATAACTTAAAAGCTCTTTGTTCTCCCAAGAAAATTCAGCAATAAATCTCAATTAATTTTTTAATCCTTCAAAAATAACCCCTTTATAGTTTTCCATAAGATATGGCCATTGTAGGGCCTTGGGATTCATGAAATGGCCGTTGGAGATGATTTGGAACTCAAATTTCAATTTCAGCAACTAGCCGTTGAAGTGCAGACAACGGCTCTACGAGCCGGCTCGAGCTCCAAGAGTCGGCTCAAAGTCTCAGACATGCCAAAAACAACTTCTGTGGGAGCCGGCTCTTGGACTAGGAGTCGGCTCTTGTCTTCAAGCTTTCAGTCATGACAAACATACATACCTAGAGTCTGCTCTTGAACTCGGAGTCGGCTCTTGTTCTCAGAACTTCAAAAAATATACTTCTGGAAGAGTCGGCTCTTGGTTTTGAAACTTTGAATCTTCCTCCATGCCGTGCCACCTTGAGTCAGCTCTTACAAGTCTTTAAAAATTTGCTTCAAGCTTTCCAAAAACTTCATCATTGAACCAACTAGAAGCTAATCTACATACTTTATCAAGTTTTTACAATTTTAATCCCATTTTTACATGATTAAAGCATTCATAATTTAGGGCTTTTATGAACTCAATTGAGTTACCCTTAAGTAAATTTGAAAACCATTTTAAACAAAGGTAACCAATTCCTGCAAAACTTCTTAAACAATTTGAGAAGAGTTAGTATCAAATACATGCTCTAATGTTTTGTGATCATCAAAATCATTCCATGGGTCAACAATCTCCCCCTTTTTGATGATAATAAAACACTGGGCATGATTAAAAAAATTGAAAGCACTTTACAATTGCAGTAATTTCAAGTCTATGCACATCATATAGATTAGGTATCAGTGTATCAAGGCAATGTGCCAAAATATATCAAATGTATGGTATTGAATACTACATAACATGTGTATCAAGTGTATCGAAACATGATGTATCATATGTATCATAATATGATGTATCGATACATGATGTATCAAGAATATTGACTATACAAAGCATATCGAAACTTATAAAATTTTCAAACTTTTGAAGTAAACTTAAGTTTCATCAAATTTTCATGAATCAAACATTCATTTCATCAAAGTTTCATAACATTCAATTATCCATATAGCATTTGTAAACAATTTTGAGCAATTTTCATGAATCAACATAGATTTCCAAGAAAATTTCATGAATCAACATAACTTCCTTTCATGAATCAATATAGCATAGATTTATTAATATAGCTTTTTCATTTTCATGCCAACCACAGTCTCCATTCTTCCCCTTTTTGTCATCAACTAAAGGTGTACGAGAAATGGACATTCATTCATAACATATATTCATAACATATGAGAAATATTGATTCAATCATAACATTAATGCATTCATAACACTAATTCATAACAAGTGAAGTATATATATATATAAGAAATAAGCCAATACATAGCATATGTGATACTTTACAAATGTGCCACGGCACAATAAAATAGTATCACATAATCAAAATACAACAACATCAAGTCTCAAAAAGATAAAGACCTAACCATCAGAAGGAAGTACTAGGATCACTATCAGGTTCTTCCTCATCAAAGGAGGAACCAACCTCTAGAATACCTGGACTAGGTTTGAACTTGGGAAACCTAGGGCGGAGATCCCTAATCCTAGTCCTAGTAGGTGTAGAAGTCCTAGTTACTTTAGATTTAGGTTTAGGTTTAGTTTTTGATTCTGATGAAATAAAGATGGGTGTATGTTTGGCAGAAGGTGGATCAAGAGATAGGGCCAAAGTGCAGGTGGATGAAAGCATTTGAGTAGCAGGAGTCACTCCAACATCAACAGATCCAGTAGCCCCCATACTATCCTGAGGCTTACCAACAGCAGGTGTGGCACGATATGGTGCATCAGTACAATGTGTCTCCTGTCTCTGCTCAGCATGTATGCTAGTACCAGTCTCAGTGCCCGTGCCAGTCCCTGTGGAAGTAGAAGGTGCATGCTGGCTGGCCACAGATAGCTATCTCAATATAGTCATAATATCATGAAAGCCCTGCTACATCTTGGACTGTAGAGAAGTAATCGTCCTGTCAGTGTCAGTCCTGAGACAAGAAATCTTCTCTAAAACTCTATGGAGTCTATCATCAATATCAGCTCTAGCAGCAATAGGAGTCCTAACTGGTGAATGTGGTGAAGCAGGAGCTGGCTCGGATGGACCAGCCTCATCAGTCTATCTCTCAGTTTGCTCACCATGTCCCTATGTAGCCTGTATGTCATCATCTGAGTCCTCTGAATGTGCTACAGGAACTCCTGAAGTCTTTCTGATCCAGTTTCCATCAACTTTAATAAATCCTATTCTAGTCAGGAAATTCACAGTGTACCTGTCGATGTGCAGCAACAAATGACAGTCCTCTCCAGTGAGATCAATATCAGCATCCTGGAACAACAAAGAAAATACCATCCCGTAGGGCAAATAGGCTCGTGCCCTACGTACTGCCTCTCTCATCTGAGAAATCATAATAAATGGAAGGTTGAGGGGCTTCCCCTCAATCAGTCGCCTCATGAATGTAAGATCTCTCTCACTAACCCAGTCGAATCTGCCTGTCCTGGGTAAGAAAATCCGGCTAATGATGTTGTGCAACAGCCACATTTCCAATGAGAGCTGATTTGCACTTACATGTATAATGCCCTTCACATTAGATCTCCCTAAGATGAGTCTAAGAGTCTTCACTCTCTCCTTCATAACCAAATAGCATTCCCCTTTTTTAGGTATATTCAACAAATTTGAAAGTTTTTGCTCACTTATTTCTATGAATTTCCCTTTCACTATTCCTTCCAAATGAAAAGCTCCTAGTGATATATTTTCAAAGAATTGTCTAACCAAATTTGGATAAGTTGGAATATTTAATTGACAAAAATCCTTCCAACCCTGTCTTTCAAGCCACATACCAATATTTAACTATTCTTGATCTAGAAAACCGAAATCGATGCACTTACCGGGCATCACTTATCGATTTCCCATTGGAATGATTTGCCGGGGTGCTGGAACAACTTCCTCTGGCTCAATCGGCTGTTCCTCTTGCGGATTCAAGGTATCCAGTCGCCTCTTGCTCCTCCTTTCCTCAGCCACAGTCCGAACAACTCTTGTTGCTTTCTTTGCCACCACCTTGTGAGGTGCCATTCTCCAAGGATTAAAGGTTTGAGAAGGTTTGAGAGGGTTTTTGGAGAGTTTTCTAGTGTGGAGTGAGGAGTTGGCTAAGATAAAATGGCTAAAATCCAGAAAATACAATGAATAGGGAACTAGGAAACCCTACTTAAAAAGCTTCGGTCCGACCTGCGAGTCGGCTCGCACAGAGCGCTGAGAACTCGAGTCGGCTCGAGCAAAAATCTATTCTAAAATTCAAAATGGGTCAAACTCAGTTTCAAAGGGTTTCTAGAGTCTAAAATAGGTTGCCCTATGCTCTAAAGGGAAGTTTGAAATTTCTAGATAATTTTTCTTAATTTTTAAAAATTAGGTCAAATAGGTTTAAAATGGGTCACATAACCCTAATTCTTCTCTAATTTTCTTAAATCTATCTTGATTTAAAGGTTTAGTAAAAATGTCTTCTAGTTGGTCTTCATTAGGTACAAATTCAAGTTTACAACATTGTTTAAAACATGATCATGAATAAAATGATATCGAATTTCAATGTGCTTTGTTCGTGAGTGCTGAATTGGATTTTTTGATAAATTAATAGCACTAGTATTGTCATATTTAATAGAAATTTTAGATTGGAAAACACCATAATCTTCTAGTTGTTGCTTGATCCATAACACTTGAGCACAATAGCTCCCGACAGCTATATATTCTGCCTCAGTAGTAGATAAAGCTATAGAGTTTTATTTGTGATAGTGCCAAGAAATCAAGTTAACACCTAGAAATTGACAGGTGCCACTTGTGCTCTTTCTATCTATTTTATATCCTCCATAATCAGCATCAGAATAACTAATTAATTTCAGTGATGTGTATTTAGAATACCACAAACCTACATTACAGGTGCCTTTCAAGTATTTAATAATTCTCTTAACAGCTGTGATGTGTGATTCTTTAGGATTAGATTGAAAATGTGCACACATACAAACACTAAATAATATATCAGGTCTACTAGTTGTTAAATAAAGTAATGATCTAATCATACCTTAGTACAGCTTTTGATCAACATTTGTGCCATTCTCATCTTTGTCAAGTCTACATGCAGGACTCATTGGTGTTCCAATTTTCTTGCTTGATTCCATGCCAAACTTCTTGATTATTTCTTTAATGTACTTGGCTTGGTTGATCAGAATACCTTCTTTAGTTTATTTAATTTGAAGTCCAAGAAAGTAACTCAATTCTCCATCAAGCTCATTTCGAATTCTCCCTGCATTAGCTTAGCAAAGTCTTGACACAAAGATTCAATAATAGATCCAAAGATAATGTTATCAACATATATTTGAACAACTAAAATATCATTTTTCTTTCTTTGAATAAACAATGTGGTGTCAACACTACCTCTTACAAATTTATTTGCAATTAAAAATTTGCTTTGTCTATCATACCATACTCTAGGTGCTTGTTTTAGACCATACAAAGCTTTATTCAGTTTAAAAACATGATTTGAAAAAATATGATCGATAAAACCGGGAGGTTGCTCAACAAAAACTTCTTCAGATAAAAATCCATTAAAAAATGCACTCTTTACATCCATTTGAAATAACTTGAAATTCATAAAACATGCATAAGCTAGTAGCAATCTAATGGCTTCTAATATAGCTACAGGTACATAAGTTTCATCAAAATCTATTCCTTCTTCTTGATTATATCCTTGTATAACCAATCTAGCCTTATTTCTAATTACATTTCCATCTTCATCTAGTTTATTTCTGTAAACCCACTTAGTGCCTATAACAGGATGATCATTGGGTCTTTCTACTAAGGTCCAGACATTATTTCTCCTGAATTGGTTTAATTCATCATGCATTGCTAACATCCAATTAAGATCAGTTTCGGCTTCTATATTATGAGGTTCTACATGAAAAACAAAAGCAATTAAATCATGTGCATCTCTATGTGCAGATCTAGTTTTAACACCTTGAGATGGGTCTCCTATAATTAATTCTTTAGGGTGTGATTGTACATACCTCCATTCTTTAGGTATGTCACCATGTTCTTTACTCACCTCTTCTTTATGTGGTTCACTTGATTGTTTGTCTTTAATGGTTAAGTCTTTCATTCCATGCTCTAGTGTACCTGAATCATCATCAGCAAAATCTTCCTTTCTCGAAGATGTAATGTCAGATTCATTGAAAACAATATAAATAGATTCTTCAACAGTCAAAGTTCTTTTATTAAAAACTCGATAGGATTTACTATTTAAAGAATATCCAAAAAAAATAGCCTCATCGAATTTTACATCAAATTTACCAAGATTGTCTTTTCCATTATTGAGAACAAAGCATTTACATCCGAAAACATAAAAATATTTGATGTTAGGTTTTCTATTGTTCCAAAGCTCATATGGGGTTTTTCTGATAATAGGTCTAATCAAAACTCTGTTTAAAATATAGCATACGGTATTAACAGCTTCTGCCTAAAAGTATTTTGGAAGATTTCCTTCACAAAGCATTGTTCTGAACATTTCTTCCAAAGTATGATTCTTTCTTTCTATAACACCATTTTGTTGTGGTGTTCTAGGTATAGAAAAGTTATGATCAATACCGTGCTTTGTGCAAAAATGATCAAAATACCGGTTTTCAAATTCGGTGCCATGATCACTACGAATTAAAATAACAGATATGTTTTTCAAATTTGTAACTCTTTTGTAAAACTTTTTGAATACATTAAAAGTATCATCCTTATGTACAATAAACAAAATCCATGTGCATCTTGAAAAATTATCTACAATCATAAGTCCATATTTCATACCACCTAGGCTGGTAGTCCTAGTAGGTCCAAATAAGTCCATGTGAAGTAGCTCTAAGGGTCTAGTTATTGAAACTATGTTTTTGGATTTAAAACTCCCCCTCACTTATTTTCCTAACTGACATGCATCACAAACATAATCAAAATTGACTTTAAACTTCGGCAAACCATTGACTAAGTCCTTTGAAATCAATTTAGCTATTGTGTCCATACTAGCATGACCAAGTCGCCTATGCCATAGTAAACTTGATTCCTTGCTCTTGTCATTCATTGCTACAAGACTTGTATTACTTGACATGGCTAGATCATTAAGATCTACCATATAAATGTTACCAAGTCTATGTCCAATGAATTTAGTACTAGAGTCAAGTGGATCAACTACTATACACATTGATGACTTGAAGAATACATTATAACCAATGTCACATAGCTGACTAATACTCAAAAGATTATGCTTTAATTTTTCTACCAGTAATACATTTTCAATAAATGTAGGAGTAATTTTGATTTTACCTATACTGATTATCCTTCCTTTTCTATTGTCACCAAATGTTACCATTCCACCATCCTTCTGTTCTAGGATGAAGAATTGATCAGCATCACCCGTCATGTGTCTTGAACAGCTGCTATCCAAATACCATCTTTTATTTATGCTTGTGGCTGCAAGACATCCCTACAAAACAATCATTTAATAGATTTAGGTACCCAAGCTCTCTTGGATCCTTGCAAGTTAGTGGGAATGGTTCCTTTTGGAATCCAAACCTTTTTAATTTTCTTTTTGTCATTGTGTTTCAAATGACATTCAAAAGCTTTATGACCAATGTTATTACATGCATAGCATACAATCCTTGAATTTGAATAATAACTACGAGATGATACAAATTTAGGTCTAACATGTTTAGAACTAATGAATTTAGGAGCATATGAAGTAGAAGCGAAAATGTGTTTGAAATAAAGCCTTTATAACCAATTCCAAATATATTATTTGTTTCTTTTTGATCTTTTAAAATTAACTCAAGTTTGTTAGAACTTAGGGTTAATTTTTCAACTAATGTTTTAATTTTTGAACTTCTTTCTTTAGATCATCATTTTTATTTTTCAAATTCTTATTTTTCTCAAAAAGCTCTTCTTTTTCAACTTGAATAATCTTGAGTCTTTCACAAACCAAATTTAGTTCTCTTTGCAAGATTCTGTTTCTTTCATAAGATTCATTTTTGTCATTTTCAAATACATCACATTTATTTTTTAAATCTCTTAATTTTAAACCAGCTTTTTTATATTCTATCAATAATTCACAAAAAGCATTATGTAATTCATCATAAGTAAATTCTAAATTAGGTTTAGAAGTACTTACCTCATCCTCCAAACCCTTAAGACAGATTTGTGCTATTTTTGTTGTCTCTTCTTCATCTTCAATAGACGTAGTTTCATCACTATCACTCCAAGCAGCTAGCATTGCATTCTTCTTCTTTCTAGGAAATATCTTTTTCTTTCCTTCAGGGCAATTAGGGTGGATATGTCCTGGTTTCTTGCATCCATAGCAGATAGGTACTTGATCTTTATCTTTCTCTTTATCTTTTTCTTTATCTCTTTCCTTTTCTTTTCTAAAGTCACCTTTTCTGTAATGCTTTCTCCATCTATTTATTTTTCTTCTGCCCATGAACCTTTTGAATTTCCTCATGACTAGGGCAATTTCGTCACTTCCAAGATCATCATCATCTGATAAATCAGATTCTTCATTCTTATCTTCCTCGGTTGCTTTAAATGCAATGGCTTTCTTCCTTTTTGTATCTTCTTCAGTCCTTTGTTGCATAGCCAATTCATGTGTGATTAAGGATCCATGTAGTTCATCCAGTGGCACTGTATTTAGATCCTTTGCTTCTTGAATTACTGTCACTTTGGCTTCCCACTTATCTGGCAAAGATCTTAAAATTTTTGAACAAGATCAGCATTAGAGTAAGTTCTACCCAGACTCTTGAGACCATTTATAATATCAGTAAAACGAGTATACATAGCAGATATAGTCTCACTAGGATCCATCTTGAACAACTCATAATTATGTACAAGTAGATTGATTTTTGATATCTTAACTTGAGAAGTGCCTTCGTGTATGATTTCTAATTTGTCCCAAATTTCTTTGGCAGAATTGCAAGTTGAAGTTCTGTTAAACTCATTTGGATCCAAAGCACAATACAATAGGTTCATTGCTTTGGCATTTAATTCAGCTAATTTCATATCATTCTCGTCCCAATCCTCTTCTGGTTTGGGAACCTCTACATCATTAACTTTAATTATGGGTGTGTGAGGTCCTTTCATGATGATTTTTCATAAGTGAAAGTCTAAGGCTTGAATGTATATCTTCATTCTTTCCTTTCAATAAGTGTAATTAATTCTGGTAAAAAGTGGTGGTCTATTTGTGGATTGACCTTCGACCAATGAAGTGCTCATGGGATGTGCCATATATCTTTACTCTAACTAACTTTCAGAGACTCTGCTCTGATACCACTTGTTGCCCAAGTGGCTTCCCAAGAGGGGGATGAATTATGATTAAAGATTTTTACAAGTATGTGCACTTTGAAATTCTTTTAGTGTAGAAGTGAAATGTGCAAAGCGGAAGTAAATGAATTAAAGCAATCAAGCAATGAAAGCACAATCACAAACACCAAGAGATAGAGTGGTTCAGAGCAACCGGCTCCTACATCCACTACCCAAGGACCACTTGGGATTTTCACTATATCCCCCTACCGGAATACAGTTGGATTATTTTACTAGGCTCATAATCCAAACCTATACACTTTGGTTTTACCGGGATCATCAAAGAAATACAAACTCCCTTTGGTTTTACACGGGATCACCAAAAAAATCCAAACACTTGGTTTTAAACCGGAAAAACCAAGAACCCAAACATAGGTTTTACAAGGTTCACCTAAAAACCTTTAACTCTCTCTTAAGATACAGCCTCTTGCTGTTTTAAGAGAGCACACAAAGATATAGAATGTATAACAAGCAACTACAACAAACCAAGTTTGTTTTGGTGTTGCCGATGAAGATCAAAATGGAATCAAGCTTTGAGAGTTCTTCAATGCAATGCTATTTCTTTCCTTCTTCAATGAGTGAAATCAATGATTGAGTGGAGTTGGTGAAGCTTTGAATCCAACTTGAATGCTCTTTGAGGTAGGTAGAGGAATAACTTGAAAGCTCTTTGTTCTCTCAAGAAAATTCAACAATAAATCTCAATTAATTTTTAATCCTTCAAAAATAATCTCCTTTATAGTTTTTCATGACATATGGCCGTTGTAGGGCCTTGGGATTCGTGAAATGGCTGTTGGAGATGATTTGGAACTCAAATTTCAATTTCAGCAACTAGCCGTTGAAGTGCAGACAATGGCTCTACGAGCCGGCTCGAGCTCCAGGAGTCGGCTCGAAGTCTCAAACAGGCCAAAAACAACTTCTGTGGGAGTTGGCTCTTATCTTCAAGCTTTCAGTCATGACAAACATACATACCTAGAGTCTGCTCTTGAACTCGGAGTCGGCTCTTTTCTTAGAACTTCAAAAAATATACTTCTGGAAGAGTTGGCTCTTGAACTGAGAGTCAGCTCTTGGTTCTGAAACTTTGAATCTTCCTCCATGTCGTGCCACCTTAAGTCGGCTCTTACAAGTTTTTAAAAATTTGCTTCAAGCTTCCCAAAAACTTCATCATTGAACCAACTAGAAGCTAATCTACATACTTTATCAAATTTTTACAATTTTAAGCTCATTTTTACATGATTACAGCATTCATAAGTTAGGGCTTTTACGAACTCAATTGAGTTACCCTTAAGTAAATTTGAAAACCATTTTAAACAAAGGTAACCAATTCCTGCAAAACTTCTTAAACAATTTAAGAAGAGATAGTATCAAATGCATGCTCCAATATTTTGTGATCATCAAAATCATTCCAGGGGTCAACTTTAATGAAGCCATCTGAAGCTAAACCCAACCGAACATTACGAATATCGAAGGCAAAATCAAAATGCCTAGCATTAAATGCTTTATATGCTAAACTATCTGCTGGATGTCTTAACATTTCATTCTTTGTACGCCCTTCATGATGCCATCTCATCAATGAAGTCATTTTCGACGATGAATATAGCATCCTTAATTAAGGAATAAGAAGAAAGTAATGCAATACCTTCGTCGATTTCTTTGTATGCCATAGTGTTTTCATTCACTACGTCATCCTCATCTTCTTCGTGAGTTATCCATTGTGAAGATCCGCATACATTGCATGACTCTCGATTAGCATTTTTACCATGATATAATTGCAGTCTTTCGGAAAACTATGAATATTTTAATATCCAAGATCCAGATTGTTGACAACTTTCTTTGCTTCATAATAAGATGATAGTAAACCATTGCCTTCTAGAAATGCATCTTTTAATAACCTAAGAAGCATGGTAAAACTCTTTCCTGACCATCCATTCATATATTTTATATAAAATAAATGTATAAGAAAAGAGATCTTAGAAAATTTCAAGTAATCTGGATATAATTGTTCATTTACTTCTTTCATTAAATTATAATATCGAACTGACTCAGAAGTTGATGGTTACATATGCTCCTTGATATATGTTTGTTCAATGAATGTATAACCTTCACATATTCCAGTTTGTTGTCACCCGATCGTCATGGCCTATAGCTGTAGACTGCCTCGGACCGTGCCCCTGTCGCCCGGATCCTGCTCGGATGCCCAGACCTGCAAAATAGAAGAGACCCAAGCTGGTGATCTTGGCGGGGGCACTCTGATTCACAAGTTAGTGATGATCTAGGAGAACAGATCCTCCTGGTCGAGCCCCACAGGTGGACTCCATGCTAGGAGAAGAATATAATGTACTGGAAGAGTGTGGAGGAGTTGAGTGCAGAGTGGGGGGGAGTGCCGGCTGAGGAGAGTCGAAGCCAGGATGGCTGTGTCCATCAAGACCTTTTCCCGCAGGTCCCTGGTAGCCTGAAATTCTTGGGCTAGCTTGGTGCTCTCCTGTGTACCTGCTCCCCTCCCCCTCTATTCAACTATGCTTACTTTCATTTTTGGAACCTTGGAGAGTTCTTTTAAGCCACAAGGGACTGCCAGGTACTTGCCTTGGGACCCCGCGCGTGCGGCGTTGTCTAGTGCCATGTGTGGGGTGCCTTTCCCCATCCGTGAAAGGGGATGGTACTGCATGCACTGACATTCCCTCTAGTTGCTCCACTTCTAGAAGCATGGCAAGGCCTCGATCAGCAGGCGGCCGCTCCCTGGATTTGAATCTTCTGGGCTGACTTTATCTTTCGGGTGGTGCAGATGATCATCTGGGAGAGCAGCACCTCGATCGGGGGGCCCCTTCCCTTCTGGTATAAGTGGTAGTTGGGGGCAGTTATTGCGGCATGACGGGAGCTCCTTTGTAGTCCTTGGGTGGCTCGCCGCCATCCAAGGAAGCAGCAATGTCCTTTGGCCACAGGTCTCTTCGTTCGAGGTGGGCAAGCTCAAGAAGGTGGAGCTTGACTTCAGCCACGGTGTCTCGACCTCGAGGAGAGCCAGCCTAGCGAAGGAGCGATCAGGAGCAGGGCTCGACTTCGGCCACGGTGACTCGACCTCGAAGGGAGCTAGCCTGGCGAAGGAGCAATCAGGAGCAGGGCTCGACTTCGACCATGACGTCTCGACCTCGAGGGGAGCCACCATAGCGAAGGAGCGATCAAGAGCAGGGCTCGACTTTGACCACGGCATCTCGACCTCAAGGGGAGCCAGCTTGGCGAAGGAGTGATCAAGAGCAGGGTTGGACTTCAGCCAGGCATCTCGACCTCGAGGGGAGCCAACCTAGCGAAGGAGCGATCAGGAGCAGGGCTCGACTTCGGCCATGACATCTCAACCTCGAGGGGAGCCAGCTTGGTGAAGGAGTGATCAGGAGCAGAGCTCGACTTCCACCATGGCGTCTCGACCTCGTGGGGAGCCAGCCTAGCGAAGGAGCAATCAAGAGTAGGGCTCGACTTCGGCCATGGCATCTAGACCTCGAGGAAAGCCAGCCTGGCAAAGGAGCAAGCAGAGGCATCCCACGTGGCAGCTTTGTCCACCGTGTTGCTCGATGGAGTCTGATATGGGCTCCACGTTAGTGCTCCCGCCACATCATTTGCCCCTACTCTCGAGTCCCGTTGGTGCACGGCGCTCGGGGTGAATGGAGTAAATATAGTGCTGACATGGAAAGGCAACAATCTGGTGCAATAATGGCCATGATCGACGGTGCTTCCGAGGCAGTTCTCCAAGCCAATGCAGGGAAGACACGTGGCCACGTCCGAGGAATACTTATTGCTGATGCAGGACTTGTAACGACCATGACTGAAATGAGGCATCTGCTTCGCCGATTGCTGACACGTGGCATAAATCCATTGGTGGAGTGCTGTAACGGTATGGTTAGGCATCTGGTAACTTCGAAAAGAAAGATAGTTTTTCCAAAATACTTCTCCTTTCAAACTTTGCGTGCCCGCCATCATACCAGAGCTCTCCTTCTTCTCCCCCAGCCATTCTTGTCTCCCAAAGATAGTCAGGTTCGTCTCCTCCTCTTTCTCCCGGCTAGGTAGAGTTTCCTTCTAGAACCAGGACCTCCTCGGGCCACGTCTACTCTCGTTTTCTTCTTCTTCTTTTCCCTTTGACCTCATCTTCTTCCTTTTCTTCCTGATGTCTCATTTCGGCCCGAACTTTTGCCCTACAACCGACCAGAGTGAGGCAGGGCCTTCTCGGCCATGGCCACCTTCTTCCTCCGATGAGGAGGAGGAAGTAGCGCGCTTCAAGTTCATCAGAAAGCCCATACCCAAAGGGATAGTCATTAGGGAGCCTGTAACCTGTCCCCCGCCTCCTCCTCCACCCGAACTCGCCCCCGAACCTCCTCGGTCGACAGGTCCTGGTGGGGTCACTTCGATGATCACCGTCGAGGAACTTGCGGCCATCCGGGAGACCTATGGTGTCCCGGACTCCATCCAGCTATCGGTCCCTCGACCTGGGGATCGGGTCACTTCCAGTGGCCCACGCTGGATCGCCCTCTACGAGGAAACACTCACAGGAGGTCTCCAATTTCCTTTCCACCCTTTCTATCTTTCTATGCTGAGCAATTATCGCCTTGTCCCTGCTCAGCTGGTCCCCAATGCCGTAAGGACCATCTTTTGCTTCATAGTTTTTTGTCACGTTCATGGGATTGTTGCCCGTTTTTCTTTGTTCAGGGTCTTCTTCACCCAGAAATACCACCCTTCTAAGAAGGGGTGGTGGTCTATCTCTTCTTGCTCGAAGGGCATAAAATTTGAGCTCCCCTCTTCCATCAAAGGACGGAAGAGTAAATATTTTTTTGCCTCGGTCGAGGGGGTTGACTGGGTTTGGAGCGACCTAGATCGGTCCCCTAACCGGAACACTGCAGTTGAAGCGACTGATCGGAAGATTTATGACCAGCTTCGTACCGACCAGGTCCCCTCCCTGGAGGTTTTGTTGTCAAAGCATAACCTCTTCGAGACCGGGGTCAGCCCAATTCAACAATTGGGTGAGTTTAGCTCGAGCACTATCTCCTTTGCTTCCTTGATTTTTCAAGCTCAGAACAAACATTTTCCTCTATGCATGCATGAAGTTCTCCCTAGATGATCTCCTCTCCTTCTCCCAGAAGAGGGGTGCACCGGAAGAGGCCGATGAGCCCTCCTCAAAGAGGGTCCATGAAGAGGGTGACACGAGGATGGTTCCTGCCGCGCCGCTGAGCCGATCAGGAAAAGGGCGATGCCTGATCTTGAGCAGGGTAGGAGGGTGGCCGAACCCACCCCTGAGTCAAGTAGGAGGGTCACCAAGCTTGCCCCCGAGGTGTCGAGGCGAGGCAATCAGCTCTTGGCCCAAGAGCTCGAAGTCATCGTCCGGGCTAGATCCACTGTCGCCGCTATCGCGGTGGTGTCCCCTCCTTCGGAGATCGTTGAGGTCGAGGAGGAATAGCAGGGAGTTGAGCCAATGGCAGTGGCACCATCCAGAGTGGCACCGAGATCCTAGCGTACCCCAGACACTTCCCCAGCCGGAGGAGCTGATGACTCCGCATTGATGGCAGGCAGGAGGGAGAGGGACTACTGCAGGGTGCCCTTCAAGCTGGCACCGAACGTCTTCCTAGTTCGGGACCAGAACCTTGCCGAGCATATGATGGACTTTGCCATCCAATTGTGCGATCAGCGGGAGAAGGCGGGGAGGCTCCTTGGTGACACCATTGGCAATACCTTTCCCCAGCTCTTCTCGATAAGTGTTCCTTCTTTTCGCTTCGCCTTGTTCTTCTCCCCTTACCTTTGAGACTGATGTCTTCTTTGGTGTAGCTTGGCACTGATCTCCTCCTTATCAGGGGCTACTGCCGAACCTGGGCCAAGAGGGACAGGCTGTAGGGAGCGAAGCTCGAATCCCTGAAGGAGGATGTAAAGCAGAGGAGCAACGACGCCTGGGAGGCCACTATAAAGGTCAAGGAACTCCGAGATGAGATCGTAAGAGCCGAAAGGCAGGTCAAGGAGCTCGATGAGTACCTGGACCAGGAGAGAAGCTGGTCCAAGGAAAAGTCAGAAGAGCTCAAGGCCAAGGAGGCCAGGCTTAAGGAGCTCAATGCTGAGGCCACCGAAGAGAGGGGACAGGCCCAGTCCCTCCTGGCAAAGCTAGAGGTGGCAAAGGATCAGGCCACTGTCGCTGAGAAAAAGGCCACCGCCATCGAGAAGAGGGCCGTAGGGGTGGAAGAAAAGACCGCCACGGTAGTCAGCTCGGCAGAGGCCACAAAGAAAGAGGCCGTCGAGGCGAATCACCAGGCTGAGGTTGCCAGGAAGAGAGCTATAGAGTTGGTGGTGGAATACAAGGCCTCCAGCGAGTTCAAGGCCGAGTTCCGGGAGGCTGCGATAGACTCCTTCCTCCAGGGATTTATGTACTACCGATCCCAGGTGGAGGGTCTCGTCCTGGACAAGCACATGAGTAGACTGAGACTCCCGGCCATAATGGAAGAACCAGTTGCTGCTGAGCCAGCCCCACCATCTGAGGCCACCGAAGACGGGGCTCTGCCATCGGAGGCTCCAGAAGATGACGTCCCATCCGAGCACCATGTCGGGAAGGAGCCGGTCGGGTAGCTTGGGTGGTCTTGTATATATATATATATATATATATATATATTGTTCTAGTCTAGGCTACCCGGCATGTCGGGACCCAGTATACATGTAAAAATTTCAACAAGTATCAATGGAATTTCAACTTGATTATGCTGATCTGTGCTTTTCTCTTCTCTCACCCCTCTCTTTTTTTTTTTTTGCACTTTGTCAATCTTATTTCTTTTGCTTTTCAGCTGCCCACATACATGTACTTGTGTAGGCATCGAGCCTTGAAGTACCAAGTGTCCGGGCCCTTCCCTGCCGAGCCCCGAGTATGTAAGACAGTTAGGAAGAATTTCTTAGCTTGCTAAACTACTCCCACTTTGCGGGCGAAGCAGTCATAGGACTTCGATCTTTTGCTTGAAGAGGTCTGTTGGACCTTGGCTGGGACTAGCTCCGAGCGGGCACGGCAAGGCTGAGCTTGGAGGTTGAATTTGTTGATCTCGCCGGGTGTCTATGAGGTGCCGGGCTTCAGGAGTTTCTAGGCTTGAGAGCCGTACTGTGAGTCAGGCGGTAGATGGCGAACTTCTTGGGAGTTCTATTGGTATCTCTGGACTGTGATCACGATGTCAGGCTTCTGGAGTTCTGGAGTTCTTGGGCTTCAGTGCCGGAGAGCTGGGCTCCGGGCTTCGATGCCGAGGAGCTGGGCTCCGGGCATTGATGCCTTAGAGCTAGGCCCCGGGCTTCGATACCGGAGACCTGGCTCCCGGCGGCAGTGTTCCTACAAGGAAAGAATGATTTCCTCAAAGAGAATATTTATCATCGTTGTTGGGGAGAAAGCTTTATATTACTGATAATATATTCTCAGGTTGCGGGCATTCCATGTGCACGGGAATCTGGCACCGTCCAGGTCCGCTAAGTAATAGGCTCCATGAGGAAGAGTCTCGGCCACCTTATAGGGGCCCTCCCAGTTTAGTGAGAGCTTGCCGCATTCTCGGGGTTGGGATGCCTCGGCTCGGCGCAGCACTAGGTCGCTTGAGTGGAAGACCTTTGGCTTCACCCGCGCATTGTAGTACCGTGCTACCTGCTGCCGGTAAGCCTCCATCCGGAGTCGAGCCTTATCTCTGGTTTCCTCGACTAGTCCAAGTTGAGAAGAAGGCAAGCGGGATTCTCCGCTTCATCATACTGCTGCACTCGTAGCATGGGCACGCCGAGCTCAACTAGGACCACGGCCTCTGCACCGAAGATGAGACTGAAAGGTGTTTCGCCCATTGCCATTATGGACGTTGTATGGTAGGCCCAAAGAATGCTAAGAAGTTCTTCTGCCCACCGCCCTTGGCTCGGTCTAGCCTGGTTCTGAGTCCTTGAAGAATTGTTCGGTTGGTCACTTTGGCTTCTCCATTGGTCTGAGGATGAGCCACTGAGGTGAAGCGATGTTGAATGTCGAGCTCGGCATAGAAATCTTCAAACTCCTGGTTGTCAAATTGCCGCCCGTTGTCGGTGATGATGTTATAAAGGAGCCCGAAGTGACAGATAATCGACTTCCAGAAGAACTGGCGGACCTTGGCTTCAATGATCCGTGCTAGCGGCTCGGCTCCTACCCACTTGGTGAAGTAGTCAATAGCCACTATCAGGAATTTTCATTGCCCTGATGCAGGGGGGAATGGACCTAGGATGTCCATCCCTGATTGGGTTAACTGCCAAGGGGCGAAGAGCTGGGAGAGCGGCGCTGCCGGTTGATACTGTATATGGGCGTGACGATGGCACCGGTCACATTTCTTCATGAAGTTGACGGCATCCTCTCTCATGGTCTCCCAATAGTAACCCTGGTAGAGAGCCTTGTACGCTAGCATCCTCCCTTCCACGTGGTTCCCGCAGAGACCTTCATGTATCTCTTGGAGTATGAAGGCCACCTCTGTGGGTCTCAAGCATTTTAGGAGCGGGTAGGAGTAGGATCGGCGGTAGAGCTACCCTTCTACTAGGACGAATCGTGAGTACTAGGACGAATCGTGAGGTCTTCTTCTTGATGAGGCCGGTCTCTGTGCGATCTTCTGGCAGGGTGCCGTTAGTGATGTATCTGATGTACCTGTCAATCTAGCTCGGCTCCGGGGTGACCTGCTGCACCTCTCCAAGAGCTTCGTTGCTTGGACTTTCAAGGTTCTCGATGTGGGCACGCTCCAGCGATGAGTCCAGTAAGGTCGCGAGCCTTGACAGCGTGTCGGCACATGCATTCTCTTTATGGGGGATGTGGAAGATTCTGAAGTGTCGAAAACCTATCATGCTCGAGCAGACCTGCTCAAGATACGTCATCATCTGGGGATCTCTGGCCTCGTACTCTCTGGAGACTTGTCCGGCCACCAGTTAGGAGTCAGTGAATACCTTCAGGTTCTGTACACCCAGCTCGCGAGAGATCCTCAGGCCCGCAAGGAGTGCCTCGTACTTTGCCTAGTTATTTGTTGCAGAGAATTTGAAGCGGAGTACATATTCAGCCACAATCCCATCGCGATTAGCGAGTATGAGGCCTACTCCACTTCCACCCACGTTGGACGTGCCATCGACGTGGAGGATCCAAGGCTCCTCCTCGATTCCGGGCTCCACTTGATGCTCCGAGTTGATCTGCTCTGGTTCCTCGGCAAGTCCTGCGTACTTGACCAGGAAGTCGGCCAGAACCTAAGCCTTATGGGATAACCTCGGATGGTACGCGATGTCGAACTCGCTGAGCTTCAGTTCCCACTTGGACAAGCATCCAGATGTGTCGGGGCGACTTAGCACAACCCTCAGGGGTTGGTCCATCACTACCATGATCGGTTGCGATTGAAAGTATGGCCTAAGAAGCATAGCTGACATGATAAGAGCAAAAATCAGTTTTTCGGATGGGTGTACCTGATCTCGGCATCTCGGAGGATTTTGCTGGGTAGTACACCTATTTTTGGGATCTGTCCTGATCCGTACGGACGAGAACCAAGCTGACGGCCCCCGAGATGACCGCCAGGTATAATAGGAGCTCCTCCCCCTCCTCCGGCCTGGAGAGAAGTGGTGGTGACACCAAGAAGTCCTTGAGTTCCTCAAAGGCTGCTTTGCACTCTTCGGTCTAGGTGAAGTCGTGCATCTTGCATAACACCTTGAAGAAAGGAAGACAATGGTCTGTCGACCTCGAGATGAAGCAGCTCAATTCTGCAATCCAGTCTGTCAAGCGCTGGACCTGCTTCTTCGAGGTCAGATGCTCCATGTTGATGATTGCCTGGACCTTCTCTGGGTTTGCCTTGATCCCTCTCTGGATCACCATGAAGCTAAGAAACTTCCCTGCTGCTATGCCGAAGGTGCATTTCGCCGAGTTCGGCTTCATCTTATGCTCTCGGAGGTTGTGGAAGGCTTCCACGAGGTCGGCGATGTGGTCCGACCTCAGCTTGCTCATGATAAGCATATCATCCATGTACACCTACATGTTTCTACCAATCTGGTCCTTGAAGACTCGATTGACCAGCCGCTGGTATGTGGCACCAGCATTCCTCAAGCCAAATGGCATCATTCGGTAGCAATACATCCCTCGGTCGATGATGAAGGCAGTATGCTCCTCGTCCTCAGGGTGCATCTAGATCTGGTTATATCCGAAGAATGCATCCATAAAAGGGAGCAAGTGGTGCCCCGAGGTGGCGTCCACCAACTGGTCGATCTTCGGTAGGGGGAAGCTATCCTTTGGACAGGCTCGGTGAGGTCAGTGTAGTCCACACAGATCCTCCACTTTCCATTATTCTTCTTAACCATCACTACATTTGCTAGCCAGCTCGGATATTATACTTCTTGAACAAAGCCAGCTGCGAGGAGTTTCTTCACTTCCTCGTTGATCGCATGTTGCCTCTCTGAGACAAAACTCCTTTCTTTTGCCAAACAGGATGATACTTCGAGTCGATGCTCAGCTTGTGAATGATGACCTCAAGGAGAATCTCGGGCATGTCGGCCGCCATCCAGGAGAATACATCCGAGTTTGCCCGGAGAGACTCTAACAGGTGGGCCCGCTCATCCTCCTACAACTACGCCCCAATCTGTACCATCTTCACCAGGTCAGCTCCGAGTGGGTACGATAGCAGGTGTTCGATCGAACCGCATCTGGGCTCCTGCACCCTTTGGTCAAGGTCAGTTATGCTGAGGTCATACTCGAAGGATTTGGCCCCAGGGATGGTTTGGACACAGTGCTGGAGTGGTTGAGGTGCCCAACTCATCTCCCCGACACCGTAGGGAGTAGGAAACTGCACCAATAGCCACCTTATGGAGATGAACGCATCGAGCAGGTTGAGTCCGGGTCAACCAAGAATCATGTTGTAGGCTGAAGAGAGCCTGACAACCGTGAATGTCATCATAATAGTACTCTGTCGAGATGGGGTCTCGACAGTGACTGGGAGAGTGATCTTCCCCTCAACTCTTACAAAATTTCCCATGAAACTGACAAGGGAAGTGTGCATAGGTTTGAGCTGAGCAGAAGATAGATTCATCATGGAGAAAGCATCATAGAAAAGGACATTAGTCGAGCTTCCACTATCGATCATAATCCACTTTACAGGATGTTTCATGATCGTCATCTCGATGACCACAACATCATTATTTACATTTTCATTTTCAACCCCCCTCTCCCTCATGAAGGAAAATGCATTCTCAAAACTTTCTCCCCCTCGAGCCTTCTTGGAAGCGCGCTTGACTCCCCAGCATATCATCCCTGTGGGATTCTCAGTGGGGCGGTTGTCGACTGCAGGGATCGGAGGGAGTGCAATGAGCACCTGGGGTTCCACCAGGGGTTTGCCCCCCATGAACCTTTAGAGGTAGTCCCTCTTTATGAGTTATTTAATCTCCTTCTTGAGGTGTCGGCAGTCCTCGGTGTCGTGGCCGTGGTTGCGATGAAATTGGCAATACTTCATCCTTTCGTGACCGTTAGACGGCTTCAGTGGAGGTGGGCACTTCAGGTAGCGTTCACCCTCGATCTCCATGAGGATCTTCATCCTCGGGGCGAGAAGAGGCATGAACCTTTCCTCCAGGATGGGGTCTCTCCTCGGCTTCGACCTTTGGCGAAAGTTCGAAGCCTCTTGTCCGAGCTTCCACGTCCCGGACGTCTCCCCGAGAGCTGGCTTCTTCAGAGGCTTCCCATCTAGCTCCCTCCTCATGCGATCCACCTTCTCGGTGCAGATGTATTTCTGGACATGGAGGAGGAGCTCGGAGTATGTCTTGAGGGATTTCTTATCAAGAGAGTAGGTTAGGCGGGAAGTCTTGAGCCCTCTCTTCAGTGTCAGCATAGCAACTGGCTCATCAAGGTTGTAGATCTCCAGCACGGTAACTTTGAAGCGGGTCACGTAGTCTCGTAGGAGCTCGTGGTCCTATTGCCTGATGGAGAAGAGGCCATCTGCTTATTGTGGCAACTTCCAGCATGCATCGAAATGAGCCACGAACTTTCACTCCAGCTGAGCAAAACAACTGATGCTCTCCGGCTCGAGGCGGGTAAACCATACCCGAGCTACCTTCTGGAGAGTGGCAGGAAAGGTGACGCAAAGGAGAGGTCGATCATGCCCTGGACCCTCATGAGGACCTTGTAGCTCTCAAGATGATCCAGGGGGTCGGTGGTCCCGCCATAGGGATCCACCTGCGACATGCGAAACCAGCTCGGAACCGGCTCCTCTTGGACTTCTCGGGAGAATGAGGGGTGGGCGTCATAGCCCGCTGGCTCATTGGTGGAGCCCTACAAATTTGCAAACTGGCGAGACAGCTCCGCCAGCTTGCGCTCCAATTCCTCCAGGTGCATCTCTGCCATGCACCTGATAGCCTTGTTGGTTGAACCCTCCATGGAGGCCGACTGGAGCGGAGAAGGTGACATGTGTAGGGGGTCACGACGGGAAATCTTGCCTCTTCGATCTTAGTGGGGTTTAGCTATGGCTCGCTCGAAGGTTGGGGACTGGCTCTCCCGATCGGCAGACCCGGACTGTTGTCTCTTCATCAAGGTCCAGTGGCTTTCCCGGTGGTCAGTGGTGGCCCGCGGTTGCGAGGGCCTTCCTTAGAAGGAACACAGGCTATCGCGAGGTGCTGCAGCATTTACCATGGAGGTCCCTGGCTGCTGGTGGGTGGCCAAGGACTGGTGCTGGTGCTGGAGCTGGCGCACCACTGCAGTAAGAAACTGCATCTGCTGGGCGAGTGCAGTCAGCTGAGGATCCATCGGAGGTGGTTGATACGGAGCATGGGGCTCCCTTTCCGGACTATACGGGTCCCCACGGGAAGGAGGATTTCCTGCATGGCTGGTGGAGGCTTCTCTTGCTCGCGTCGTCACCATCCTCCCGATGAGCTACTTGCAAGGGGATCGAGCCGAATCAGAACATGTCCTCTCGTCTCCCTTCCTGGCATGCCAATCTATTATCACCTGATCGCCATGGCCTATAGCTGTAGACTACCTCGGACCGTGCTCCTATCATTCGGATCCTGCTCAGACGCCCGGACCTGCAAAACAGAAGAGACCTGGGTCGGTGATCCCAGTGGGGGCACTCCGATGTTCAAGTCAGTGACGATCCAAGGGAACAGATCCTCCTAGTCGAGCCCCGCAGGTGGACTCCATGCTAGGAGGAGAATATAATGTACTGAAAGAGTGGGAGGAGTTGAGTGTGGAGTGAGGGGGAGTGCCAACTGAGGAGAGTTAAAGCTGGGATGGCTGTGTCCGTCAAGACCTTTTCCTGCAGGTCCCCAGTAGCCTAGAATTCTTGGGCTAGCTTGGTGCTCTCCTGTGTGCCTGCTCCCCTCCCCCTACGTTCAACTGTGCTTACCTTCGTTTTTGGAACCTTGGAGAGTTCTTTTATGCCACAAGGGACTGCCAGGTACTTGCCTTGGGACCCTTGCACTGTTTGCTGGTGCATGCGGTGTTGTCTGGTGCCATGTGCGGGGTGCCTTTTTCCATCCGTGAAAGGGGACGGTACCGCATGCGCTGACATTCCCTCTGGTCACTCCACTTCTGGAAGCATGGCAGGGCCTCGATCGACGGGCAGCCGCTCCCTAGATTCGAATCTTTTGGGCTAACTTCCTCTTTCGGGTGGTACAAACGATCGCCTGGGAGAGCAGCACCTCGATCGGGAGGCCCCTCCCTTTTGGTGTAAGTAATAGTTTGGGACAGTTATTGCGGCCTGATGGGAGCTCCTTTGTGGTCCTTAGGCGGCTCGCCGCCATCCAAGGAGGCAGCAACGTCCCTTGGCTGCAGGTCTCTTCATCTGAGGTGGGCGAGCTCAACAAGGCGGAGCTCGACTTTGGCCATGGCATATCGACCTTGAGGGGAGCTAGCTTGGCGAAGGAGCGATCAGGAGTAGGGCTCAACTTCGGCACGGTGTCTTGACCTCGAGGGGAGCCGCCTGGTGAAGGAGCGATCGGGAGCAAGTTTCGACTTCGACCATGGTGTCTCGACCTCGAGGGGAGCCAGCCTGGTGAAGGAGTGATCAGGAGCAGGGCTCGACTTCAGCCATGGCATCTCGACCTCGAGGGGAGCCAGCCTAGCGAAGAAACGATTAGGAGCAGGGCTCGACTTTGGCCACGGCGTCTCGACCTCGAAGGGAGCCAGCTTGGCAAAGAAGCGATCAGGAGCAGGGCTCGACTTTGGCCATGGCATCTCGACCTCAAGGGGAGCCAACTTGGCGAAGGAGCGAGCAGAGGCATCCCACGTGGCAGCTTCGTACGCCGTGTCACTCGATGGAGTCTGACTTGGGCTCCACGTCAGCGCTCTCGCCACATCATTATTGTTTCATATGTATCAGTTGAACCTCCAAAGTTTTGAATACTATGTCAAAAGTATCTGTGATCAAATCCATTATATCATCATGTCCTACAGGAATCTCTTGCATATTACTGGATCCAAGATGTGCTGAGGGTTGATTACTTGATTCTTTCAATATAAGTTCTCCATGAAAATCCCACTCAATATAATCTCTTGCAAAATCATTCTATATCAAATATTCTTCAACTATTTATGGATTTAGATAGAAACTATTAACACATCGTCGGCATGGATATAAAATCTTTTCATTCAAACTACTTTTGTCCATACCGAATTTAATGAAATCACGAACTCCATCTAAATATTCTTTGATATTTCTCAGTTTATTTATCCAGCTTTTATCCATTTTAGGATAAAATGATCCAACTTTCAAGTTATCTAAATACAAAAAAAGTTCTTCAGTCAATAATAATGCACCAAGTAATTTTTTTAAAAAATTATGTAAAAAATAACATAGGTTAACTAATAAATGCATCCTATCACCAACTAATAGGTAAAGATATGTCCTATATCATTCAAGAATTGTATTAATTATATAGGTCATTTATAATAATCAAACGATATGCAATAAGAGCTCTGGAGAAATTTTGGCAGTATTTTTTTTAGTTCTCTCCACACAACTAAAGATATATGAGAAGAACTAAAAGAAAATGCTATCCAAAATATATCTAGAACTTTATCCATATCTCTTGATTACTATAAGTACCTATGAAATTATTTGTAATTCTCAAACTATCCAAACTGGACAATCAATTGACTACTGTGCATAATTTCCTACCCGTACAAAAATAAAATAAATGTACGGATGCTATAGAATATGTACATTAATCAATTGACGGGTCTATATTTTTATGCAATGCAAGTTTTGAAAAAAATAATTTAAAAAGCCATAATTGATCATAGCAAAACTATACATGGTATTGAAATAGATGATTTGCAATAATGAATAAATCTTAAATCATAAATTATTGAGTAAGATGCAGGTATAGACTGAGGAGCCTTAATATTCTTGAAACATATATATGATGCTGTGCAAGTTTATTAATTCATATAAATATATGCCAATCAACATGATTGGTGGAAGATAAGTGAGTGAATTCATTAAATATAATCTCTCCAAATTACATAACATTACCTTGCTAACTACTGAACTGTTATTGCAGATATGTTCTCTCTGATAAACAAAGTTAGGAAGAGGGCTGTGTGTGTAACCATAATTGGAAGTGGTCTACGTGTGTTTAGCGACCAAGTTGTAAAAAAAAAAATCTATTTCTTGTGTACCCAAGCTTTTGTGTAACCCTAGAAAGTTCGGTTCAATAAAATTATATGAATACTTATCCATTCAAAGGTCTTTGAGTGCGTAGCCTCTAACAATTTTCCTCACCCTTCTCTAACAATAGTTAGATTGGTTCATTACGAATATCAATGCAAAATAAAATTAGATGGTGTAGCCTTCACTGGCCTAGCTTGGATTCAGTCAAGCCTCATTTAATACCAGCTTGCCTGCAACCGGAGCTAAGGAAACTTATAGACCATGTATATATATATATATATTAAAAATCCCATGTGTTTGTCTATCACATGACTCAGTCTAGATCAGTTGGCTAAATCAATATAGTACATGTTGATCTTTGACTTGATACTCACTTTCCAAAATCTGGTAAAAAATATGATAGTTTTGAACCAGTTTTTGTCTCAGAGGAGGTGGGAAGAGCAAAGGGGAGGACTCTAAAAGAAAATGTTGGGTTGAGAGTTGCCACTTTTATCTCAAAATGAACCATGCATATGTAACTTTTTCACTGATATTTTTTACTTGAAGCCTAAAGATATGATACTTCTAATATCTTGCACCTTACTTTTACCAAACCCGCACTGAACCTACTATGGTAGTTTGTATTGATATCATATTCAGCTAACCTCTAAAATAATAGTGTTAATTGTTAAGTTTCAATATAAGTACCTTATCGCCAATACTCCATGTAGCGACAACAAGCAACAATAATTCAAAGAGTAGAGCGGTAACATAAGAAAGCACGTTTTTGTTGTCGTGCTATTTCTTGAATTTAAAGGTGTTATCTTACTGTCACCATTTCAAGATTCAATGCTCTAAGAAAGCATGTACGAAGATCCGTGCAGGTATATGTTTAGTCCCATATTGGTTATTAATCAGAGAGATTTGGATATTTATATAAAATTAAAGAAATCAAATAATAATTTTTGGCTAGTTTTTTGGATGAGATCATGGATCGTTATGCATGACATTAGAGTGGACTATGACCTTCTGCCATCCTTTTGGCAGCAATTTTATTTTACTTTTATTTATGCCTAGGGAAAGGCCTGCCAAGGGGGCCTTGGAATATGTCTAAGGAGATGAAGAAAGAGGATGCCTGTAGACTGGTGTTGAAGAGGATGGTGAGGCAGGTGGAGGAGAACATGGATCCCGGGAAGATCAGGGTCTTCTTCACAAGCATGTCACCTACTTATTTTAGGTAAAAGTCATTTCCTAGCCTATAATTTTACATTATACTAAGTTCGCAATAGTTAAGAATGGTAAGAATTAAAGAAGTATTAGTTTTCAATGGACACATAAACCGGACCCAAACTAGTTTCCATATATATTTTCCCAATAAGATTACTAAATCTTAAATAATTTACATGTACCCATGAAAAAGAACCTGAAATTGCGTATCTTTGATTCATGCTAGTACAAACCAATACATCTTAAATGTTATATTCTCACGAACTTAGAGAGTAATGTTTTTGCCATATGTAATGTAATACTACATACACCATCAACCTTCTTGATTATATGAATAATCAAGTTCTAAGCAAGAGTTCGATCCCCATTACCATCCTCAACATCACCCAACTCTTAGCATTTCGCAAGAATGCACACCCTTCAATCTATAAGCAACAATTGCACAAGTTGACGCCGGAATAACTAGCCAACCCTAGTAGCTATGCCGATTGCACCCATTGATGTTTGCCGGGTCTACAGGACACTTGGAACGTGATGTTGTACAGCAAACTCTTCTATCCCTGAGAGTACTTTCTTGCTTAGAAGGGTTATGATCCAAAATTTGTTGTGATAGTTTTTTTTTTTCACTAGCTGATAACTTGATAACTTGATTTTTGAGGCAGTATTGAATGAAACCAAGGATATGAAATGATATTTGTAATGTCAAAACAGGATGTTTAACTTTCAGGGACCTGTTAGCAAATCCAAATGCTATTTTTTTAAAAAAAAATTAATTTATCCAATAATATAATGAATCGAGTTTTTACAAATATATTTTAAATCAAAAGGATCCAAACTAGGTTTCTACTTTGGATCAAGTCACAATTTCTTGATCTGACCTGATTCATGTTGAAATGCTCAAATTTGGGATGACACGATAACCCGATTGAAATATTTGCCTAAATAATTTATCGCCAATATCAAAATCCTCATAATCAAATTCAATTAATTTTTCAAGGTTCACCATTCAAAATCTTATATCAATAGTTTTTATGGATTCACAATTAATCTAGTTGATTTTTCTAAGCTCTTCGATTAAAATCCTACACTATCCAATTCTAAGCATGGACGAGCCTCAACCTCGATGGATACTTCAAGGATTTTTCAAATGGTTACCTCCACAATCAAATCTCTTAACTCCTTTCTATCTCCCTTTTTAAAAGATATTCAATGCAAATATACCATCAAATCTTTGAATTAATTTAGCATGTATACTAATCTCATGAAAAGTTTTTAAGATTCTTATTAAATTTCATAAATCAAACCATGATGGAGTGGCCCAAGTTGATCAGGTAATCAGAATAAGTATGTAGATAAATGGGAAAGGTTTAAAAAATCTTTCTGATCTGGTGAAAAGTTTGAAGAATCTTTTTTGATAAAAGATTGAAGAATTTTTGGGATTCCACCATTATGTTATAAACCAAAAGTGTACCATAAGTTTATGAACCTTATTATCTATTTTTTCCGCTAGCAAGAAAAGAAGGAGAAGGCACCGGTTCAAGATTTCATGGTATGTTTGCGGACCATCCAATTAATCTAATTGTTGTGCGGTTTAATAAAGGTAGTATCGGAATGGGCTTGCAAAAATTTTTGCTAAGCATCCTAGGATGAAAGTGGAATAAAAACATAAATGAACTATAAAAATGCTACAATTTAACAGGGTGCGGGGCAACATAAAAATTTAAAGGCCAAAGAGATGGGCTTAATTCAGGTCCACGCGCGGCCTGGTCTTAGAAAAGCTATCATTAAAAAAAAAAAAAAAAAAAAAAAATCAAGGTTAAGTCCACAAACTTTCACTTAATTACTGGATGTCTTTGCATCTAAGCATGTGGCTCTTAAAAGAAGACCTATCCTTAATTTCTCAGAATACTTGAGCAATAGTAAAAATGGGGACGGAAAAAACACAGGAAAAAGATAGGGAAAAATGGAGCAAAAATTGGGAAAAACATGAGAGCAACTTCCTCCCATCCGATTGAGACTATAAGGATGGAAAAAATAGTAGAAAAAATATGGAAAGCAAAGGAAAAAATTATTGGTTTGGAGATTTGAGAGGAGGAGCCTACCTGATGGAGATCGAAGGGGCTTTCTTCTCCACCGAAATCCGCCGATCAATGGAAACAAACGGGAGCCAGAATCCGCACGCCGACAATGGATGGAGGGAGGGAGAGGGAGATGATGGAGGGAGGGAGAGCTAGGGTTTCATTTGAGGAGAGGAGAATCATGCAGAGAAGAGAAGAAGGTCCAGATCGGGTGGGATAAATAAAAATCCTTGCGATGCTTAAAAAAGTCATTACAAACTGATCTTTGCCGATGCTTTTTATAAGCATCGTTAAGAATGCAGGGCTAACCGGCACTTTTGCATAGCATCGGAAAAAATGTGTCATTTTTTATTTTTTTTGTTGTGGTGTATCGAATAGCCATCTATTGAGAGACGATGATGAAGAGAAGGACTTGATCTTTGATATTTATATGCATATCTATGATTATGGTTTAGTAGATTAATGAAAAATATAGGTATGCATCCCAAATCTAAAATTATTATTTGTTCTATGGGGTTTACGGATCTATGATTCTCAAATCAATTCTTAAAAATAAGATTATTTTTGGTATTCTAGAAATCATGCATAGAATCTTAGGATAACAAAAAAAATTTTATAATTGGCACAAGAGCTTATATGCATGATCTATAACCTTTTTTATTTTTAATTTGGTTCATAGGGAAGGATCCTAGTTTCCTTCTAGATTTTGTTTTTAATTTGTTTTTCCATTTTCTTCACCTATATGGAGATCACGCTTCTCTCCTCGATGATTCGTAAAGGAATCAAAAGATCTTTTCATGCCTATAACTTCGACACCTTCTACGAGGGGAGATTCAGAGCTTGAACTACTATTAATGGTAGATTTGGAGGCTACGGTTGGTATGAAGGAAAGGGAGGAAGGAGAGGAGTTTTTAATGGATTTTGGGTTAATGGATTTCAAGTTTTAATCCATTTAAAATCCAACCCATTAATTAAGTTTGAGCCCAATTTATAAATTGATAGACCCAATCACATTGGATCAATTTTAATTTGGATTGAGGAGAATTTTATAATCAAGCCCTTATAAAACTTTGAATTAAATATGGATCCACATAAAATTTTACATCTAGGTCCTTATCATTTTCTAAATATATATTTTATAAAAAAAGTCTCTATATTTCTATAATTTATGATTTAGTCCTCTATTATTTATTTTTGATAAAATTGCTATAACTTATTCATTTTACATCTGATTTGAGCAATTTTTAAATCGTTGGACTCGTAATGATTTAAAAAATATTTTGGTTAAGTTTTTTATATACGATAAAATATTTAAATAATTTATAAATTATTTATAGATAATTTTATTCATTATTGTATAATTCAAGTATGTTTTTACTTAGTTCTAAAAGGTCTGGAGCACTCTAATAGCTGAATCATTGAAAGCTCATTATTTTATCTTTTATTGTATTTTGAAATTGCATATTAATGTATCTATTATAGTTTATCCAAAATTGAGTGTAATTAGTTGTGACGCTTATTATATGCTATAATTCTTATCTAAAAATATTTTATAGTTGTGTAGTAAGTGTTATTGATAGAAATGACAGTTAGAATGTAATATTATATTATGATTTAATCAGTGGGATGTATGTTGCTCAATATCCCATTTTAGATTGATCTTTTGAGGTATACATATGGTTAAAGTATGTCGTTTTATGTTTCATTAGGCATATTTTCCTATATGAATAATTTTATGGGTTGACATAAATATTTATCACCAAAATAGTTTATTTATATTATCTATGAGATTTTTTTATTATGAGAGAGATATTTTTTGGTTATGGCATACAACCACCTACCTAAATAGGATTGTTGTATGTTTTAACTAGAAAAGATTGCATGGAGTATTGTATTGTAAGGGTGCTCTAACTTTTATGGGTTTGTCTATCCAAAGGGGATACGTTCGTAAATATTAGGATATTTTATTTACTTGTAGCTTCATGTAAAGAGTATTTATGCATATTACATATTTTGTCCAAAGAAAAATATGTAATATTATATTTGGACTCTTGTATATCATTTATGCATATATCCATTGACTAATATTTTGTATTTTTGCTATCTTTGATTATACGATCCTTTTTAATGTTAATAATTTCAATGTTGTTATTGAGATCTTAACTAGATCAAATTATCAAAGATAGAGGTTGATGTGGCTGGATCGCTGAAGTGGGGGAACCGACAGGTGCCACGTCAAGGAAAAACGCTGCATCGGACGCCGCGTCAATTTTCCAGCCTGGACTCCACTGCCTAGCTGAGCTCTCTCGAGACGGCGAGCTGAGCTCCGTCCTCCACCAGGTCAGGCTCGCGAGCTCGGGACGCCTAGGCCGGAGCCGCCTTCTGCCCTCCAGAGCGAGACCCTCGGAGATTTGAGCCCTGTGGTTGGAGTCGAGCTCAGCACTCCTCCGCCAACGTGGAGCCTCTCCGAGCGCGCGCCCTCTGGACCGGGCCCGCCTTCTGCCCTCCGGAGTGAGACCCTCAAAGGTTTGAGCCTGTGGTCGAAGTCGAGCTCAGCACTCCTCCGCCAACGTGGAGCCTCTTCGAGCGTGCGCCCTTTGGACCGAGCCCGCCTTCTGCCCTCCGGAACGAGACCTTCGGAGGTTTGAGCCCTGTGGTCGGAGTCGAGCTCAGCACTCCTCCGCCAACATGGAGCCTCTCCGAGCGCGCGCCCTCCAGACCGGGCCTACCTTCTGCCCTCCAGAGTGAGACCCTCAGAGGTTTAAGCCCTATGGTCAAAGTCGAGCTCAGCACTCCTCCACCAACATGGAGCCTCTCCGAGCGCGCACCCTCTGGACCAGGCCCACCTTCTGCCCTCTGGAGTGAGACCCTCGAAGGTTTGAGCCCTGTGGTCGGAGTCGAGCTCAGCACTCCTCCGCCAACGTGGAACCTCTCCGAGCGCGCGCCCTCCAGACCGGGCCCGCCCTCTGCCCTCTAGAGCGAGACCCTCGGAGGTTTGAGCCCTGTGGTCAGAGTCGAGCTCAGCACTCCTCCACCATGTGGAGCCTCTCCGAGCACGCGCCCTCTGGACTGGGCCCGCACTCTGCCAGGAAAATCTCACAAGCTCAAAGCATCTAGGTCAAAGCGACCCATGCCAGCTCGGCTCCAGCTCAAACGTGGACCCCACCAGCCTGGGACACCGACGAATCGCCCGAGGACTACACTGGAGCACCCCCCAGACCGTACTGACCGCCTGCAGCCGCCAGTTATACTAGAAAGGGGAGATGCATGCTGACCGAGATGCCACGCTCCTCACCAACCACCCGGATCACCCAAGAGAGGAAGCCAACCGGGAGATTCGAATCCCGGGGGTGGCGACGCACCATTCGAGGTACAGACAGGCTTCCTGGAATGAGGCGACCAAGAGGAGTGTCGGAGCGCATGACAGCTCCCCTTATCACGAATCAGGAAAGACTTCTCGGGACACCGCCTAATGCGCCTGACAGCCCGGCGAAGATCCCGAGGTGGACGCCCAATGGTAACCAATTTTGCAACAAACCTGGAGGTAACACAACAATACCAACACAGGCAAAACACAAGCCAGAACATAAGAGAAAAAAAAAGAGAGGGAGGAGAGTGCAACCCTCACCAGGAAGAGGAGCATGGCACCACCAGCATTCCAGAGCAAGGTCGGGAGGAAGGGCCATACAAGGACTCCCCCTAGCTAGGCCACACTTCCCCCGACACTCTTGCTACTCACATTCACATAACACACTCCTCCTCATGTGGAGTCCATCAAGAGGGGCTCGACCAGGAGGATCTGTTCCCCTGGATCATCACTGACTTGACCATCGGAGTGCCCCCGCCGAAAATCCCGGCCCGGGTCACTAACCCCTGTCTTGCAGGTCCAGGTCCGCCGGGCGGCGAGCCGGATGAGGAGGCCCCCTCCGACGCCAACAGCAGCTACGGGCCATGGCCATCATGGTGGCAATGTATTGGCACACCAGGTAGGGGGGTGGATCAAGCCCTCCACCTCTTTACAGATTGACACTCCACGGAAGAATGGTAATGACACAAGCTCAAGAGGCCTCCACCAGCCATGCAAGGGGCTCCCCTTCCCAAGGGCACCCACGTCACCTTCTCCGTCTCCTCCGGCGGAGGGGTTCGCTGATGAAGCCATCAGGCGCGTAGCGGAAAGGCGCCTAGAGAAACATGAACGTGGGCTAGCGGAGTTCTGCCGCCAGTTCGCCAGTATGCAAGGCTCAACCAGCGAGCCAGTGGACTACAACACCCGCTACCATCGAAGCCCTTCACCGGTCATGGCGAGATGAAGTATTGTCGCCTTCACCATGATCACGGCCATGACATCGAAGAATGTCGCAGCCTCAAGTAAGAAATCGAGAAACTCATCAAGAGAGGCTACCTCCAGAGGTTTGCGGAGGGGGGCAGGGGACCCTGAGAATGTACTCCCCACTGTGCGGGAAGGAGAAAGCGAGGAAGAAAGGTAAATAAAGATGCCGCGGTCGTTAGGATGACGATCGCGAACCATCCTAGAAAAGTGCACCACAGTCGATAATGGAAGCTCCGCGGACATGCTTCCTTATGACACCCCCTCCATGAGCGCTACTATGATGACTTTTGTTGTCGACGGGCTTCCTACAGCTCACAACATCATCCTGAGATTGACTTAGGCCCAACCCGCTCAACGCCAGCCCCAATAAAACTCGCCGGCAACGAGCAGCCCCGGTGTTACAGTGCCCGAGTTTGGCCAAGAACCTTTGGGCCCGGAAATCTGGTGCTGCGCCGGACATAGGCAAATCAGTCCCGAGAACGCAGCAAGCTCCCACCAAACTGGGAAGGTCCCTATAAGGCGGCCGAAGCCCCATCAGGAGGGGCTTATCACCTCGAAGATCTTGACAGCGTCAGGCTCCCCCGAGCATGGAGTGCTTGCAATCCACGAAGACACCACCTATGATGTAAGGTTTCTTATCGATAATAATGATAACAACTTTTTCCTTGCATGAGTATCTATATGTCTTGCAGGGAACAATATCAGGCATCCCCGAGCCTAGCTCCAGGATGTCAAAGGATCTTCGAGCCATGCCGCTCTCAATCTCAAGCATCCCCAAGCCTAGCTCCAGGACGTCAAGGGATCCTCGAGCCATGTTGCTCTCCACCTCAAGCGCCCCCGAGCCTAACTCCAAGATGTCAAATGATCTTCGAGCCACGCCGCTCCCAATCTCAAGCATCCCCGAGCCTAGCTCCAGGACGTCAAAGGATCTTCGAGCCATGCCGCTCCCAATCTCAAGCATCCCCGAGCCTAGCTCTAGGATGTCAGGGGATCTTCGAGCCATGCCGCTCTCAATCTCAAGCATCCCCGAGCCTAGCTCCAGGATGTCAAGGGATCTTCAAGCCATGCCGCTCTCAATCTCAAACATCCCCGAGCCCAGCTCCAGGACACCAGCCCACAACCGAAGCTCAGATCTCCAGCCAAGGGATCCCTGAGCCAAGCCGCTCTCAATCTTAAGCATCCCCGAGCCTAGCTCCAGGATGTCAAGGGATCTTCGAGCCATGCAGCTCTCAATCTCAAGCATCACCGAGCCTAGCTCCAGGACGTCAAGGGATCTTCGAGCCATGCAGCTCTCAATCTCAAGCACCCCCAAGCCTAGCTCCAGGACGTCCAGGGATCTTCGAGCCATGCTGCTCTCAATCTCAAGCATCCCCGAGCCCAACTCCAGGATGTCAAGGGATCATCGAGCCATGCCACTCCCAATCTCAAATGTCTCCGAGCCCAACTCCGAGATGCCAAGGGATCTTGGAGCCAAGCAGCTCCTGTCAATGCCTCGAGCCCAGCTCCAAGGTGCCAAAGACCTGAGCCAAGCCCTCAGGCAACCCTTGGACCCGAGCCTAGCTCCCCATCTAGGAAGGCCTCGAGCCTAGCTCCAAGGCAATCAAGTCCTGTGAACCTCTTCTTTGATCTCCCCACTCAAAAAGAAGAAGAGAGGGGAAGGAAAGAAAGAGAACAAGAGGGAAACACGGCAAGAACCATCTTCTCTGATCTCCCCACTCAAAAAGAAGAGATGGGAAGGAAAGAAAGAGAACGAGAGGGAAACATGGCAAGAACCCTCTTCTCCGATATCCCCACTCAAAAAGAAGAAGAGAGGAGAAGCAAAGAAAGAGAACAAGAGGGAAACACGGCAAGAACCCTCTTCTCTGATCTCCCCACTCAAAAAGAAAAGAGGGGAAGGAAAGAAAGAGAACGGGAGGGAAACATGGCAAGAACCCTCTTCTCTGATCTCCCCACTCAAAAAGAAGAAGAGAGGGGAAGGAAAGAAAGAGAATGAGAGGGAAACACGGCAAGAACCCTCTTCTCTGATCTCCCCGCTCATCAAAAAAAAAAAAGGAGAGAAAAAAAGAAGAAGAAGAGAGGGGAAGGAAAGAAAGAGAACGAGAGGGAAACACGACGATAAAGCTACCACTTCTCAGCCCAAGACCGGAGCTCAGATCTCCAGCCAAGGGATCTTCGAGCCACACATTCTCAGTCATCTACATCCCCGAGCCCAGCTCCAGGATGCCAACCCAAGACCAGAGCTCAGATCTCCGGCCAAGGGACCTTCGAGCCATGCAGCTCTCAGTCATCCACGTCCCCGAGACCAGCTCCAGGATGCCAGCCCAAGACCGGAGCTCAGATCTCCTGCCAAGGGACCTTCGAGCCATGTAGCTCTCAGTCATCCACATTCCCGAGCCCATCTCCAGGATGCCAGCCCAAGATCGGAGCTCAGATCACCGGCCAAGAGACCTTCGAGCCATGCAGCTCTCAGTCATCCACGTCCCTGAGCCCACCTCCAGGATGCCCGCCCAAGACCGGAGCTCAGATCTCCGGCCAAGGGACCTTCGAGCCATGTAGCTCTCAGTCATCAACGTCCCCGAGCCCAACTCCAGGATGCCAGCCCAAGACCAGATTTCAGATCTCCGACCAAGAGACCTTCGAGCCATGTAGCTCTCAGTCATCAACGTCCCCGAGCCTAGCTCCAGGATGCCAGCCCAAGATCGGAGCTCAGATCTCTGGCCAAGGGACCTTCGAGCCACACGGCTCTCAGTCAACAACACCTTCGAGTACAGCAGTACTCAAGTGTCATGATCCTGCACCCAACTTGCCGATATTGAAGTCTAATAACTCAACCCCAAGCGAGGTGAGGCTCTCTTCTCTGATCTCCCCACTCAGCAAAAAGAGAAAGAAAAAGGAGAAAGGGGAGTGAAAGAAAGAGATAAAGAAGGGAAGAGCCAGGCAAGAGATAGATGGCAAGGAAACTCAAGTTTCATTGATCAAATACAAGTTACAAGTATTCTATGGGCCCCCGACATGCCGAGCGACCCTGACTAAGTACAAAAATAAAAGTACAAAACAGAAAAAGAAAAGGGGCTACTCCATGCTGGCCGGCCTCCCTGCTAAGCCCTGAGGCTGAGAGTTCCCACCTTCAAGAATCTTCGGCTGGGCAGCTCTAGTCTCGGATGGTTCAGCCTCGGCTGGCGTCGGAGGCTCTGAGGCCACAGCTTCCGCGGCAACCTCCTCGTCGAGCTTCGTGTCCGAAGCCGAAGGATACCTGAGGCGGCTACGACTCTCCTCAGGAACGAGTGCCTCGACTCGGCCGCACAAGAACATAAAGCCCTTGTAGAAGGAGTCCAACGCCATCTGATGAATCTCAGCGACGAACTCCTCCGAAGCCTTGAACTTCGCCATGGCATCCTCGGCACCCTTCTTGGCCTCGGCAACCACCTTTCTCGCCTCGGCGGCCTCCACCCTGGCAGCCTCCACCGACTTGGCCGCCACCTCTGCCTCCCTCTCAGCTACGGCCAGTTTCTCCTTCCCTACTGCCAGCTCCGCCTGGGCAGCCCGGGAGGCCTCCTTGTGCCGATCAACCTTAGTACTATACCAATTCAACTTTTTCTTGACAGAGGAGAGATCGTCGATGGCTTTCTTCGAGCGGCTGCGCTCCAGGTCACAGGCCTCCAGAAGTCTCTTCGCTCGCCCCTCGACGTCGGTGAGCTATTGCTCCAGGTCCTTGACCTTCAGTTTAAGTGCCCCGTTTGCCCCGACCTTCTCCTTTAGGTCGGCTTTTAGGGACTCGATCTCGGTCACCTATTCCCGCTCGAGGCACTCATGGTTCTGATAGCAGCCCTTGATGAAAAGGGCCTCGGCACCGATTTGCATCATGAGAAGAGGTCAACTCATCAAAAAAAAAAGAAAAAAAAGAAAAAAAAAGAAAGAAAAATGAAGAAAGAGATAGCTCACCGAGTAGAGCTAGGGGAAGATGGCGCTGATAACGTCGCCCAGCTACATTCCGGCCATTTCTTGTCGATCGCATATTTGGACTGAGAAGTCCATCATGCGCTCGGCCAGTTCAGGGTTCCGGAGGAATGAACTTTTCGGCCCCATGTTGAAGGGGAGTCGGCGTCGTGCCTCCTCCTCCTACCCTCTCCAAGAGTGGGCAACTTTGCCCCGTTGGCTGAAGGGCCCTGGGGGGCAGGCTGAGAAGCTGGCACCGGTGCAGGCGGCGCCTCGGTCGTGGTCCTGGTCGTGGCCCGAACCTCCTCATCCCTGATCTCGATGACAGGCAAACTCAGAGGATGGCAAGGTGCAGCGGCAGCAGCTGCGGCCCTTGCCCGGACCACTACTTCAGGCTCCGCAGCGAGGGTTGCCCCCTGACGACCGCTCTGCTCGAGAACATGCCGAGCCTCCTGTTGGGCTGGCCTCGGCACCGTGGATGCCACCCTCTCCATCGATGCAGGAGCAGCTCGAGTCGCCTCCGAGCTCGGACCAACCGGAGCAGCCGAGCTCAGACCAACCACTACAGCAGGGGCAGCCGCAGGAGCGCTCTCGCCCCGGACTAGCCTCGATGAAGGCTCCCGGCCAGCCCAGTTGGCGGCCTCTTCCGAGTGATCGCCAGTAGATCGCTCTTAGAGAAAATCATCCCTACATGCAAGTTACACAATAGTTAGTGTCCATGGGAAGCAGTGCAAGAAATACAAGGAAAAGAGAGAGGAAAGTTTAGATCGAACTCACCCAACCCATTCGTTGGGTCGACCCCGGAGTCGGTGAGGTTCTGCTCAGATAACAGGACCTCGAGAGGAGGAATCTGGGTGGTGCGGAGCTGCTCGTAGTCATCCCAGTTAGCCGCATCAATCATAGAATTTCGGTTGGGGGACTTGTCCAGATCGCTCCAGACCCAGTCGACCCCCTCAACCTCAATAAAGAAAAACTTACTCTTCCATCCCATGATGGAAGAGGAAAGCTCGAATTTGATGCCCTTTGGGCAGGAGGACAAGGACCACCACCCATCCTCAGTTGGGTGGCGCTTCAGGGCGAAGAAGGCCCTAAACAAGGAAAACTGGGCAACAAACCCGTGGAGGTGGCAGAGCACAATGAAGGAAAAGATAACCCTAATGGCATTTGGCACTAACTGTGCAGGGACCAAATGGTAGTTGTCCATGATAGATAGAAAGAAAGGGTGAAAAGGAAACCGAAGACCCCGGCGAAGGTCTCCTCATAAAAAGCAAGACAGCCCGGGCCACTGGAAGTGACCCATTCCCTGGACGAGGGATCATGAGCCGAACAGAAGGAGGGATGCCATAGACATCCCGAACGGTCCTTAGTTCCTCAACGGTGATCGTTGAGGTGACCCCACCAGGACCTATGGGTTGGGCGGACTCAAAAACAGGAACAGAAGAAGGAGGAGGGAGAGAATGACCAGATCTTGGTTCCCTGATGAGTACAAGACCGGGAGGATGCCTCCTACTGAGCTCGAAACGAGTTGCATCCTCCTCCTGCCAGAAGAAGAAAAAGACGCCGGCCTCCGCTCGGAAGGACCGGCCTCACTCTGATCGGTGGAGGGGCGAAAGCCCGAGCCAAAATGGGACATCCTCAAGAACAAGGGGAATGAAGGACTCAAAGTGAGGGACGGAAGAACATACTCAACTCAAAGAAGACCCCAAACCCGGAGGAAGGACCCTACTCTAGCGAGGGGAGAAGGAAGAAGAGACTGACCTGATTCCTTAGAAAACCTGAGGTAACAGTGAGGAAGAAGAAAGGTTGGGCACAGTAGCAGCAGGCACAGAGAATTCAAAAGAATAGATGTTTCGGGTAAGGCCCTCCTTTCATTTCGAAATGACTCAATGGATTCGTACCGATCCAGCCCCTCCGCTAATGGATCCATGCCACGTGCTGCCCATCGACGAAAATGGCATCCCGGCTGCTCTAGATTCTACACCAACATTAACTACTCCTCGGATGTGGCCATGCGACACCCTCGCATTAGTCCGCAGGGCCGTCTCTCGAAGCGCCAACAATCATGGCCATCATCGTGCCAGATTTCCGCCATTCCACTTCAGCATCGCAGTTACTCCCTTCGACCCGAGCGCCGCGCACTAACGAGCCTCCGGAGTGGGAGGCAAATGATGTGGCGGGATCGCTGACATAGGAGAACGATAAGCGCCACGTCAAGGAAAAACATCGTGTTGAACACCGCATCAATTCTCCAGCCCGGACACCACTACCGAGCTAAGCTGAGCTCTCTCGAGATGGCGAGCTGAGCTCCGTCCTCCGCTAGGTCAGGCCCGCGAGCTCGGGATACCTAGGCCGGAGCCGCCTTCTGCCCTCCAGAGCGAGACCCTTGGAGGTTTGAGCCCTATGGTCGGAGTCGAGCTTAGCACTCCTCCGCCAACGTGGAGCCTCTTCGAGTGCGTGCCCTCTGGACCGGGCCCGCCTTCTACACTCCGGAGTGAGACCCTCGAAGGTTTAAGCCCTATGGTTGGAGTCGAGCTCAGCACTCCTCTGCTAACGTGGAGCCTCTCCGAGCGCGTGCCCTCTGGATCGGGCCTGCCTTCTGCCCTCCGGAGTGAGACCCTCAGAGGTTTGAGCCCTGTTGTCAGAGTGGAGCTCAGCACTCCTCCGCCAACGTGGAGCCTCTCCGAGCATGCGCACTCTAGACCGGGCCCGCCCTCTGCCCTCCAGAGCGAGACCCTTGGAGGTTTGAGCCTTGTGGTCGGAGTCGAGCTCAGCACTACTCCGCCAACATGGAGCCTCTCCGAGCACGCGCCCTCTGGATCGGGCTCGCCTTCTGCCCTCCGGAGCGATACCGTCGGAGGTTTGAGCCCTGTGGTCAGAGTCGAGCTTAGCACTCCTCCACCAACGTGGAGCCTCTCCGAGTGCGCGCCCTCCGAACCGGGCCCACCTTCTGCCCTCCAAAGCGAGACCCTCGGAGGTTTGAGCCCTGTGGTCAGAGTCGAGCTCAGCATTCCTCCGTTAACATGGAGCCTCTCCGAGCACGTGCCCTCTAGACGGGCCCGCCTTCTGCCTTCCGGAGCGAGACCCTCAAAGGTTTGAGCCCTGTGGTCGGAGTCAAACTCAGCACTCCTCTGCCAACATGGAGCCTCTCCGAGCACGCGACCTCCGGACCGGGCCCGCCCTCTGCCCTCCAGAACGAGATTCTCGAAGGTTTGAGCCCTGTGGTCAGAGTCGAGCTCAGCACTTCTCCGCCACGTGAAGTCTCTCTGAGCGCACGCCCTCTGGACCGGGCCCACACTCTGCTAGGACGACCTCGCAAGCTCGGAGCATCTAGGTCGAGGCGACCCCTACCAGCTCGGCTCTAGCTTGGACATGGACCCCACCAGCTTGGGACACCGGCGAACCACCCGAGGACTACACTGGAGCGCCCCCCAAGCCGTACTGACCGCCTGCGACCGCCAATTACACTAGAAAGGGGAGATGCATGCTGACCGAGATGCCATGCTCCTCACCAACCACCCAGATCACCCAAGAGAGGAAGCCAACCGGGAGATTCGAATCCTGGGGGTGGTAACGCACCATTCGAGGTACAGCTAGGCTTCCCGGAATGAGGCAACCAAGAGGAGTGTCGGAGCGCATGATAGCTCCCCTTATCATGAATCAGGAAAGACTTCTCGGGACACCGCTGCACATGCTTGATAGCCCGGCGGGGATCCTAAGGTGGACGCCCAATGGTAACCAAGTTTGCAACAAACCCGGAGGTAACACAACAACACCAACACAAGCAAAACACAAGCTAGAACACGAAAAAAAAAATAGAGGGAGGAGAGTGCAACCCCCACCAGGAAGAGGGGCATAGCATCACCAGCATTCCAGAGCAAGGTCGGGAGGAAGGGCCATACAGGGACTCCCCCTAGCCAGGCCACACTTCCCCCGACACTCCTGCTACTCACATTCACACAACACACTCCTCCTCGTGTGGAGTCCATCAAAGGGGCTCGACTAGGAGGATCTGTTTTCCTGGATCGTCACTGACTTGACCGTCGGAGTGCCCCTGCCAGAAATCCCAGCCCGGGTCACTAACCCCTGTCTTGCAGGTCCAGGTCCACCGGACGATGAGCCGGATGAGGAGGCGCTCTCCGATGCCGACAGTAGCTACGAGCCACGGTGATCCTAGCGACAACAGAGGTATATTGGCCTTAGAAAATTTATCTATCCAAAAGGTAATTTTTCAAAAATCTTGTATTCTTATTATATTAACCTCATTATTAGAACTAAAAAATATGTCATATTCTCTGCCTAAAAGAGAGTTTTATATTGATGCACATGGTGCTCTTATTGAAAATGGCTTGTTATATTTAAAGTCCTTCTTTATTTATTATTTATACCTCAAATATGTTACATCATATATATCTTAATTTATTGTTTATGTATCTTATGTCATCTTAAAGGTTATAACTTGATGATCACTTATTAGAAGGTTTGTGAAATTCAATAAATGGTGACTACCAAAGTGGTCCAGTCATTGAGATTTACAAGATCTTTCTATAAGATATTTGGAAGGGATTGAATAGTATTATATGTTAACCAGAGATATATTATGTAGGTCACTTTCTTTCTAAAGAAAGTTTTATAGCATTGGACTAAGGGCTCTCATTAAAACAATACTTATAAAGATTTTCTGGTATATATATTATCTATATTTTTCTATTGATTAATTGTATAAAGATTATTTAACAGTTAGTATATTTATATTCAATAGAATTAATATTTTCATTATGATGAATAATTTATAAAATATAAAAACTAAAATTATGCTAGCACTAAGTATGATGGATTATAGATATTACATTATATAGTGATCCTCCATCTTGAATAACTTATAAGAGTAATCTAAAATAAAAACTACCTATAAAAGTGATAAAAAATGAATCATTTTGCATATAATATATTTATATAATGATTCCATTCTCAATATTGTATCTAAGAATAGTGATATAATATAATTTTTGATCTTATTTGTAAAAGACATATAAAATCTGATAAAAAAGAATCTCAATAGCTGATAGATAAATAAATCAATATGAGATATAATGATATGATGGTGTTAGGACTTATATTATGAAACTAGAGAGTATTGAACCTAAACTAAGTATTATAAAATTTTATCTCTAATACGTTGATTACTCATCATATTTTTAATTTATTGCTATGTGATTTAGTAAACTTAAAATTATATAAATATAATAATTAATTATTTTATTTTATTTTATTTAGAAGTTTTAATACTTTTGAGAAAAGGATAAGAGGATTGATATGATATATCAATCATATCCTAGGATCTATACATAATAAATAAATAGTATCATTAAATATTTATATAATTATGGGATAGTTGTTTAATACATCATGCCTGAAATTCTTAAATAAAATGATATGATTGAGAGGCAAAATTATACTCTAAAAGATATGACTTAAAGTGCGATGAGTGGGTGTAATTTATCATAATATCTCCAGTAAAAGATTCTAAGAACTGTCATCTATATTTTAGATAAAATTGTTGGTAAGATAGTTATACAAGATACCTTTTAAGTTAAAGGTTGGTAAGAAATCCAATATTATTTAATTATATATTTGAGACTATCTTGCAATACTTAATCATAATACTTTATGAGTGAATAAATTTTTGATTTAAAATAACATATTATTTATCTTGGTTATTCAAATAATTTTAAATGAATACAGATTCTACTATCCTAATAAGGGTATAAAAAATATTAAGTTAAATTATACCATGTTTGTATATTCTAATTTGCATGATGTTAGATGCCCCTATACTAAAAATATGATATTAAAAAAAAATAAGTGATTACTTTTTTATATTTAAAAAAAATATTATATTTTATCATACTAGAGGACAGTGGGGGAGCAACATCATATATACAAACTAATTATTGATTCTATCTAAAAAACCATTAAAGATTTATTATAATAATATTGTAACTATATTCTTTAAAGGAACAATAACAATTTTCATTATCTCTATCTATGTGAAGATAGAATATTTGACAGTCAAAGATTTTAGTTAAAAAAATATTTTATAAAGTATATTTATATAAAGTCAATGTTTATTAATCTCTTAGTCAAATGAATAAAATCCATAGTTTTCATGAAATATGTCTAAAATATGGTTATCTAGAATCTTTTGATTTTTGGATTAGTGAAAGTTTGAAATATTTTGATATATTTATGAATTGACTTGATAGACAAACTTTATTTATCATTAATTGCTTTGTTGAAAGATTGTAATCGAAGGATACATAATTATCGAGTGCACATATATAGAATCTATGTTGGTTGATCCTCTGACCAAGGGCTTGAAGCTTGTATACTTTACAAGATTTATTGAAAATATGGGCATGTTGAATTCTTTTATTATACTTAGTTAATGGGAATGACTTTGTATTTATATTTAATTTGATAGATCTTCTATTTATTTTAATATATTTTCATGAGTATTTATATATATTATTGACATGATAGTTGATGGATTGCATTCCTATATGGTTTATATGCACATGTGAAATAAAATACAACATAGTATCTTAAGAATGTATCTTTGTTTTGAGAATGACAGCTATATGAATGTCTCATTTACTATTAAGAGATCTTGATATATTTGTTTGGAGATATACGATCTTCTTTTGAAATCGTAAAATTTCTTTAGCTTGTAATTGATATATTTGTTTGGAGACATACGAGCTTCTTTTGAAATTGTAAAATTTATCTAGCTTGTAATAAAATATATTGTTAAAAAGAAATCATGATTGCTGATATATTTATATAATTTTTTATTATGATATATCTCTTGTTTATGTATTTATTGTATAAAAATTGAGACCAGGTATCAAGTCTCAGATATGTTGTGCTGTCTCGTCATTGATACCATATTGAATATGTGAGACAGAATGGCTTGTTATTGTTGAAGCTATTGAGATTTTTCTTGCTTATTTTATTTTCAAGCATATTGAAGAGAAATTGATGGACTGACAATGAAAATAGTATATTTTCTTTGGATCACTTTTGAATGCTATTTTTTTGCTACACTACTGTACCAATGCTCATATCAATAGTATTAGTGGTGCTTGTAACCATTGATAGATCTTATGTTAAATAAGGGATGCAACGATTCCCATGATTCGGCATGATTGATACTATTTGACCGAGTTATTTGTAGGTACTGTCTATGGATCATATTTTTTGTGGTCACATATTTTGTTCAGCCTGAGAGTCATTTTGAAATAAAATATTTTCAAAATCATAATTAATGTTGTCCAAGTGAAAGAATATAAATTTTTTTTAATTATGGGCTACCATTAATTATTATTTTATTTATTTTGATTTATTAAAAATGAATTAATTTTATAATCCGTGTTGATAGACATGTGTACAGCCCAATATTATATGTGATCCTTATGTTTAGGCTAGGAGCGCTTTATATTGGTTGGTGTTATTGAGGTGGTACAGTGTAGGCCTTGTCCCAACTGATCCATGATGGGAGGGCCTGTTAAAGTTTTCTTATAAATAGGCTAGGTCCCCTCTCCACTTCTCATAATATTATTATTTTATGTGAGATTTATTCTCATGGCTTGTTCCATCGAATAGTCACATGTTAAGAGAGGATGCTAGAGAGAAGGACTTGGCCTTTGATATTCATGTGAGCATCTATGATTATTGGTTTGGTAGATTAATGGCAAATGCAGATATGCATCCCAAATCTAAAATTATTATTTATTCTATGGGATTTAGGGATCTATGGTTTGCTTAAATCAATTTTTAGAAATAATATCATTTTGAGTATTCTAGAAATCATGCATAGGATCTTGGGATAATAAAAATGTTCTTACATGGACAACATCTTCCTTCATCAGCCTCATTTTCCCCCATCTCCCCACCCTAAAATGCATTAGTTTAGAGCTTACCTCATCATCCTTTTGCTCCTCCTCCTCTTCCAACCTCATTTGCTAGAAAGCCAAAGATCCTTATCTCCTTTGACCTCATCTCCTTGGCAATCCTCATTGTCTTCCTTGTGCTCTCAAGTATTTGAATTTTATGGTGGATTATGTTTCTTGGAAGGCTTGATTCAATTTTATTGAAAATATGTTATGGTATGTCAAAAAAGTCCTAAACATAATCATAGTTGTTGTGTATTAGTTAATTTATTTTCACATAGCAAATGTGCAATATTATTTACTCAAATTCACATAAGTTCTAATTAATGATAGTGATTCAATCACCAAATAAAAATGCATGCATAATATCATATGGTTGCTCTTGATATTTGTATCATTGCTCTTTGCTCATAATAATTCTCCTAATGTATAATTGCTCCCCTACCAGTATTTTGCTGCCACCACTAGTCCTTGCCCACCCTACTCTTTTTCCAGCTACTGGAGGCTATAATGTCCTTCCCACCATCCACACTCACTCTATCGAATCCTCCTCCACTCTTTGAAGTAGATATTACTCCTAAGGACACTATAGTCTCAACCGGTGATGTCGTGGTAAAGCCCTTGTCACTATAAAAATTATGCTTGTTAGCGATGACTAATTATTATTGCTAATAGCCATCTTGCCATCACTAATGTCCATCGAAACAAAATTAGTCACTGATAGGGTTTATTAGTGATGACAAGAAAACCATTGCTAATAATGATTATTAGTGGTGATGGCAACAGCCATTACTAATATTTTTTTATTTTTTTATTTTAATAAAAAATAAAAAATATTAGCAATGGCAATGTCATTGCTAATAAATACTATCGGTAATACTATTATCGATGGCAAGTAGCCATCACTAATGCCATCGATAATAATTATTTAATTTTAAAAAAAACAAAAATAAATTTGGTAAAAATTATTTTAATTATAATAACAAATCATTATAGTTTCTAAAACTATAATTAACACTGCTTTAATAATAAACCACAATAATTATAAATAAAAAAATTAATTATATTATATTAAAAGTAAAATTTATATAATTTTATAAATGACTTGCTGCTTTACAAGTATCAAAATTAAATATATAATATCAAAATAAAAAAATAATATCATATCCTAATTGTTGTCATCATCCTTCTCTTGTTGTTGTACATCCTCTCTAGCAATTAGTGGATGAAAGTTAGATATCCTGGCATCGTGAAATAAATAAAAATAAAATATTATTAATAAGTTTTGATATAAAAGTATATATGTCGACATGAAGGTATATATTTTGATATACTTCTTTGATTCTCGAATGGATTATTTCTACATGTTCTATTTGATGATACAAAGTTATAAATACCTTCGGTCCATTGATTGGATGGTTAGATTGAATTTTTATCCCTTAGGTTTCCTTTCCTAACTCGAGTCTAAATAGCTGAAGCTTCGAAGTATATAAATTTAAAACAAGTAAAGAAATTTATTAATAGACTTATTTGCTATGATGGATGTGATAATAAGACCAGCTGATCATGTAGATGTAGGTCTCAAAGAATCTTGAAGACAATATTGCAAACAGCATCCCGAAAGCTCTAAGATCGCTGGCAAAAAGATGGATCGCAATGTCCTCAACATATACATCACCTTACATCTGGATTGTCAAGACCTGAGAGGAGAATGTTAAAGACCAGCACGCTGCTGAAAGATTGAGCTATATATGAATCCTGTGGCTCAGCTCCTATTCATCTCTCCAATGGCCTTGAGCCATCTCTTAAGGTTAGAAGAGGTTAAGAGGACAGGTCCTCACCATGCTACGATATGACATACTTCATATAATCCATCTATACAATTTAGTAATTGATTAGTCCAGTTATACATATCAGTATATATAAAAACTAATAAATAATATCTTAAGTTGTTACTGTGATGCATCAAGATCTTGGATCTAAGTAATCACCAGTTCTCCTGGACTAGTGTGTGGCCTTCCACAATTATAGCTATCCCGGTGCATGACCTAGCTACCATGTCTATAATAAATAACTAATAAAAATAAATTAATAAAAATATATAAATGATCAATTTAGTATGAGATTAGGCATAGAATTTTTATCAATCTATCTGCCACCACATGTATATCAATGGAGTTGCCAGTGTGCTTGATTAGATCTGCTGAATGGTCCAATTCTGTCATGCCCTTTATCACCTACTAGAGTACTCTTTAGTACTCTATTGGTCATAGAGGGCTTTCCATATATCTGTCCGTATCCAGTAATTCCTGAAAGACTTCTAGTCTGATAGTGACTCGGAATTGAAGTGCTCTATGATGGACTACCTGAGATTGTATAGCCTATCCCAGAGCCTATAAGTGGCCATCTCCTTGAAGATTGGATGGCCAACCTCCTCATCCTAAGAAGTATCAAATTAGTAGTACTCATACAAGTAAAAGCAATCTTATATTAAATAAATATAATATAAACATATCATAAAATTAAAAAATAAATATATTTGACTTACCAAGAACATCTCCTAGGTTGCATCATGAACCCCCAACAACTATTTGGAGAACTCGTTCATCGGTCCCGACATCAATCAACGAATGATCCCTGTAACCACCCAAGATACTTTAGACTCGTTGAATGTGTTGCAAAATAAAATTTAATAATAAGCGTTAACTCTAAAATGACTAAATTTTAAATATAGTAATTGAAGATGAAGTACTTATGAATGGCTCTCAATATGGATGAGCTCTGTATCCTCTGATCGAGTTAGAGATGACGTGAACCGGGTGGGTCCTCTACCATAGTACTGAGTCTAAGAGCCAGTTACTGCTACATGTGACTATAACATCAATGATGATCCCATGTCCTTCAAACCTGATCATAAAACATTTAACATAGAAAATGTTATATTAGATAATAATGAGCAAAATAATAAAAAAAGGATCTATAAAGTGTTAAAGTTTTCTGCATGATGTAAGTAGCATAGAACCATATGAGTCGGCAATATGATCGCTCTCTCCTCGAGAGCTCTATCATTTAAAGCTCTCTCATCGGCTAGAACTCCTCCAACCTATAGAAGATATAATGTATAATATCTGAAATAAAATTAAATATAATCATCGAATAATTATATAATTATGGATGGCAATGTAAGATGTAAAATGATGCAAGATAAGTATTTAAAATGATTCAAGGATTATATACTTTGTACTACTCGTTGACCTCTTCAGATATTTGGTACCCTTCAAATTCTTCTTTCGATACTTTCTCTTCTTCCTCTTCATCTTCTTCCTCATTTTCTCCTTTTTAGATATATTGTCCCTTAAAACAAACTCAGTATGATCTATCTTCTTATACTGGCTATCACGTGGGAGAATTCCTAGAGCATACAACTCTGCATCTATGAAGGACTAATAAACTCCTAATATTTCATCATCCTAAAAGCATTCTAGTAAATGGAGCTTTTCTTCTTCTTCAAGCGTGTAAGGAATGGCTCGAGACTTAATCTTGCATATAGCCCACCAATCTTCTTTCCTCTCTCTTGATAGAAAGGAGTATAATACACTCAAATAGCTTGTTGAGCTAGCACAAATGGTTCATTGAAATATGCTTTTAATCCATATTTGATTTCAATAAGCCCATACCATAGATCAACATTCTTACCGTTGTTATTTTCAAATTATTAGTACTTAAATAGAATGACATTATTATCTCTAATATAGGTCAACTTAATCACTTCTTCTAGGATTCCACTGTAGTCACTCTTCGTCTCTTTTTACCGGTTGTCCTTTATACACACACTACTATTTATTATACTCTTATGATATCCATAGTGGTGGGTATAAAATTTAAAACTATTTATATTATAGCTATTATAACATTTCACATATTTTATTAGCTTATAACATAATGATTTATGCTTTTTAGGCATTTGTTCATCCCCTTGCATGACCTGTATATTGTAAAAAGAATAAATTAAGAGAAATTAAAATATGTAAAATGATAATGGACTCTTACTAATTAATGAAACCAATTTATAAAATTTTGTGAACACCGTGTAAAAATTTCTTGCTCACTTATCCTCAGATTATTCCATCTCAGCATCCCATCATATTACCTAAACATGCATAAGATAAGTATACTATAATAAGTGATTGAAGAGTTGCGATTGTGATAGATACTTAATATATTTATCAATTTCCTCGTAGTTTAGCAAAAACATGTCTCTGCTTATCAAAATTCAGTGTCAATTAAAACCTGGTGAATCTCGTGCTCAAATTCATGAGTGGAATAGATATATATTGAGATATTCTATTCTGATCTCTCACCACCACCCAATTTACTTGAGTCAGCTTTGTCTGCACACAGGATTAAAGTAGTGTTAGCTGAAATTTAAATTTTCTTCTATTATGTAAGCCTTCATAATATAAACTTTGATTCTAGCCTTATTTTTTACTTTTTTCTTGAGACTGTGTATGTATCTTTCAAATGGATAAATCTACATGTACTGCACTAGTTCCCCCATCCTAGCTTTATATGCCAAATGAATCATGAGGTATTCTATGGAGTCGAAGAAGAGAAAATATCTTCTCCAACTTGTATATGGTCTCTACACTGCTAGCTTCAAGATTGGAGATGTGGTTGGTGGATAATTTTGTAGCATAAATGTCTCTAAAGAAAAGACTACGCTTAGCCAAAGAACTCTATATGGAGTTGGAAAAGAGATCATGCCAAGTTAATGGTAGTAATTATTGTATAAAAACATGGTAGTCATGGCTCTTTAGTCCATGTAATTTTTGATATTGACACATTAAGCTAGATTACTTGTATAACCATCTAAAAATTTAAGATTTTTACACCATTCACATTATCCTTCAACCGCTCCCTTGTTAATGTATATCATGCTTTCAGCTTCAGCAATTTCTCAAGTGACATCTCAACTAGCTATAATAGGGGATGCTTGCATATGTTCTTCATATCTGCTCGAGCCTTAGGGTTATCCTTCCTCTTATCCTTGACATCTATAATAGTATAGAAAACATTATTGAATACATTCTTCTCAATGTATATAACATCAAGACTATGATGGATCAAAGTAATGGACCAGTATGACTAGGGATGGCAATGGATCGGGTTTGGATCAAGTCACCCAAAACCCATACCCACCCCGTTAAAAAAAATCATGTTTGGATCGAGTCGAATCGAGTATACCCAGTCTCATAAAACCTAGTTTCCTTAAAATCTAAATGGATCAGATCGAGTCAGGTCGGGTCGGGTATATCCATCCCATATCTATTTACTTAAATATTTTATATACATAGTTTTTTTATATATAAACGGGTCAGGTTTGGGTTGGGGCATACTATTATCCGTACCCGACTCTAACCCAAGTCGGATTTTTTTATATAACCCATATCCATTTATAAATTAGGCGGGTCGGGTTTTACCCGTCACATTAGGGTTGGGTCAAGTCAAGTATCCACCGAATCGATAAAAATTGGCATCCTTAAGTATGACAATTCTTAGAAGATGCTGTGCTTTATCTAGTTATGATATCTTCTAAATTTTAAGATTTCTACCTATCAAATAGTATACCAAATTGGACTTCGTCCACTTAGGATATCCTTTAAAATACTTTCATATCACTGAGGCATGGGGATGTATGATCCTTCTCTATCTTATTCCTTTTGAAATTGTCACATTGCTTTCGAAAGGGATAATGTTTAGAAAAAAATTAACGATGATAATCAAACTAGCAAGGCTTATAACCATGCTCAAGCTGAAATGATTTTGTATTATCAATGCAATACGGATATGTTAGCTTTCTATGAGTACCCTTTCCTGACAACATCCCATAAGTAGGAAAATCACTAATGGTCCATATCAATGAGGCTTCATTACAAAATTATACTTCTTTAATGCATCAAAAGTATGTGTATCATTGACCATAAGAATTTTAGCTCATCAATAAGAGACCTTAGATATACATCAATATTTCTACCATGGTATTATGATCCACGAATGACTAATATAAGAAAGATATTATGTTCTTTCATGCACATCCTAGGAAATAGATTAGACGAAGTAAATAGATTATATGGAGTAATAAAAACTGGTCAACATGAATAAGAGGCCGCTGCATGACTGAATGGTATAAAGCCATGCATAGATAGATCTGGTCAGACATTGCATGATTCCTGAGCTAATAAATGATGGCAAGCATCAAATTTCTTTTATACCATAATGTTCGATAGATGACTCATTATATCGGTGTGCTTGCAAATTCTTTCTTTATATCATCTCATCTGTCCGATAGTATTCTTGGACAAGTAGAGCCTTCGAAGTCTAGGAGTGAGGGAAAGGTATCGAAGAACCTTATATGGTATGTCTTTCTGATTTTCACCCTCTTATCTCAGTTTGAATCAGCTTTCACAGCAGGCATCACATGAGTTCTTCAGTTGGTCCTCCTTGTAGAAAAGTATGCAATCATTACGATATGCATCTATCTTCTCATATCCCATGCCTAACCCTTTTATCATTTTATTTGAAGTATAAAAGTTTCTAATAAGTTTCTCATCCTTCCATAGTATTTTCTTTATTATTACTACAATCTTATCATAATAATTGATCATCATATTAAACTCGGTCTTTAAGTTTAACAACTTTAGATACAGTAATAGTATAGTATGTATTTCACATCCTGGCCATAGTGGTTCATTAGTATCTGTTAGCATATGATGGAAATCATTACTGTCAGCTTCTAGATCATCCTTCTATACCAGTCAAATTTAAGACTAGTCACATCCATAACCATGTCTACCATCATATTTATGTCCCTATCTTGCTTTCTTCTATTCCTTGGAACTATCTCCCATGTCTCCCAATGCAAGTACCAATGCTTGTAGTTTGGTGTAAATCCATTCCTATATAAATAGACAGTGATTGTATCCCTATCAAATATTTTTTTTGTTTTCACATCTCTTACAGGGGCAATGAGGTCGTCCTTGATATAAGAGTGTTGCATTCCCGAAAGCATAATCATGTTGACTATTTGATTGTCCATCCAACTATGCTAGATCCATGATACGCAATCTATGAATTTTACATATACAAATATAAGGCAATTGTTAACTAATTATTTTATGATTTAATATGACTTACATAATAAATGCATCCCATCATCAACTAATAAGTATGAAGGTCCTATCCCATCCAGGAATATATTAATTCTTTAGGTCAATTATAGTAATAAGACGATATATAATAGGGACTGAAAAAAATTTTAACAATATTTTTTCTTAGTTCTTCCCATGAGACTGAAGCTGTGTGAGGAGAACTAAAGAAAAATACTATTCAAATTTTTTTCAAACCCTCAACATATCATTTGATTAATGAAATTATTCATAGAATTAATTACAAATATCAAATTATCTAAATTAAATGCATGGATGCTATAGAATGTGTACATTAATCAAAAGAAGGGTCTATGATTCTATGCAATATAAATTTTATAAAAATAAATACCTAATTAATTAGCTAAATTAATATATAATTATAAAAGATGAATACATCATTAATAACAGTTTATATGTATTAAAATATAATAATTTAAATAAAAAAGAAATGTAAGATTTACTTATACTTGGTAATGTAAGATCAACTCATGATGCAAATGCTGTAACTAAAGATGAAGAAAGAGTTAAAGTCTTCATAGTAAATGAAGTCAATAGTAAGTTAATTACCACTCAATCCTTGCATAAGGGCTAGTTGCCCTAGATGCTAGTTAGGACCCAATGCCTGAGCACACAAGGCATACCCTAGCCCTTTGTTTGTGATGCTACCTAGTACCTTCCCTTGGCCTGAGCACGTGAGGTGTGGGAGGGCTAGCTACCCGGGATGCTGATTGGGACCCGAGGCCGAGCACACTAGCACATCCCGATCCCTATATTTGTAATGCTACCTAACACCTTTTCTCAGCCTGAGCATGTAAGGCACAGAACCTGCACGCCAGCTTGCACTTTACATGATGAGATCTAAATCCTGTTCATGTAGGGCACGCATCCATGCATACATAAGTAATTAATTAAATAAACATCTAGTTAACTAATTAAACTAACATCTAATTAATTACTTAAATAAATAACTAACTCTAATTAACATATTTTAAATAAAAAAATAAGTTTCAATGATGACTCTATTGCCTTCGCCACTGTCATCGCTAATACTCATAGAAGCAACAATAGGTGAGTCCCATGGATGGTAGATCCAACATGCACGGATCGAGACGTGTGAGTAGTCAGTGGCATAGGGATGGTGGCACAGGAATAGGATGGCGATGCGGGGATGGGATGCTGGCTTTGGGATGGTTGCACAAAGACGAGGGTGCGACTTCAGGGCCGTGAGGACGATGGTGCAAGATCATAGCCATAGGGACAGCGATGCAAGGTCAGGGCTGCAAGGAGGGCAGTGCAGGAGCACAAGGAAGAGATTTTGGTGACCAACCGAGGGATAAAATGGCAAGGGGGCATGCATGGAGGGTGAACCAATGTGAGGATGCCGGATTCGACAAAGGGGAGCATCGGGCACCAAGAGGAGTGATCCGATAGGAGGACGACCGAAGGGGAAGCACAACATGCGATGAGGATGCTAAAAGGAAGTAGGCGGGGGGAGAAAATTTGGGAGGAGGGAAGCAAAGGGAAAAAAAGTTGGCTCTCGGGCACCTAGGGGCAATTTACAGATGACTATTAGTGATGGCAAGTTTGTCATTGCTAATAGTGGTTGGCAAAATATTTGTTTTCTATGTTAACTATTAGCGACGGCAAGTGGTTATCGCTAATAGCCAAACACTGTCACTAATATAGTTTTTAGAATAAAAAAATTTAAAATTTAAAATAGTATTAGCAATATCTTTTATTATCACTAATATTGATAATACCGTCACTAATACTTTTTAAGAATTTTTAATTATAAAGAATATTAGTAATAGCATCTACTATATTGCTAATACTTTTTAACTACCATCACCAATAATCTTCAAAAAAATAAATTTAAATAATATTAGCTATGGTATTTATTATTGCTAATACCTAATTTATTGTCACTAATACTATTAATACTGGTCTGGTTGTCAAAAAAATACTTATTAGAGCCAGTTGATTAGCCATCGCTAATTTTTTTTTTTTTTTTTTTTCTTTTTTTTTTTTTTTTTTTTTTTTTTTTTTTTTTTTTTTTTGTAATGCATCATCATTCGGAGATTTTTTAATTAGGAGCTATTATACCATTTCTACCATCATTAATTACTAACCATCTACATCCATTTGACTCTTCAAACCTAGTGGTTGTTGTGGTGCTCTCAAACATTTCTCCCATGATTGAAGCATCATCCTCTCCTCCCACGGCTGAGAGGTAGGCATCGAGGAGGATGTTGTCGGGCTTGACATCACCATGTTGCGATGTTGAGCACCATTGAGAACCGGCGGCCCCGGTCCATGAGCTCTGAGCATTGCTGGTCGACCAGCCCATCCCGGAGGCTCTTATTGTGCATAAATTTATACACCAGGAGCAGCCTCTGACATGTCCCCATGCTAGCAGCTAAGGCCTCCTCCACCACCTCCTCCTCTTCCACCTCCCACCATCGCCGGTGGTGCTTCTCGTCGAAGCTGCAGTAGCTGAGGGGAGCCACCACCCATCCATAGTTCAGGGAGGATCCCATGGCAAGCATCTTGTTGGTGAGGCCTAGCTCGTTTTGGAACTTGCAATCTCCCTGCAGGGAGTTAGAGTCCATATGCTTGACAGCAATCTCCTGGCCGAAGGGGAAGGTGTTGTGGAATACGGGGTCGAATTAGCCCTAGCCAAGTTTGTGGGAGGGGAGGAGGAGGCAATGGCACGATGGAGCTAGGAGTAGGCAAACCGACGGAGGGGGCTCGTTGGAGTGGGCTTCATATTAGAGGGACAATGGGGGTGGCGCTGCCATGGGCTAGGTAATAGTAGAGGAGCACGGCCAGCACGGTGACAATGGTGGCAAGGGTAGTGAGTGCTGCCACCTTAGAAACCATAGTGACCAAAATGAGGCGGGGGTGGTGGTGCTAGTGGGGTAGAAGGGTGATGAAGGGGTTTCGGAAACTATTAGGCCAGTATTGGCCACAGGTATTTAAGTCATTGAAAGAGAGAAGAAGAAGGGGGATGGGGGCTTCTTCTCTCTCCAAAGATGCATCAAAGTAGGAAGTCATTGTCGCTTAATGGCATCGAGAGGAGGTTGGTTTTTACATAATGGAAGGTTTTATTCCTGGTCTCTTTCGAAGACCATTTTGGTTATTTCATAAAAGAATTATTACGTGGTACTTGGATTTCAATTAGGATTAACGGGCTGCCTAATGACATGGATTACATTGTAGACTTAAAATAAATGTGAAGGGTGTAGGTCTAGGTTTTTAAAACTATTGAGTATAAGTATAATTTTAATCTAATCTCAAGAGGATTTTGGTAATTTATCTTGACTAAATATATATTTTTATATAGACTTAACAATTTATAATACATTGTGATATATATATTCGTAACTAAAAGCTTCTATATCTATGTACATATAGCAGTCGTAGAGATAATAACGATCATGCTTCCATGGATCGTTGATAATCTAATGACTCTTTTTTAAAAAAAAAATTACATGTGTTATGATAGACCGGTCCAAAGAGACATTTAATTGCCCGAAAGTTTAATTTATCCCACCCGGACCAGCCAACTAGGCAAGTTGGTACACGATACTTTCGGAACTTGATAGGAGAACGGATCGATACTGTACTTCAGCCAACGGCGATATATAACTTGCAATCGGCCTTCGGTCTACCCTAAAGAGAATGGCCAATCCGCAAGTAGCCAACTCCGAAGGGAGTGGTTAATCTATATACTCCAAAGAAAGTGGCCGATCCACAATACGTGGTTCGAAAAGAATAGCACCAAAGTGATTGGCCGATCCATAACACATGCTCCGAAGTAGATGATTCTGAAGTAAATGACCGATCTATAGTTGGCCTGCTTTGAAGAGAGTGGTCGGTCTACTTCGACCTAAAGCCATCAAGAACGGATTTGGTTGTTATAATTAACGAATCATATAACGGATAGCCATGGCTTCAGTAAGACCAATGTAACTAACCTCCAACGGTAACTACAATTAGCTGAAAGAAAGTTGTATTGACTAACTTCCCTAACAGAAATCAAGAAGGCTTAACTACTTTCAGTTATAGCCACGCCTATAAAAAGCTGTAAGAGGGGACCTTCATGGTAAGCAATACTAGGTAATCATGAGCCAATCTAAGACTAGCTGATGCCAATTTGACTCTTCTCTTTTGTCATCTCTCTTTTTCTTAGCTCTCCATTCTGTGTCTTGAATCTTACTGACTTAGGCATTGGAGTATCCCCGCTAGAGAAATTATGGTGGATTTGTTTTGCAGGAATCCATTGAAGTGAACCAGTGACCTAGGCACTCCATCCAGTCCATGGGGATCAACATTAACAGATTAGTGCACCAGGTAGGGAAGAATTTTGACTGTAAAATTCATTCCCCTTTTAAAATGGAGATCTTTCAAGAAATACAAGATGGTGAAAGGAAGAGCCCATAAAAACTTAGTGAGTAGGGGATGCCCTGCTTCCTAGAGGAATGAGCCCCTGATAGAAAATGAAATGGCACCTCCCGCATTAATCATAGGACAACAACAGTTAGAAGCCCTCCTGAATCGAATGCATGCACTGACGACCCCAGTGCAAAATCTCCAAGAAACTGCCCTCCAGGGATAGCACCTGCCGGCGACCTCCAAACACACCATCGGTCCAGGAAGAAAGAGGACCAAATCAAGAATTAACTTGATGCTCCTCTCGAGATCGGCAATCTTTCAAATCCCAAAGTTCTCGATACCACGGGCACACGAAAAGCCAACCCGACAAGAAGAGAGCTAGAAGGTCTTCCTCAGCTTCTTCTAGATATTCCACTCCAGGAAGCACTAGGCGGAAGGGAATGTACATTGATTATGAGAAAAAATTCAGGGGGCTGGAATTATAAATTGCAAGACTCAATGACCAGCAAAGAAATGATGAAATCATACTATATGACTCGCGTCCTCCTTTTTCTCAAAGGATGATGGAGGAAGTCATTCCCCGCCATTTCAAGATTTTCTAGTTGGAATCATATGACAGTACTACTGATCCTCTAGACTACTTGGAAAGCTTCAAGGTACACATGATGATACAGGGAGCTTCCGATGCCCTGCACTACCTCACCTTCCCAGCCACTCTGAAGAAAGCAGCTCGAATGTGGTATTCGAGCATCCGCCCAGGTACTATTCATTCCTTTAGTGAACTAGAAAAATTATTTGTATCACATTTTAGGACTTGTCGAAGGATGTCCTGTAATTCGAACAACCTCTTTCTCCTACAGTAGAATGAAGAAGAAAGTTTATGGGACTACATCGATAGATTCAATTCCACCACCCTTGAGATCCCTGATCTCAACGAGCACATGGCTCTGTCCGTTATGAAGAAGGTCCTTCGATCATCCAGGTTTACATTCTTCCTAGACAAGAAGTTCCCTACGAGCTACGCTGAACTATTGGCAGGAGCTTAAAAATATGTGACGGTTGAAGAGAAAGTGGTGAGTCGACGTCTGATCGAAGGGAGGTCAACCTCCAAGAAAAACAGCAACAAGGGGTTGACTCCATCTGGACACCTTGGCAACGATGCACCAACTCAACGGTGCAATCCCAAGCCAAAGCAATTGGGCAGCAAATTCGACTCATATACTCCTCTCTCTCTTCCAAGGGAGAAAATTCTAATTGAGATAGAGAATGAGAGTTACCTGCAAAGGCCACGTCCCATGAAGGCAACCCCTACATCAAGGAACAAAAACAAATACTGCCGATTCCATCGGGACCATGACCATAACATTGAAGAATGCATCCAGCTCAAGGATGCAATAGAAGATCTGATCAAACAGGGATACCTAGAAAAGTATGTCAGCAAGCAAAAACCCTAGACCGAAGGCACCACCCCCAAGAGGGTTGTAGAGGAAGCAAACTATCTAACCAGAGGCCGACTAATGGAAGGGTAGGCATGCTGCATCATCGGATCAACTGGAGAAGCGGAGCTCAAGAAGATGCTCCCAAAAGATACAAAAGCAATAACACCATATACTTCTCGGACGACGACCTGCAAGGAATCCAGACTCCTCATGATGATCCTGTTGTAGTTTCGATTGTTATAGCCAACTATGATTTAAGAAGGATTCTGCTAAATAATGGAAGTTCTATAGAAATCTTGCTCTACGATGTTTTCCTCGGAATGAATTTATCCAAAAATAAATTACAAAGATCTCCCACATCTTTGACAAGGTTCGGAGGTAATCAAGTCAGAGTGGAAGGGAAAATAGTATTGCCAGTAACCCTCGGTATGAAACCATTTCTAAAAATACTCCTAACTAACTTTGTGGTCGTACAAACACCATCAGCATATAATGCTATCTTGGGATGACCCGCATTGAACAGGTTCCGTGCCATAGTATCAACCTACCACCTCCTAGTGTGATTCCCCACTAGAAATGTAATCGGAGAACTAAGAGAAGATCAAAAGGTTGCCCGATAGTGTCTGATGATACAAGATGGACAGTCAGCCGATCACATGACTCTAGAGCAATTGGATCCGAGAGATTGGATGGAGGATTGTGGAAAACCTATGGAAAAGACTATCTCCATACCCTTGGCAGAAGACGACCAAAGGAAAGTTGTGCAGATTGGAAGTTTGCTCGATGAAGAAATGAGGACAAGGCTGGCTAACTTCTTATGAAGTAATGCAAATGTCTTCGCCTGGTCAGCTTCAGACATGCCAAGAATCCCAGTCGAAGTCATCATCCATCGACTAGAAGTCGCCCCTGATCACAAGCCTATCCATCAGAAGAAAAGAAACTTCGCTCCAGAAAGATAGAAGGTGATTGATGAAGAGGTAAACAAACTTCTCAATGCTGGATTCATAAAGGAAGTCTACTATCTTAACTGGTTGGCCAATGTTGTTATGGTAAAGAAAGCTAATGGCAAATGGAGAATCTGCATCGACTACACTGATCTCAACAAGGCCTGCCCAAAAGATAGCTTTCCTCTATCAAAAACAGACCAACTGGTTGATGCCACTACTAGTCACCAACTGTTGAGTTTCATGGATACCTTCTCTGGATACAATCAGATACGGATGGACCTTGACGACGAGAAGAAGACGGCATTCGTGATGGATAAAGGACTTTACTGTTACAAGGTGATGCCATTCGGGCTGAAAAATGCCGTGGCCACTATCCAAAGGTTAATCAACAAGATGTTTGAAAAGCAACTTGGGAGGAACATGGATGTGTATGTCGATGATATGATCGTAAAGAGCCTCCAAAAGGTCGATCACATCAAAGATCTAGAAGAATCCTTCGACATCCTGCGACGTCATCGAATGAAATTGAATCCAACTAAGTACACCTTTGGAGTAACATCGAGAAAATTCCTGAGATTCCTTATCACCAAACGAGAGATCGAGGCCAATCCAAAAAAAATCCAAGCTCTTCGAAGTATGAGACATCCTTCCAAAAAAAAAAGTGCAACAACTGACTGGGAGAATTGATTCTCTAAGCCGATTTATTTTCCAGTCGGTTGAAAGATGTCTCCCATTCTTCAAAGCCCTCCGCCAAACCAAAAGTTTCAAGTGATCAGAAGATTGTCAACTTGTCTTTGAAGAGATAAAGAGGTATCTAGAAAGTCTCCCTTTGCTCTCAAAACCTCAAGAAGGTAAAATTCTCTACTTATATCTGCCTGCTTTGGATGAGGCTATTAGCTCGTACTTATCAGAAAAAGATCAGACAACCTACAAAAGCTAATCTACTACATCAGCAAGGTGTTGCATGAAGCCAAAACAAGGTATCCTAGAGTACAGAAACTCCTATGCTCATTAGTGATTGCAGCAAAATGCTTGCCACCCTACTTTCAATCACACACCATTATGGTCTTGACAGACCAACCCCTGAAAGCTATCTTCCGATGTCCTGATACTTCGGAAAGGATAGTCAAATGGTTTATCAAGTTAGGCAAATTTGACATCATATTTTAATCCAAATCAATGATGAAGGCACAAGTACTAGTCGACTTCCTCGCTGAATGTATATGAAAGTAGAAAGATAGTAGGCATGAGATCGGCAACGAGGAAACAACCATGGAGAATTTAGAACCCACATAGATCCTCCATGTGGACGAAGCATCTAACTCTACCGATTGCAGAGCCAGACTTATCTTAGCCAATCCCGATGGGCAGACCATGGAGTATGCCCTTCGCTTTTCCTTCCAAGCCTCGAATAACCAGGCAAAATATGAAGCCCTCTTGGCAGGACTTAAAATCATCAAAGAACTAGGGATTCAAAAAATTAAGGTCTTCTCAGATTCTCAACTAGTGGTGAACCAAGTAAAAGGTGAGTTTGAAGCTTGAGACTCTATCATGATCAAGTACTTGGAGAAGGTACACAATCTATTGTCATAATTGGAATTCTTTGAAATAGCCCATGTCCCACAAACCAAAAATTCTCGGGCCGATGCTCTTTCTCAACTGGCAACCACCGCTCCAGATTTCCTTGATCAGACTTATATAGAATATCTGGATGACCCTAGCATATCGGAAAAGATTTCAAAGGTACACCAAATCGAACATGAGCCTTGTTGGATGGATCCTATTATTAAGTTCCTAAGTGATGGTGTATTACCTGAAGACAAGACCGATGCCAAACAAGTCCGATGGATGGCCTCCCAATATGTTATCTTGGATGGAACTTTATATAAAAGGTCCTTCATGCAACCCCTACTAAAATGCTTAGGGCCATCGGACATCGACTACACCCTAAGAGAAGTGCAGGAGAGCATATGTGGAGACTATCTGGGAGGCAGATCTCGAGCCTACAAAATGATCTGCCAGGGCTATTATTGGTCGACCATCCAGAAAGATGCAACTGACTATGTCCGAAGATGTGGCTAGTGTCAAAGATATTCTAACATCCAGAGATGTCCTACAAGTTAGCTAACTCATTTAATAGCCCCATGGCCCTTCACTCAATGAGGAATGGATATTCTCGGTTCATTCCCTCTAGCCTCTGGACAACGAAAATTCTTCATTGTAGCCATCGACTACTTCACTAAGTGGGTCGAAACCAAACCCTAGCTCATATAACTGAAGGAAAGGTCAAAATCTTTGTCAAGATTTTTATTATCTTCCACTTTGGAATCCCTCATGCCATCATCACCAACAATGGAAGGTAATTTGATAATCCTAAGTTTAAAAACTTATGTGCCCAATATCATATCATCCACGAGCTAACCTCTATCGACCATCCTCAATCTAATGAAGAAGCTGAAGCAACCAATAAGACGATCCTCCATGGTATGAAGACCAGGTTGAATGATGCCAATGGGCTTTGACTCGAAGAATTGAATTTAATCCTTTGGGCATATAGGATATCTTCCAGGACCGCAACGGGAGAATCCCTATTTAACTTGGCCTACGGCACTAAAGCAGTCCTTCCAGTGGAAGCCACTCTACAATCCCTAAGAATTGACTACTTCACAAAGCCAAAAAACTCGGAGCACCACAGAGCAGATCTAGATCTACTTTAAGATACCAAACTCCAAGCTCAAATAAATATGGTAGCATACCGGCAAAAGATTGTCAGATACTACAACTCCAGGATAAAGGCATGAATCTTTCGACCCGAAGACTTGGTGTTACGAAGGTCCGAAGTATCCAGACCGATGGAACAAGGAAAGCTCTCTCCCAATTGGGAGGGACCTTATAGAATCAGAGAAGTCGTACTCCCTGAAGCTTATCAGCTTGAAACTCTAGATGGTTTCCTACAACCTCAACCTTGGAATGTAGAAAATCTTTGCAAATATTATCAATAAAGACCTTCTTTGAATAGACTCAACACAATGTCCAATTAAAGGTAAGTCTGACTAGCCTACCTTATCATCAATCAAAAGCATAAAGGCGAGCCTAATCAGCTTACCCTAATGGTAAATCCAATGAGTGCAAAGGTGGGCTTGACTAGACTACCTTATTATTAATCAAAAGCAAAAGAACGTGCCTAATTAGCCTACCCTAATGGTAAATCTGACGAGTGCAAAGGCGGGCCTGACCAGCTACCTTATCATCAATCAAAAGCACAAGGATGGGCCTAATCAGCCTACCCTAATGGTAAATCCACCAAGTGCAAAGGCGGGCCTGACCAGCCTACCTTATCATCAATCAAAAGCACAAAGGCAGGCCTAATCAGCCTACCCTAATGATAAATCCGATGAGTGCAAAGGGGGGCCTGACTAGCCTACCTTATCATCAATCAAAAGTGTAGGGGTAGGCCTAATCAACCTATCCTAGCAATAAATCCGACGAATGCGAGAACTCTTCAGCCAACAAGCACCAGTGAGTGGACCTAACTCACCTACCATATCAGCAAAATTGAACTCTTCAATCTACACAAGGATGAGATCAATTGGAGTCAGTAAGAAAACCTACACTATCCTATGAAAATACTCTGAAGTTGTTTATCTATTATAATGATATCCTTACTGAAAAGAATCTGATGACTTCATACTTAGAAATTTTTTTTCTCAAAAAGAATTAAAAGGAGTCCGATGCTCCATACTTAGAGAAAGTTTTTTTCTTAAAATGGAACTTATCAGATGGCCAATTACTTCATCCTTAGAAAGATTTTGGAGAACAAAGATGGCACGAGTTGAAAAGAAAAGTATTACTTCATTCATTTTCAAAAGAGTACATTTACATTTCAATTCTACTACAAAAAGAAGAAGAAAGATACAAAAAGTCAGTCCATTATTGGGACAAAATCTGGGTTGGCGATAGAAGGAATCTCTTCTGATTGACTTAGGGCTTCTAGATCAGCTATGGATGGGGCCTCTTCTGGTTATCCCAGAACTTCTTCAACTTCAGCTCGAGGTGCAGATTCTTCTTCGACCTCGTACAGCTAAATGCTCGAGAGGTCTAAATCCGGATATAGTCTAAGAACCTCCTTGACACCATCATTGAAGCCCACCTGGTAGCTGACTACCCCGGACTCAGTTATTTCATCGTTAAAGATGGAAGACTTCTTATAGTCTTCAACAGCCTGGGCGGCTTGCTCCTTCAGGACTTTTGCCTCTTTGACTGCCTCTTTAGCCTTCTTTTGGCATTCCTTGGCAGAATGCTCCAAGGAATGGATTTTCTTCTTCTTCTTCCTGAGCTTCGTCTCTTATTCAGATATCTTCAATTATGCTTTCTTCAGCTCGGTCTTCAGGGTCTGGACATCGACGATGCTCTTATTTAACTTGTCTTCTGTGGCCACTCTCCACTCTTCGGTCACTTTCTTTTCAGTTTTCATCGATTATAGTTCTTCTCGAAGGTCCTTACTGAGACTGGTAAACCCTACTATGCCTTCCTCTAGTAAGGTCACTTCATGAATCAGCTGCACTAAGCAACGAAAGGAAAGGGTTAGTTATATTAACCGTAATCATAAAGAAGTTGATGAGAAGGACACTTACTCTCAAGATGTTCGAATAGACTAAACTGGCAACTTGCTCGAGTTGGCGATTCTTCATCATCTCCTAGTCTCTTGGAATGAGTGTAGCCTTCAGCAGCTTCCTGGCCAGTTCCAGGTTCTCCAAATCTCTTTCGTCCAAGAAGACCATGAAGTCTACTTCATATTCCCTGTCAGAGGGAATATCTCTACCTGGCTCCCCTTCAATCTAGGAAGCCTTGCCCTTGTCTTGAGGGGAGGGTTAGACTGATGGTGCATCGATGACGGGGACAGGATCTGACCTTCCTGAAGTTTGAACCGGAGTAGAGCCCCTTGAGTGGAGCTCTGTCAAAGGCACATCATCATCGTCCGATGCCATCCTCATCGAGATGCTTCTCGTGGCCTCTTCGGCCCGAGCTTTCTTCCAAACCTCCGACCCCTCTAGAGGGACTGGCACGGGCCTCTTTCGGGGGGCCTAGCAAAGTTTATCGAAGTCCAGCTTCATTTTCCCATCTACAAAATAAAAGAGAAT